>JBBGZY010000347.1:3517500-4717500 GCA_037952925.1 Lithobates clamitans
CGCTTGACCAGAGCCTCCATGTCGGCCTTCGTTGGTAGTGCACGTAGCAGGGCCCTGATATCCGCATCGGTATGTAATGACCTTGCAGAGACTTCCGAACTGCTGGGCGAGGGATCCAAGAGTGAAGGTAGCCCCTCCAACGAGTTTGGTATAGGACGCTGCGAGGCAGCCATGGATGTGGAAGGTAATTCCTCAGGTCTTCTCCCGCCACATGTCTCTACGGGGGAGGCTGTCTTCTCCCGCCGTGTGAGCTGAAAGCTGGAAATACCGACTGATCGAGGCCGCTGGACCAACTTTGGTTGAACCTCTAGTCTTCCTGTGTCTCCGGTAGGTCATTGCAAGGCAAAGGAAGTATTAAGAGAGCATTTCAGCCGTTTTAGGCAGATCGGGAGTCGGGAGCTCTAGCAATGAGCTTCTTCACTCCGCCATCTCCAAGCCACGCCCCCGCTGCTGACTTTTTGCCTGTCCAGGGACCCCACGATGTCGGCAGGGGCAACTTCTGGGTGCTGCCGCTGCCATTCCTGGTAAGGAAACCAGGCAGTGAAGACTTTCAGCTTCACTCCTGGTTCCTTACTGCCCATGAGCGAGCTGCACTGCACATTCTGATTGGTCCCTGCTGTCTTCTGGGACCTTATGCTGTCTATTGGGACTGTTTGGACTGCACAGAGACCAAGTTGTATTGCAGGCCAACAGTTCAAAGTTTGGCGCACAGTGTGAATATACCATGCTACATGGGGTGACCCTGGTGATTCTGTTTTTATTGATTTAATCCATCCTGCAAAAGTGACACCTTTTTGCATCGGTCCTTGATGTGGTGCTTTCCTTACGGGGTTAGGACACAGTGCCCTCTGTGGGTGGTTTCTTGTTTGGGCTCTTCATGCACCCCCACCTGGTAGACTTGTCTGGTTCATGGCAGCAACTTTGTTCTATGGTTTTTAATCAGGATGCAACGCTTTGTTTAGAACCGCTTTCCCTGAAGAAGAGGATCAATATTGTAAACTTGAAACGCGTTGGGTACTCTGTTTACCCTACCCAACAGTAGTGGTTTCTTGTATGTCATGCGTTTTTGCACTTATCGTTGTATCTGTATCCATTGTGATTTTTTTTTTTTTTTATCATGTTTTTCCTACTTGCTTTTTAACTTTTTTTAATAAAATGTAATACATTTTTCAACGTGTCTAATGTTTGAGGAGTCCCTACCCCCCAAAGTCCCAATAGAGGAAACCCTTTTGTAGCGTGTGTCCCCCAGAAGACAGCGGGGGGGGAGGAGGATTTGCCGGACATTGCGTAGATCGACGCACAATGTGCGGCGATTTTCTTAGAAAGTGGGAGCAAATATCTGGATTTGGCAGGTATCTGCTCCCCCCTGAAAGGTGCCAAATGTGACATCGAAGGAGGGGAGGAATCCGAACAGCAAAAGTTCCATATACGGTATTTTTTTTTTTTTTTTTTGGGTGGAACTTCACTTTTTAAGTCCTGGTAATAAACTGCAACATTGGGAATCTAGCCTTAAACCTTCTAACCTCTATCGAAAACTGAACAAATCTAAAAGTTGGACTTCCAGTCTTGTGTTAGAATTTACAGGGTAGCAAGTCTTGCTACAATCTTATTAATCTCTCTTTTTATATACAGTAGATACATGGTAGTAGGTACAGATTATATAGTTTTGATCCAGATATTCTAACGTGTGTGAGTTTATAAATTTAAAATGGGTATGTTTTTTACTTTTAGTTTCCTTAAATTCCTTTAACTGATTATTCTCCTCTTGTCTCTTTTCTCCTGAATGGATTTGCTTTTATTAAACAAATGAATTTGCTATTTTGGTTTCCTCTGTTTTTCTAAAACACCTGCTTTGACTATGGTTATGACAGGTGTTTTACATATCATTCTTCCTCCAAAAGCCTACAGTGCACAGGGAGCCATATAATCTGGCTTGGAAAGGAAACGCAATGGTGTGGGCAGACATGGATTCGACTGCCTCAACTGTACATTACCAACAGTGCTCCATATTGCTTGACTCATTCTCACCCTACCAGACAGCTGGGCCTCCACGTCATTTGCATTGCAACATAGCCTTCTCCCTCAAAGTGCTGTATTTTACAGTCACGATCCAAAGCCAGACATTTTTCTAAAATTCTAGATAGAGGGAAGAGTTAAAATTTGTCGTGTCTTGTTTTTTATTTCTCTCTGACCTAATTACAGAGCTATTCAGGTAAGGGTAACAGATTAAAGAAATTATTCAATATTCATCCAACTCTGTGGGAAAGTCTCAAAAAAAACTTACCGTATATACTCGAGTATAAGTCGGTCCGAGTATAAGTCGAGGCCCTAATTTACCACAAAAAAAATGGGAAAAACGTATTGACCCGAGTATAAGACGAAGGTGAGAAATGCACAGCTACTGTAAGTGGGAAAGAGGGTCAACAATGCCCATTTGCAGCCTCACTGTGCCCATTTGCATGCCTCACTGTGCCCATTTGCAGCCATAGGTCCCATGAACTTCAAACTTAGTAGTTAAGGGTTCCTAGATGCCCCCTAGCTGCAGCCAAAATTTGGGGTCTCTGAACCCAAAGGGTCCCGAAATGACATTGCTGCAGATGGACACAGTTAACCGACTTTGGGGCCCCGTATCTCGGGGCCACTTAATGCTAGGAACCCCAAATTTGGTGTGCAAACCCAGTGGAACTAGCACCATAAAATATCCAAAGCACCAAGTGGCCTAGCACCAAGTGGCCCTGTGATACGGGGCCCCAAAGTCGGTTCAGAAAATGTCAAGCACTTTTCTGCAGAAGAGAATATTTTCCGAACCAATTTTGGGGCCCCGTATCTCAGGGCCACTTGGTGCTAGGAACTCCAGCTTTGGATATGTTGTGGTACCAGTTCTACTGGGTTTGCCCACCAAATTTGGGGTTCTTAGCACCAAGTAGCCCTGAGATACGGGGCCCCAAATTCGGTTTGGAAAATGAAATTTTTTGCTGCAGAAAAGTGCTTGACTCGAGTATAAGTCGAGGGGGGCACTTTCAGCACAAAAAAATGTGCTGAAAAACTCGACTTATACTCGAGTATATACGGTACACTTTCGAAAATTATTAAAAAAATAAAATGTATACATTTTGATTTTTTCCCTTTGAATATATGCAAGTTACAGCGTGGTCTACTACTGCAGAGATGAATGAAAAGAATGTGCTTGCTACTCATAATCATGAAGGCATTAGGCCTTCAAAGAATGGCAATCAGCTCTGGTGTTTCCTAGTCAATAGAATCCACACTTTTGATTCAAGTGAAATGGAAGGTTACCAAAAAACTTTCAATATAATGTTCTGAGAAAATGTCACTCTTAAAGAATTGGTGGTACTGACGTCCTAAAAAAAACATTGCTGGTTGTTTTTAGTTAAGAGCTGTTGGTGCAGAGACTTATGCTTGCCCTCAGGCCCCCCTCACACTAAAGCCTCGTACACCCGATCAGATTTTCAGATGACCGTCCTGTAGAGCTGCATGATTCTGGCCAAAATGAGAATCGTGATTTTTTTTTTTTTTTTTTTGCTTAGAATAAAAAGATCACGATTCTCTTGATGTAAAATCTTTCACACTATACAAAAAAATAGGCTAACTTTACTGGTAAGTAGGTAATTTGTTCCCAAAAAATTGCATTTGAAAGACCGCTGAGCAAATACAGTGTGACATAAAATATGGTAACAACCACCATTTTATTCTCTAGGGTGTCTACCAAAAAATATAATGTGTGGGGGTTCTTCTAAGTAATTTTCTAGCAAAAAAAATGATTTTAACTTGAAACCAACAAATGTCAAAAAAAGATTGTGTTTAAGTGGTTAAACTTTTTTCACTAACACACAAAGTCTATTCCATTGACAAATTGTTACAATGTTTATACCTAAACTGATAAAGAATGTTTTGATTCTTGGCAGACTGCCCAGTTTTTCTCTTCCTTTCTTTTGAAGGTTGTGGCTTCAGAAGAGCAGAGAGAATTCTTTGCATAGAAAGAATCGTGATCTTGACTAAAGTGTTTCACAATAACGATTCTTGACGAATAATTGTGCAGCTCTACCATCCGTCCGTTTTTTTTTTTTTTTGTATGCTAGTCTCATGTCGAAAGTGAAGAGGTTAATCACCATACGAAATTTCTCATACAACAGAATACAACGTCAGAAGTGACGTAACATGTTGAATAGTTTTATATGTGTTCTTTCGTTTCTGAGCATAGTCTTGCTCTTATGAAAAAAAATCATACGAAAATCGTACTAATTAAACTAAAATCGGACGTAGAGTTCATGTACGACAAAAATGTTATAGTCTGCACATCCAGCTCTTGTTGGATGAAAAACCAGAATCGGCTGTCGAAAGCACCATACTAACGATCCGAAAATCAGCAGATCGTCGGATGAAATTTTACTTCTGATTTTCGTATCGTGTGTACCGGCCCTTACACTTTCCTTTTATTTTAGAAGGCGCAGGTTAAGGACATCCTGGACAAAAATGTTTTGAGCATGTGTTATGCAGAGGCTGGGAGGCATTTTTTACAGAAGTGGACTTAACACTGACCAAATGAACTAGAATCCATCATTGTTTACTCAATATTTAATAAAAAATCAAACTAATGCTGGCCATACACTATACGAAAAATCATCTGAAATTCGGTTATTTAGACCGTACGTTTTTCGGCCAGTTAATGTGCACATAATCGATAATCGTTTGGACATTTTTGAGCCAAAAAAACGAAGGACAAGTTTGGAAATTTTCTGCCAAACTAACGATAAATTGAAAGGTTAATGTGTTTCCCGTCTGAACTGTCTGCACTAGGTATATGTAAAAAAACAAACAAAAAATGTATTTATTTATGTGCACTGAACGATTTATGAGTCATTACATAATGGCACCATCGTTTGCGCTCACGGCCGAATGTTCGTTTTTCGAAAATGGGTTCGGCCGATTTTTAGTATAGTGTATGGCCAGCATTTGGTTTTGATTTTTTTTCCCTAAAAAATATGAAAATGGCATCGACAAAAATGATGGGTCCCTAACCAAATATATTGTTGCACAGCGTTTTTAGAGGCAATCACTGCAAAAAAGCAATTGCTGTAGCTTTTAAGTGTCTTCTGAAGGGTGCCTTATCCAGATTGCATGCTTTGGCTGTTTCCATAGATATTTGGTAGATCAATGCTCATGAAAGGGGCACTTGAGAATAGGACACTATTTCTTTTTAGATATTTTTGGGTGCTTTTAGCTGTGTGTTGTGGACCCATAATTTGTGACTAAGACAGAATTTTTTGACATTGGGCAGTATAATTCACTCCAGAATACCCTGATTGTATTGAGATTTCTTTGTGCCTTGCACAGATTCAAGGCACCCCATAGCAGAGGCAGCAGAGCAACCCCAAAACATAACCAAGCTTCGTACATGTTTCACAGTAGGTACAATGTTCACTTCTTGAAAGCTTCTTTTTTTTTTTTTTTTCTTTCTGTAAACATCGAGTAGTTATGACTTGCCAGAAAAGCTCAGTTTTGTCTCCCCTGTCCAAAGGATACTCTCCCAGAAGCACTGTGGCTTGTCAATAAGCATTTTAGCAAATTCCAGTCTGGCATTTTTTGTTTTTCTTTTAACAGTAGAGTCCTCGCAGGGCCTTCTTTCTTTTGAGCCCACTGTTCGCTCAAAAAAAATGACAGATGGTGTGATCAGACACTGATGTACCTTGACCTTGGAGTTCAATCTGCATCCCTTTGGAATATTTCCTTTTCTCTTTGTCTACCATTCATACTATTCTTCTGTTTTAGAGAAAGAATATAGGCGCCTCTGAGTGTAGACTGTAGGTACATTTATTCCAAAACACAATAAGTAAAACTCACATTTGGGAAGTTAAAAAATGACACATCATAAGGTTTCAGGCGTCTGGTGATTTGGATACTGCACTGGTCCGTGCTAAAGCCTTCTCCGCCACTCCTAAGGCTGTCCTGGCCAGCTAGATGGTAGTGTGAAGGAGAACCGGAAGCAAGCACACCAGTGACGTCATCACGGTCAGCTCTGCGGTCCAGCATGCGTTCCAGCCCTCGCTTCCGGCTCTCCTCCATCGCACTACCATCTAGTCGGCCAAGTCCGCTTTAGGAGTGCCGGAGAAGGCTTTAGCATGGACCAGTGCAGTATCCACATCACCAGAGGCCTGAACCCTTATGATGTGCCTATTTTTAACTTCCCAAATGTGAGTTTTTTACTTATTGTGTTTTGGCATAAATGTACCTACAGTCTACACTCTGAGGCGCCTGTATTTTCTTTCTTTTTTGCATGTTTGTAGATCGCTTCTACTCCCCCCCACACAAGGCCAGCCCTGAATCAATGGACTTTCATCTTATCCCCGCGAATAGAGCCTCTGTTCTTTTCATTTAAAGAGTTTTTTTATTGAGTACACCGGGTAGGGCAAAACAAGACCAACATTGACAGTTTGTACATTGAAGGCAGAACGATACATAGACCAAAAACACAGCATCAATATACTATATGAAGGTGACACGTCTGCTGGCACCAAAAATAGCGCCAGCTCACCCACAATAACCATAAAGTACTACAATGTACATTAAAAAGGCAATATGCTCGCCCCAAGTCAGGTGCACCCACACAAGTTTTTCAAGTAATAAAGAGGACATAACAGTACGGAAAACTGAAGACAGGAAAGAAGACATAAACAAGGTAAGAACCGATAAGATAAGGCATGTTTAAAAGAGAGAAAGGGGTGGAAGATCAGTAAGGGGAGGGAGAGGGGGTTGGCGAGGAAAAAAAAAAAAAAACCCCAACCCACATGCTCTGTCACTGTAGCTCTACTGAGGGGGTCACAAAGGTGTTGTAATCCTGAGAGAATCGGAAATCGTGCCAGTAATACCAGGTTTTGTTGAATTTTTCCTCCTTACGTTGTAATGCAGCCGTCAATTGTTCCATCAGGTTAATTTCATTCACCACAGCTATCCACTGTCCAATTGACGGGGGATCTGAGCATTTCCATTTTTGCGGAATGCATATTTTAGCGGCGTTTAGCAGGTGTATTAAGAGGGACTTCTTATACCGACGTTTCGACATCGGGGTAAGGTGGAGCAGTCATTGTGCCGGATCATCTGCTAATGTAATGTCCGTCAATCTATGAGTTATGCGCCTAATAGAGCCTCTGTTCTTAAGACTTTTATGATGGATCTTTGATCACAGTGGAATTCATTGGTGAATTCCTGTTTTGGTGTGGCCTGGGCAAGGTTTGCACAGGGTTTTGAATGTAATTTTTTTTTTTTTTTTTTTAAATTGAGAGAGCCAAGCAAGAAAGTTATTTTCTTAGTAAATGATCCAGGGAGTCGGACAATGAGTAATACGCTCTTCAGCTACTTACAAAATGGTCCCCCACTCAATTACTTACAGCAAAACTTTTAAAAAAAAATAGTCTGAATAGGGTGGACCTTCACCCTTACTTACAAGAGTTCCATTCCCTGGTGGTCCTCTCTTCAAATGAAACATCTCTTGACAGCTCCTTACAAGATGACAAACTTTGAAAGGAAACCCATCCCTTTTGAGAAAACGTTTATATGGGACTCCCCTTCACATGCTTAGTATCCTGGCTGTACTCCCAAGAGAAAAACTTGTGTTCTCCACACTAAAACGTAAATGGGAAATAGAACTGGACACTGCCATCTCAGACAACTTTTACACAGGATCTACCTCCAATTAAATCAAACATGCTGGAGACTTTGAGACATTGGAGGCCAGCCTGGACCCCCTGCATGATAGAATGGATAGATAGGCTAACCCACATCTGTGAGATGTGAAGATGTGAAGCATAGTGGATTAGTTTACTACTATGTGGTATTTCTGGAAACACTTCACTCACTCCATATAAGCACCTGGGAGGAAACTTATTAAAACTGGTGCACACAGAATCTGGTGCAGCTGTGCATAGCAACCAACTTTACACTCCACCATCCAACGTGAATCTCCCCTAAACTTACCGTTGGAGCAAAAATCAAAAATCAATTGATTTAGTTCTTGCAGTTACTTTTTTTCTTTTCTTCTTTTACTATCTCCACAGTGGTTTATTTAATGTAACAAAAGTCTTGTGTATATAAATATTTGACTACTGTACCCAAATGTAGTTTTATGTAACAAAAATCTGTATAAGTAAATATTTGTGTGTATCTACTGCACACACACGTGTCTTGTTTGGGAACCTTTTTTATTTTTAGATGAAACAATTATATATTGTATATTTGTACATTTTGTTTGGAAAGCCTAAAAGTGGTTAGATTTGAAATGAAAATGCTTTTTTTTTCTTTTCCTTTTTTTTTTTTTTTTTTTTTTTTCCCTGTACACATTTTAAGTGGCATTATTTCAGTTTATTATGATATGCAATGTTATTTTGTTTACATTAGTAAAAAATAAATAAGTGTTAATTCCAATGCCATCTTATGTTTTAGTTTGATTTAGAAACTAAGAAAAGAAACGGCAGAAAAAAATAGTCCATCGAGTCTGTCCATTCATGTTTTGTTTTTTTCACCGTACTTTAAAGCAGTGTTTTTCAAGCTTTTTTCAGTCAAGGCACCCTTTAAAATTAGGGACAATCTCGAGGCACCCACCCAAATTATGGACAAACTTGAGGCACCCCATTCTAAAATGTAAAACTTATTTTAATAGTTTTACATAATGCAGCAACATCAATACACTTTGGACATCCAACGTTAGAGGTGATATATTCTTCCAAAACAAATACACTTTTGCAAACTGGTACTGAATAGTATTCCAATGTTTCTCTTCTCACTCAGTTTTTCTCCATCACTTAGCTAATGAGACCCCAAAGCTGATGGAGAGAGGCAAGGGAAGGTCAAACAAGGGTGATATGCGGGCAACTGACATCTTCCATATCAACTGATGATGTCATTGGTCGCTAGGAGGTTGGCAGATAGAACGTTGTAATGGTGTACAATGAAAACCTGTGGCTTTGTGTAGCTAAAAGGAATATTTCATCCACCCACCAGCTTGTATACAATTTTGGGGCAATTTTTAGACATTCTGCCAAGGCACCCCTAACGAAACCTGAAGGCACCCCAGGGTGCCTGGGCACCCTGGTTGAAAAAGGCCGCTTTAAAGCACACAGATTTATTGATGCTTAAAAAAAAAAATCCACCATGTTGTGATACTGTATGAACAGACATTTATTTGGGTATGCAAATTACTTCTATACAACTTACAATTTTAATGAGGATAATTGATATTTCAACTGTGGGTATAGGATTGGGTATATGGGATTGTTTTGATATTATTTATTTATTTTTATGAACTAGATGGACTTGGGTCTTTTTTTTCAACCTAACTATGAAAAAAACACACCTATAGAAGTTAGTTACAAAGTAACCTATACAAACACAATCCAATTAAAATCACAATATTTTATTAATCCACATATTTGGAAGGTGATCCAAATACAGAGAAAAAAGGGTGTTGGCATGTACCCACAAAACTGGCCTGATCTTATTGTTTGTGGGGAACATGCCGACACTTTTTTTTTTTTTTTTTTCTCTGTCAGGTTGTGGAAGGAGCTGTGTGTGAATCACAGTAAATATTTTGGGGTTATAGTGGTCTGAAGGCCTATGTGTTTGAAGGGTCCCTATTTTGAAGTGGGCCAGGGTGTCCTGCTGCTTTGTTCCCTATTTATCTTGGGGCAGAGGTGCCTCCCAAATGCGGCTGGGTCGCTTTCTTACATCTTGTGTACCCCACTAGTGACAAAACAATAAACAAAACACATTGAGAAAAGGGCCTTATCCATTACCAACTCTCAACCTGACATTTTTGAGCTATTGATATATGTATAACCTGTGCCCTATACTGGATATTTGGGGCATAAATAATGGCCATTGAGCACTATTGGTTAAGCTATGGAAAGGGCCTCTAGGGGGTATTAATCTATATGGGATTGTATAAAAAATATGTGATTTGTTACACACAATTTAAAATCTTCCATATACAGTATGTGGATTAATTAAATATTGTGATTTTTAATTGGGTTGTGTTTGTATGTTATTTTGAGTGATACACACCAGTAAAATCCCATTGTTTATTAATGTTGTCCCCAGAGACATACAATTTGCTACCAGATATCGGAATGTGGTGTTTAATTCTTCACTGACCCCCCTCTAACATTTTTGTGAAATTTTATTTCTGTGAGAACATTTACCTTTTTTAGGTGTTTCTGAATACTGAGCCCAAGACCCAGTGCTGTGAGACCCCAGTGCTTACCGCTGAGTCACAATATTTAATTGTCCTACTCCTGTAAATGACTAGGGAAGGCGGTGTTATAATGCAGCACACATCCTTTTTACCTTTTATCATTCACAGTGGCGTAGTGTGGGTTGTCAGCACCCGGGGCAAGGCAAGTAATTTGCGCCCCCTAACCTGCGGACTTTTAGCACTCCCCGAGTCCCTTCCAACAATGCAATAGTACTGACCTACCTGATTTCTTTTCTGACCATTACACACTACACTGACCACTATACTGTACTGTCCACTACACTGAGAACTACACTGACCCCTACACTGAAAACTACACTGACCACTATACTATACTGTCCACTACACTGAGAACTACACTGAGAACTACACTGACCACTATACTGACCCCTACACTGAAAACTATACTAACCACTATACTATACTGTCCACTACACTGAGAACTAAACTAACCACTATACTGAGAACTATACCGTACACTACACTGTCCACTACACCAGTGGTTCTCAACTCCTGTCCTTGGGACCCACTAACAGGCCAGGTTTGCAAGATAACTGAAATACATCACAGGTGATATAATTTGCTGCTCAGTGATTGCAGTATTCTAGTCTGCATCTCCCCAAGGTAATACTGAAAACCTGGCCTGTTAGTGGGTCCCGAGGACAGGGGTTGAGAACCACTGCACCGCACTGTCCACTATACTGTCCACTATACTGACCACTACACTAACCACTATACTGTACACTACACTGACCACTACACTGTACTGTCCACTATACTGTCCACTATACTGTACATTACACTGACCACCATAATACACTACACTGACTGCTATACTACACTACACTGTCCACCATACTACACTGTCCACTATACTACACTGCACTGACCACCATACTGCACTGACAACCATACTACACCACACTGTCCTGCCTACTCTCTCCCTCTCCCTCTCCCTCTCCCTCTCCCCCAGTACAATGACTCTCAGGAGGGAGTCTCACTCACCTTCTTGTCCTGGCCTGCATCGGTCTGGAGATAGGAGGAGAAGACAGTGGCGGCTCACATTTTTGCTTCCCTCCCCCGCGCTCTAGCTGCCATGTTCAGTGTCCAGCCGGCGCACTGTGATTGGGCATATGGGGGTCATGTGCGCAGGCGGGACTTCAGGAGTGATCGCGGACCGGCCAGCCCTACGCCTCAAATGACCCCCATACACCCAATCACAGGGCGCCGGACACTGAACATGGCAGCCGGAGTGCGGGGGACACAGGAACATAAAATAAGGAGGAGGCAGCCAGTAGTGACACATACTGGCTCCCCCCTAAATGTCGCGCCCGGGGCCACGGCCCCCCTGCACCCCCCACTCTATGCCACTGATCATTCAATTTATGGGTGCTCAACCTGTGGCCCTCCAGCTGTTGCGGAACCCCATCATGCCTCTGTCTTCAGGGATCATGCTTATAACTGTCTTGCAACACTTCAACAACAGCTGGAGGGCCAAAGATTGAGCACCCATGTACACGTGCATTTTTCTGTTAAGAACAGGGTGGATTTGATTTAAATCAAGTTGGTTTAAATTGCTAGTAAAAAGGCTTGATATAAATCAACTTGATTTAAATCATAGTTTTTGAATAGCAACTGTCATCTGTCCTGCAGCGGCTCCTCCTCTGACCTGCTGTTGACTCGCCGACAGTCTCATTCATTTTAATGGGATGGCTGGTGATGCTGCAGTGACACAACAAGGTGAGGGACGTGGTGGCAGCAGGTGAGTGGATGCCCGCTAACAGGCGCTGCCATGATGGATCTGAAACGACAGGTGCTCTTTAAATGTAGGGACTTATTCTTGCTGGTAGTTAGGAAACCTTCATTTTGTTTGCAAATATTAAAGATTCTATTTAGAATAAAAAGCTGTCAGGTTAGTAAAACAGCGATATGGGAACTGATTCAATCATACAGCTTGTAGTGTACATAGATTTGCAAAACAATAGGATAAAGGAATATTCCTGAACTTTTTTTGATCTCATGGTTACTGTGACATTGTGTGAATGTATCAATGCCGTGCATGTGATCTCAGCTTGCAGAGCTTGGATTCATTGAATGAGTTTACCAAAAATTTAAGTATTGCACAATATATAGCCTCATGTTACATAACTAAGCTCCATTTCATGCTGAATAAACTAAATCTATTAATGTATGTTAAATAGAAAACTATCTTTAGATAGATTTTTACTCCAAAAGCATTTTAATAAAATAAATTTGATAAAAATCCAAAAAATCCGATTTTTATTTCTTTTTTTTAAATCATTGATTTATATGCACCCTGGCTAGGAATTGTTAAATCCCAAAGTAAGCACAAAAATGACTCAGCGATATGAAAGTCTTATCTATTTTTAGCACCATAAAATGTAATTGGAAACATTAACAAGTTCAGTAAAAAGCCAAACGTTTCAGATAAACCATGTAAAATATATTACAAATTTTACAAAGCTAATTTCATAAGTCTTACCTTTTTTAATGTAAACTAAAGTGTAATTTGCAGTGTGATAATTTTATCTATTTCTCATTTAGAGTTCCTTAAAGATGCAGTTTGAAGAGAATTTCCACCTTCAGCAAAATGTGCGGATCAGCGACATTACCAGTACAAAGCATTGTGACAACTGCATGGTGAGAACATTGCTAGCCGATCACATCAATGGTTTGTGGTGCAAAATGTAGAAAAGACTGCACTTTCATTTTTTAATTCTTTCAACATTTAGTTTTATTTTAGTGGATATAAACCCTCTCCTATACCCAGTGAAGTGAACAGCCTCAGATGATACATAGAGATGAAGCGAATGTCCCTACATATGTTTTACATAGCTATCTGCTATCTTTCCCTTTTATATATTCTTTAGAAAGTGCACATTGTGGTACGAACCTTTCTTCCTGTTTCGGCAGCGAGTGTGAAGTCTGGGCATACACTGTGTGAGAGCTGATTAGAGAAAAGGCACACACCCCCCTCCACATAGGCAGAGGAATGAACAAACGTGCAGAGCTGGAGTCTGAATAGACAAGCTCTCTGCTAATCTATCTCTAAGTTCCCTCCCTGACACACACTTCCAGCTGCTTTTATCTCCTGTGTCAGAGAACTCGTCAGAAATGATCATGCTGATAACAGAGGAATGAAGCAGCAGAAAGACGAGGACTTTGGAGAGAGATACGTAAACACTACAGATATACAGTATGTGCTTAGGTCAGATTTCATAAATAGGGTTTACATCCACTTTAAAGTGGTTGTAAAGGCAGAAGTTTTTTTTTTTTTTATCTTAATGCATTCTATTCTATAAAAGGCCTTCTGTGTGCAGCAGCCCCCCTAACACTTTCCTGAGGTCCCTCTCTGTCCAGTGATGTCAATGAGTGTCTCAGCTGTCTGAGGTTCTCCCTCCTGATTGGCTAAGACACAGCAGCGGCACCTTTGGCTGCCGCTGCTGTCAAAGTCAGCTGGCCAACCAGGGTAGAGAGGCCGGGCTCCTTGTCTGAATGGACACAGGGAGCTGTGACTCGGCTCGAGTGCCCCCATAGCAAGCTGCTTGTTGTGGGGGCTCTGAACAGGAGGGAGGGGCCAGGATCACAGAAGAGGGACCAGAGAAGAGGAGGATCCGGGCTACTCTGTGCAAGTCCACTGCAACAGAGCAGGTAAGTATAATCACTTTAAGCTCTTTATAGATTACAAGAAAATGGTATAATGGGGTTTACTTTGAATGAATACTCAATCATTTGCAAGGAGGAGGGGGAAAATGGCATTTTGCTTGCACATGATTGGATGATTGAAGTCAGCATAACTCCACCTCATTCACTAAGCAAGCTGAAAATTCAGTTTGCAAAGAGAAATGTCACTTTGCTTAGTGAATTAGGCAAAGTTTTTTTTTTTTTTCCCCTTGTACTTTTCTAGGTATTTTTTTTTTAAAACTGATTTTTCATTCACTCGCCTCAGTCACTGAGAAAAGTAAAAATTCACTAGCCAAAATTCACATTGAAATGCTCTACTCTATTAGTAAATTTGAGTCCTAAACCCATGTTGTACCTGCAGGACAAACAAATTGCATGATTGCTCTGGATGATAATTGTGTACATGACTGTCAGATGCTCACACAAGCGCACATGATGTCATTCAGCATTTGAGTTGGCAGACCTTATCAAATGGTGCCCCAACGATTCTGTCTGCAGAAACCAGACTTGATTTTGCTGATTAGTGTTACACAGATGGGTTTATGTTTGTATATTGCAATACAATGCAGTATAATGTCAAAAGGGGAGGAGCTAAAATAAATTGAAAGGCAAGTTTAAAATCTGGGATTACCCATTTGTTTTGTTAGTCTCACTTTTTCAGAAAACGATATACATAAAAGACTGATTATATTTTAGAGTGAGTATTTGGGGCTTCAAGAGTTGTTTCAAAAATGTTAAGCAGTTTGTATGGATTCTTGGTAGTCTACTGGTTAGCTCTTCTCCTATATAGTGTGAATTATCTATTTATTGCTGCTACCCGGGGGGGGGGGGGGGATTACTGTAATTTCTGCTATAAATTTTCTGCCAAGGGTGGTCATGCTAGAATTTACATTTAAAGCTAAACTGGGAATTTTTTGCATGCCAGCTTGGCTCGAAGTAAGTATGCATTTTGACCATCGGTAGGAGGGGGTTTAATACAGATCATATAGAAGTCCGTGTTACATATAGTGAGAGACCTTTTCTTCCAGGTTCCCCTCTGCACATTGATTACAGGGGGTCCTTCATCACCATTCATAAAACACCTTGCAGTATTTTTTTTTTTTTTTTTTCAGTGAAAGGCATTCTCTGATTGGAGAAGGGGTTTGGGGGATGGGGTGGCAAGACCCCATCTCCACCTCATTAATATTTTCACAGCACATGCAATTTCTCCTGTATGCAAATTCTGTCATCATAGGTGTGCTTAGCCTATTGCATTAGGGTGTACACCTCAAAGCTCAAACACACATGAATGCCACCTGCTGTCACAGGGAGGAGGCTCTGGTGGTGGGAGACAGTTGATTGGGAGCATATTACTTTACAACCTAAATACAGGTGTAACGTGTTCCTAAAGTTGAACCTAGCCTTTTAATATAATGGGGGCATTTACACTGGCGACTAGTTCCCCCAACCACACACTTGTTGCCACCCCTGGATAATGCTAATGCACATTGGGTGATTAGGGTGTGCCCAGGCACATCTGGCACACCCTATGCACACGCCTATGTCTTTCATCTATTAATCTTTTCCAGACAACAAGGCCGGCTTTCTTATAAAACCAAATTAAATTGGATTCCCAATCTGCTATATACAGATTGGCAAAACTGGGCACAAACGTTGTGCCCAAAGCTGTTTCGACTTTTAAACATTCAGTAAAGAGTGGGCGATCAAGGGTTAAGTGATCAGTATGCGAAATGCATATAAGGAACTCCCCTAGTGTCGGAAGCCTTACCTTGACAAAGATTGTCATATTCAAAATGAACCGCGTCGGATTTGGGCCCTATGCGTTTTACAGCTGCTTTTAGCAGCGTCAGATGTGTGTTTTTTTTTTTTGTTTTTTTTTTGCAGCTTAAAAACGCCTCTCCGTGTTATTCTATGGCCTCATGCACACACAGGCTTTTAGGAGCAGTAAGTGGCAGGCGTTTTCAAGCTGCGAAAAAAAATTCAGGGCCAGCGCGGTCGGAGACCCGGTGTTACAGCTGTAAAAACTTTTGGCGCTGCTAAACGCGGCTTAACGTGGTGTGACCTCATCCGTAGACCCCGCCCCCTTGTGACGTCACTGCCCAGGGCATGATGGGGTTATGACGTCACAAGGGGCGGGTATCCAGATGATGTCACTGGATGGCTGCGCCTCATGGCTTTATAAGTAATGGCACACACCGGACCTAACACAACAGTGGGAGCTAGCGTCGGGAGAGGCCATCAGAGGAAGACGAATCGGAGGCAGCAGAAGAACCAGAGGGAGAAAAGCCAGAGAGGGGAAAAGACTGGAGGGAGCTGCTTTAATAAGGGACTTAAAAATCTGTGTGCTGTTTTTATTTATTTTTGATACCTTTTTGGGTGAATGGGTGGGGGGCTGGGATCTGGGGGCCCCCTTCTTAAAGGGGGCTTCCAAATTCCAATAAGCCACCACCTGCAGACCCCCACAACCACTGGCCAGGGTTTTGTTGAAGAGGCCCTTGTCCCCATCAACATGGGGACAAGGTGCTTTGGGGTGGGCGTGGGGCCAAGTTGAGGGTGTGTGGCCTGGTATGGTCCAAGGGGGGTGGCCCGCTCGTCCTTTCCTGACCTGTCTAGCTGTATGCTCAGATACGGTATAGATCTTAGGGGGGAACCCACGCCATTTTTTTTTTTTTTCATTTTGGCGAGGGATTCCCCTTTTAAGAACCTCAGCGCACAAGTCGGATCATCCTGATCTGACTTGGATGGGACTTCTATTCAAATCAATGGGCTCTCATAGGGAACCATTGATTTTGAATAGAGGCAGAGAAACGCTGCTAAAAGCTGACGCTGCTAAACATGCATTAACGTCAATGCAAAAAGCTACTAAAAAGCACATTTTTGCAGCTGCTTTTTCTCGTAGCATTGGTAGTGGCTTTGCCCTGTGTGCATGAGGCCTTAGTGTCTAGCGGTGATGCCACCAGGTGAGGAGAGTCTTTTTTTCCTTTTTGTTGCTGTAGTGGCAGCACTTGCATGTAAACTGCTTCACCATTGAGTCAGAGGCTGTGATCCTGGTTATTACAGCATTGCTTTTTTTCTCCTTGATCAACCCACTCCTAAACGGATATCTTGCACGTATACTGGAGTTTAATGTGCTGGAGATCCCAATGATAGATACTGACTGGTGCTGTGACAGTTCCAGGGAAGGTGCTGTTGGGGTCCCTCTGGAACTGTCACAGCAGCAGTCAGTATCTATCATTTGGATCTCCAGCACCCTAAAAAATGGCTATCATCTTCTATATGTGAGGTCCAAAAGGGAGGCTTTCTCTGTCTGCCTTGACTAATTAACCCTCTACTAAGAGATACAGACTTCATATAAATTGGCAGTCGCTATACAGGCTATATAGTGCCGCTTCCTGGGATGTGGAGGTTTCTGTGGTGGGCGGCTGTTCCCCCAGCATGGAGGGCAATTGGGGCTTCTTAATTATAAAATGTACCTTTTTTAAAGTCCTCCATTTTGTACATATTCCTTCTGTAACTTGTTTCCCTTTCATACCCATCAGTACCTGATTAGATAAAGTTTGGACCCTACCCTTTTTGGGCACGTTATTTTCTAAATATTTTTTCTTTTTTATAGAATTGTTTTTGATAAATTAATTTCTCCTCCAGGTATTCCTCTGCAGTATTTCTGCAGATGCTGTCAAATTTCCAGTCTTTGTTACCCAAGAGTCTCTTGCTGCTGTATCCTGTGAGACTTACCAGGTATCCTTAACTATACAACAGGCACAGGTAAGTTTTCCTACAATCTCATTTATAACAGACTACCTTTAAAAAAAAGTTATTGTGACGACAAGCACATAGATGTTAGAAACTTGTTCTAGAAAACAAAAATCTGCCAGATAAGTGAAGAAAGCATGCTGATAAATGTGTACTGCTGTCTTATGCTGTGTACCTGGGGATTGACTTCTTAGAAGCAAAGTTTAATCATTTTACACAATACAGCTCCAAAACTCATCTGCAGTAGGCAAACTCTGCCTGTGCATTTTTGTAGCAGGTTATCTGTTTTTATATATCATTTATCCAGTTTTATAGCTAGGGAGCATAATCAGCAAAGCATTCACTGGTACATTTGCTAGCATGCCTGTTCATTAGCGGACATTTGTCATATTCTCCCCAGTGGCATAGAATGGGTTGTCGGCGCCCAGGGAAAGGCAAGTAATTTGCGCCCCCTAACCCGTGGACTTTTAAATCCCCACTCTGATCACACACCCCCAGATACACCCCCCCCCTCCAGCACTCTGATCAAGATCCCCAGATTACCCCCCTCCCCCCAGATTCTTCCTCCACTCTGATCACACCCCTAGATCCCACACCAGATCCCTCCACTCTGATTAAACCTCCAGATTCCCCCAGACCCCTCCACTTTGATCACACCCCCAGATCCCCCTCACCTGAACTCTTCACTCTGATCACCCTCCCCAATCTCTCCACTCTGATCACACCTCTAGATCACACACCAGATCCCTCCACTCTGATTAAACCTCCAGATTCCCCCAGACCCCTCCACTTTGATCACACCCCCAGATCCCCCTCACCTGAACTCTTCACTCTGATCACCCTCCCCAATCTCTCCACTCTGATCACACCTCCCTCCGGATACCCGATGAGATCCCTCCACTCTGATCATACCCCCCCATATAGCCCCTCCCCCGAGCATGGCACTCACTGCCTGCACACATTTGGGATCCACCGACCGCTCCGCCCTCCTCTGCATGCTTGGATCCATTCTTCCTGCTTTCTCAGTGACAGCAGCTAAACAGCAGGTAAACTAAAACCTCCATGCTGTGCCCTCTCTCCTACCGGGCACAGCGGTGAGGTTTTAGTTTGCCTGATGAGGAGACCGGTATTTTAAAAATCCAAATCTCTAGCAAGTGGCTGCCGCCTAAGATGCCTTATGGTGGCACTGGCCCTGTCTGCGTCCCTCTAAGTGTTGTGCCCAGGGCGACTGCACCGGCTGCCCCCCATTTATGCCACTGATTCACCCTATTTATAAACTGTTGCTGTGCTCTTCTCTGCACCTTATGCTCAGCTCACTGTCCTCAGTCTTCTCAGATCTCTGTTGTGGGCCACAATCTCCTTTCAGTACTATGGGGTGTTTGCTGAAAGGAGATTGTGCCACATATATGCAGACCAATAAAGAAGATTCTTGATAGAAGCCTATGCATCAACACTTATAAGGTTCATCTACACTTGCAGTTAATAGGAGGTGGTAAAAACGTGCATTTTTACGGCCTCCTGACCACTCCCATTTAAGCTGCAAAGGCAGTGGAAGGGAGTGTGCACATGCTGCGGCCCTGATGCTTTGTAGCTACTACAAAAATAAAACTTCCCTGTTGTATTTTGTAGGCAGTACTTCCTGCTAAAAGTGACTTGTTCAAGTGCAATACATGGTGCTGTGGTGTGGTGGTGTGGGCTTTTAGGAATTAAAACGGGCAGTGACAAGGTGACCTAACACCTCCTCACTGCCTGTTAAACACTCTCTGAAAAGTGATCCATCGCTGATCTTTTTTCAGTGGGCTACCGTCTGTGTAAGCTAGCCCTTAGAGCATTTACGTACATATTTTTGCAGGCAAGTAAGAATGCCGATCAGGAGAGGGTACAGTATATACCTGGTAATCCTGCCAGTGCATATTTCTTTACTGCTCTGCGTGGTAACAGTATGTTGGCCGATTCAGTGTTACCACTGTGTTTGCACATGCTCCATTGCCAGGCCTTGCTCTTCCTCTATTCCCCCCCCCCCTGCTAGCCACCCCATGTGACAAACCTGCATGTCATTTGGTAGGGCTACAGCATAATGACTGAGGGCGGAGCTCTTCTTCAGCTGTCACTTGACTACCTATTAAAAAAATACATCTAAATAGCAAAAGCTTTGTGTTAAAAAAAAATCTGTTTAGAAGTTATGATTGGCAAGTTTCATAAACCTTTTTTTCATTAAATATATGTTCTTCTATAATCTTCTCAGTGATACCCCTTGCGACACTCCTACAGCTTTATGGGATGGTGCCAGGGCTGTGATTGACAGCGCAGTACTTTGTTTTACGAGTGTATGTTCAGAGGTGTCACAAGTCCTGGATGAAAGGAGGAGAGAATAGGTGGTACTGCATGTGTCCCAGAGCTATTGCTATTTACTGTAGATGAATTTTCTTTCCACAAATAGTCATGTGACCGTCAGAGAATCAGTTGGCTCTGCACAGCCCCAGGCAAATGAGCCAACTACACTGGCAGAGGAACCAGAAAAAGATCACTTGACCAAGTTACAGAAAGTAAAAAAAAAAAAAAAAAGTATTTACAATCATTCTAATGCTGTGATATGTGAATCCTAATGCTATGTATATTTCACATAGGTCAAAGCATGTATGAAACATAGGAAGAGAAGGAGAGTGCACAGCTGTCCTAGTAAAATACAGTTTTATTGGTTAAAATTCAAAAAGGTAGAAAATATTTCACTCACAAACAAGGGAAGTAACCTCGCATATACACCGATATTAAGCCTTCTCTCCCAGCCTGTGTGACTCAGTGGGCTCCAGGACCCGATTAGTGGTATGGGATGGAAGTCCGATCCTCGCTGCAGCATCCCACTGTGCGGCACAAGGAGCTGCATGTGTGCCTGGACCAGCCGGCGCTGCGTGACGTCACAGCTGAGAAGGGTAGTGGAGCGGTGGGAGTCCATAGAAAATTATCCTTCCCTCATTAGATATAAAACTCATCCATAGTCCATTATAAAGATACTAGTGTATATACTCAATATATTTATTCTTTATTTTTTCTTTTCTAAACATTTTTTTATTTTTTATATATATTTTTAGTCCAGTGCATTATCATTTAATTACACAAAACTAAAATTGTTATAAAAAAAACTAAAATGAATACAAAAATAAAATAAAAATTAAATTTAATTGAAAATGAAATTAGATGTAACCATTATCCACTGGTAATAGAGGCTATTGATAATTCAATAGTATTTCCCCATATTTACTTATCAATAGACCAACGTCCAAACAATTCTTTGGATGAATTGATATACCAACATCTCAATACACTGACCAATCAATCGATCCATCGGTACACAATTAATAAATCGATTGAATCAATCATCGATTATAAATGAATCAAATTAATTTAGTAGGTCAAAGTACCTATCTCTAATTCCTCATTGAGCCCCTCAGGTGTCATACTATTTAGAGCGAAAATTCAGGATTCCTGTTCGCATAGACGGGTAAATCTTTTGCCTTCCCGGGAATTGACATGGATATGGACTCTATGCCAAACAGTTCCAGGTCCTCTGTACTGCCCCCATGTTTATGTTGGAAATGGCATGGAACGCTATGTTGCTCAACCTTCTTCTCTATAATGCCACAAATGATCACGTCCATATCCTCACAAGGGATGGGGTACCCCCCAGTATTCATAATAAACCCCAGTCCAAGCCCAAGACCCCTGTCCATTCCACTCAGAGATTGGGACTTGAGAATCACCTAGGATTCTCAATACCTAAAAATCCCCAGATCTGTTGGAGGCCACTCCTCCAGAGTTCAACTGTCTACACCCCAGGGAAATTGCACAATTCCTGGTTCTATACCCATGATCTTACCCCAGGGGTCAAGGGGCAAGGGACCTTGGGCCCAATATAAAGATAAGAGATAAACATGCATGGAAAGCTAAAAATAAGAATTCAAATAAAAGTAAAAATAAAAACAGAGTAAGATTGACTCAATCTACACCCAAGAGACCCAGGAGTTTTCATGGGAGACCATCACAGAGTGAGATTGAGATTCAATCACTTCCACCCGAGCCTCTTGTCCCTCCATTTCCCCTACATCCAGGGGAACTAGAAGGTGCATTTGCCATCAATGTTCCCACCTCAAACCCATTCAATGTTTTGAGGTCGATTGACCATATAGAAGCCACCATAGGTGTTAATGGAGCTACAGATGACATTGGTAATAACCCTTCTCCCCTAAGATCATTGAGTGGTGCGGATGGTCCTGTAGAGCCTACTGAGAACACTAATTTTTTTAGGGCCTCCCCCTCCTCCCTCTGAAAAAAGAAAAATAGAAGAACAAAGGGAGTCAAAGGGGATTCAGAAGAAGTAATAAGGGTGTCAAAGAGGGGAAAGATAGAAATATAAATTCCACTGTTAAGATTTTTAATTTATCATCAAATCTGCTAAGGGAGAGTGACATTTGTCTCAATTTTGCTCCCAGCAGTAATGCTAATTTATTTGAGTTGTTTAGAGATTTACATAAATACATCCGTGACATTACAGTGAAACGTTACTACAGTCTTAAAACTGGTGAGAATCCAGTTACTGTACCCTCATCCAGCACTCAAAAAGTACCCCCACTTTCAAAACCATAAGAAACAGAGGAAGTGACTATGAGTGAAATGGACAAAGAGGCTATCAATATTTTAGAAGAACTATTGCTAGAGGGAGGGTCGGAGGTGGAGGTCCCATTATCTACACCCAATATTAATGAGATCATAAGTCTGCATTTTACCCACACCATATTAAAAATGAATACATCAAAACCTTTTATGTCATGGTTTACGCAGATTTCCGAAAATTATGTGAGTCGCCACAGGGGAAGATGAATATGCATAATGTCTCAAAATATGAAAAAGAGGCTTTACTGTTTAAAAAAAAACAATCATGATTTAGTTATCCGTACTGTGGATAAGGGAGGAGGTATAGTTGTTCAAGACAGGGAGGAATACTTGAAGGAAGCATACAGACTGCTTTCTGACAGCACCACCTATAAACTACTTCACTCCAATCCCTTTATTGGGTATAAATTGGAGTTGATAGAATTGATGAACCAAGCTTACTCTCAAGGTATAATACAGAAATTGGAAAAACAATTCTTTATAACTAATTACTTTAAGACACCTTACTTTTACCATATTCCAAAGATCCACAAGGACCCTGTATGCCCACCAGGTAGACCCATAGTGGCCAGTATGGATGAAATTACTAGTCGGGTGTCTCAGTATGTAGATGTATTTCTTCAACACCTGGTCACTTCCCTGCTAGCTTATATCAAGGATTCTGCCATGTCTTGGACACCCTACAGCATTACTTGTGGTTCACTTTGGATGTGAGTTCGCTTTATACCTCAATCCCCCATGATGGTGGATTGCGGGCAGTGGAACATTTCCTGTCCGAGGCGGATCATATCAATCCAAACACAATCTGAGTTTATCTGCCAGTGCACTCGATTTGCCCTGGAGAGGAATTATTTCTCTTTCCAGGGTCAGTTTTATAGACAGATATCAGGCACTGCTATGGGGTACACGTTTTGCACCCTTCTATGCCAATCTGTTTATGGGGTTCTGGGAGAGGTTTCATATCTGGTCCCAGAACACCTTTGCTAGACATGTGGCATGTTATGGGAGGTACGTCGACAATGTCCTCATTATTTAAGATGGCTCCCTTTAAAAGTGATGGCCAATTTGTTTCATATTGTAATTCCAACAAACTCGGTATCCATTTTACTCATGTAGCGGATGCTGAATCATTCGTTTTTCTAGACCTTGAACTGGGTAGTGATATAGATGGTAACATCACATCCAAAACCAAAAAGGAGACGGCTGGCAACTCCTATCTACATCGGAATAGTTGCCATCACCCTACGTGGAAGGAAAATATACCATACAGTCAGTTCTGCTGATTGTGCAGAAACTGTACAATAACTGTACCAATATTAGTGATTATGATGATCAAGCTGCCATACTCACAAAGTTTCTAGAAAAAGGGTATGACCCTCAACTCATTCAGAAGGCAGTTAACCGATACAGAGAGGGCACTACTAGTGGGGATGGGCCCACATCCGTTAAAGAACATTATGGTACCTTGTTCATCACCAGATATAATGACCAACATTGGGCCATTAAGAAAACGGTTCAAAAACATTGGTTCATTTTGGGACAGGACAAGGCATTAGGGAGAGACCTCCCCAAAAAACCTCAGGTAGTATTCAGACGGGCAACAAATGTCAAAAGTCTTATTGCCCCTAGTCGCCTTAAAGAAAAAGACATTCCAAAGGTTTATAATCCCCTATGCAATTGCACTGCGTGTTGGCAGATTGCATGCAGAGTGTAAGCTAACATATCTTCCAGACAGAGATCTGTGTGTGTGGTGGCTCAGCAGACCAGTCTGCGGACAAACTGTTGGGTGGTGGCAGGCTATCGTTTATTGTGTGTTGGTGTGGGGTCAGTGGGAAGAGTGATTAACACAGGGGTTCAAGCTTGCAGGATAGCTGGAGGAACCCTAGAAGTGTGTAGTAATTGCTAGATTGCTCCTCAACCCTTAGAGTGCACCAGATTGTATGTAAGATTCGTATCTGCCTGTGTGTGGTCAGCTAGCTGGATTGGAGTGGAGTCTCCCTCTAGTGGTGGCCAAAGGTAGTGCAGGCCGTGAAAGTACCACAGCTAGTCTTACATGCTCAGTATAAGTTCGCCCTTGTTCCCCATTTACCCCTGTCTGGAACACATGTCGCGGTTAGCTAGTCGCCGTGGGCATGCGTAATCCGTAACAGATTCTCCTTTTACCATCCAAGAAGGAAGATCTGCCAAGTTGAGAACCGATTACCTAGCTCATCGATCAAAGTATTCTTCCTTCCCAATTCTACTTTATTTCTTTGTGGCTGTATAGTGTCTTTATCTTTTGAAACATCTTTTTTTTTCTGTAAATGTTTTATTTGCATCAACTTAGACCTTTTCATAATAAACCCTTATGTTGAAATGTGTTAACCTTGTTTCTAAAGCTCTTAATACAACCTATAAGCACACCTGCCTCTTAAAGGGCGCTACTGTTGTAGAGTAATGCCCCGTACCCACGGTCGGATTTTCCGAAGGAAAATGTGTGATAGGACCTTGTTGTCGGAAATTCCGACCGTGTGTAGGCTCCATCACACATTTTCCATCGGATTTTCCGACACACAAAGTTTGGGAGCAGGATATAAAATTTTCCGACAACAAAATCCGTTGTCAGAAATTCCGATCGTGTGTACACAAATCCGACGGACAAAGTGCCACGCATGCTCAGAATAAATAAAGAGATGAAAGCTATTGGCCACTGCCCTGTTTATAGTCCCGACGTACATGTTTTACGTCACCGCGTTCAGAATGATCGGATTTTCCGACAACTTTGTGTGACCGTGTGTATGCAAGACAAGTTTGAGCCAACATCCGTCGGAAAAAATCCTAGGATTTTGTTGTCGGAATGTCCGAACAAAGTCCGACCGTGTGTACGGGGCATTAGACTTCTGAGCAGACCTGCCTGTGGTGGCAGTGTGTGTGCAGACGCTTATTCTTAAATTGTAATTGTTATTGCTAAAATTACGAGTCTCCCCCAGCTCAGTCTTTTTAAATGGGGGTGGTGGCAGTTAAAGGGTTAATTGTGTAATTAGCCTAGTGACAATCGCTCTCAGGCTGCTTGCACCTAGATTGTGGTCCCACAAGCTGGAAAATCTTTGTGCAGGTCGCAGCTGAGAGTGGCATTGTTACGTAAGTGACAGCGTGGTGTGAGGTTGGCTAGTCCTTTGTCGCAAGTTAGCGTTCGTCATATATTCACATATTCACACCTCCACATGGACGCAACCCCAAACTGGATACCTATATTGACAGCGTCAGGCTGCGAGCCACATCCCTGATATCCACCCAGCAAAAGAAAATATTATACAACCTTTCACCACTGGAGTGAAGCCAATCTGTCACGAATTATGCACGGTGACTAGCTAACCGGGACGTGAGTTCCGTGACTGGGTTATACGAGGAACTAAGGGAATAAGGGGGAACTTATACTGAGCATCTAAGACTAGCTGGGGTACTTTCACAGCCTACACTACCTTTGGCCACTACCAGAGGGAGACTCCACTCCAATCCAGCTAGCTGACCACACACGGGCAGATACGAATCTTGCATACAATCTGGTGCACTCTAAGGGTTGGGGAGCAGTCTAGCAATTACTATACACTTCTAGGGTTCCTCCAGCTATCCTGCAAGCTTGAACCCCGGTGTTAACCACTCTTCCCACTGACCCCACACACACAATAAACAATAGCCTGCCACCACCCAACAGTTTGTCCGCATCTGGCATCTCCATCTGGCATCTCCATCTGGCAGATCTGTTAGCGTACAATCTGCATGCAATCTGCCAACACACAGTGCAATTGCATACCGATTGGCACGTAACTTAGACCGAGTACTTGGGCACTAAAATACAACAACCTCTCCAGAGATATGAGTCCTAGTGTACACAGAAGTCACTTATTAATTTTATCATTTAATATCTCGAAAGTAGGCAGTGCATAAAAGATATACAAAGAAAAAGGAGTTACTAAAAAAGATACAAAAAATACAGAAAGACACACAATTGGCAATGAAAATAAAAAGGGATAAAAACAGAAATAAACTTTACCGAAGTCTATCCGTTAGTAGAAGCATACTGGAACATGTGGGAACTCCCCAGTTTCGAACTGGCTTCATGGAAGAACCACTGGAGCGAAGAGCTGTACATGATCTGCGCAATAATCAGGCCATAACCATCAAACCAGCAGATAAAGTCGGAGCAGTCGTTGTGATGGATACAGACAAATATATACAAGAGGGTCAGAGGCAGCTGGCAAATACTACTTACTACAAAAAACTGGATTATGATCCGACCCAGGATTTTACTAAGCAATTAAAAGGGCTCATTGCGACAATACCAAGCCACCTACATTCAGAACTCATCAATGCGATTCCGGATAATCCAGAAATTGGAGACTTCTACATGCTGCCCAAGATTCACAAGCCAGGAAATCCAGGCAGACCCATTATAACAGGTACGAATACACTTCCTGAACATATATCAGGCCTTGTAGAAAACATGTTAAAATCTTTAGTCATGAACATTGCGAGTTTCCTGCAAGACACCACTGATTTTCTGAACAAGCTTAACAATATACAACAATTACCACCAAATACACTTCTAGTCACTATGGATGTAGAATCTCTGTACAGTAACATCCCTCACAAGGATGGGTTGGCAGCATGTCACAGATTCTTATCATACTCACCAAACCACAAATACACTGCTGAGGATGTGACACAGCTCATCAAATTCATTCTTACACACAACTACTTCACTTTCAAAAATGACATCTATCTCCAGTGTATGGGTACTGCTATGGGAAGCAAAATGGCACCCCAGTATGCAAACTTATTTATGGCTGACCTGGAGGACAAATTCCTGAACAGCATACAACAAAAGCCATACAGATATTATCGCTATATTAATGATATCTTCATGATATGGGCTGAAGGTGAAGAAAATCTAAACCAATTCTTCTCATTGATCAACACTTTTCACCCATCTATCAAACTAAAAATGGACTATTCGGATACACATGTCAACTTCCTGGACACTACAGTATACATCAGGGATGACAAGCTTCACACATCGATATACAGAAAACCAACTGACCGATGCAGCTATCTTCATAGTTCCAGTTTTCACCCCCAACACACTAAACGAGCCATCATACACAGCCAGGCCATCAGATACCACCGAATTTGTTCAGACCCAGAAGACAGAGATAAACATCTCAGAACACTGGCAGACTCCTTCCATAAGAAAGGTTACAAAGACAAAACCATCAACAACAGCATAAACACAGCCTTAAAAATACGAAGAGAAAATCTCCAATACACAGAGAAAAAAACAAATATCCGAGTACCTCAATCACCACACACAACCCAGCACTTGAAGGGATCAAAAAGATAATCAAGGATTTACAACCCATTATAACAGAGGATGAAACTCTGAAAGGAATATTCCAACAACCCCATTATTGGCTTTCAGACAACCACCTAACCTCAGACATGAACTATTCAGCAGGAAACTTCACTCTGATTATGAAATCACAAATAATGGAAGCAAACCCTGCAATAAAAAAACACTGCAAATTTTGCAACCAGATCAATCTATCCAAAAGTGTTACACACACAAATGGGACCTTCAATATCACGGGATCTTACAACTGTACCTCCAGTAATGTTGTGTACCTCATCCAATGCAAAAGGTGCAGCAAAGGATCTTATGTTGGTGAAACAGGACAGAAGTTGCAAGCGAGGATGAATTTGCACAGACATACCATCAAAGAATATAAAGAAGACAGTTTATGCACACCTGTGGGACATCACTTCTCACAACCGGACCACACTATAGAAGACCTCAATGTTTTAGTTCTTAAAGGGCATTTCAGAACTATCCAGGAAAGGAAAACATTTGAACTAAGAATGATACTACTTTTTGACAGGAAAAATAATGGCCTGAATTTAGATATTGGTTTCCTTACACATTATGCTAAAGTTTTACGCCCCCTCTGTGACTCGTATCCCCCCTCCATTCTATAGCTCTCCCTCTGTCTTATCTCACGAAGTCTGCTGCTATCTTTATTACCAGTGATTTCTATGTGTTTTTCTCTTTTTTTTTTTTTTTCCTTTAACATTCTGCTTAAAAATTTGTGAATCAGTACTGCTTGGACCTTGAAGAAGGGGATATACCCCGAAAGCTTGTCCTGAAAAATTGTATGTTAGTGCAAATAATAAAAGTATCATGGACAGTACTCAATTTTCTCAATTCCGGAAGGTGAAAGATTTGCCTGGCTATGCAAACGGGAATCCTTCTGGATTTTCACTCTAAACAGTATGACACCTGAGGGGCTCAACGAGGAATTAGAGATAGGTACTTTGATCTAATAACAACAATTCATTTGATTGAGGATTGATTTTTGATCAATGATTCATTTATAATTGATGATTATTTCTCTCTGTGGAGCCTATGCTCATCAATTGATTTATTAATTGTGTACTGATGGATTGATTGGTCAGTGTATTGCGCTGTTGGTATATTTTGGTATATCAATTCATCTAATGAATTATTGTTTGGATGTTGGTCTATTGATAAGTAAATATGGGGAAATATTATTGAATTATTAATAGCCTCTATTACCAGTGGATAATGGTTACATCTAATTTAATTTTCAATTTTATTTTTTATTTTAATTTTATTTTTTTTGTATTCATTTTAGTTTTTTATATTAATTTTAGATTTGTGTAATTAAATGATAATGCACTGGACTAAATATATAAAAAATGTTTTAGAAAAGAAAAAAAAAGAATAAATCTGAGTATATACTAGTATCTTTATAATGGACTATGGATGAGTTTTATATCTAATAAGGATAATTTCCTATAGACATAAATATATGTTTGTTCTCGATGTACTATTAATACTATTTGAAATATGATTTTATATTTCCCATTTTAAACTTTATGGTAGAGGATATGATCGCTCTTACCAATTGTTAATTAATGCACAATTAAATGTTAATTATTTAACCCAGGGCTGTTTTCTATTCATCAGCCCTCCTACTCTGTTTTCCCATTGTGAACTCCATACTCCTGGGCTGGTCCATGTTAATTGTCCCTGGGGAGGGGTTTGGGGTTCTATGTAATGGTGAGGGAGAGACGGGTATGGCGTGACCAGAAGAAGGAGGCTGTTCCTCCGAAACATGTTGTCATGGTAATTGCCCACATGCCAGAGGAGACGATTCACTCCCACCGCTCCACTTCCCTTCTTGGCCTTGAGTGACGTCATGCAGCGACGGCTGGTCTGGGCGCATGCGCAGCTCCTTGTGCCGCACAGCGGGATGCCACAGCGAGGAATGGACTTCCATCCCACACCGCTCATCAGGTCCTAGAGCCCATTGAGTCACATAGGCCGGGAGAGGAAGCTTAATATCGGTATATATGCGAGATTATTTCCCTTGTTTGTGAGTGAAACATTTTTCTACCTTTTTGAATTTTAAACAATAAAACGGTATTATACTAGGACAGCTGTGCACTCTCCTTCTCTTCCTATGTTTCAGATTTTAGTCCGCCATCCAGGGGATCTTTGAGAGAGCTGCAACACCTAGAATCAAGAGAACTTTTATACAGACTGTTATCTAATTAAGAGGGGTGTTAGTGGGTTTTGAGCTGATGGTTTTTTGTGTTTTGGATTTTGTGTCAAAGCATGTATGACTAGGTTTAGAAACAATAAAACTCTTTGCAGTCTAAATAGTTGGCATAGAAGGTTTTTTTTTTTTTCTCCACAACAAAATGTATTACATGGGAGTTGCTAGATCCCCGATTAGGCTAACTATTGAGTCTGGCATTCATTTTTCCACAATCGTTGCAGAATTTTTAATTTTTTTTTGCTTGCCAGAGGAAAAAAGCAAATGCAATGATTTCTTTATATTGTGTGTCCAGGTAGAAGTTAAACTACAGGAACAGGTACGGGAAGGGCTGCTGGTGTCCTGGAGTTTCAAGGACCGGCCTGAGATGTTGCTTGAGATTATGCCTAGTCGGTCAAATCAGGTAAACAGCTAAAATGGTTCAATAATTTTGATTACTAATTTATATTTTTATATCCCAATATAAAAATACCCCAAAGCACCCTCCCCATGTTGAGGGCACGTGGCCTGGTACGGTTCAGGAGGGTGCGCTCTCTCGTGCCCCCCTCTTTTCCTGCGGCCTGCCAGGTTGCATGCTCGGATAAGGGTCTGGATTTTGGGGGGGGCACCTATACCATTTTTTTTTTAAATTTGGCACAGGGTTCCCCTTTATTTCCATATCAGACCTGAAGGGCCTGGTATGGATTTTAGGGGGACCCCCACGCAATTTTTTTTACATTTTGGTTCGGGGTTCCTCTTAATATACATACCAGATCCAAATGGCCTGGTAATGGACTGGGGGGGGGGGGGGGGGAATCCTATGCTCTTTTTTTCAATGAGTTTTTTATCTATATTGCCGAGATCGAGAATTCATTACACCCGCGATCAGTTTTAAAGGACAATTATTCCTTTAGAAATGTCATTTGCTGTGGTACTGTTCTAAACACGGGAAAAATGTGCCACTTTACAGGCATACTATAGACATCCCCCAGGCACAATATTTAAAGGAATATTTCATTTTTATGGTTTCACTTTAAGCATTAAAAAAATCACTGCTCCCATTTTTTTTTTTTTTAATTTGCATTGATTCATGTCCCCTGGGGCAGGACCCAAGTCCCCGAACACTTTTTATAAAAAATAACTTGCATATAAGCCTTTAAAATTAGCACTTTTGATTATACATGTTCGTGTCCCATAGACTTTAACGGTGTTCGTGTGTTCTGCCGAATTTTTTGCCTGTTCGCATGTTCTGCTTCGAACCGAACAGGTGGGTGTTCGGCTCATCCCTACTTAGTTCTCGGGTCCACTCTAAGCACAGAGCGATGACTATGTCAGTTATCTTTCTGTGCTCTGCTCTTCCATTGCTCACTGGAGTGCCGGACTGTGGAGAAAGAAGGAGCGACTGGCTCAGAATCTCAGTGGCATTCTGAGAGGCTGAGCCAGCTGCTAATCAGGCATCTGAGTGAATCTCAACATTTTTGTCAGCTTGGACTGGCTCTGTGACGACAGCAGGCTTTAGCTTTCTGTCAGCTGAATCTTGGCCACAGGAGTGTAGAACTAAGGCTGCATTCGCACCTGAGCGTGTTGTTTTCAGGCTAAAAGTCATGCGTTTTTCCCTCGATTTTAAACAGGTCAAAAGGTCACCAATGTAAAAAGCAGAAAAACGCCCAAATCTGATCGAATTGAGCTACAAAAAAGCTCCAGAACTTTTTTGAGCTTCAGACATTTGGCTTCAGGCGACATGGAGTGGAGGTTACTCCAGAAGCTGGCAACATGGGAGCAAAGCTGGAAGTCTGACCGGTTTCACCGGTCCAGCTGGCTGCTTTTAGAGGCAATTGATCCTTTAGGCCGGGTTTACACATATGTGAATTGGATGCGGGTTTCACCACATCCAATTCGCATGATAGGAGACTGACCAGCTGTTGATGGAGCCGGTTCACACAGCACTGGGGTCAGCCTTGGCAAGGGGTCCTGTGCGTCTTTGGGTCCATTTTTCAGGTGCGAATTCAGGCTGTGATTCAAGAGTAGTTAACCGTCCAACAGATCTGTCTCTGAGAATCTTTTTTTTTTTTCCCACACACAGAGCACAGAGAGGAGTGCAGATCTTTGCACATTACAAGATCTAATACAGAATGTTCTGTTCTCTGCGGAACCTGCCATGATGTTCACAATAAATGCTGATAATGGTCATACGGTGAGTCCCGTTTCTGCTGCCTTATTTTCCTTTATTTTATTTATCTTTCTTATAAAAAAATTCTGTCGTGCACAGGGTATTTGTGACAAACTGCTGACAGAATCCTCCTCCAAGGCAGAGCCTTTCAGACTAATTGTTCAACAGCTGCGTCTACACAACGTAATGCTGCTAGAGGCTGGTAAGGCATTGTTTTTCTTATACCTGTGGAGTAGGCTTATTATAGGTGAGCCTACCAAACTAAAAATCTGGTGTAGGCCACAGGTGTTATTTTCCCCAAATGATCATTATACAAAATGGTGTATAAAAAGTGGCATAAATCTCACTTATGTTTTTCTAATAAACTTTTATTTTACAAATCATATGCTCTGTTATAAATGGCACTTTTTACAGTGGTGTTCTGAGTAGCCACAGTCATTGGCACTATGACAGGCAGGGGGATACTAATGACTACACTTTACCACTATTATTAGCAGGTCTTACATTACATGTGTAATACCTAACCTTCATGAAATTAAGGAAAGTGGAAAAATGGTGCTGAATTTGTAAGGTTATCTTATTGGAGTTGCTATTATAATGTAATGATGATGTAAGTGATCTGGCTTCTGGTCAAGCAGATTCTACACCCCCAGAGAATCCCCACAGTCTCCTTGGCTTGTACTGTACTGTATTGAAACACAAATGTAAATCGAAGTGCCACACTACTGCTGGAAGGTCCAGATATGACTTTATTGCAGTAAGAGTCAGGGGGACAAAAAAGCTCCTAGTATGTTTTGGGGGTCCATAAATACCCCCTTCATCAGGGCTTGATATTGAAAACAAAGTATAGGATCTCTAAGTTAACTGAACCTTTAATGGTATTCCTTCAAGTATTTTTTCTGCACAGTACTTGTCAGCAGCTGGTCTGGCTCATGACTGATTGATTGTTCTTATCAGAATGTTGTATTTGGTCACTGTAAATCTTTTACTAATATTTCTACCACTGTTGACCTAGCACACAAACAGGGTGACAACCTTCAAAGGTATCACAAGCAGCTAACAACTCACAGATTAGTGCCTCTAATGATAGGGCAGTGTGATTAAACTGCATGGCAGATAGCCTACACATTACCACACCTCCAAGTACACTGGAAGGGGTTTCAAGAAAGTAGGACAGCCTCATCATTTGCAGATCTTTTAATCTATGCAATAACTTGGCTTTATGCAATAAACAGGATATCAGAATAAGATCAGTGTATGGAAAAAGTTTAATGTCACATTCAGTTCTGACCCAGATTATGACAGTATACATACAGCAGGAACACCTCACTTCAAGAAGATGACAAAAGTGAAGGCTCTCCAATTTGCTGACCTGTTTATACAGCACTTTCCTCATGGATGTTGCCTATCTATGGAGTGGTGGCTAGGATGAATACTGCAATGAAACTGTGCTGTATAGAATATTGAGCAATAGAATTTCACTCCCATTGCCTTCTGTCTGTTGGATTTATTTTGTTTTAACTTCTGGATAATGAGCAAATGGACAGCAGAGCCCTTTTATGTGAATTATGTTACAATATCGGACGTTTATTAACGCTTCTTTGTTTTCTGTAACGTGTCTTTTTGATCATCCTCTTTTAGATGTTCAATTGATGTGTGAAGCCGAGTTGGACAATCCCATCCAAAGAAAACAGACCCGAGCTATCAGATTGCAGAACAAAGGGGAGGTCTGCAGTGTCTCATGGAGTGAGGAACTGACATTGTGAGCAGGTGTTATGGGAACTAATATGCGTCCATGTTCAATAGAAAAGAGCTTTTATAGGGTTGGATGCCTGAAGATTTTTGATTTGCATTAGGTGCCCTGCGAGGTGCTAATATTCTTTTAACTTTGAAGATCTGAGGATAACTGTTTGTTTTTCTTGTACAGTGACCTTACCCTTCAGAGTAAGGGACTTTCTTTGAAGGTATGGCAGCTGTCCAAGAGTACAGACAGTAAGTATTGATTTGAATTTTACTGATGGGTTAAATCATTAATTGTTGTTCTTGATAAAAGAATGGATAATTGATGTTCTTGATAAAATATGCACATGCTTCCATTCAATCATCTGTGCTACCTTTTTTTTTCTGGACAGATGTCCTTTTGGGGTACACCTTAGTGGCTCTGTGTTCACCGGGTAGAGAAATGAGTCGAAGGCATGTATACCCTCTGACTCCAAGTCCAGTGTTGCCTAAAACCACAGTGCAAGCCATCTCTGTGGAGGTGAGAAATGCTAAACAATATACAATCTGGAATGTACATATATATATGTCTCTTTACACTTGGGAACTGGATGCAGAAGAGCATACACTGCCTTTGCACATCTGGGCTGAGTTCTGCCTAGCTTTCAAATGTCCTCCTGTTGGTGGAAATAGGCGGTGTCAGTTCATATGCTCTCTTAGGCCCCTTTCACACTGGGACGGGGGCGGCGTCGGCGATAAAGCGCCACTATTGTTAGCGGCGCTTTACCGTCGGTACTCCGCCGCTAGCGGGGTGGTTTTACCCCCCGCTAGCGGCCGAGAAAGGGTTAAAAACAACCGCAAAGCGCCTCTGCAGAGGCCCTTTGCCGGCGGTATAGCTACGCTGTCCCATTGATTTCAATGGGCAGGAGCGGTGTATACACCGCTCCGAAGATGCTGCTATCAGGACTTTTTTTCCCGTCCTGCTAGTGCACCGCTCCAGAGAGTCAGCAGTGGCTGTTTCGGGTCGGTTTGCAGGCGCTATTTTTAGCGCAACAGCGCCTGCAAACCGCCCCAGTGCGAAAGGGGACTTATGGGCCAAGTTGCAGTACAGTAACACTGCAGACTGATTTGGAATAGGACTTGGTTCTACTTAAAGTGGTTGTACACCGTGTACAACCATTTTTACCTACAGGTAAGCCTATATTAAGGCTTACCTGTAGGTGCTTGAAATATCTCCTAAACCTCCACGCCAAGCATTATTTTAGCATCATTATTGTCTATCAATGAGGACTAGTATATTGGGAATTGTAATTGTTTTAGTAAACAAACTAAAAACATTGTTTGGGCCTTTTTTATGATGTATACGTCTTTGCATTGTATCTGTTGGATTTATATACAATTATTCTTCATTAGATTTCATCTAGCTTCCAGTTTTGAATCTCCAGTCACATTTCCCTATACCATAGGTTAACCTTACATATGCTGCTCTGGGAACACCAACTGAAAGACTCAGTATCACACCTACTAAGAAAGTGGAGATGGATCGCACTGTAATGCCAGATGGTACCCTGATAACTACTGTAACCACTATTCAGTCCCGACCCAAGTTTGATGGGAAGATGGGTAAGATTGATTTTTTTTCATGTGCTATTGCTATGAATGATTCTCTTTTTTCTTCTAGAACTATATGGTTATACCTAGTTTACTGCTTTTGAGATTTTTCAGATTTCTAAAGATTAAGAAGGTGTTGGTTATGCTCAAATCAGTATACATTTTATACTTTTTTTTTTTTTTTTTTCATTGGGTGAATGAAGATAAAGATAATGACTTCAATCAGGTTGAACTTTGTAGGAAATTGTAGAGTAGTGGGTTGTATCAAGAAGCAGATGAACAGTGCAGGGCCTGTTGATCCACTTGTCATCAGACTTTACGCTGTACCATCATCTCAATTGTTAAACTCTTGAAGACAGTATCTACCGGTATTTACATTTTAATAAACATAACTTTTATCCAGTACAACTTTATACTTAGTATGCAGTTATCAGGAGTGTACTGTTATTTCCCCAATAGATTGTGCGTAAATATAAAAAGTTATTCTTAATAGGAGATAAGAACTTTTATTTAAAATCATATCCATGTGTCCATCCAAATTATTATTGTTCTGTATGTCCTTGTGGACCATATTTACATGCATATACAGGCTCTGCTTCCTATTTTTGCAATGGTACACAGTGTTTGTACCTTACAGATCCTTCTCACAATGTAGGTCTATTAGTCTGCTGCTAAAAATAATGCACTCCCTGTGTGAGTGATACATAGAAGCCGATTTACCAAAGGGGATCGGGAATGTTCACACAATAAATTGTGTGAATATTTACTTCAATTATTGATAATTAAAGTGAATATTCACACAGTTCACTCCTTTACCAAAGCAGCCACCATGATCTTGCAATTGGTAGACAGAAAGCAGAGTGATAGCTCTGATATGTTAACCGTTTGGAACTGTTGATCCCATGCAACTTCTTCCTTTGGCCTATGCAACTTCTTTGTACATCAGTGAATCTTAATTGTGTGTCCCGTGTAACCTCTCCACGTGTCTAACAAAACATTGTCATCTTTTCATTTATAAATGATAAAGGCTTTTGTTATAAGTTAATCTAGTGGACTTAAACATGGCTCTTTTTTGATGGATTTTTATAAATACCCTAACCATGGACTGCAGAAATCTAATATTTATATGGCAGGTGGTATGATATAAAGGTTTTTATGTTTGCATGACTACATCATGCCTAAAGAAGTGGCATAGTGGCCTCTTCCCGCCCGTTCACACCTGAGTAATTTGTCACTCCTCTGACATTACACCACAATACTCAACTAGAGGTATCCCATTACTCTCAATGGGGGTCTGTTCACACCTAAACAGTGTACTTCCATATGACTTAGAAAAAGGTGCAAGCGCTAATTTTGGTGCATTTTTAGCCCCTTAGACTTCAATACCAGCATTAGAAAATGCAGAGGCACAAGTGCGCACCTAAAGATATTAGACATGTTGTGGATGTTTATTTCCAAGTTGTCAGCAGTTTTTTATTAGAGGACAGAGCTCTGCTTTAGATTACTGCGTGTTGGAGTTTAGTACTGGCCATGTCTTTTATGCATGCCCTTCTCATCTATTGCTGGACAGGAAGATCAAAGTAAGTCACCTTATGAAGTCCTCTTAAGTTTGGTGGATTCCTCTGTACTGGAAATGCAGACAGCAGCTTGCATGATTGGGATAGATTACTGGGTCTCTTGTCACTCAGGGTTCTTTGAGTCTGGAGGAGTCTTCGAGCAGATGGGCTCTGCTTTGCTGAATGTGCCTTTTTGAAGGGCCACCTTGTCCGGCTGCAGTCAGGCAACAGCCGTAGCAATAATAAACCCTCAGGGGGACCAGGTGCAGTGACAGCACTGGAGGTGTCTCACATCTTGAATTGGGCAGAATTACATGCTGGCTCTGTCCAAAGTAAACATAACAAAAACTGGCTCAGTTGAAAAGGTCTGGATTGGAAAGTGTTCTCTACACTCAAATGTCTTCCAACAAATCTGCCAGCCTAAGGAACACCAGATATTGATCTTCTGGCATCATGTCTCAGTTGAAAGATGTACAGGTTTGTAGCAATGGCAAATAATACTTGGGTGCTGTGGTGGCTCTGTGGGATTGCCACATTCTGAATAACTTACCAACTGGTAAAACTTTTGCTGTGGCTACTTTACTAGATAGAAGTCAACAGTATTCCAGTGATCCTGGTGGCTCTAATTTGACCCAGCAGGACTTTGGTACATGGATCTTGTTTGGTAGTGAAGGCTCCTTTGCATCTACTGATTTTCAAGAAGATCTGTTCTTTCAAGGGCCTGTTTACTAATTTGCTTTACAGCCACTGGCTTTAAGAGCTTGGCTGTTTAATGCCAAGTGTTGAGGGGCAGAGGAATGGATGCGGTCATTCACCCTAAACTTAAGGCCCAGAAGGCCAGGTCTTGTAAGATTTATTGCTGTACTTGATAGACATATTTAGCGTTGGTGATCCTAATTTAGTGCCCTAGTGCCCACACCCTTATTAGGCATGGCCACCGTTGTCGCCGTAGGGCCTTAACCTGATATTGCAAAACACCACCATAGCTTGCTACTAACACTCTCAGAAAGTGGCATTCCTAGTATATGTTACTTTGGCATGCAGAGTGGTCCTTAGTGCCTAAAACTTAGTGCTGCCTAAGGTGGTATCCGCTTTCTACATTGTGCTTCCACCGCTTCATTCAAAGCCATACCACCCTAAAGAACTGACTTACATTGCATTGTTTGTATTGGGGTGTATTTAAAATGCCATGTCTGGGTTTCATAGGTCACAATTCTTGTTCATGGTTGTAGGGGGCCCATGTAAAAGCCTTGCAGTGTTCACTGTTACTATCTCACACTGAATCTGGCAAACTATTGTCCAAGCCTATGCTGTTAAATATCAAGAACCAACTTACCCTGTTACAGACATTCTATTAAAGCAGTAAGTGCATCCTGTGCTTTAAACATGGATTTCTCAGATCATGGCTACTTGGTGTTCAGTTCATACATTCACCAAGTTTTACAAGCTGAATGTCGCAGAATCAGCTGATACCAGTTTTGGGAGTTTTGCAAGCATGCAGTCCCCACACGATTAATGTGTAAGGTGAAGTCTACAGGCTTGGAAAGATCAATTTGTAAATGGATAGAAAACTGGATAAAAAAAGAGATTTAGAGGGTAGTGGTTAATGATTCTTACTGTGAATGGTCTAAGGTTATCAGTGGTGTACTCCAAGGTTCAGTGTTGGGACTCTTACTTTTTAATTATCTTTATAAATGATTTAGGGTCTGGGATTAAAAGTAAAATTTCTGTCTTTCCAGGTGACACCAAGATATGCAGTGGATTAACGTCCATACAGGATGTTTCCAATTTACAAGCCGACCTCAATGCACTGTCTAATTGAGCGACTAAGTGGCAAATGAAGTTTTAATGTTGATAAATGTAAAGTTATGCACTTGGGGGCTAAGAATATGCATGCATCATACATACTAGGGGGAGTACAACTGGGGGAATCCATTGTGGAGAAGGATCTGGGGGTTTTGGTAGTCCATAAGCACAATAATAACATGCAATGCCAAGCTACGGTTTCCAAAGCGAGCAATGTCCTTTCTTGTATTAGGAGAGGTACGGACTCCAGAGAGAGAGATATCATCTTGCCCCTGTACAAATCAATGAGTAAGACCTCATCTGGAATATGCAGTTCAGTTTTGGGCACCAGTTCTCAAAAAGGATATGGGGGAACTGGATAAAGTGCAGAGAAGGGCAACCAAACTAAGAGGCATGTAGAAGCTCAGCTATGAGGAAAGTATAGAGGAACTGAATGTATTCTCTCCTAAAAAGAGGAGATTAAGGGGGGATATGATCAACATGTACAAATACATAAGTGGTCCATATAGTAAACTTGGTGTTGAGTTATTCACTTTAAAGCGGAGCGCCACCGAAAAAATTTTTTTTAAAAGTCAGCAGCTACAAATACTGCAGCTGCTGACTTTTAAAACATGGACACTTACCTGTCCAGGGCGCCCGCGATGTCGGCACCCGAGGCCGAAGCGTCTCTCCGTCCTCGGGTGCTGCCGCCTCCATCTTCGGTAAGGGAATCAGGAAGCGAAGCCGTACGGCTTCACTTCCCGGTTCCCTACTGCGCATGCGCGAGTCGCGCAGCGCAATCCGGATGGTCCCTGCTGCCTCTGGGACCTGTGTGTTTCCCAGCAGGCAGCGGGGAGGGAGAAGGAAGTGGCGTAAATACCCGCAGATTCTGCGGGTATCTATGCCGGAAGTGGGTACAGATACCTGTAATATACAGGTATCTGTACCCCCCTCCCCCCTGAAAGGTGCCAACTGTGTCACCGGAGGGGGGGAGGAATCTAATGAGTGGAAGTTCCACTTTTGGGTGGAACTCCACTTTAAGGTCATCAGAGGACAAGGGGGCACTCTTTACACCTAGAGGAAAAAAGGTTTCATCTACAAATACGGAAAGGTTTCTTCACAGTAAAAGCTGTGAAAATGTGGAATAGACTCCCTACAGATGTGGTTCTGGCCAGCTCAGTAGATTGCTTTAAAAAAAGACCTAGATTCTTTCCTTAAATGTACATACTGTATATACTCGAGTATAAGCTGACCCGAATATAAGCCAAGGCACCTAATTTTACCACGAAAAACTGGGAAAACTTATTGACTCAAGTATAAGCCTAGGGTGAGATATGCGCTGCTACTGTAAGTGGAAAAGAGGGTCAACAATGCCCATTTGCATGCCTCGCTGTGCCCATTTGCAGCCATAGGTCCCCCGGACTTCAAACTCAGTAGTTAAGGGTTCCTAGACGCCCCCTAGCTGCAGCTAAAATTTGGGGTCTCTGGACGCAAAGGGTCCCGAAATGACATTGCTGCAGATGGACACAGTTGACCGAATTTGGGGCCCCGTATCTTGGGGCCACTTGGTGCTAAGAACCCCAAATTTGGTGTGCAAACCCAGTGGAACTAGCACTACAACATATCCAAAGCTGGGGTTCCGCGCACCAAGTGGCCCCGAGATACAGGGCCCCAAATTCGGTTCTGAAAATATCAAGTACTTTTCTGCAGCAGAGAATGACATTTTCCAAACCGACTTTGGGGCCCCGTATCTCGGGGCCACTTAGTGCTAGGAACCCCAGCTTTGAATATGTTGTAGTGCTAGTTCCACTGAGTCATTCAAAATGTCATTCTTTGCACCAGAAAAGTGCTTGACTCGAGTATAAGCCGAGGGGGGCACTTTCAGCACAAAAAAAGGTGCTGAAAAACTCGGCTTGTACTCGAGTATATACGGTAATATAACTGGGTACTAACAGGGCCGGTGCTACCACTAGGCAAACTAGGCAGCCGCCTAGGGTGCACTGCTGCAAGGGCGCCTGGTCACTGGTGTTCCTACTCTCTTCTCTCTGCAGCAAGCAACTAAGTCGATGCATCAGCAAGCAGCCGCCGCTCTGTTTAAACATAGTGTCAGAGGCTCAGCGGCAGCGGAGGACTGTGGCTGTGTCCCAACTCCCGAATAAATGAAAGCAAGCAAACATTCATTGATAGGCACTGGTAGGCTGTATTTGATGGGTGCTGGTGAGGCTGCATTTGATGGGCGCTGGTAGGCTGCATTTGATGGGCGCTGGTAGGCTGCATTGATGGGCGCTGGTGAGGCTGCATTGATGGGCGCTGGTGAGGCTGCATTGATGGGCGCTGGTGAGGCTGCATTTGATGGGCGCTGGTGGACTGCATTTGATGGGCACTTCATTAAAAAGGTGGGGTATACATGGGCAGGGCAAAGGGGGTGGAGTCAGGGGTGGAGCCAATGGGGAGCCGCAAAATGAGGTTTCGCCTAGAGTGTCAAAATTCCTTGCACCAGCCCTGGGTACTAACATTTATAGGTAAAGTTGATCCAGGGAAAATCCGATTGCCTCTCGGGGGATCAGGAATTTAATTTAATTGGATCATGCTTTTCTGGGGTTTTTAGGCTTCCCCTGGATCAACTGTGGGTGAAGCATTGTGTATATGGGATTGTATTTTTTTTATTTTTTTTTGGTTGAACTAGATGGACTTGTCTTTTTTTCAACCTGACTAACTACAGTATGCAACTATGTTTTGAGTGGCCTGTATAGATTTCTTTTACCACCGTTCGTATCGGTCTGTTATATTTATGCCCACCCTTTTGTGGCACTGCTTTGAGACATCCCAGTGGTTGAAAATCTAAAGCAGATCTGTGTCCTGTGGACAGAAGAGGAAAAATAACTTTTTCTTCACCTTAAATTCCTTTTTTCTGTGTTCATTGGAGGAGACATCACCCTCCCCTTTGGCTTTGCTGCTGCCTGTGTCTTAACAATTTTATTTTTTTTTGCTATGTAACTGAGCTTGTGCCACAGTATGGGGGGTTTCGCCCACCATTAGGGGGCGCCCTTTTCTGTCTTTTTTATTTTTATTTTTTTAAATTGTAACTTGCATTTTACTCCTGCAGGTACAATGCCCAGTAGGTGATGATTTAGAGCTGTGTCATCCCATAAAAGTAGAGAAAAAAATTTCATGACTTGGTTTGATTGTATCTCTGCTTTTGTTTGGGATAATTTGACTGGAGAACATCTACGGTTTTTGCTGTTTAGGTATCAAGGGCTTCCACAAACTGGTCATAATTTGCTGGGAGACAGTTTTATTTTACAAGCCTACTGCCTTAGTGTTAGACCAGTGGTTCTCAACCTTCCTAGTGCCGTGACCCCTTGATAAAATTTCCCAAGTTGTGGGGACCCCTAAGAGTAAAATTATTTTTGCTGGTCGCGTTTGCTGGCACAGTGGCGGCGTTTGCTGGCACAGTGGCAACAATTGATGGGCACAGTGGCTGCACAGTGGGACGTTTGCTGGCACAGTGGCTGCGTTTGGCACAGTGGTAACAATTAAAGGGCACAGTGGCTGCGTTTGATGGCACAGGTGGCGACGTTTGGCACAGTGGCGACAATTTATGGGCACAGTGGCTGCGTTTGGCACAGTGGCAACAATTAAAGGGCACAGTGGCTGCGTTTGATGGCACAGTGGCTGCGTTTGATGGCACAGTGGCTGCGTTTGATGGCACAGTGGCTGCGTTTGATGGCACAGTGGCTGCGTTTGATGGCACAGTGGCTGCGTTTGATGGCACAGTGGCTGCGTTTGATGGCACAGTGGCTGCGTTTGCTGGCACAGTGGCGACGTTTGCTGGCACAGTGGCGACGTTTGCTGGCACAGTGGCGACAATTGATGGGCACAGTGGCTGCCCTTGGCACAGTGGCAACAATTAAAGGGCACAGTGGCTGCGTTTGATGGCACAGTGGCGACGTTTGCTGGCACAGTGGCGACAATTAATGGGCACAGTGGCTGCGTTTGGCACAGTGGCAACAATTAAAGGGCGCAGTTCCTGCGTTTGATGGCACAGTGGCAGCGTTTGCTGGCACAGTGGCGACAATTGATGGGCACAGTGGCTGCATTTGATGGCACAGTGGTGGCGTTTGCTGGCACAGTGGCGACAATTGATGGGCACAGTGGCTGCATTTGATGGCACAGTGGCGGCGTTTGCTGGCACAGTGGCGACAATTGATGGGCACAGTGGCTGCATTTGATGGCACAGTGGCGGCGTTTGCTGGCACAGTGGCGACAATTGATGGGCACAGTGGCTGCATTTGATGGCACAGTGGCGACAATTGATGGGCACAGTGGCGACGTTTGCTGGCACAATGGCGACAATTGATGGGCACAGTGGCTGCGTTTGGTACAGTGGCAACAATTAAAGGGCACAGTGGCTGCGTCTGATGGCACAGTGGCGACGTTTGCTGGCACAGTGGCGACAATTGATGGGCACAGTGGCTGCGTTTGGTACAGTGGCAACAATTAAAGGGCACAGTGGCTGCGTCTGGCACAGTGGCGACGTTTGCTGGCACAGTGGCTGCGTTTGGTACAGTGGCAACAATTAAAGGGCACAGTTCCTGCGTTTGATGGCACAGTGGTAGTGTTTGCTGGCACAGTGGCGACAATTGATGGGCACAGTGGCTGCATTTGATGGCACAGTTGGAGCGTTTTAATGGGGGTTTTTTTCTGATTGTTTCAGTTTGTTTGCGCCCCCACCACTGATTTATATATAAACGTTGCGGTTGATTCCTCAAAAGTGGTTATTCCGTGCCAGTGCTAGATACACAAAGTGTAAAGGCTTCCAAACATGTATCTAGCACTGGCACGGAATAACTACTTTTGAGGAACCAACTGGGACATATATATATATATATATATATATATATATATATATATATATATATATATATATATATATATATATATATATATATATATATATATATATATATATATATATATATAACCATAATAAAAAAAATGTTGTCTTGTCAGCTTTTCCTGTGTGTCTGACTTACCAGAAGTCACAGGTGTTCTTCTTCTTCAGCAAGTCATGTTTCGTTGCCTCCCTCTTGGTACACTCGTCCGCAGCAAGCGGATTTCGGTGGGTGTACAAAGATGTCCGCTTGCCGACTTCTAAGTCTAAGCCTTACTGCGGACGAGAGTACCAAGATGGCGGCGACGGAACGTCACTTCCGTGCAGTCCCTCCTCTCCAGGAAGTGACATCTCGCTGGCCGAGACGGACGGACTCGGGCAGTAACTTCGGGTCCGTCTCGGCCAGCATTCGCGACCCCCTGGAGAATGGGCAATCGACCCCCAGGTTGAGAACCGCTGTGTTAGACATTACCCCAACGGACTGCTCACAATTTCAATTTGACACCTTTTATTAATTTTAAATTACTAAACTGTTCATTTTTCTGGTGTGGCTTCACTCCCCTTTTTGGGCAATTTTCACATATTACTATAATTCTTTGCTATTAAATTTGCTTTAGATGGCTTGTAATTTGCCCCAAAACTTAAAGCACTTTGGAATATAGTATGTTGGTGCTATAAAAATTGAGGTAAAATAAGTTTGAGTTACTTGCATGTATGTTCTGTTATTAGAAACTCATATATAAAAATAAGACTTTAATGTCACTTTAAATATCATTTAAACCTTTAAAAAGACTAAATGCAACTTACCAGTCCTTGATATTGAGCCTGCAATGTTTTTCTGCGTGTGTGTGTGTGTGTTTTTTGTGATTTTTATTTTTTATATTTTTTAACATATTTTCCCTTTTTATTTTTACCTGCAAATAACATACTTCCTGTCCCTGGGGGACTATGCACAGTCCACTGTATCTATGGTTGTGCTATGCTGCCCTTCTGAACTACATGTCTACCTTGTTTCATCTCCATTACATGGGGCTGGGGGATTGGTAGTTTACAGAAGATAGCGTTGAAGCAAGATAAAAGTGACAGGGGCAGGATCAGTGTTTATTTTCTGTACTAAAAATCTTAGCCTGAAAAATTAAAACAAATGCAGCTACCATGTCTAAGTATTGGTAAGCTGTAATACATTACATTTTTGTTTTTGGGTTTACATATACTTTAATAATCATAAGCCTTCTGTGGCAAGTGAAGCAAGTGCAGAACCTGATTTTTCCAATATGGTTTGGTTTACAGATACTGTTGTCAGGTCTCCAACAAAAGTAGAAGTGTCTGAGAACAAACCAGTGGTGTTGCCTCACACCTACTCTTCTGGCTCCTTTCCAGGTGGAAATGGTAACATATTGACTATTTGTGATAAAATGTTTAGCTTCCTAGAACTAGCCTTCTAATGGGAAATAATGGGATAATTAAAAGTAAACAACAGAACTGGTAGTGTGTAAATATAATGCACCAAACTGGTCAAATGTTCTTCACCTATAGTGCATTAAAGAAGTTCTTGTTTTTAAAACCACGTTTGCCCTTTGTATGGCAAGTAGAAGCACTAACCTAACTGAGAACAAGGGTGACATGAAAATGGATAGTATCCAGAGTCCAGGGGAATATACCAAATGAAAACACAAACACCACATACCCACCTTAGAACTACCATAAGATTTGTTCCACCTCCATCCATGTTCATTGCGTAGATCTAGGTAAGTCCTAGGATGTTTATCTGGTGTCTGTGCCCTTTGAATCTGTGAAGTCTAGGTTGCTAGACGGACAAAACAGTTTTATCTGATTATATTTTAATGCATACAGGATAGACCACTTGGAATTTTAAGGCCTCATACACACGGACGATTTAAAAAACGGGCTGTAAAGCTAGTACCCACTGTGACAGACCTAGCCGGGAGAGAATTCGATATTTCAATCGCACACGTTCCCGGACAAATGGCTAAAAGCATTAATGGGTGCTGTAACGATTACCAGTTGGGTTCTGGAAGCATCAGACAAAAGTACATCTTCGCCAGCACACCATGGATCAGCAAGCAGAATTGTCCAAAAAAGGTTCTTTAATAGAAAAAGGTCACATCACAAGGGAGGTGCAACGTGTCGGGGCCACGCAGGACCCCTTCGTCAGGCAAGTGATAAGGTGCATACCTCCTGATTATCTAACTCTGAACATACACCTGTGACCAGAAACCTAATTAACATGGGCTAATTAACTAATCCATTTAGACAGCCTAGATGACTCAGTCATGACCTTTAGGCCAGACTGACCGTCTTGTAGCTCCAAAAACACAATCAACATTATCACAAATCAACACAGAACTCTTCTTCACATAATAGCAGAGTTAATTAACACAAACAACAATGGGGATCTAATGACTCTTAGATCCCATACTAGACTTATTTACTATAAACACATTCTAGCAGGCAACAGACAGACAGGTGGCTGGAATTGACATCAGCATCTCCTAACAGTATTTGTCCCAGCATTATGAATCAGCCACTATTTCTAATATGGCAAATCCAGGGTCCCCAGAGTCTGTGTCTCTTGGGGGGATATGGACCTGAATCCAAAGTAACACCACCTCAAGGGTCCTCAGGCATACAGCTCACAAAGGGTACCGTTCCCCCAAATGCCAGGGCCCACAATCGATCCGAAAGAGGCTAGCATTCAGTCCCCTCAAAGTCTCTCTCCCGGCTAGAAAAAAGTACATCTTCGCCAGCACACCATGTATCAGCAAGCAGAATTGTCCAAAAAGGGTTCTTTAATAGAAAAAGGTCACATCACAAGGGAGGTGCAATGTTTCGGGGCCGCGCAGGACCCCTTCGTCAGGCAACAAATACAGCTCTAGCGCTGGTCCTGGGTTTTTTTTTTTTTAGCTTAAAAACGCCAATGCATGTTACAGCTTAAAAACGCCATGGTATGTATGAGGCCATTGAATAACATGGAGTGGTGTTTTTAAGCTGCAAAAAAAAGCTCAAAAACGCTGCTGTAAAAACGTCCGTGTGTATGAGGCCTAAAGCTGAACTTCAGGATTCCAGATAGAAATATTTTAGAAAAATCACCCCCTTGTAACATACAGTATATTTGGAGTTTACATTTGAGTAAGTCATCGGATGACTTAGTGACCTAAAAAGCAGAGTGTTGGTGACCAGCATTGCAACATATAACACTGCACAGGTCACTAGATTCACAAGCATACAGCTTATAATTTGTTATAGATGTTACTGCAGTACTTTTCTTAAATACCAGAACCAACAGACCAGCTAAGAAACAGAACCATTGATTTTATGTTAAGTAATCCTATATATTTGTAGCTAGGTCATAAATGTTATGCTACCTATAAAAAGGCTGAATGTATTATTGGCCAGCAGACGGCTTCACGCAGTTGCAAGATGGATCTCCAATCTCCATCAAATTGGATCCAGTGGCAGAAACTGCAATTAGACAACTGACTGAGCCAACAAACAAGCCAGCCAAGAGGACTCCCACCAAACGTAGCACTTTAATTATTTCGGGGGTGTCGAAGGTAAATATTAGCTCTTCTCTTCAATCTTTGCATACTTATTTTTACAAATGAAGCTAGACTGGTTAGTATTTAGATGTTTTCAGATAAAATTAGACGGCTAGTAACCTAATTGTTTTAGTGCTTTATACAGTGGTAAGGAAAAACATGAGAACCCTGGATTTCCCATTAGGCACTGTAGGCATGTGGAGGAGCTAGGGTGGGCTGTGCCCCTCTCTAGATTTCAGTTGTGCCGCCCCCCCCCGCCCCCCAGGTCAGCCCGCCATGAACATTGTACCTACGCCCGTTGCAAGTCCAGACAGGAGAATTGTCAGCAAGAGGAGCGCTGGGAAGAGGTGTGAGCTTTCTGTGCTCTCCCCGCTCCTGTCAGTGGAGCGATCCTCCATACAGCGGATTACACAGGATCCTCTTAGATCGCATGGTACACGGCTTCATTACCCACCCCCTACCCACATTTCTGGGAGATGAGCAGTCCTTAGAGGAGGTAGAAAAAAAACACAGAACACCTGGAGTGCTGCGAGTCTAGGGCCAAGAAGAGTGCTCTGATGAGGAGTAATCAGATAAGTGGATCAGACCCAGTGCAGCCAACACAGCATGGAAAGAGATGCGACAGTCAAAGAAAAACCACAAAATGCAGCACTCTAAAAGAATGAAATTCCAACGTAGTACTGTATGCATAAACAGTGCTATTTATTCCATAAGGTTAAAAAATGGTTGAACAGTCAATGTTTAAAATAAATGGTAGTGAATGTTACCAGTGACCTCAGAGTGGATAAGGGGGAAACATTCATCCGGGAGGCTTGCTTGGAGATGGTTTGAACATCAATCACCATCCAAGGAAATGGAGGGGAGAAAATTCAGTTCCCAGAGGGGGGGAGCGTACTGGCTGCTGGCAAAACCTGCCAGCTCCAGGTGGATGCCACGGCTGGATGGTGGTCAGCAGGATGGATAGTAAGGCAACCTGTGTGATGTAAACGGCCCCAGAGGGAACAACCAAGCTGAGCAGGGTCGATATTCTCAGCGCGCCTATGCACCTTCTGTGTTATCACTGCTGTGCCGGAGATGAAGGGAAAAGGTGTCCTGAAGTCAGTTGTGTAAGCGTCCACTGTTCTGTTGCCATGACTTGCATGTTTCGCCCGCATGTGATTTGTCAAAGTCACGGCCAGGAGAGCAACAGAAGCTAGATATGGAGCGAGAGAGCTAATTACAAGCCTGAGGATAATTGTCACCTCACTGCTCAGTCTAAAAGGGGTAGGCTCTAAAAGGCTCCATATGAGTGGTTCAATTCATAACCATCAGAATAGACAAAAAAGGCATAAATTAGCAACTATTGTAAGACCTATTGTAATAAAAGCGATTTGTCATATATATTAAAATTCCTGTGCAAAAACAAAAATAATATGATAAAGGGAAAAACAAATACCCATGACCATAAACAAATTAATGCATGTAATAGCACAGTGTGTATGAGGCCTTAAAATGCACAGCACAGTGGTGTAGTAGTTAGCTCTTTCACCCAGCAGCAAAAAGGGGCTGCTGGTTTGAATCCTGACCACGACACTATACGCCTGGAGTTTGCATGTTCTCCCTGTGCCTGCGTGGGTCTCCTTCGGTTTCCTCCCACACTCTAAAGACATACTGGTAGGTCAATTGGACCCAATCCAAATTGGCCCCAGCATTTATGAATGTGTGTCAGGGACCCTAGGCTGCAAGCCCCCTGAGGGCAGGGACCGACGTCAATGCACATGCAAAGCGCCGTGCAAATTGACAGCGCCACATAAGAACCCATAATAAATATGTCTAATATAAAAGACTATCAATATAAAAATATCCAAAAATGTAATCAGAGGAACTTACAATAAAATGTACGCAGGTTGGGCAAATTTAAATAAGGGTATTAATCTCAACTTCTTCACTTAAGCCACTTATAATGGGGTGAAAGCGACCCCATCAAAAAATTCCTAAATTTTCTCTCCTGCAAAGGAGAGAAAATCTCTCATTGGCCGTGAGTGTGCCCATCGGAATAGCCTCAATGGCAAAAACCTCAAGGCATTTTAATATCCTTTTTATGTTTTTTAAAAAAATTACGTGGGACGCTATGTTTATATGAGAACATGCAACTCCAGGCGGATGGTGTCGTGGTCGGGATTCGAACCAGTGGCCCCTTTTTGCTGCTTTTTGCATAGGAACCGTTGTTTTTGATTTGATCTTGTTGTTTGTTTTCTTTTAATACTTATGAAAATGGCTTTTATTGCTCCACAACAGTTGGTCTTACAATAGATAGTTGCTAATTTATGGCCTTTTATGTCTATTCTGATGTTTATGAATTGTACCACTCAAATGGAGCTTTTTAGAGCCTACCTCTTTTAGACTGAGCAGTGAGGAGGTGACAATTATCCTCAGGCTTGTAATGAGCTCTCTCTCTATATCTAGCTTCTGTTGCCCTCTTGGCCGTGACTTTTGCGTGTGCAAAACATGTAAGTCACGGCAACAGTGGACGCTTACACAACTGACTTCAGGACCCCTTTCCACTTCATCTCCGGCACAGCAGTGACATCACAGAAGGCGCATAGGCACGCTGAGAATATCGACCCTGCTCCCCTTGGTTGTTCCCTCTGGGGCTGTGTACATCACACAGGTTGCTTTCAGAATTCATTTACGCGCTTCAGAATTCACTACCAATAGGTTCCTGAGATGTAAATCCGGCCCTGTGTAATCCCCTTAGAATTAACTGGTTTTTCTGTAGTCATTTGCTATACAATGTGATCTGATCCTCACCAAAGTCACAACAAAAGACAAACACGATTTTATGGGTCAGATAGTAAATGCACCAACTAGACACAAAGTGTTACTAGACTTACTGATTACCAACAATATAGACCTGATCACAGATGTGGAAATATGGGGCGATCACAGGTCAATTCATTTCAATATAAATCACACACATAGGAAACATAAGGGCAATACAAAGACACTGAATTTCAAAAGAGCCAACTTCCCTGAACTACGATCCTTGCTAGAAGATACTGAATGGGATAAAATCTTAGAAACAAAGAACACAGAGGAAAAATGGAGGAGGGAAAATGGGTATGCTTTAACCACTTCAGCCCCGGAAGAATTTACCCCCCTGGATCCTGATCGGGCCATTTTTTGCGATACGGCACTGCGACACGTTAACTGACAATTGCGCGGTCGTGCAACGCTGTACCCAAACAAAATTTACGTCTTTTTCCCACACAGAGCTTTCTTTTGGTGGTATTTGATCACCTCTGCGGTTTTTATTTTTTGCGCTATAAACAAAAAAATAGTGACAATTTTTTTTTAAAAAAGCAATATTTTTTACTTTTTTTTTTGCTATAATAAATATCCCAAAAAATATATATAAAAAAAACCACAATTTTTCATCAGTTCAGGCCAATATGTATTCTTCTACATATTTTTGTTAAAAAGAATTCGCAATAAGCTTATATTGATTGGTTTGCGCAAAAGTTATAGCGTCTACAAAATAAGGGAATGGTTTAAGGCATTTTTATTATTATTATTTTTTTTTTTTTTTACTAGTAATGGCGACAATCTGCGACTTTTATTGGGACTGCGACAGATCGAACACTTTCACACTATTTTGGGACCATTGACATTTATACAGCGATCAAAGCTATAAATAGACATTGATTTACTTTATATTGATTGATTTACTGTGTAAATGTCACTGGCAGATAAGGGGTTAACACTAGGGGGCGATCAAGGGGTTAAATGTGTGTCCTATGGAGTGATTCTAACTGTGAGGGGATGGGACTGCCTGGGGGAGGAGACCGATTGTTGTTCCTAAGCAGTAGGAACAGCAGATCGCTCTCCTTACCCCTGACAGAACGGAGATCTGTTTGTTTACATTGACAGATCTTTGTTCTCTCCTTCTCAGGAGCAATCGCGGGTACCCAACGGCCATGCGCACGGGCTCCTACGTCATGCAGCGGGCGCCCTATACTCCTTAAAGCGCCCGCCGTACAGCTATGGCGATTCACGCAGGATTGCCATTCTGCCGCCATAAATTGACGGCGGGCGGTTGGCAAGCGGTTAAGTGCATATTAACCAAGGGTATTAGCCAGTGCATCCCAATGAGAAATAAATTTAAAAGAGCTAATAAAAGTCCTGGGTGGCTTAACTCCAACGTAAGAATGCATATAAAAGCAAAAGAGAAGGCCTTCAAAAAATACAAGGCTGAGAGATCATCACCAGCATTCCAACTTTACAAAGAATGTAACAAGAAATGTAAGGGTACAATTAGGGCGGCTAAGATAGAACATGAAAGGCATGTAGCGGAGGAGAGTAAAAAAAAATCCCAAGAAATTCTTTAAGTACATAAATAGTAAGAAAGGGTGGTCAGAATATTTTGATCCCATAAAGAATGATGAAGGGAATCTGGTTACAAAGGATGGAGAGATGGCGAAGGTATTGAATGTATTCTTCTCCTCAGTCTTCCCAAGGGAATTGGGGGGGGCTTCAGTAACCAAGACTGCAATGTTTATCCTCATGACACGTCACAGGAGGCACCCTCATGGCTAACAGAGGACAGAATTATAAATAGACTTGAAAAACGTAACATTAATAAGTCACCGGGACCAGATAGCTTGCACCCGGTCAAGTAATTGCCAGACGTAGACGTAGTATATCTGGATTTTTCAAAAGCATTTGATACAGTTCCCCATAAACGTTTACTGTACAAAGTAAGGTCCGTTGGCATGGATCATAGGGTGAGTACATGGATTGAAAACTGGCTACAAGGATGAGTTCAGAGGGTAGTGATAAATGGGGAGTACTCGGAATGGTCCGGGGTGAAAAGCGGGATCCCCCAGGGTTCTGTGCTGGGACCAATAATTAACTAATTTAATTTGTTCATAAACGACCTGGAGGATGGGACAAACAGCTCAATCTCTGTATTTGCGGACCATACTAAGCTAAGCAGAGCAATAACTTCTCCGCAGGATGTGGAAATCCTGCAAGAAGATCTGAACAAATTAATGGGGTGGGCAAGTACATGGCAAATGATGTTTAATGTAGCAAATCCACTTGGGTGGCAAAAAATATGAATGCAATCTATACACTGGGGGGAGAACCTAAGGGGGAATCTAGGATGGAAAAGGACCTGGGGGTCCTCGTAAATGATAGCCCCGATGGTGGAGGGAGCATCATGATTTGGGCTTGCTTCACTGCCTCAGGGCCCAGACTACTTGCCATTATCGAGGGGGAAAGTAAATTCCCATGTTTACCAAATTATCCTGCAGGATACTATCAGGGTGGCTGTCCACCAGCTGAAGCTTTAGTATAAGTTGGGTGATGCAGCAGGACAATGACCCTAAGCATCAAAGTAAATCCACCACAGTCTGGCCTTATATAAAGAAAATGTGCCTTCTGGAGTGGCCCAGTCAGAGCCCACATCTTAACCCCATAGAGATGATGTGGAATGACCTCTAGAGAGCCATTTACACCAGACATCCTACAAATGTGTCTGAGCTGAAGCAGTTTTGTAAAGAGAAATGGTCAAAAATTCCTCCTGAATGTTGTGCAAGTCATTGCTATCAAAGGAGGTTCGACCAACTGCAAGGGTTCACTTACCTTTTCCCCCCAGCACTGTGAATGTTTAAGGGGTGTGTTCAATAAAGACACAAGAAATTAAAATTGTGTGTTATCAGCTTAAGCATATTGTGTTTGTCTACTGTTGTGACTTGAGCATGAAATCTCATTTTATGGCAAATTACTGCAGAAAATCGGTTAATTCCAAAGGGTTCACATACTACTTCTTGTTACTGTATTTCCAAACCCGTTGCCAATTGTGGGAAATAGTTTCTGGACTGTATTTCTGATTCACCTTTTACTGCAGGTTCCTGTTGGAGAAGATGAGATGGCTCTTTCACTTGGATATGCAGCTTCTATGAATGCCTCATTACAGAGTAGTCCTCACACTGTTCAAGATTCACTAATTGAAGCTTCTTCAGAATTTCTATCTGAGATGGCACTTTCTTTGGGACGGGATACATGTGACACCACAAAATCAGATATTTCTGGCTGGCCATCGTTGGATGATGTAGATTCTGAAACAGGATCAATTCGGGCCTTGGAGACACGGAGCCTTAAAGATCACAAAGGTGACTGTATGAAGACTAAAAAAAAAAGTGGGACTTTGGGGGCACAAGGATATTTAAGCTACAAAAACATAGGTATGGTTTCTAAATTTTATTAACAAAGTACAAAAAAACAAACACATAAGTTTTAAAAACAATTTCAATAAATGTAGAACCTTGTTTCAGATCAGTCAAAGGTGACTGATCTGAAGCAACATACGGTAATTAAATTACAACACGTGAGCCAAACACTAAGCAGGGAATGGATTGTCTGGGCTAGACAATTGGAACAGCTCTACCATTTCCCTTAGACAGGATTGTCAACCTATTACACTAAATGCCTGAGCAATGATCTTCATGGCATGGTTTCCATGGATTGTTATTGTAATGAGCAGTGAAAACTAGTTTTGAAATGACAGTAGCAAGCTTATATGAGCGATAGGGTTTAGATCTACTTTAAAGTAGTTCTAAGCTAAAAAAAAAAAAAAACTACAACAAAATGGCACCTGTCCACACACATTCTCTCGGTATATAGTAAGTTCCTCTTAGTAAAAGAAAAATGGCTTCAGCTTGGTCTCCTACCCATGGGAGAACCCCCCCCCCCCTCTATCATGTTTTGCCCAATAGGGGTTCAATCATAGAGGCCTCTACGATTATGCCCCTATTGGGTGAAAAATGTTAGAGAGGGTTCTTTCATGGGAAAGACCAAGCTGAAGCCATTTTTTTTTCATACTAAGAGGAGCTTGCCATATGCCAAGACAGAGTGTGGACAGGTGCCATTTTGTTGTAGTATCCTATGTGTTTGACAAGTCAGTATTCAATCTGACCAGCACCTACAAACATTGTGGCCAGTTGACGGAAATAACAGATTAGGGCATTTAAGCGGGATTAGTTTTATTTGGTTTTTGATCTTATAAACTAAAGACATTTTAGCTTAAAAAGAGAAGTATGGGTTTGGCTTTTTTTTTCCAGATTCATACTTGCCTAGGTGCATGCAGCATCAGTCTGATGCTGCATCTGTCCCCAGGGTCTCTGCACTGAGAATCGACCGAGTGAACATAGACGATGGCTCGGTTCTCTCAGCTCCTTGAGCAGAGAGCTGCTGCCTGTTAATCAGCAGCCCTCCTGCTCTGCTCCTAAATGCTTACTGGAGCGCTGAGCTGTGGAGGAGCGGAGAGCGGCCGTCTCAGCAGCTCGCTGTGAGGCTGAGACAGTTATCAGTCCAGGCAGCTGGTGGATCCAGAGTCGGGATGACGCGGTGCCTGGACTGATCTGTGTGACGTCAGCCCACTCACAGGAGTGCAAAACTAATTGCACTCCTTTGTCCCTTAGGAGAAGCCCAGACAAATGTGCTCTCTCTTCCTGGATTTGCAGGCTGCACTGCTGTCAGTCAAATCCTGTGAGGAGGGGGCATGGCTGAGCTGGGCGTGTATGTGGGAGTTCCCCTGCTGGCACTGTCCACTCCTACTTCCCATCCACATGGGTGTCCCCTCAGTGCATGGCTTTCTGAGGGGATGCCTACAGAGAAGGAGGAGTGGACAGTGCCAGCAGGGGACTCCCAAAAAGAAGGTAAGGGGGCCACTTTGTCTAATAACATTGCACAGTATAACATCTTTTTATTTTAACCACTTGCCTACAGGGCACTTTTTACCTCCTTCCCGCCCAGGGCAATTTTCAGCTTTCAGTGCTGTTGAACTTTGAATAACAATTGCACGGCATGCAACACTGTACCCAAACTAACATTTAATCATTTTTTTTCACACAAATGGAGCTTTCTTTTGGTGGTATTTAATCACCACTGGGTTTCTTTTGTCTTTTTGTTTAGCATTCCTAAAAAATTGCAGCACACGTCTGGTATGAGAGGGTGCTTAGAGCTTCAATGCTTTGGGAGATCATTTAAAGCACTGTGACTGTTATGCTGGCCATACACTATACGAAAAATCGGCCGAACCCATTTTCGAAAAAACAAACATTCGGCCGTGAGCACAAACGATAGTGCCATCATATAATGACCGATAAATCATTCAGTGGACATAAATGGATGCATTTTTTGTTTTTTGCCATATACCTAGTGCAGACAGTTCGGATGGGAAACACATTAACCTTTTCAATTTATTGTTGGTTCGGCAGAAAATTTCCAAACTTCTCCTTCGTTTTTTCAGGTCAAAAATGTCCCAACGATTATCGATTTTGTGCCCATTAACTGGCCGAAAAACGAACGAACTGTCTGACTGAATTTTCGGCCAATTTTTCGTATAGTGTATGGCCAACATTAGTTACTACTGTGCTGCTTATTCATGCCCTTGCTGAAGGCTCTGACATGAGGAAGCAAAGTCCTGTTTCCCCCAAAATGGTTGCTTCTAAACAGGAGACAGTGCAGAATAAGTCTTCCCCAAGTATTGGGGAAGAGATCAGCTGTAGGTAGACCTCAAGGCAATACTGGTGCCTAGTCCTATGGCATCTGCTTTTTTTTTTTTTTTTCTTTTCTTTTTCTATTGAAGATTCACTTTAAGACCAGGCTAATTGTTTTATTAACATTTTTTATTTTTACACTGTCTCTTTAAATTTTTTTGGAACTTTTTTTGGTATCACAAGGAATGTAAACATCCCTTGCGATAACGAGAAGCAGTGACTGAGTCATCTGGGGTGTATTAGAACCCAGATCTCTCCTCTACCCTGAAAAGCATCTGATCACACCAAGATCTGTTTGAGCAGATGCTTTTTTTTCCCCAAGGGCTTGTTTACATTTTACAGAAACCAGAAGTGACAAAATACTTGTCGCTTCCAGTTTCTAATACCATAGAGATGACCAGGGACATTCCGGTCCCCAATCAGCTCTATGGTAAGCCGGGGAACTGCCGGCCTCAGTCCCAGGCCCACCGGTGGGACGGAAGAGCCCGGAAAGGCACCAAAGGGATGACCCCTCTCGCTGCCCGTAAAGACAATCCAGTGGCTAATTAGCTGGTAGGATGGCTTTTTACAAGAAAGAGAAATCGCCAGCTGAAAAAAACAATACTGGAATGAGGCCTGTAGCCTCATACTGGTCTAACACTTGAAACTGCAGACATAATTATACGTATTACAGTCTGCAAGTAGTTTTAACATTTTCCGCACTTGTATTTTGTTTACATGTCCCACTTGAATCACTTATCAATGTGTGATTTTTTTTTTTTTTTTTTTTTTGTGTGTTTTATTCATCTTTTGCAGTTGGATTTCTCCGCAGTGGCACTAAGCTTCCCTTCAGTCGGCATCGTCAGAATGCAGGTCTGAGCCAGTCACATGATGACTTGTCTGATGCTGCTGCCTCCTCTCATAAGAAGATTGGCAATCTTCCACGGCGTCTGCTAAAGCACTTTTCTCTAAAGACAAAGTCTAAGCCCAGTGTTAATGGGAGTGCTCAGGGTGGAGATAAGTGATTGAATAGCTGTTGCATTTTAGAACACTTCTACCTCTGTCTCAGTACTGCATGTCCCTGCATAGCGCCAAGCTGTCATTAATTTTTTTTTTCATCCAGCCCTCATGTATGTATGAACCATATTAAATGCATATGGCTTAAAACGCCAGTTTTGTTAAGAAAAGCAATCCACGTCTGGTGAATGATATACATGGCAAAGATTTTGGGACATTACCAAAAATGTTACTGCTCTGTTCATTGAAAAAAAGTTTGCCTTACCCTTATTCTTTTTGGACTAACTGTGAATGGAGAGTTTGCTTCCATTATTACCACATGAGAAAGAAAAGAAGCAGCACGTGGGAAGCATTTATTTAATTTCAGGCTACGTGAAGACTTCTGGAAAGCAATGCACCAAACAAAGCAGGACATGAGATTTCTGGGGCTGATGCCTGCAAACACTGTATCGAAAGCCCCAAAACTGCCATATCGCAAGAAAGTGACGTTTTCATTTTTTTTCACTTTGGGTGCAGATTGAATTAGAAAGGTCACTTAATACCGTATAAAGTGCAAATTGGCTTGTGTAAAATATTTCAATCTTATTAGTAAAAATGACATGTTCCTCTAAATAAAGTGCAATGTGTATCGAAGGCCCTGGTCAGATGGGTAAATACTACAGACCAAGCAGCAATATATAATGTTTAGTACAAAAAAAGTCCATCATATTATGCGGTTTTACAGTATACCATTTCAGGCATTCAAAGTAATTTATGCAAGTTATCTTTTGAAGGAAATAAAGTGTGTTCAGTTAATGAGAAGCAATAGCATGAATAAAAGATGATGATTTTTACAATGACAAAATGATAAGTCTTTATATTTATATTCCAACAGGTCTACGTTTAAAGAAGAACTCCAGAATAGTGATACAATTTGCATATTAGCCCTGTGTAGTTAATTAAAACTGCTAATGCGATTAGATTGGATTAGAATCGTGTACTGTGTACAAATGCACGGTTTTAAAAATAAATGACTTAATCTCTTTACACAGAATCTTCCCCTATTCCTGGACTTCAGGATGAGGGATCTCTGAAGCATTGACATCACTTCCTGTTAGTATGTGGGGACAAACACTAATGCCCTGTACACATGGTCGGACTTTGTTTGGACATTCTGACAACAAAATCCTAGGATTTTTTCCGACGGATGTTGGCTCAAACTTGTCTTGCATACACACGGTCACACAAAGTTGTCGGAAAATCCGATCGTTCTAAACGCGGTGACGTAAAACACGTACGTCGGGACTATAAACGGGGCAGTGGCCAATAGCTTTCATCTCTTTATTTATTCTGAGCATGCGTGGCACTTTGTCGGATTTGTGTACACACGATCGGAATTTCCGACAACGGATTTTGTTGTCGGAAAATTTTATAGCCTGCTCTCAAACTTTGTGTGTCGGAAAATCCGATGGAAAATGTGTGATGGAGCCTACACACGGTCGGAATTTCCGACAACAAGGTCCTATCACACATTTTCCATCGGAAAATCCGACCGTGTGTACGGGGCATTAGACTACAAATCCCATCACGCCCCCGGATTAAGGCTGCATTCTTACCTGAGCGCTGTTTTCAGGCAGAAAGTCACGCGTTTTTACCATGTTTTTTGCACAGGTCAAAAGCAAAACCAATGTAAAAAGCAAAAAAATGCCTGTAATCTGCCCAAAAAGAGGCTCATGTACTTTGTGAACAGGGGCCATTTAAATGAATGGGATTTTGCTTGTTGAGCGGTTTCAGCTCGTAAAAGGCTTGAAAAACACTGAGATGTGAATGCAGCCTTGGGCTGCATTCACACTTGAGCGTTTTCAGCATGTAAAAACACCCAACAAGCAAAATCCTATTCATTTCAAAGGCAGGTTCACACTGAGCTGCAGTAATGAAGCCGTGCCAGTTTAGTTGAACTTGCACGATTTCATTCCCACATGTCAGTCCCGATTTCGGCCATGATTTTTAGAGACATCTGTGCAGGTTTTTGCACAGATATCAATGTAAATCGCAGCCCGAAATCGCAAAAAGTAGTACAGAAACTACTTTTTGAAATTGTTGCAGCACAGCACCGATTAGGCCGGTGCCATTGACAGCAATTGCTGCCGATTTGACATGTCAAAACACTCCAGTGTGAACAAGGGCTAACATTGGTGAACTTTTCACCTGTACAAAAACGCATCAAACCTGGTAAAAAATATTTTCTGCCTGAAAACGAAACGCTTAGGTGTGAATGCAACCTTAGAGTCTGAATGGGCGGGACTGTGGGCATGTATGGGACGAATCAGACTCCTGGGTTGTCTATCCAACTGTGCTGTACAGTGGTCAGACCCGAGAGTCTCAGACACCTGGTCTGATCTGCCCACTGTATAGCATAGTTAGATGAACAAGCCAGGAGTCTGATTCATCCTATACATGCCCACAGTCCCGCCTATTCACACTGTAGTTCTCAGTATAGTGAGCAGACCAGATAGTCTCAGACTCCCAGTCCGATCCACCCACAGTGTGAATAGGAGGCAATGTGGGCATGTAAAGGCTGAACCAGAGTCCTGGTCTGTCCATGTTGCAATGCTGTACAGTGGGTGGATCAGATTGGGAGTCTGAGTCTATAGTGTTTGCCCACTACAGCAAGCGGCGATGTAAGCAGCAATGTAATACTCACCTGAGATTGAAGCCCTCGCTGCGGTGCCCATACACAGCACCGGCCAGCGACATCACTCCCAGGGGGGTTACTTCCGGGTATCGCGGCTCCGGCGATGTGATTGGCCGGAGCTGCGATGACATCACTCCCGCACATGCGCGCGGGAGCCGCCGGTAACGGCACACTCACTGAAGCAAACGGCATGTACGGCAATACAGGGGATATCTCCTAAACCGTGCAGGTTTAGGAGATATCCTGGGTAGCTACAGGTAAGCCTTACCTGTAGCAAAAAGTGGGCTGTAAGGGTTTACGACCACTTTAAGGCCACTACTGCGTTAAAGTACCCCATTATCAGTGTGTCCTAGACTATTCATAGAATGAAAGATCCTGCTTCTCTTAACCATGGGAAAAATACACTCCTCTATATGGGAGAACTAAAAGGACTCCTCCTATAACACAGGTGGACACTAATGAGGAGGTAATGGCGAGGGGATGATAATGGGGTACTTTGAAGCAGTAGTGGGCTTAAGCACTATATGGCCATATGGTGTGACCAAATCCCCATATTTTTTGCTGAATATGTAAAAAAAAAAAAAAAAAAAATCACAGATCACCGCCATTACCAGTAAAAATATAGAAAATAAAAGTCCATAAATCTACCCCCCTATTTTGTAGACACGGTTGTGAAAAAACAATCAATATACGCTTATTGCAGTTTTTTTTACCAAAAATATGTAGCAGAATACATATTGGCCTAAACTGATGAAAAAAATGTATATATATATTTTTTTGGGATACGTATTATAGCAGAATTTAAAAATAATAATAAATACTGATTGGTTTGCGCAAAAGCTATAGCATCTACAAAATAGGGGATAGATTTATGGATTTTTATTTCTTTTCGCTATAAACAAAAAAAGCGACAACTTTGAAAAAAAGAAAAAAAAAAAAAATATATATATATATATATATATATATATATACACACATTTTTTACTAAGTTGTCGCTTTTTTTGTTTATAGCGCAAAAGAAATAAATCGCAGAGGTGATCAAATACCACCAAAAGAAAGCTGTATTTGTGTAAAAATAAAAAAAGGCATCAATTTTGTTTGGGTACAACGTCGCATAACCGCACAATTGTCAGTCAAAGCGACGCACTGCTGTATCACAAAAAAACTGATTTTTAAAGGGCTTACCTGTAAAATCCTTTTCTTGGAGTATATCACGGGACACAGAGCACCATAATAATGACTATGTGGGTTATACGATTACCTTTAGGTGATTGGACACTGGCAACCAATAGTAAGACGGTTCCTCCCATATAACCCCTCCTATACCGGAAGTACCTCAGTTTTGTAGCAAGCAATGACGATCCTAGAAAGAGGGGAGGGACCTCTGTGTCCCGTGATGTACTCCAAGAAAATAATTTTACAGGTAAGCTGTTTTAAAAATCCGTTTTTCTTTATCGTACATCACGGGACACAGAGCACCATAATAATGACTATGTGGGATGTCCTAAAGCAATGCACCTGAGGGGGGGGGGGGGGGGGGGCACATTATCCCTAAGCCCAACGGGCCTGAGACTATAAAGCTGCCTGCAACACGCTGAGGCCAAAAACAGCCTCTTTTTGAGATCTCACATCCACCTGGTAAAACCTGGTGAACGTATGAACTGAAGACCAAGCGGCCGCTTTGTAAACCTGAGCCATAGACACCTGTTGGCGTACTGCCCATGATGCACTAATCCCTCTAGTGGAATGTGCTTTTAAATCCGGGGGTGGAACGCTGCGCTTTCATTCATACGCCTGGATAATAGTCTGACGAATCCACCTGGATATAGTTGAACTTGTTGCCGGCTGTCCTTTTTTAGGACCTTCAGGCAAGACTAAAAAACAGTCAGTCTTCCGAAAGAAAGCTGACATTTCCAAGTAAACGTTTATCGCCCTCACCACATCCAGTGAGTGAAGCGACCTTTCCTCCCTAGTCCTAGGGTTTGGAAAAAAGGAAGATAAAATGATATCCTGATTCAAATGAAATTTGGAAACCACCTTCGGTAGAAATTCCGGACGAGGGCGCATGACCACTCTGTCCTGATGAAGAATCATAAAAGGTTCTTTGCAAGAAAGGGCGGCCAATTCTGACACCCTTCTAGCCGATGTTATAGCTACCAAAAAAACTAATTTTTTTTGGTCAATAGGACAAAAGGAATATGCCTAATAGGTTCAAACGGTTGACTCTAAGGCTGACAGTACCAAATTTAGGACCCAGGGACATAATGGTGGTTTAACTGGCGGCCTCAAGTGTGTTACACCCTTGACAAAGGTTCGCACCAAAGAATGGGATGCAATTAGTCTTTGGAAGAAAACCGATAAGGCCGAAATCTGTCCTTTAATTGTCCCTAAAGCGAGCTGCAAGTCTACTCCTGCTTACAGAAAGGCGAGAACCCTTCCAATTTTATACCTACGAGGGTTTCATTTTCTTTCCTCACACCAAGAAATGTATGACTTCCAGACTCTATAATAGATAAACACTAGAAAGTCAGTTTCTAGAGTTATCAAAAGTAGACAAGACTGAACCCATAATACCACGGTCTTTCAATATTCTGGTCTCAATAGCCAGGCCATCAAATTCAGCAACCGTAAAGAAGGATGGAATATGGGCCTTTGAGACAACAGGTCTGGACGGCAAGGAAGGACCAATGGGTCCCCTACTGCCAACTTCACAATCTCCGAGTACCATGATCTCCTAGGCCACACTGGGGCCACTAAGATCACCGGCTTTCGTTCCTCCTGTATTCTGCGTAGTAAGTGCGGCAGAATTTGGATCGGAGAGAAGGTATATATCAGAGAATACTGATCCCAAGGAACTACTAATGCGTCTATCCCGACAGCAAGCGGATCCTTGGTCCTGGATACAAACCTGTCCAGCTTGGCATTGAATCTGGATGCCAGCAGATTCACATCTGGGGTCCCCCAGTATTGGCAGATCTGTAGAAAAACCTCGGGGTGCAGGGACCATTCCCCTGGCAACAATTTCTGGCCACTTAGGAAACCCGCCTGCCAATTGTTCACCCCCGGAATAAACACTGCCGATAGAAATGGCACATGTTTTTCTGCCCAAGTCAATATACGATCTACCTCTCTTTGGGCTGCCTGACTCCTGGTACCTCCCTCGTGGTTGATATATGCCACTACTGTGGAGTTGTCGGACTGGACTCTGACAGGAAGACCCTGCAATCTGGATGTCCAGAATCGCAGAACTAGACGAGCTGCCCAAATCTCCAATAGATTGATGGGCAGGGTCCTTTCTGTCTGGGACCATATTCCCTGAACAGACGCTTCCTCTAGGACTGCTCCCCAGCCGAGAAGACTGGTTACGACTTTCCAGGCTACCGGTGGGTAAGATTTCCCTCTTTTCAAGTTGCTGGTTCTTAACCACCAAGAGAGGTTCCATAGAACGTGTGGAGATAGAACCATAGGCTGATCCAAGGTTCGAGCTGACTTGTCCCAGGCCTTTAGAATACTGTTCTGGAACACTCTGGAGTGGAACTGTGCATATAGCACTGTGCTGAAGGATAACACAATCTTGCCTAGTAACCTCATGCACAGCCGAATAGGTGGTGTTAGTTCTTTTTTTTCACCTCCTGTACAAGTTCCACTATGGAGGCGACCTTTAAGGGAGGAAGAAACACCTTTTCTTGGGCGGTGTCCAAGACCACACCCAGATACACCAAGGCTTGGGTCGGACAAAGAGCTGACTTTTCCATATTTAGCATCCAACCTAGACGTTGTAAAACCCGTACTGTTCTTGACACGTTTTGAACTAGTATGGGGCGAGAGCATTCCTTTAGAAGAAGATCGTCCAGATATCCTACTACGGAGACTTTCTGAGACCTTAGAGAAGCCAACACTGGGGCCAGAATCTTTGTGAAGACCCTGGGGGCTGTGGCCAGACCGAAAGGCAGTGCCACAAATTGGAAATGACTGCCCTCTACAGCGAAGCGTAAAAACCTTTGATGTGGACCGAAGATCGACACATGAAGGTACGCGTCCTTGATATCTATGGACGCTAAATAGTCTCCCTTCTTCAGGGATTTTATTATTGAACGAACCGACTCCATGCGGAAGGATCGGACGTCTACAAAGAAGTTGAGAGCCTTGAGGTCCAAAATGGGCCTTACTTCCCCCATTTGGTTTTGGCACGGTGAATAGGTTCGAGTAGAAACCCCTTGAATCTTTCCTCGTGCGGAACTTTTACAATTACCCCCTGCATCAGCAGATGGTGTAAAGCTAGGAATAGGCATCTTCTTTTCTCTGGATCCGACGGAACCCTTTAGTACAGAAACCGATTTGGGGGGGGGGGGGGGATCTCCCGGAACTCTATTCTGTAACCGTATTTTACAGTGGAAATGACCCATCTGTCTTGAACCAGTTCTTCCCAGGCCTCCCAAAACAGCCGAAGCCTGCCCCCCACCCGCGAGAGCGGGGGCGCCCCTTCACAAGGTAGACTTAGAGCTGGGCTTGGGTGGCTTTTGGGTCCAGGGCTTCTTCTGACCCTGGGGTCTTTTAAAGCCAGACAGCTGAGGCCATCGATACCGCTTAGGGGAAGAAGCACTAGGACTGGAGCATTAGGAATTTTATAAGAGGGTTGCTTCCCTTTCTTTTTAATAGGGAGTAGGGCACTCTTTCCTCCAGAGATCTTTTGGATATATTTATCCAGATCTATGCCAAACAAGCGCTCTCCATGGAATGGAAAAGCTGTGAGTAGCCTTTTACATGGCGTCTCAGCAGACCAGTTCTTTAGCCACAAGACTCTGCACATATGAATCGACAGTAACGCAAAACGAGACATCTGTTGGATTGAGTCTTTCAGTGCATCTACTGCAAAACATAAGGCATGAGGAATCTCCGATAACTCCTCGGCAGATTCCTCCTGGCAAGGTATGTTCCTTACCAACCTTTTAAAGAGATCCTTTAGGGATTGGCAAATCCCAATAGCTGCAACTGCTGGCTGAACTGCTGCACCAGCCACCGAAAAGGAGGCCTTTAATAAGGACTCTAGCTTTTTATCAGCCGGATCCTTGAATACCTGGGCATTATCCACTGGACAGGTTAAACTTTTATTTACAGAAGATATGGCAGCGTCCACCAAAGGTGTGCTCCATTTCTTCCTGAACTTCTCCATAGGATATAAGAGAGAAAACCTTTTTGGAGGAAAGTATATTCTGTCAGGGTGCTCCCAGTCCGCGTAAACCACCTGCTCCAGTAACAGATGCAAAGGGAACGCTTAGGAAATCTGCTGAGGTCGCAAAGATCCCAAAGTAGAACAGGAGAGTGCAGGCTCCTGAACCGGGGGTAACTTAAACCCAATTCGCACCATCTCAATTAGAGATTGGATAAACAAATTTTGGGAATGGGAGGCTGATATAGACTCTTCAGAGCCAGAGTCCTCAGCCGAGGATCCTTCAGCCTCCTTCCTCTCGGTCTTTTATGACCACCTTTTCCAAATCCTCTGCCCATTCTGGTTCCAGATCACCTGGACCCATCTGGCTATAAGAGTCCTGGTGCTCTAGTGACTCTCCACTTGGCTCAGGGGAGGGAGATCTATTACGCTTCCTCCCCCCTGTGTTACAGAGGCAATCATGCCAGCTATCTTGTCCTCAAGGCCCGCTAAGGCAGATGCCAAATCCTCCTTTGTAACATAAGCCGAGGCAGGTATATTGGTAGTGGCCACTATGCCTGACAAATGCAATGGCTCAGCCAGGCCAGATGCCACAGGTCTTTCAGGAGAAACTGAGGCTGCATCAGCATAGGGTTGGTCTCCTGTTTTTAGAGGAGGGACTCTTACCCCTGTGCTTGCCTTGTTCCCTATACCTCGTTTTCTAGAAGACATTGCTTACACACAAGGAAAACAAAAAAGGAGTACTCCCCACAAACTATAACCAGCCTTTAACCTGTCACCACTGTGTCCAAGATCACCAGACTCACGTGCCCAACTATCGCTCTGTGTTGTCCATGCGCACGCCAGGAGCTACATGCCTATAAAGCATTAGCTTGGGCGTGAGCACGCGCATCAGCGACCGGCAGTACACCCACCGCACGGCGCATGCACCGTCCTGACGCACGCAGCGCATTAGCGACGCGCACACATACGCCGGCGGCGCACACGCCAGTATTCAAAAAATGCACGCCAAACCGGCCATCTGTAATCCCAGACACAGGCTCAAGGTTACCAGCAGTTTCAAAGGGATATATATATATATATATATATATATATATATATATATAATCCCCAAGGGAGTACTCACCATCCCAAGCAGCAGGGCCTGTCTTACCAGGCCCAATCTTTCCCCATCACGGCGGGTAGCGCCTCTAAGGACCTTCAGGGACCGGGTCCCCCATATATTGGGGTCCACACCCTGGACCTGTAAAGCACCCCTTCTGGTTTACCTTGGGCAAGATTGACCAGGAATACCAACTTAACAAGGGTCCAGCGCCTATATAGGACACATTACAAGCAATACCTCGTTCTGGAACCGAGGTTCGGGTACCATCCACTTAAGCCATCCGAATGGATCTGATTATAAATGTCCTCAGTGGGACATTTTTGAAGAGCTTCAACAGCCATGACCATCACCTTCAAGACACTGGCGAAAAAACTGAGGTACTTCCAGTATAAGAGGGGTTATACGGGAGGAACCGTCTTACTATTGGTTGCCAGTGTCCAATCACCTAAAGGTAAGCATATAACCCACACAGTTATTATTATTATTATATACCCACATCATTATTATGGTGCTCTGTGTTCCGTGATGTACGATAAAGAAAATGGCCTGGTCCTTCTGGGGCGAAAGTGGTTAAAATAATACCTGGTGATCTTGCCATGAAGGCGCTTGTTCAGGCACTACCTGGTATGATGTGACAACCATCTGATTTAAACTATAATACTAATCAATGCACAACAATATGGCTTTCCACTCCAGGCTGCTCTCGGAACATTTTATTTAAGATAAAGTATTCTGGACTTTTTAGCCGAGTCAACTTACCATTATGATACAACTGTCAGTTGAGGAATTGGTGACAGCACTTAATCCAAGATGAGGCTGAACATTTAACAGCCATAGTTTATATTAAAAACAAATGCAGGCCAGAAACAGCAGATTTCATGACTCTGCAGATAAAGTGCTTATTATTCTACAGTCCACAATGGTGCACTTTTTGAAATATAAATAAAAAGTAAAACTGTATTTATAGGAAAGGTATGTTGAATAAATTCAAGTCTATAACATCCGGAGTCATTATCTGTATTATGGTGGATTCTGCACAGTACCTGCAGCACATGGCTTAGTTAGGAGTGAAGGGAAATGAAGACCATTCTGCAAGTCTGTTGTAAAGGGCAGAAAATGCCTGAGTTTTCAGCCTGTGCAAGATTTTCACAATGTCCCCCTAATGACCTGGCAGAGGTCACAATGACTGTAGGGTTTTTTCCATCGAGGGATATTCTGTACACTTGTCATTGTGACAGGTATCTGTAGTCCTTCTGCATCCCAGTCCTCTCCATATCTGCTGATTCAGAACCAGTGCTGCCCCCTTGGTTTAGCACCAGACATGCAGAGGTTTCATCCAATGCAGCACCCTGCTTCTCACGCTCTTTCATCAGTTGTTCTGTCAGTTCCACGCTTTCATATCTCACTAACTGCAAGCGCAAAAACCCATCATCGTGCTCCTTATACCTGTGAGGGAAAAAACAAAAAAAAAAAAACATAGTTGTAGATTTTGGCTTCTGCTTATATGAATATACACACCAGTCAGCCAAAACATTAAACATTATGACCACTGACAAGTAAAGTGAATAACATTGATTATCTCTTTGAGATACCATCTAAAAGGGTGGGTGGGATATATTAGGCAGCAAGTGAGCACACTGTCCCTACAGTTGAGGTGTTGAAAGCAGAAAAAAATAAGGGTAAGTGTAAGCATTTGAGCGACTTTAACAAGGGCAAAATTGTTAGACGACTGGGTCAGAGCAACTTCAAAACTGTAGCTCTTGTGGGATGTTCTCAGTCTGCAGTAGTCAGGACCTACCAAAGTGGTCCATGCAAAGAAAACCGGCAACAGGTCCATGAGCAGCCAAGGCTCAAGGGGGGGGGGTTATTGTTATATAGAGCGGATGGGAGTATTTTATATTAATTATGAGAGCAGCAGGAGAGGAGGTGGTGGGCACTGACACAAGCAGACAGGCAGGGAGGGGGGAGAGGAGGACAGAGCAGGGCTGCGGATGGTGGAGGCACATACCTCCACAGTATCAGGGCTCAGCAGCAATGATACACCATGGTCAGCATACAGGGGGGAGGGTATAGCCAGGTTTTGAGGTGTTACAGAGGGCCAAATGACACGGCACAAGCACTGTACTGTATAGCATGCTTTAAGGGAACAGGATCTGTGTGTGTTTTTTTTTTGTTGGGGGGGGGGTTAACAAACGCTTTAAAATAAATAACTGTGTGCAGCAGCCCCCCTAATACTTACCTGAGCCCATCTCGATCCAGCGATGTTGCACTAGAGCAGGGATATGCAATTAGCTGACCTCCAGTTGTTGCAGAACTACAAGTCCCATGAGGCATAGCAAGACTCTGACAGCCACAAGCATGACACCCAGAGGCAGAGGCATTATGGGACTTGTAGTTTTGCAACAGCTGGAGGGCCGCTAGAGCCTTGGATGTCCGGGACTCTCCCTCCTGATTGGCTTTGGCGCCTGCTGCCATCACTCAAAGTCAGTGAGCCAATAAGGAGAGAGGGATAGAGAGGAGGATCTAGGCTGCTCTGTGCAAAACCATTGCACAAAGCAAGTATAACAGGTTTATTAAAAAAAACAAAAAAAAAAAAAAAACACAAAAACAAAACACTTTAATACTTGTTTTTGGTAATAATTTGGTTATAGTCAACGCTACATCTTTATTTAATTTGATATTTTTAATGGGAGGTGAGGAGGGGCTCTCTTAGCTAAGAACACCCTCCTCTTTGCCTGCATGAGTTAAGGCAGATGGATTCCAGGTAGTAAATGCTACCTTAGTCATCTGCCTTTACTCAAGATGGCTGCAGTTAGAAATGTATGGAGACATGGATAGATGAATGAGTGAGCTTTGAATATTAAAAATAAATTAAATAGCATTAGAATAAAATTTTCAGTTTACTTACACTTTAAAGATTGTGTTACCCCAACATTTCATATTCCTGATATGTTGTACCATGTACTGTACTTGTTTTACAAAGTACATCCTGCCCAGCGTGGTCAGTTTGCTGGCTGTGCTAGGAGCACAGCCTGCCTGTCCTCCAATGACCGAGATGTGTGCCAATATGCTCCCCCTGCACAGACATTTAGGCCTCATGCCCACAGACGTTTTTACAGCCGCTTTTAGGAGCTTTATTCACAGCTTTAAAACGCCTCTCCATGTTAGCCTATAGCCTCATGCCCACCAAGGCGTTTAGGAGCTGTAAGTGGCATAGGCGTTTTTAAGCTCCAAATAAAAAACCCACGACTAGCGCGTTCTGAGGCTCCAGCGCTAGAGCTGTAAAAACCAGACTCCAGTAAAAGGTGTTAAGCCTCGTCCAGCGTTTCTCTGTCTCTATTCAAAATCAATGGTTCCCTGTGGGAGCCCAGTGATTTGAATAGAAGTCGCACCAGAAGTCGGATCAAGATGACTTGCGGTGCGACTTGTGTGCTGAGAATCTTGAAGGGGAACCCCGCCAAAATTTAAAATGAGGTCCCCCGCCCCCCCAAGATCCATACCAGACCCTTAGCCGAGCACGCAGCCTGGAAGGTCAGGGCGGGGGGGCGACGAGCGAGCGCCCCCCTCCTGGACCATACCAGGCCACATGCCATCAACATGGGGGGCTGGTGCTTTGGGGCAGGGGGGGCCCTGCGTCCCCCACTCCAAACAAAGCACCTTGCCCCCATGTTGATGAGGACAAGGGCCTCTTCCCGACAACCCTTGCCCGGTGGTTGTCGGGGTCTGCGGGCGGGGATTTATCGGAATCTGGAAGCCCCCTTTAACAAGAGAAGAGAGAGAGAGGACAGCGTAGAGAGAGAGGACAGCGCAGCGAGAGAGAGAAACAGTGCAGAGAGAGAGAGAGAGAGAGAGAGAAACAGTGCAGAGAGAGAGAGAGAGAGAAACAGTGCAGAGAGAGAGAGAAACAGTGCAGAGAGAGAGAGAGAGAGAGAAACAGTGCAGAGAGAGAGAGAGAGAGACAGAGAGACAGAGAGAACAGCGGAGAAAGAACAGCGCAGAGAGAAGAACCGGAGAGGGGAGATGTCACCAGAAGAGCCAGAGCGGTCCTAAAAAAATACTTTAAAAACCTGTGTAGTGTGTTTATTTTTGACACTTTATTTTAGGTGAATGGGTAGGGGTACGATGTGAAGAGCAGTGTGCTGATCACTTATAGAAAAAAACAGAAAACAAAGGCATTTATAATGTTTTCATATTAAAAACACAAAATGTTTTGCCTTTCATTTTCTATTTTAAAATGAATGAGTTGCTTTACAAAAAGGAAAGGGTTCACATTTACCAGCCTCTGTCAACCTTTTCTGCACAATGGAACCCTTGAAATACCTTTCCAGTCTCAGGAAACCCCCAATAAAAAATTACTATATCTACAACTGATGATACATTAATGTGATGGTCAGTGGGAAGAATGCTCCTTACACTAGTGGTCATTGAGAGGAATTACCCCCTTATAGAAAGCTAAAAAGATCCATGGTGTCAGGCAGGAATTGGTCAAGGAACCCCCAGCAACCTCTGGAGGAACCCTAGTTGAGAAACACTGACATATACCTATAATGCTTAGTTATGCAGACGTCTGAAATACATTAAACTTGTGTGATAGATAGATAGATAGATAGATAGATAGATAGATAGATAGATAGATAGATAGATAGATAGATAGATAGATAGATAGATAGATAGATAGATAGATAGATAGATAGATAGATAGATAGATAGATAGTCCAAATGAGAACAGAGTAAAAAAAGTAAAGGAGGGCAAACTTAGTAAGTCCTAAGGGTGTCAACTGACTAATGTACTTTAACAGCAGTACTAGAAATACTAAATGCATGAAAAGCTAAGTTTACAGTTTAGCTTATAAAATGACCACATACACACCACTTAAAAGGTTCTTTGCTCAGATTTTTAGTGGGATATCAAAAGACATATCTATTCTAAAATTAAACAATATGTAAAATTAGTTAAAGACCATTTTACATTTCATTTGAGATACGCCAATATGTGACATATGCATGAATCTGGTATGAGCACAATTTAGTGTAGTACATGATCTCTGGAACAGATTATGAGACTCCATCTACAATCTCAATAGAAGCAACTCTATTCTAATGACTAGATTCAAAGGAAGCTGTATTTGGTTGTTGTCACTGGTGAGAACACAGCTATGTTGTACGATATGCAGTTCAGTACTAGTGATATAAAGAAGAACTGCAGGTTAAGGTGTGTGGCATTGCCAGATACTAGTGATGCACTGAAAATTTCGCCCGCTAAAAACTATCGGCCAAAAATAGGGTATATCAGCGTTTTACCTTGCTTATGCTGAATTTTTTGTAGGTCATGCTCTGCAACTACATAGTATGATATTTTTGTACCATGCAATCAGGTGCGGGCAAATGCAAATTTGGGGTGCGGTTGACATTTTGCTGCAAGGGCAGTGCGATTGGAATACAGTGCAGGAACATTCCCACACAACATTCCAACGGGCCTAACTCCAACCCTGTCACTGACCAAGATGAAACCCTAATCTAGCCATTTTTTTTTGTTTGTTTACAATTTTCTTCTCTAGCAAAGAGAAAGATACACTGCATCTTTTTCAGAGGAGATAAAAAAAAATACACACAGGGGCAGGCTAAACAGCGATCAGCTCCCCAGGTCCCAATAATTAAAGCAGAGTTCCTCCCTGAAATTTTTTATACTTACCAGAAGAATCAACCTGTTGCTATGTAGTCCTCCTAATCTGCCACTTCCTGGTCCGCAGGGCTTGTCGTCACTTCTTCCCTCGCCTGTGCTCCTGGAAAATGATGCATCATTTCCCAGGAGTCTGTGGGCAGTACTGTGATCAAAAATCGCGACATTTCCTGACAGGACAGCGGCAAGATGTTTTTATCTATGTTGCCATAACAACGGGGCGGGACCTTCCTCCATCAGCGCCCGTTGTTATGGCAACTTTAGAAACAAATCGACACTACGGCCGCCGGTGAATCGCGCATGCGTGAGATCGAGAGGTGCATGCTGGCTGCCTAGCATGAACCTCTTCAAGGCTCATCCAGGAAGAGATATCGATTGGGCTTCACATGCCCACAATCATGATGGCAACGGCCACAACAGGAGGGAGAAAATTTTAAGTAGTAAATTTATAGTTTAGGGAGATCAATTACCATGTATAATCGTTTTTAATTTTAAAAATGAACAATGTTTGGATCAATAATAAAAAAAAAAAAAGAAATTTGGCCTCTCAGTGAGAGAGAGCTCTCATGCTTATACTGTATATGTATGCATATGCAGGCTCCCAGAAGATGACCCAATTCAGTGCGGTTGCTTATAAACAGTATGTGTACAGTTGTCAGCAAGTGGTTAAAAAAAATTCTAAAATGGTACATTGTGTTTTCTGAATAATAAGAATATGTTAGATTGGCAATGTGTCTTTCTTAAAAGAAGTCTGTATTTTTTAATTATATTGGAACCCACCACCCACCCTCCCCATTCAATATAATCCCCTACTACTGCCCTGCAAAGCATATAGTTCTTGCTCTGATTTGGCTTATAGCATCTATTGATGAATCTATCTACTAGCAAGCCTGCAGGGAGACATTTTTTATTATTTTTTTTATTAGGGCCTATGAAGAAAAGCAGTGCATTCCAGAAATAATAAAATATACCTAAATCTTGGGTGTCCAGATGGCCATTTGAACTGATGTTTTTTTCGTAGGTGTACAGTAAGGTTGTTTCCCCGGGTGAAGCACTTCTCACAAACATGACATTTGTACCTGGGAGCAGAGTCTCCCTAATAGTGAAATAAAAAAGACAGATGAGTCATTACAGCTTACAATAAACTACATAATCAAAAATGATGTGTGATACAAAAAAAAAAGAACACACACACTGTAGCAAAGCAACTGTCCAATACAGAAAGGAGTTAGCTCATGACTAAACACACACAAAATGTCATAAGCCAGATTTTTTCATCTTTTTGTTTGGCCCAAAGCTACATACAGTATACAGCACTGTGTTTTGGCAGTAGGATAGGGACTTTCCATCATGCTCCTAGAACAAAATAGAGTTGGACGAAGCACTGCTCTGGCTACATAAAGTTTATACAAAGCTGCAGCCGCTGAAACTGTTAGTGAAGTAAATAGCTAGTTTGGACCAGCTTGGTCCAGACAAACTATTGATCATTGACTAAAACCTGGAGTTCTGTTTTAAAGCAACTTAACAGTTTTTAAATATTAAGCAGGTAAATTTGTCATGTCAAAACACAAACTACCCAGGTCTCTTAAGACTTTATCATCAGCATCTAGGAAGACGCTTGCTATGTGGGCACTCGTGCAGGCTCGCACCTTAGCCCTACTTTGTGTGTCATTGAGCGTGGCTTCGCCCCGCCCCACCCCTAGCTCTCTCCTCACTGGCTGTGATTTACAGCAGCAGGAGAAAAAGGCCCCCACTGCTGTTTTTGAGCCAATGGGGATGAAGAGAGCCAAGACAGCCTCTGCTCTCATTCATATCGTTGGATTGAGATTGGGCTCAGGTAAGCATAAGGAGGGGCTGCATGCAGGAGGTTTTTTTTTACCTTAAAAGGATAAGTTCACTTTTACAAAATATTATTAAGAATATAAAATATATATTTTTTTTGTCAAGGACATGTAAAGCATTGCACTCACAATCGTGGATGTAATGCCACATTCCTGCAGATTGTGTGTGTAGCGGTCAGCCTGTACCTCCGATATGGGCAGGCAGTTACACTCTGACAGGAAACTCAATTAACTACCCAGAGCGATCGACATTGCTCTGGAAGTTAATTGAGAACTACATACCGACAGCCACAAAGACTGTCTGGATTTGTATTTTTCCCATTCACGGAACACTGTGAATGGATGATGCGGCCAGGCAGGCAGAGCCCCTAACAGCCATCTTTTTTTTAGATTGCAACAGGAGGCAGAGGGGTGGGGGATGTGCAGGGGCCGGTGCACTTGTAACATGTTACAACCTGAATATGGATGTAACATGTTACAAAAAGGTGAACTTATCCTTTAATGCAGAAAGTGCATAAGGTAAAAAAAACCTTCTGCCTTTGGAACCACTTTTACCTTCTTGTTTACCTTCAGGAAACGATCTGGACAGCCGCACTCAGGAATACAAATGGAATCTTCTTTATTCAAAAATATGGCATAAAAATAAGCACATGACACTGCTGGAGCAATACAGATTTAGCAGCTGACGCGTTTCACGCTCTCACAGAGCGCTTACTCATAGCTAGCTTACTTAAGAGTGATAACCACTTTTATACAAAAACATGTATATCACATGACCCAGCGTTAATAAGATAAAGCCAGATTTAGTGTGCCTGGCTCGCAGCTGCAATAAGGAAAAACTAGTACATGACAATCTGACCATCAGAGAGAGACAAGCATTTAAAAGTCTAAAAACAGATGATCAGATTGTCATTAGGAATGCGGACAAAGGTGGTATGGTGACAGTGTTAGATACAGAGACATACAAAAAAGAAGCTTTACGTCAATTATCGGATACACACACTTATCAGAGGTTGTCATCTAATCCCACTATTCCCTTTAAGAAGGAACTCATGACACTATTTACCTTGAAAGATAAAGAATCATTCATTCCAGAATACCCTATAACACCGGTATTTCATCATTTACCTAAGATCCATAAGGGATTAGATCCCCTTTACGGGACAACCAATTGTAGCTGGCATAGGCTCTCTAAACGAGCGCCTAGGGGAATGGATAGATTCCCAATTACAACCCCTAACAACTAGCCTACTCAGTTACATAAGAGACACCAATCATCTATTGGGTAAGCTTCAAAATATAAAATGGGAGGCCAACTTTAGGTGGATTAGCTGTGATGTTACCAGCTTATATTCCAGCATCCCGCACCACTTAGGTATTCAAGCGGTTTCCTATTTTCTTAAAAGAACAGGCAAGTTCTCTTTGGTCCTTCAGGAATTCATCTTACAGGCTTTGGAATATCTTTTGACGCATAACTTTTTCATGTTTGACGGGGACTATTATCTCCAAAGATGCGGGGCCTCCATGGAAGCGAAATTTTCGCCTTCACTGGCCAACCTATATATGGGTTGGTGGGAGAGGTCCCGCATCTTTGGACCAGATAGTCCCCGCCGTAAGGACACGATTTTTTTAGGTAGCTTCATAGACGACCTGTTATTTATCACATCAGATGATAAAGCAGACTTAAATGTCTGGCTTTCATATCTCAATGACAATCCACTAAATTTGAGATTTACAGGTAGCCTACAAATCAAATCCATCGACTTCTTAGATGTCAAACTGGAGGGGGCGAAGGAAACAATTCAATCTAGTCTTTACAGAAAACCTCTGAGTGGAAACACTCTACTTAGGGTTGACTCCGCACACCCCAGTCACACGATCAGAGGGATACTGTATGGACAGTTTTTAAGGTTGAAACGCTTGTGCAGTTCCCCAGAAACCTTTGAGACTGAGGCTAGTAACATGGCACATAGATTTAGAGCCCAAGGCTATACAGAAGCACTCATTTATAAAGCATTTGACACAGTAAGATCCATCCCTAGATCTTCACTCTTAAAGAAAAAGTCATATAAGCAAACCACACGGAAAGAAAAATGTGTTCCCTTATGTTCCGGTGTTCTCAACATCATATAGTTCTGAATTTACTAAAATTAAGTAAATTATAACTAAGCACCTTCCCATTCTATACAATGATCCAATTTACAACAATATTCTTTCTAAAGGGATTAAAGTAGTTTCCCGTAGAGCACCTACCCTTGGTCGCTCTCTCTCCCCTAGTCTATTCACAACCAATCGATCTAAACCTAACTGGCTTAGCTTTACAGGCAATTTTAGATGTGGCATTCAAACCTGTAGTTATTGCAGCTATATAAAGACTGGCAAACATATTAAATCTTGTAGTAACAGGAAAGAGTTTCAGATTTCAGCTTTTATAAACTGCAATACCAGGTTTGTCACATATGTTATTACATGCACGACCTGTCAGGTACAATACGGCGCCTTAGGGATCGGCTGCATGATCATTTGTATGACATTGAAAAAGATGAAAATGACCAATGTAGCGAAGCACTGGATTATTACACAACACAAACATACCTCCAGTTTGGTTATCCAGGGTATTGATAGGATTACGACACCAGTGAGAGGAGGTGACAAATTTCAAATACTGTGTAAGCGTGAAGTCCTTTGGATTTTTCTATTAGACACTAGGATCCCGTCGGGGTTAAATTTTGAATGGGATGTTTCCCATTTTCATGAATAAAATCATCCAGCACCAATTCTAATAGTTTGCCATGTTTGCAAGATTTATTTCCTTCCAGGTTATTTATTATTTATGTTTTATTTTAATTTGTCATTTACATATGTGAATGGTCTAGTAATCATACACATATTTATACCTGGATGAATATATAATCTGCAAAAAATTGCCTTGATGACTCTGTTTCCTTGTCCTCGTATCTCTAAATTTCTGTTTTGCTATGAATTTAACAAACCGTCGTCTTTTGGCGGCAGCCCCGCAAAAATTAGAACATTTTGGTCGTATATTACAGTCCAGCTATAAAATACGACACACTGCCATCTTTATGATTTATATTTAATATCATCCTAAGGAGTTCTGGTCGGTTTAGGTGTGGAATAGTCCCATACATTTATTCACTTATGTTTCACTTTCATTACCACACTTTACAACAGGAATAGTAACAATGTAGACTTGGAAGTTAAGTTCTACTTAATTAATTCTACATATTGTTATATATATATATATATTTTTTTTTTTTTAAATAGTTTAACTATGTAGCAATTTTTTTTTGGGTGATAAAATATCTAATAGCCTTGAACTTTAAGCCCGAGGAAGGAACAAAAAAGAAAGGAGCATTTAGTGTCATGAGACATTATTTGCACCAGCATACACATAAATTAGTGTTGTGAGAGCGTTGATATATATTGGGCTCGTGTTTTATGCTTTTTGTTTTTTGTTTTTAGACCCTGTGATTGGTGTTTGAAGACCATACATGCATAGACCGATTGTATAATGTTCAGGTGTATATTTATTTGTTTGAGGTCTTGGTGCAGTCAGTCAGGTTTCATCGAGATAGTGCGGAGGTTAACCGCAATTCTGTTCTCCATCACAATAGTCTTTTGAATATTGCTCAGCTTTTACACACATCTCACAAGGCAGTCGTTTCCTTTTCCTCTTTTCTTTATATTTAGTTCAGTATATGGTGTTATAGTTTTCAATTTAATTTTTTACACATATCCCAACATTAGAAATAAATATTAGTCCACTTATTTCTTATTTATTGCACTTTATACTTTATAAATAGTCTACATCACCGTACACTATAAAATAAATTAATTATTTACACACACGTTCCTATAGGACTAAGTTGCTGCATTACATTGCATTTCTGCACTGATCACTCGTTTTTACATATATGCAACATAAAAATCCGGCTCAGTAAACGACACAAAAGCGGTACTCATGTGTAACTATTTATTTATTTATTCATCTATATACTTCACATAGATGTGTTTATACCGGGTTCACACCAAAGATTCCTTTAGATATTTTTGGCCCTATGTCAGTCACACTTCATATATTCATATACGTTTCTACATATCAATTTCACTATTGCACTTTAAAGTTCGCTACAGTTCTATTCTAATAATAACAAGTGATCCACATGAGCGAGTCACTTTTTTATATATATTTTTTATACCCTTTTTTTCTTTATAATTTTTGATATATTGTTCATCTTAGTAGTTCATTTAGTGACATTTGTTCTTTCACACTCTACATTCGTATTAGATGTGATTCCACCGCACATTATTAACCCGGCTGAATCAGTACCAAGATCTCATGCAGCCAAATTGTCAGCTGCCCGGCTTTATCTTATTAACGCTGGGTCATGTGATATACATGTTTTTGTATAAAAGTGGTTATCACTCTTAAGTAAGCTAGCTATGAGTAAGCGCTCTGTGAGAGCGTGAAACGCGCCAGCGGCTAAATCTGTATTGCTCCAGCAGTGTCATGTACTTATTTTTATGCCATATTTTTGAATAAAGAAGATTCCATTTGTATTCCTGAGTGCGGCTGTCCAGATAGTTTCCTGCACATACACAATTTGCATCAGCAATTGCCAGCACCTGGAGCTCTCACCTTTTCACACAGTGGAGGACAGGAGATTTGAGCCTGAACAGCCTAGAGCGGTGGTAAAGATTTTTTGTTTCATTCCATGTATCTGGACTTTCACTTTTACCTTCTTGCTGTCAGGTCCGTACGGCATACAGACCTACAGCACTGCTTCCAGCTGGCAAGGTCCTTACACCGTACAGACCTGACTTCCTCCTTCTGCTATAAGCTCATGGTCACTTCAGTGCCAAGAACTTACAGCAGAAATGTTCAGCAGACTCTGCTGAACAAAACAATCTCTCAGATTAGCAGCTAACAAGCCGCTGATCAGAGTTATTAACCTAAAATATGACCCCATCCTTCCCTGCCACATCTCTGCCTCTCCCCTGCTGCATTCTCCCATCTACCTCCCATGCTGCATACCGAAAATGACCTAAAATGACCCAAAATGTCCCCCCCAACTGTCCCCTTCCTCCGCCACCATCCCCCCCAGCAGCAGTAACCAAAGCAAATGCCAGCTTCCCCCTGCTGCCTCTCCAAAAATTGTCATTGTCGGCAAATGAAGTAAACACACCGAGAAGAAATTATCTCCCCCTCTGTCTTCAAGCTCCCTCGTCTCTGAGTCTTTATCTGCGTTCGAATCACACTCCAGAGGCTACTGACAGGCAGTGAGGTAGCAATGTGACACCTCCTCACCACTTGTTTTAACCCCATTTTTTGACAAATGCGCTGCAACCGCACCTATTTCATGCAGTTGCAGGGCGTTTGTGGTGCTTCCCTATTGACTTGAACATGTAGCGTTCAGAAGATGGCATCAGTACAAGTCGGGTCAACTTTGCTGCGGGCGGGAAGCGAAGCATCGTGGCCGCAGCATGAAAACACCCCTGTATCCACTGCCTATTGCAGCTTAAGGGTTGGTGGATGGCAGAAACGCAACTCAACCAAGCATTTTTGCTGCCCCCCAACTGCAAGTGTAAACGTGACTTAAGGCCTCCTTCACATTCGACATACTACAGCTAAGCAGTGTTTAGCTACCCAAGCACTGAAACGGGCGTTTAGTGCATCCCCCATGCAGGCAGTCCTACTGATGCCAATTGGGACACTTCAACTACAAAAAGGAGTTCCGTGCACTCCTGTGCAGACAATCCATTTCAGGTCAGTTGGGTCACAGCGGTTGCATCGACACAGCCACTGCTCCCAACTTGACATACATTTGGGAGCATGTCCCTGAAATCATACTGTCTGCATCTGGGGCAATGCACCTACACTCGCACGGATGTCAGATTTGTCCTTGGAGCTACTCTGTCCTAATAGACAAGAATAGGACTTCCTGCACAGTGATGCACAGAACACCCCCTTTAGTTTAGAATTCAGACAGATTATAAGGTATTATCAGTAGATATTTGCCTATTTTGTTTGGGGATTCTGTTTGTGCAGAAATTTTGGTACATGGTGTTAATAATTGTACCACACCGGCTCCTACTAGGCAACTTTCTTGTTTTTTTTTTTACTCCAGGGCGATGCAGTCTACAACTTAGTTACATTTTAAGGGCAATAACTATTGTGGACGCTCTAATTGCTGTTGTTGCCCTTACATCCTCGGAAGGAGAGGGGGGTTTCGGGGGTGAACACGTACACTCCACAACTAGGGAAAAATCATTCAGGATAAATTCCTTTTTCAATTGCAATACTCATTATGTTATTTATTTTAATCACTTGCTATAATTAATATGTAGGAAGAACGATCAGGCTCCTTAGGGACCACCTTCAGGAACACGTTTACAGTATCAAGAAGCACCAGTCTCTACCAATGTGGCAAGACATTTTAACTAATATCATGCTGGGGACTTGTCAGCCGTCTCAATACAAGTAGTAAAGTACGTGTTCCCAAAAGATGCGGAGATGTTTTTCGTCTCCTGTGCAGGAAGGACGTTTATTGGATTTTTCAGCTGTAGACCAGTATCCCCTCAGGATTCAACTTTGAGTGGGATGTCACCCATTTTTATAAGCGACACGGGTCTTATGTCCATCTTCCCTCTTGCACAGAGGACAATCTCCTTTTATTTATCGTTACACTCTAGATTATGGTGAAATGCTGTATGGGTGTACATTGTCGTCATCATTTATCCCTCTCCTCTTTATGATTTTTTGCACAGAATGAGAGCCTTTTAGGTTGTTTCCTCTCCTATTTTCCTGTATTGATTATTGGCTTTTAATGCATTAATGCCTCTGCCTGGTGTTTGTCACTTTTTTTGCATAGGTTTTTCTTTTTCTCTTCATGTGCTGCAATATTTTGTAACATTCTGTATGGTTTTTAATCAATGGTTGTTCTTTCATGCTCATCAGGCAGGGGCCAATTTTGTTGATTTGATTTGGCTGTGAATGGGTGTGTTTTCACCTATTTCAACACCGACTACACAGTTTGACCCCTGGTTATGACTAAGTACATGATAAATGTGAAACATGTTAACCTTCTGTTTATTCCTGTGACTGCATCTGTCTACATTACAATGAACATGTTTTTATTGGTATCCCGTTGCGGTGTGCAATTGCCTTTTCCAAGTTTTCTTGTGTATCCCCATGCAGGTAAACACGGCCCTCAATGGGTGTATACTTTAGCACACCCCATTAAACGAGGTCTTAGTAGCAATTTAGCAGGAAATATGTACGTTATGTTGCGTTTTTTTTTTTTTGTGAGAATAGTGATTTGATAAAACATTTGATCAAATATTGCGGGGTCTTGAAAATCAGTAGCACCTTCTTTTTATTCTACTGGTCATGTGCTTTCAGAAAGCTGTAAGGGAAAAATGAAAACTTCTAGATTTTGAGAGAAATTTTGGTTATTTACAGTTTCGATTTTCACCATTTCACAAAAAGAAGCAATTTAAAATTTCCAAAGTTTTGTTATTTATTAACTCAATACAGGTTAAGCTTCTATATTTTAGTGGGAATTTAGCAAGCTGCGTTTGTATCTACTAATAATGATTTTAGTGTACTTTTAGTGAAAATATTGTTTTGATAAATATTTGCGCAAATATTGCAGGGGGTGCCTTAAAAATCAGTAGCACCTTCTTTTTGTTCTTTTTGTTCTACTGGTCATGCGCTTCCAGAAAATATATGTTTTGGGGGTCTTTTACAAACTCAAAGCTGTAAAGGGAAAAATAGTGGAAATCTGCATAGGGTAACAAATTACAGTGTACATACAGCAGATCCAGCATTACTCTTACCTCATGCACCTTTCTGTAGTGAGCTTTGACAGAACACAGAGAACGGGCAGTGAAGCTACAGTCTTCATATTCACAACAATATGCTGGTAGCTTGCTGTGTGTGTCCAAGTGTTTTCTTAGGTCTACCAGGTTCTTACAGCTAAAAAAAAAAAAAAATATAAAATGGTCAGACACACTACCCATAAGAATGAAAAAAGTGATCTGCATTTTGTTATAAAAGCAGAACTCTTTCCTAAAATACATACACACACACACTGCTCAGCATAAATGAGTACACCCCTTTTTAAAAGTAAGATTTTAATCAATATCTCAATGAACACAAGACCAATTTCCAAAATTTTGACAAAACTTTTATAGAACATTTGTTTAGCTCATTACATGAAAGTAAGGTTAATAATATACCTGATTACAAATTCTTCAGGTTTTACCCAAATTAGTTGATGCAAAAATGAATACACAACACAACAAAAACTACTACATCTAGTATTTTGTATGACATCCATGGTTTGTAAGGACAGCACCAAGTCTTCTAGGCATAAAATGAACAAGTTGGTGACATATTGCAACATCTATCTTTTTCCATTCTTCAAGAACAACCTTATTTGGAGCCTGGATGCTGGATGGAGAGTGATGCTCAACTTGAATTCCCTATAAGTGTTCAATTGTGTTCACATCAGGAGACATATTTGGCCACTGAATCACTTTCACCTCGTTCTTCAGAAATGCAACAGTGGCCTTAGATGTGTGTTTTGGATCATTGTCATGTTGGAAAAGTACACAACAACCAAGGGCACGGAGTGATGGAAGCATCTTCTTTCAATATAGAGCAGTACATCTGTGAATTCTTTATACCATCAATGAAATGCAGCTCTCCGACACCAGCAAGCACTCATGCAGCCCCACAGAAGAACAATGCCAACACCATGTTTCACTGTAGACACCATGCATTTTTCTTTGTACTCCTCACCTTTGCAACGCCATACAGTTTTGAAGCCAACAGTTCCAAAAACATTTATCTTGGTCTCATTACTCCAGAGTACAGAGTCCCAGTAGTCTTATTTTTCAGCATTGGCCCTGGCAAATTCTAGACAGGCTTTTTTGTGCCTGGGCTTTACACCCATGCATGCCATTCCTCTGCAATGTACGCCGTGTTGTGTCATGGGAAACAAACAATCACCCCAGTTTGGCTTTCTACGTCTTTAGCTAACTGAAGTGAACTTGCATGCCAATTTTCTTCAACCGTTCTCATCAGACGACGCTCCTGTGGAGGTGTAAACTTCCGTAGACTGCCTGGGCTTCTCTGCAAGATGGTTACAGTTCCATCTTTCTTACATTTTTCCATCACTTTTGCTACAGTATTCTGACTGATAAGTAAAGCTTTGCTGATCTTCCTGTAGCCTTCACCTTTCTTGTGTAAAGAGATTATTTTCTCTCTTTCTCAGCTGTTTGCTGGACACCTGTTTAATGAATAATTAGACTCACCTTTAGTTGGATTCTTGTTAATTAGGATGTTGATGTCTAAAATTTAGCTTTGCACCTAAGACTTTCATTGGGGTGTGGTCATTTCTGCAACATTGTCTTAAATTAATTTGCTATGAAAAATACTGTGTGTGCGCAAATATTGGTTGCAATCAATGGCAAGCATTATTTATATTATATTATATATATTTTATATAATGAACTGGCCAAGCATGTCTCCATACCTAAACCCTATTGAGCATCTGTGGGGCATCCTCAAACGGAAGGTGGAGGAGCGCAAGGTCTCTAATATCCACCAGCTCCGTGATGTCATCATGGAGGAGTGGAAGAGGACTCCAGTGGCAACCTGTGAAGCTCTGGTGAACTCCATGCCCAAGAGTGTTAATTAAGGCAGTGCTGGAAAATAATGGTGGCCACTCAAAATATTGACACTTTGGGCCCAATTTAGACATTTTCACTTAGAGGTGTACTCACTTTTGTTGCCAGCGGTTTAGACATTATTAGACATAATTGCTGTGTGTTGAGTTATTTTGAGGGGATAACTCAATATATATATATATATATATATATATACATATATACACACACACACACACACACACACACACACACACTATAAATATCAAAAGTCACACGGGAGGCATAGGGGCAGTAAAAACAGGAAGTGGATCTGCATTTTTACAACCCCCCTGAATCCTAATATTGCAGCCAAATTGTGCAGTACACATGCAGCAGTTTTAATTCCTCAATGCAGTAAATTTAACTCAGCCTACAGAGCTGAAAGTTAGCACCACCTGTCAAACTCACCCACTGAGGTCACTGAGACCATGCCACAACTGTGAACCAGCCCACTGGTTGTAGTGCGGTATTTCAATGCAAAATCCACAAAGCATGCATTCAGGAAGTGGCTTCTAAATGCCTGGCAGTCATTACAGATCACTTTTTAGAGGGTGGAACAGACTGCTGCCCGTGGCAAAGAGCCCTACTTGCATCAAGTACTACATTGATCATCAGCTTCCTCAGTGGCCCCTGAGGTATGAGATGAGATGAGATATGCATACATACATTGGTCTAAGCTGGACCATAGTAACTACGCAATTAAGATCATACCTGGTGTTCAGCTGTAAGGTCAGGTAAATTACCACACATTATAACCCAAGATAACACTGAAAGACAAGGCTACTGCAGGTATCCTGCTGACTCAGAGAAGGGACACAATCCCCTCTAATACCAAAGATTGGACTTGTAACCTGTTTCTGAAGGCTGAAAAACCAGACAGTTGCTGTAGCTAATACCAGAAAGGTTACTATAGCTTACAATGCTTAATTTCTCAAGCAAATGCACAGATCTGATTGTGCAGATCAAACATTGTGTAAGCTTTAACCAGTTCAATACCGGGAACTTTCATCCCCCTTCCTGCCCAGGCCAATTTTCAGCACTGTCACACTTTGATAATTACGCGGTCATGCTACACTGTACCTACATGAACTTTTTATATTTTTTTTTTAAACACAGATAGAGCTTTCTTTTGGTGGTATTTAATCACCACTGGGTTTTTCATTTTTTTGCTCAATGAAAAAAGACCAACATGAGACTACACTTATGGGTACTGGTGAGGTTGCCCTGATGGGCACCAATAAGGGGGCACTGCCCTGATTATCAGTGTAAATGTGCCCTGTCAGACTTGCCAGTTACTGGCTCACTTTACCGCATGCTGTGACAGCGCATGAGGAAAGGAATGCAGATAACCGGCAAGTTTGCGTACATGTGACCAACTGTAATTGGACATAGCTGATCACATGATAAAGGGCCGCTGTGGTTGGACCTTTACCTCGATCTGTAATCAACTCACAGGGCGCGCAGGAGGCGTGTTCTGGGAGGACGTCCATGAACATCCTCCCAGAACAACAGAGCCTCGCTGTAGGCGCCATTCGGCTATGACGCAGTATTGAAGTGGTTAAACATGTGCCACTTTAGCTCAACCTATGCTGCTTTCTTTGATGTTGCATCCTTTGTGACTTAGTCCTCATGCAGTGAATAGTCAACATTTTTAACCCTTATGTTGCTAGTTTTAGTAAAAAGATAGGAAACTAGATCATATTTACTTGATCAAAACTAGTTTTTACATTTCTTCAGTTACTTCCCAGGAGTCTTCAGGAGGGGTTTTCTCAGCTAAGCACACTATCCTGCCTGCATGCCTCAACTAAGGGCAGATGGAATCCAGAAGAAAATGCTACATGAATAATCTGCCCTCAAGATGGCCACGGCCAAACAAGTTAGGGGTGTTTTTCAAAGCAAAAAAGAGCAGGGAGACATGGATGGATGGGGGAGTTTGCTTTTAATATTAAAAATCAATTAAATAGCATTTTTGCTTTGTAGTGCTCAGATGCAGTGTTGTTTTGCTATAACCACTTGCTGACAACGTAATAACCGAATATTCGCTACAGAGCGACTAGCCAGTTCTGAGAGGGCGTCATATGACAGCTTCCTGTGATCACGCCGACCTGCTGCGGCACGCTCTGTGGTCACTGTGTCCTCCGGACACAGTTGATCACAGATCAGGGTAAAGAGCAAATCAGCAGCTCTTTACCATGTGATCAGCTGTGTTCAAACACAGCTGATCACAATGTAAACACCAGTTATCGGCATTCCTTTTCTCACAAGAGGACAGGAGAGCTGATAACTGGCTTGTGTGAAAGGGACATCTACACTGATAATCAGGGCCCCGATTATCAGTGCAGTCCCAACAGTGCCCATCAGTTCCACCTATCAGTACTCATCAGTGCAGCCTATCAGTTCCCATCAGTGAAGGAGAAAAAATTACCTGTTTGGGAGATTTCATAACAAACTATGAAAAACTTTTTTTTTTCAAAAAATGTTCAGTCTTTTTTGTTTATTTAGCAAAGAATAAAAAAAAATAAAAAAAAACAGTGGTGATTGAATACCACACAAAAAAAAAAAAAAAAAAAAAAAAAAAAAAAAAAGCTCTATTTGTGTGGGAAAAAAAAAATTATAAAAAATATATGTCATATGGGTACAGTGTAGCATGATCGCGCAATTGTGACTCAAAGTGTGACAGCGCTAAAAGCTCAAAATAGGCCTGGTCAGGAAGGGGGTAAAAGTGCCCAGTAGGCAAATGGTTACATATAGTTTTGCAATGGTGTGTTATAGTTGAGGTTGAAAAAAGACACAAGTCCATCAAGTCCAACCTGTGTGTTTGATTATATGTCAGTATTACATTGTATATCCCTTTATGTTGTGGTCGTTCAGGTGCTTGGCTAATAGTTTTTTGAAACAATTGATGCACCCTGCTGAGACCACCGCCTGTGGAAGGGAATTCCACATCCTTGCAGCTCTCACAGTAAAACAACCCTCTACGTAGTTTAAGGTTAAACCTCTTTTTCTTCTAATTTTAATGATTGGCTACGTGTCTTGTTAAACTCCCTTCCACGAAAAAGTTTTATCCCTATTGTGGGGTCACCAGTACGGTATTTTATTAATTGAAATCATATCCCCTCTCAAGCGTCTCTTCTCCAGAGAGAATAAGTTCAGTGCTCGCAACCTTCCCTCATAACTAATACCCTCCAGACCCTTTAATAGCTTTGTTGCCCTTCTTTGTACTCGCTCCATTTACAGTACATCCTTCCTGAGGACTGGTGCCCAGAACTGAACAGCATACTCCAGGTGCGGCCGGACCAGAGTCTTGTAGAGCGGGAGAATTATCATTTTATCTCTGAAGTTGATCCCTTTTTTAATGCATGCCAATATTCGGTTTGCTTTATTAGCAGCAGCTTAGCATTGCATGCCATTGCTGAGCCTATCATCTACTAGGACCCCCAGGTCCTTTTCTATCCTAGATTGCCCCAGAGGCTCTCCCCCTAGTGTATAGATTGCATTAATATTTTTGCCACCCAAATGCATTATTTTACATTTACATCGTGAAGACAGAGGAATAAAATTCAATACCTTCGCCATCTCCCCCATCCTTTGTAACCAGATGTCCTTCCTCATTATTTATGTGGCCAATATGGTCTGTCCTCCTTCTTTACTATTTACATACGTAAAGAATTTCTTGGGATTTTTTTTTGCTTTCCTCCGCTATATGTCTTTCGTGTTCTATCTTAGCCGCCCTAATTGCACTCTTATATTTCTTGTTGCATTCATGATAAAGTCTGGATGCTGATGATCCCTCAACCTTGAATTTTTTGAAGGCCTTCTCCTTTGCTTTTATATGCATTTTTACATTGGAGTTAAGCCATCCAGGACTTTTGTTAACTTTTAACCACTAAACTACTGCCCACCGTCATATGACGGCGGGACAAGGCAGCTCTTGTTCTGGGCGGACGTCATATGGCGTGATCGCCCTCCCGAGCCACTAGGGGGCACACGCTCGGGACGCGGTGCTCGGGACGCGGTGCGCGTGCCCGGCACTCGCGATGTCCGCCGGGCACCCGCGATTGCCGGGTAACAGAGCAGGACCGTGGATCTGTGTATGTAAACACAGATCCATGTCCTGTCAGAGGAGACCGATGGTGTGTCCCTTGTACATAGGGACACCGATCGGTCACCTCCCCCAGTCAGTCCCCTCCCCCCAGAGTTAGAATCACCTCCCTAGGACACACATTAACCCCTCGATCGCCCCCTAGTATTAACCCCTTCCCTGCCAGTCACATTTACACAGTAATCAATGCATTTTTATAGCACGGATCGCTGTATAAACGGTGAATGGTCCCAAAAATGTGTCAAAAGTGTCCGATATGTCCGCCTCAATATCGCAGTCACAATAAAAAAATCGCAGATCGCCGCCATTACTAGTAACAAATAAATAAATGAATAAATAAATATGCTATAAATCTATCCCCTATTTTGTAGACGCTATAACTTTTGCGCAAACCAATCAATATACGCTTATCGCAATTTTTTTTTACCAAAAATATGTAGAAGAATACGTATCGGCCTAAACTGAGGAAAAAATTTGTTTAAAAAAAAAAAAATAAAAATTGGATATTAATTATAGCAAAAAGTAAAAAATATTGTGTTTTTTCAAAATTGTCCCTCTTCTTTTGTTTATAGCGCAATAAATAAAAACCGCAGAGGTGATCAAATACCACCAAAAGAAAGCTCTATTTGTGCGGAAAAAAATGATAAAAATTTCATTAGGGTGCAGTGTAACATGACCGCGCAATTGTCATTCAAAGTGCGACAGCGTGGAAAACTGAAAAATGGCTTGGGCAGGAAGGGGGTGAAAGTGCCCTGTATTGAGGTGGTTAAATTTATTACCTATTGGGATGCATTGGCTAATGCCCTTATTTTATATGCTCTTAAAGCATGTTCCTAAGATTTTATCCCAATTTATGCCTTCTAGGAAGGTTCGTAGTTTAGGGAAGTTGGCTCTTCTGAAATTCAGTGTCTTTGTATTCCCCTTAAGTTTCCTATTTGTGTGATTTATACTGAAGCCAATTGACCTGTGATCGCTGTTTCCTAAATTGCCCCGTATTTCCACATCCGTGATCAGGTCTGTATTGTTGGTAATCAGTGGATCCAGTAACGCTTTATTTCTAGTTGGTGCGTCTACCATCTGAACCATGCAATTGTCCTGCAAGACATTTAGGAACTGGCGAGCCCTAGAAGAATGAGTGGTTTCCTCGCCCAGTCCATGTCTGGATAATTAAAATCCCCCATTATGATAACACTTCCCATTCTTGCTGCTAATTCAAATTCTGAAAGGAGATCAGTCTCCCCCTCCACCCTTAGGTTAAGGGGCCTTTAGCATACTCCCAGTATTATTTTCCCCTTAGCTTCATCCCTTTGGAGCTCTACCCATAAGGATTCCACCTCCCCCCTATCTCCCTTAGTGATGTCTTCTCTCACATTCACTTGTACATTATTCTTGATATATAGGCATACCCCTCCCCCTTTTTTACCCTCTCTATCCCTGCGATAAAGGGTATACCCTTGAATGGCTGCCAGCCAATCAGGAGAGCTGTTGAACCAGATCTCTGAAATTCCCACAAAATCCAAATCCTCCTTGTGCAACAGTATCTCTAGTTTACCCATCTTGTCTGCCAGGCTCCTGGCATTGGTGAACATGCCACGTAGTTTAGACCGGTCGCATACTATCCCCTTATTGGGTGTTCCAAGATTGCAACTATGACTTGTTCCTATACTTACCTTGGGTTTATCTGCTTTAGTCAACCTACCACTAATTCCCCCCATACTACCCTCTGGAATATGTTCCGCGATTACTATCTCTACCTCTGAGCCCCCCCCCCCCCCAATCGCCTAATTTAAAAAACCCCAACTTTTTGGCCATCTTTACTCCCAGCTGATCTGCACCCTCATTTAGGTGCAGTCCGTCCCTTCTATAGTACTGTTGACTGACTGAGAAGTCAGCCCAATCCTCCAGGAACCCAAATCCCTCTTTACTACACCAGCTCCTCAGCCACTTGTTTACTTCCCTAATCTCCCTCTGCCTTTCTGGTGTGGCTCGAGGTACCGGTAGTATTCCTGGTTAACTTACATCTTTTCCTATGACCAAGTTTTACAAAACGGATACAAAATTATAGATTACTAATCATTTGTATGCAGATACAATGAATTGAAAAAGTATTCATACCCCTTGAAATTTTCCACATTTTGTCATGTTACAAACAAAAACGTATTGGGATTTTATGTGATAGTCCAACACAAAGTGGCACATAATTGTGAAGTGAAAGGAAAAGGATAAATGGTTTTCAATTTTTTTTTATAAATAAATACCTGAAAAGTGTGGCGTGCATTTGTACTCAGCCCTCCTGAGTCAATACTTTGTAGAACCACCTTTCGCTGCAAATACAGCTGCAAGTATTTTTGGGGAGGTCTCTACCAGCTTTGCACATCTAGAGAATTATATTTTTGCCCATTTTCTTTGCAAAATAGCTCAAGCTCTGTCAGATTGGATGGAGAGTGTCTGAACAGCAATTCTCAATTGGATTTAGGTCTGGACCTTGACTGGGCCATTCTAACACATGAATATGCTTTAATGTAAACCAGGGGTGTCCAAACTTTTTTCAAATAGGGCCAGATTTGATGAAGAGAACATGCGTGAGGTCCGACCATTTTGCCTGACATTCTATGAACCATTAAAATTCGTTCTAAGTGTGTTCGTCGAGCACTAATACACCTCTTGCCTTTGTGGCTGCGTGCCATTTCAAATATAAATTATATATATATATATATATATATATATATATATATATATATATATATATATATATATATATATATATATATATATATATATATATATATATATATATATATATATATACACACATACACACATATACATATATATATATATACACACACACACACACACACACACACACACACACACACACCGTATTTATCGGCGTATAACACGCACCCCAAGTTTAGGAGAGAATTTTAAGGAAAAAAACTTTTAGGAGGGAAGTTTAAGGAAAAGAGACTTACATTAAAATGCCCATCAATGCAGCCTCATCAGTGTTCATCTGCAGCCTTGTTAGTGTCATTGCAGCCTTTTCAGTGTCAGTGCAGCCTTGTCAGTGCAGCTTTGCCCCAGTGCAGCCTTGTCAATGCAGCCTTGTCCCCAGTGCAGCCTTGTCAATGCAGCCTTGTCAATGCAGCCTTATTAATGCAGCCTTGTCCCCAGTGCAGCCTTATTAATGCAGCCTTGTCCCCAGTGCAGCCTTATTAATGCAGCCTTGTCCCCAGTGCAGCCTTATTAATGCAGCCTTGTCCCCAGTGCAGCCTTATTAATGCAGCCTTGTCCCCAGTGCAGCCTTATCAATGCAGCCTTGTCCCTGCAGCCTTGTCCCCAGTGCAGCCTAGTGTCCATGCCTCCTGCCGCCGCCGCCATACAGATAGTAGTTGTTTTAAATATGGCGCCGCGGAGTTCGGAGAGACTCGGCGCCGGCGGAAGTGAACGAACGCCGCAGAGATACACATAGCCGAGGGTTCTCAGCTCTTTCCGGCGCCGCTCACAGTCCCGCCCAGCGTGGGCGTGACAGTGAGCGGCGCCGGAAAGAGCCGAATACACCCGACTATGTGTATCTCGGCTCTGTGATTTCGGCGGCGCTCGTTCAGCACCGCCGAGTCTTTCCGAAGTCCGCGGCGCCATATTTGAAACTACTCGCTATGTAAATGTCGGCGGCGATCGTCGACATTCACATAGCGATAGCGGGGATCGGCGTATAACACACACCCACGACTTTCCCCTGATTTTAAGGGGAAAAAAGTGCGTGTTATACGCCGATAAATACGGTATATACATATACACACACACACACACACACACACACACACACACACACACACACACACACACACACACATATATATACATACACACACACAATATCTTTTGTGGAACCCAATGAATCCCAACAAATCCCCGAGCGCCGCTCAGGACTAAGGATGAGCTTGGGTGTGTTACTTGGATATAACGTATTTATCAACGTATAACACGCACCTTCACTTTAAGAGGGAAGTTTCAGGAAAAAAACTCAAATTTTAAATAAAGAACTGAAGCAAAATAAGGGTCAGTGCCCATCAATGCAGCCTAATCAGTGCCCAACTGCAGCCACACAAGCAGCCTCACCATTGCATGAATTCAGCCTCACAATTGGCATGAATGCAGCCTTAAATGCAGCCCCGCCATTGACATGAAAGCAGCCCCGCCATTGACATGAAAGCAGCCTCGCCATTGACATGAAAGCAGCCTCGCCATTGACATGAAAGCAGCCTCGCCATTGACATGAAAGCAGCCTGACACCCAGTCAGAGAGAACCTTCCCGCCACCCTGTCAGTATAAACCTAAATCTAGATCTTTTCCCTTACTTCATGGTAATCCCAATATTTGGGCCTTCACCCAACAAGTCATTAAAGAAATTCAAACTACCAAATGGAAATGGTTCAACTGGGAATCCAATCTTAGTCCTTCTCAATGAAAGGTTTTAACCTCCTTGAAACAAAATGATCAGATAATTATCAAACCTTCTGAAAAAAAGGAGGAAATATAGTTGTAATGAATCTTGACCAATATAAAATTATGGTCATGGATCTCCTGTTGAACCACTCCTTGTATAGGCCTATTCCTTTGGCACAGGTCAACTATGCTGAAACTAAATATCGAATTTTGATTGCTCGGGCCTTTAATAAGGGCCTGATCGATCAGAAGACTTTAGAATTTTTGACAGTCAACACTCCTAGAGTTCCCACACTATGCGCGTTGCCCAAGATACACAAAAATGCCAAAATTTCCTCCCGGCCGTCCGATTGTATCAGGTAACGGCTGCCTTACCGAACCTGCCAGTAAACTTGTGGATGACTATTTACGTCCTCATGTTAGATCTTTAAGTTCCTATATCCAGGATACTGCCAATCTTCTTAGATATTTAGATGGCATTTGTGTCCCCAACTGTTCCTGGTTGGTGGCCATTGATGTTGAGGCTCTCTACAACTCCATTCCTCATACATTGGGGGTTGGAGTTGAGGGTTTCCTACCTGAGCGAGGCCCTAGGGCCAACTCCTATAATGAATTTGTTTCCAGCCTGCTTCTTTGTGTCCTGATTAATAACATTTTTATATTTGATCGCTCCCACTACCTCCAGGTACAGGGTATGGCGATGGGAACCCTGGGGGGGGAGCGAGAAATTTTCTCCTCCGATGAATTTCGAGATTTCTTTGAAAAATGTACCAATTTGGCGTCGTATTGATGACATTTTTGTCATCTGGACTGGCACCAGAGATCAGCTTCTCCAGTTAAAGGGCTAAATTGGAGAGCAATCAGTATAATTTCAAATTTACCATGGTATACAATCAAAAGTCGATTAATCTTCTCGATCTTCATAAACTCTGACGGTACAATAGGGTCTTCTTTATTCCGAAAACCATCTGCCGGCAATACAATATTGCATATCCCATCCAAGACCTTTGGTCCAAAGTATTCCATATAGTCAATAACTCAGATTACGCAGGAATTGTAGCCGTGAGGAGGATTTTGAACTTGAAGCCAGAGCCCTATGATCCCGCCTATTGGAAAGGGGCTATAGTTGCTCCCACCTAAGGAAGGCCTATCACAGAGCTAGATCTAGAAACAGGCTGGAACTAATACGTGCTCATAAAATTCCTAACGAGGAACAAAAGGTATGATTAATCACAAGATTTGCTGGCGAGCATAAAAAGGTTCATCATATAATTCAAAAGTATTGGCATCTCTTGACTACTGACGATGTGATTGCAAAGTATGTTAATCCATATCCTCAGATCACGTATAGGAAGGCTAGATCTTTAAAAAGTACCAATTGGTTCATAGCCACCTTATGCCTAGACAGGGTGCATCAAGTCGATCAAGTGGATCCATGTGGTAGGTGTAGATTTTGCAGACTTTTTTATTAATTCAGCTGAGTTGGCTTTACCAAATGGAAGGATTTATAGACCTTACTTTTTTGTGAATTGTTAATCGATAGGTGTGGTTTACTACATGGTGTGTGATTGTCAAGCATTCTATGTATAAAAAACTAAAAGACCATTTTCCCACAGAATCAGAGATCATGTTTCTCTTGTTCAAAAGAGGAGAATGGAGACTCCCATTGGTTGCCATATGGGACGCTATCATTCCTTTCAGGTTTCTAAAATGAAATTCTTTGCGCTTGAACACTTACCAACTCATGACAGGGGTGGGATCTTGATAGGACTCTCCTTCAGCGTGGACCAAGATGGATTCATTCCCTGGCGGCCACTGTCCATCCAGGCTTGAATGAATCCATCAGCTATAAGACATTCCTCTAAATAGATTTTGCCATGCTCTTCAAATTTTGAGAATACTGGATTGGTTTATATCATTCTCTATATGGTTTGATGTATAATGTATTCCCAATTATTTTTTGGCTATTATGGATTGTTGTAACATTGATTGTGTACTTGCACAGCATTTCAAGGTCATCTCAGGTTAATTTACTGGTGTTTCTAAGATTTTTTGATCTTGGTTCTTGAATCAGTCAGTTGTACACCATCTAGTATCCTTGTCACTGTCAGCTCATTGTACACCATTATTGGGCATGAGGACGCATTGTCTTCAGTACAATGGGGCTCTATCCACTTCTGACCTTCCAAGGAAACATAAAAAGTTTCTCTCAAAAGGCCTACATTTCTGTTCATACAGAAACTATTGTTGGTACGATCGACAATTCTACTTGCAGACAAGAGGGGTTGCGATGGGAGCCCGTTTTGCTCCCAGTGTGACCAATTTATTTATGGCCCGCTGGGAGGAAGAGGCTGTCTTCAAAAATCGTCACCCCCCTGAGCTTGCCTGCTACAGGAGATTTATAGATGATCTCATCCTAATCTGGGAGGGAGTCCGATCTAGTCTGGATCGTTTTATCCAAACATTGAACAACAATACCAAAAATATACAGTTAACTTGGAATATAAAGCACAGAACGTATGGCCTTTCTTGATCTTGTGATTTGTAATGTAAGGATGGTGATCACTTCCGCTTGTGCAATTATTTCAAACCGACCGACCGGAACTTTGTATTACAATCTCAGGTCCTCTTGTCTAGATTCCAGCAAAAAGGGGTATGAGAAATCCACCCTGGACAGTGAAATAGAGAGAGTGCGCACTATGGACAGACAGATATTGGATTCTAATCAGACTAAAGAAATCAGTACTAATGTCTCAAATTTTAAGATGGTATTCAACTACGACGTCCAGCATAAAAAGTTTGAGAAGATAGTACTTATTAACTGGTTCATTTTGAAACAGGATAAGGTATTAGGCCCTCTATTACCACAGCGACCATCATTCATATACAAAAAAGCTCCTTCCTTACGGGACCGTCTGGCCCCAGGAGTCATTGACCCATGTTTCAATCGGAAAACCAGTTATTTTCTTTCCTTTCTGGATTTTATGCCTGTGGGCGGTGTACCATCTGTAAACATTCAAACTGTAACATTAGGAAGCGGAATTAATTTCAGGCTTCGGCGACAAATAAAAAAATACAAGATTCAAGAACTAAATTACTTGTGCGATTACTGGTGTTGTTTACATGCTGGAATGTGAGTGTGGCCTGTAATATATTGGTAGGACCTCTTCATGTCAGATTAGGGGAGCATGTAAACAACATCAAGAAAAGGACTAAAAACACACATGTATCCAGGGATTTCAAATTGGTTCATAACCAGAACCCTAGGGGTTTGAAATCTTGCGACATTGAAAGAGTCACAAAGCATTGGAGAGGAGGCAACTTCATACATCAACTCAGCCGCAGGAAATCTCATTGGATACATGAGACAAGTTTTAGTACCAGCAGGCTTGAACATTGATTTTGACGTAAATTGTTTTATTTCTGACCGTTACGTTTATAATTTATGCAAACACATGTCAATATGTGCATTTGTGTTGTTTATGAGGATCAATGACGCGGGTTGATGTGCAATTATAATGAATGATCATTATCTTTTTATTATCACAAATTAGTCGTTTGATAGATTTTTTTTTTTTTTTTTTCTAATTACTGTGTGCCTTTGTGTCCGTTTAAAGACGTGAGTTACAGTGCAATTTTTTTCCTCACCTTAGGTTTTGACAACCATTTGAGAGGTACAATATGCCTTCTTTCCATTTTGATCGACTCAGTAATGTACACAAGTTGTACCTTGACAGATATACTTGCCACGAACCTTTTGTTTTTATCTGACTAATGCCGCGTACACGCGATCGCACATTCCGACAACAAAATCCATGTTTTTTTTCCCGACGGATGTTGGCTCAAACTTGTCTTGCATACACACAGTCACACAAATCTTGTTGGAAATTCTGAATTCCAAGAACGCGGTGACGTACAACACGTACTACGAGCCGAGAAAAATTAAGTTCAATAGCCAGTGCGGCTCTTCTGCTCGATTCCGAGCATGCCTGGAATTTTGTGCGTCGGAATTGTGTACACACGATCGGAATTTCCGACAACAGATTTTGTTGTCGGAAAATTTGAGATCCAGATTTCAAATTTTGTTTGTCAGAAATTCCGACGGAAAATGTCTGATGGAGCCTACACACGGTCGGAATTTCCGACAACAAGCTCACATCAAGCAGTTCCCGTCGGAAAAACCGACCGTGTGTACGCGGCATATGTGTTAGGTCACTTCCTGGTTGTCAGCAGGGTTACCATGGCGATTTATCATGTGCAATACCCCCTAACAGCCTTAGGTGTCAGTCCACGATATATAAAGCGGGTGTCTCAAGTAATTTCGTCACCGCTGATGAAGTCCCGCCTCCTGGGACGCAATGCGTATGGAACCACGTGACGTCACCCGCATCTTGTCATTGATCCTAGTGGATTGTTTTACTACCTGCCCTGTCACCTTGCACTGAGAAACAGTTCTATATTTGTAAGTGCAACTTTTTATTTTAAATAAATTCTTTTACCAAACGGAGAGCACTATATTCTGCTGCTTCTATTCCATGTACGAGTGAACCGGAGCCTATGGTCAGAGCACAAGGGATCTCACAACCATTAGTATGCACTCCTCTCCAGCGTTCAACATATCCAGTGACCCAGCCGTTATACCCTGAGGGAACTGCCTATGTGACCCATCTGATTTACTCAGGGGTCCATTCATTGAGGTGAGCTGCTAGGAATATTGCCGGTGGAGGTTGTCACACGATCACCTTGTATCTCATCCATAGAAGCACTTTCTTTCAACAATGTGCATGACTAATACTTGTCTTGTGGACAGATGCTCCCACCTGAACTGTGGATCTCTGCAGCTCCTCCAGAATTACCATGGGCCTCTTGACTGCTTCTCTGATTAATGCACTTCTTGCCCGGCCTGTCCGTTTAGGTGGACGGCCATGTCTTGGTACATTTTCAGTTGTTCCATACTCTTCATTTTGGGATGATGGATTAAACAGTGCTCCATGAGATGTTCAAAGCTTGGGATATTTATTTTATTAAAACCTAACCCTGCTTTAATCTTCTCCACAACGTTATCCCTGACTTGTCTGATGTGTTCCTTGGCCTTCATGATGCTGTTTGTTCACTAAGTTTCTCTAACAAACATCTGAGGGCTTCACAGAACAGCTGTATTTATACTGAGATTAAAATTACACACAGGTGGACTCTATTTACTAATTAGGTGATTTCTGAAGGTAATTGGTTCCACTGGATTTTAGTTAGGGGTAGCGGAGTAAAGGGGGCTGAATACAAATACATGCCACACTTTTCAAATATATTTGTAAAAAATTTTAAAAATAAATTTTCTTTCCACTTCACAATTTTGTGCCACTTTGTGTTAGTCCATCACATACAGTATAATCCCAAACAAATACATTTACATTTTTGGTTGTAACATGACAAAATTTCAAGGGGGTATGAATACTTTAAGGCACTGTATAGGATATCAAAGGGCGCACAAAAAGGATTGCACTTAGAACCATAACACATCAAATCTAAGAATTTATTATTTTAAAGTAAAGTAGACTGATAAAAAAAAAAAAAAACACCACACCTCAAGACAAGTGAATATGACTCCTTGGTTTGTTTGCCCCAAAACAGAACAGTTTATCCTGAGGTGGGGGTGGCACCTAATCAGCAGTTTTTTTTATGTTGAGTATCCCATTAAGAATGAAGAAGATATGACTAAGTTAGGATAAAGCATAAATAAAAAGAAAAATGTCTTAATTCACCTGTAGTCACAATGCTCACATTTAAATGGTCGCTCATCACTGTGCCTGAAGCGAATGTGAGTCCGTAAGGTGGATGGCAATGGGCATGTCATATCACACAGAGGGCACTTATAATGGTTTACTGTAACACATGGAAAATATAATGAATGCATATACACATTAACAAAAAAACTGCAGGTAAAATAACTGTTAGGATTAAAATATATGTATTTACACATGAACCAAATATTGTGGTATTTAACATGACAGCCATTATTGGGAAATGAGGCAAGGCAATACAGCAAGGAAATACATTTAAAAAAATGTTTAAAAATTAAAAAAAAAAATCACTGATTAAAAATCATTTAAAAATAAATTTGTACAGTGAAATATTTGATCTATTTGAGCTTATAGATAAATATGGGTATACAGTGGGGCAAAAAAGTATTTAGTCAGCCACCAATTGTGCAAGGTCTCCCACTTAAAAAGATGAGAGAGGCCTGTAATTGTCATCATAGGTATACCTCAACTATGAGAGACAAAATGTGGAAACAAATCCAGACAATCACATTGTCTGATTTTTGAAAGAATTTATTTGCAAATTATGGCGGAAAATAAGTATTTGGTCACCTACACAATTGGTGGCTGACTAAATACTTTTTTGCCCCACTGTATTTTTATTAAACAGTATATCAAATAACAAACTTCTATAAGAATGCAAAATTTATTTTGGTAGGAAAGTCAGTCAGTTATTGTCGCCCGATGCTGCTAAATTTAGTCTGTGCCCAGGTTTAAAAGGCCTCATAAAAATTATATACCGAGGTGCAATAATCAGCACTTAATATAAAGGACAGAGGAGTTACAAAAACACTTGTCAAAACTTACCATGATTTCGCATGTGATCTCGCAGCAGCCTTTCTGTTGCAAATCTCTTTGAACAATGTGTGCACTGGAATCTATGTTCTGCACAGGTTACACAAAAAAAAACAAAAAAAAACCAACAACAACACACAGAAGGAAGTTACATCTCAAAAACCAAACTAAATTCTCTCAATCATCATAAACTATTTTTAATCCTTATGCTGCTAGCATTAGTAAATAGATTTGAAGTTGTAAAAAAAAAAAAAAAAATTAAAAACATACATAATATATATATTTTTTTTAGTTGCTTCCTGGTTTGTCCTAGGTCAAAATGATGCCATACATCTCAGGAGTCTTCATAGGCATGAGGGGTTTCACACCCTCCTGTCTGCATGACTAAGCTAAGGGCAGATGGATTCCAGTAAATAAATGCTACATGAATCATGCGTGCAATATGTTAAATTTTTGTTTCTCCACTTTGTGTACCATACCAATACAAACAAAAAGAGATAAACATGAGAATGCCGAAACATTTGTAATTGCAACAATTTTCTTGGCGAAGTGGTGTTTTATCTGACAGAAATGCAGGGGTGTCCACATTGTTGGTCATAACTGTATGTGTATATATATTTGTGCTCATGAGTTTACATACCCTGGCAGAATTTATGATTTCTTGGCCATTTTTCAGAGAATATGAATGATGAATGATAAACACAACAACTTTTTTCACTCATGGTAAGGCCCCTTTTACACTGGGGCGGTAGGGGCGTCAGCGGTAAAACAGCGCTATATTTAGCGCTGTTTTACTGCGGTATTCGGCCGCTAGCGGTGCGGTTTTAACCCCCCGCTGGCATCCGAAAAAGGGTTAAAACCCATCGTGTAGCGCGGCTATAGCCGCGGTATTACTGCGGTATAGCCGCGCTGTCCCATTGATTTCAATGGGCAGGAGCGGTGAAGGAGCGGTGAATACACCGCTCCTTCACCGCTCCAAAGAAGCGACTGACAGGAGATTTTTTCTTCTCCTGCCAGCGCACCGCTTCAGTGTGAAAGCCCTCGGGCTTTCACACTGAACAAACAGCGGAGGCTGTTTAGGGGCGGTTTGCAGGCGCTATTTTTAGCGCAATAACGCCTGCAAACCGCCCCCGTGTGAAAGGGGTCTTAGTGTTTGGCTGAAGCCATTTATTATCAATCAACTGTGTTTACTCTTTTTAAATCATAATGACAACAGAAACTACCCAAATGACCCTGATCAAAAGTTTACATACCCCAGTTCTTAATACCGTGTATTGCCCCCTTTAACATCAAAGACAGCTCAAAGTCTTTTGCGGTATTTGAGGATGAGGCTCTTTATCTTCTCAGATGGTAAAGCTGCCCATGAACTGCACGTTTGAGATCTCCCCAGAGTGGCTCAATGATATTGAGGTCAGGAGACTGAGATGGCCACTCCAGAACCTTCACTTTATTCTGCTGTAGCCAATGACAGGTTGACTTGGCCTTGTGTTTTAGATCATTGTCATGATGGAATGTCCAAGTACATCCCATGCGCAGCCTCCTGGCTGATGAATACAAATGTTCCCCCAGTATTATTTGATAACATACTGCATACATCGTGCCATCAATTTTGACCAAATTTCCTGTGTCTTTGTAGCTCACACATCATAGGCCTCGACTCCTCTCCAAATGTAGCATTTATGGTTGTGGCCAAAAAGTTCAATTCACTTCAATCACTCCAAATGACTTTGTGCCAGAAGGTTTGAGGCTTGTCTCTGTGCTGTTTGGCGTATTGTAAAACGGGATACTTTGTGGCATTTGCATAGTAATGGCTTTCTTCTGGCGACTCGACCATGCAGCCCATCTTTCTTCAAGTGCCTCCTTATTGTGCATCTTAAAACAGCCGCACCACGTGTTTTCAGAGAGTCCTGTATTTCATCTGAAGTTATTTGTGGGTTTTTCTTTGCATCCCGAACAATTTTCCTGGCAGTTGTGGCTGAAATTTAGTTGGTCTGCCTGAACATATGGCTGGGGAAAAAATTGATTTAAATCTTGAATCGAGTTGAGGTCAAATCGATTCAAAATTTCAGCAAAATCTATTTTTTTTTTTTTTTTTCCACGAGGAGCTGCGGGCAGGGGTTTTTAGGCGAGGCCACGGCTTCGGCCTACTAGTCCGTGGCATCTGGCCTCGCAGCACGGTGTCCAAAAAAACCTCTCGATTCAAATTTTTAAAAATAAATAAGTAAATAAATAGCAGATTTTTTTTTTTTTTTTTTTTTTTTTGAGAAAATCGCCCAGCTCTACCTGAACGTGGTTTGGTTTCAACAGAACCCCTCATTTTCCACTTCTTGGTTAGAGTTTGGCATTCTCAATTCCTTGGATATCTTTTTTTGATCCCTTTCTGGTTGTATACAGTTCAACTACCTTTTCCCGCAGATCCTTTGATAATTCTTTTGCTTTCCCCCCATGACTCAGAATCCAGAAATGTCAGTACAGCACTGGATTAAAGATGCAAGGGTCTGTCAGGATTCCAGAAACTCACTGACCCTTTAATTACAAAACACACACACTAATTACAAGCAAACAGATAACAGGTGAGGATGGTTACCTTTAATAGCCATTCAAACTGCTTTGTGTCAACTTGTGTGCATGTTATCAAGCCAAAATCACCAATTGATGATAATAAATGGCTTCAGCCAAACTCTAACCATGAGTGAAAGAAAAAGTTTGTGTTATTCATATTCTCTGAATTGTTTGCTCAAGCATGTGATGTGCATTTCTTTGGTTTGGACTTCCTGTCATCAATAAAAATATATTAAACAAAATTCATATTCTCTGAAAAATGGCCAAGAAATCAATCTATCTATATCTATATCTATATAGACACACACACACAGTGGGGAAGGAAAGTATTCAGACCCCCTTAAATTTTTCACTCTTTGTTATATTGCAGCCATTTGCTAAAATCATTTAAGTTCATTTGTTTTCCTCAATGTACACACAGCACCCCATATTGACAGAAAAACAGAATTGTTGACATTTTTGCAGATTTATTGAAAAAGAAAAACTGAAATATCACATGGTCCTAAGTATTCAGACCCTTGCTGTGACACTCATATTTAACTCAGGTGCTGTCCATTTCTTCTGATCATCCTTGAGATGGTTCTACACCTTTATTTGAGCCCAGCTGTGTTTGATTATACTGATTGGACTTGATTAGGAAAGCCACACACCTGTCTATATAAGACCTTACAGCTCACAGCACATGTCAGAGCAAATTAGAATCATGAGGTCAAAGGAACTGCCTGAAGAGCTCAGAGACAGAATTGTGGCAAGGCACAGATCTGGCCAAGGTTACAAAAAAATTTCTGCTGCACTTAAGGTTCCTCAGAGCACAGTGGTCTCCATAATCCTTAAATGGAAGACGTTTGGGACAACCAGAACCCTTCCTAGAGCTGGCCATCCAGCCAAACTGAGCTATCGGGGGAGGAGAAGAGCCTTGGCGAGAGAGGTAAAGAAGAACCCAAAGATCATTGTGGCTGAGCTCCAGAGATGCAGTCAGGAGATGGGAGAAAGTTGTAGAAAGTCAACCATCACTGCCGACCTCCACCAGTCGGGGCTTCATGGCAGAGTGGCCCGAAGGAAGCCTCTCCTCAGTGCAAGACACATGAAAGCCTGCATGGAGTTTGCTAAAAAAAAAAACACCTAAAGGACTCCAAGATGGTGAGAAATAAGATTCTTTGGTCTGATGAGACCAAGATAGAACTTTTTGGCCTTAATTCTAAGAGATATGTGTGGAGAAAACCAGGCACTGCTCATCACCTGTCCAATACAGTCCCAACAGTGAAGCATGGTGGTGGCAGTATTCTGCTGTGGGGGCGTTTTTCAGCTGCAGGTACAGGACGACTGGTTGCAATCGAGGGAAAGATGAATGCGGCCAAGTACAGATATATCCTGGATGAAAGCCTTCTCCAGAGTGCTCAGGACCTCAGACTGGGCCGAAGGTTTACCTTCCAACAAGACAATGACCCTAAGCACACAGCTAAAATAATGAAGGAGTGGCTTCACAACAACAACTCCGTGACTGTTCTTTAATGGCCCAGCCAGAGCCTCAAACCCAATTGAGCATCTCTGGAGAGACTTAAAAATGGCTGTCCACCAACGTTTACCATTCAACCTGACAAAACTGGAGAGGTTCTGCAAGGAGGATCCCCAAATCCAGGTGTGACAAACTTGTTGCATCTTTCCCAAAAAGACTCATGGCTGTGTCATTTGGCCTGGCTGTAACCTCCCCTCTGTATTAGATCAAAAAGGTGCTTCTACTAAATACTGAGCAAAGGGTCTGAATACTTAGGACCATGTGATATTTCAGTTTTTCTTTTTAATAAATCTGCAAAAATGTCAACAATTCTGTGTTTTTCTGTCAATATGGGGTGCTGTGTGTACATTAATGAGGAAAAAAAAATGAACTTAAATGATTTTAGCGAATGGCTGCAATATAACAAAGAGTGAAAAATTTAAGGGGGTCTGAATACTTTCTGTCCCCACTGTATATCTCTTCTGTCTGTTATTCTCAGAGTGGATTTTATATTTTGCTCCCTAACCATATAGTTGGTTATTTATATTTACCACTGCATAGAGATATACAAGAATAAATTGCATTTTTTTAAAACATTACATATTAACTAAATTATACACCACACTTTTTTTTTTTAAGATTATCAACCGGTTAATCGAAACAATAATCGGCCAACTAATCGATTATAAAAATAATCGTTAGTTGCAGCCCTAACATACATACACATATACACACACACACACACACACACACACACATATATATATATATATATATATACACAGCCAAACGTTTTGAGAATGACAAGAACATACATTTTCACAAAATCTGCTGCCTCAGTTTTTATGATGGAAATTTGCATATAGTCCAGAATGTTATGAAGAGTGATCAGATGAATTGCACAGTCCCTCTTTGCCATGAAAATTAACTTAATCCCATAAAAAAACATTTCCACTGCATTTATGAAGAAGGCTTCAGGGTGCCCAAGTCCAGCAAGTTCCAGGACCGTCTTCCACAGTTGACTCGGCTGCGGGATCGGGCACCACCAGCGCAGAGCTTGCTCAGGAATGGCAGCAAAGAGGTGTCAGTGCATCTGCACGCACAGTGAGACGACGACTTTTGGAGGATGGTCTGGTGTCAAGAAGGGCAGCAAAGAAGCCACTCCTCTCCAAGAAAAACATCAGGGACATACTGATATTCAGCAAAAGGTACAGGGATTGGACTTCTGAGGACTGGAGTAAAGTAATTTTCTCGGATGAATCCCATTACCGAATGTTTGGGGCATCTGGAAAAAACCTCGTCCGGAGAAGAAGAGGTGAGCGCTACCATCAGTTCTGTGTCATGCCAACAGCAAAGCATCCTGAGACCATTCATGTGTGGGGTTGCTTCTCAGCCAAGGGAGTGGGCTCACTCACAATTTTGTATAAGAACACAGCTATGAATAAAAATTGGTACAAAAACATCCTCCCAACCATCCAAGAACAGGTTGGTGAAAACAATGCCTTTTCCAGCATGATGGAGCACCTTTTCATAATACAAAAGTGATAACCAAGTGGCTTGGGGAACAAAACATCAACATTTTGGGTCCATGGTCAAGAACCTCCCCAGACCTTAATCCCATTGAGAACTTGTGGTCAATCCTCAAGAGGCGGGTGAAACCCCCCAAGCCGCCCCCCCCAGAAATTCTGACAAATTTCAAGCAATAACTGTGCAAAAAACGGGCTGCCATCAGTCGGGAGGTGGTATAGAAGTTGACTGACAGCATGCCAGGGCAAATCGCAGAGGTCTTGAAAAAGAAGGGTCAACACTGCAAATATTGACTCTTTAACCACTTGCCGACCGCCTACCGCATATATACTGCGGCAGAATGGCACGGGCAGGCAGAATCACGTACCCGTACGTGATCTGCCTCCCGCGGGCGGGGGGTCCGATCGGACCCCCCCCCGGTGCCATCGGCGGTCGGCATTTGACTGGGAGCGTCGGGAGGCGAGGGGGAGACTATCCGATCGTGGCCCCCCCTCGCGATCGCTCCCAGCCAATGGGAATCCTCCTCTGCCTGTGTGTCGTTTCACACAGGCAGAGGATGTGATGTCATCTCTCCTCGGTCTGGCAGTTTCCGTTCCAGCGCCGAGGAGAGAAGACAAGTGAGTGCACAAAACACACACACACACACAGTAGAACATGCCAGGCATACTTTACACCCCCGATCGCCCCCCGATCCCCCCCCAATCACTCCCCCCCCCTGTCACAAACTGACATTAGCAGTATTTTTTTTTTTTTTTTTTTTTTTTTTTTTTCTGATTACTGCATAGTGTCAGTTTGTGACAGTTACAGTGTTAGGGCAGTTAGTATTACCCCCCTGTAGGTCTAGGGTACCCCCCTAACCCCCCCTAATAAAGTTTTAACCCCTTGATCACCCTCTGTCACCAGTGTCGCTAAGCGATCATTTTTCTGATCGCTGTATTAGTGTCGCTGGTGACGCTAGTTAGGAACGTAAATATTTAGGTTCGCCGTCAGCGTTTTATAGCGTCAGGGACCCCCATATACTATCTAATAAATGTTTTAACCCCTTGATTGCCCCCTAGTTAACCCTTTCACCACTGATCACCGTATAACCGTTACGGGTGACGCTGGTTAGTTCATTTATTTTTTATAGTGTCAGGGCACCCGCCGTTTATTACCGAATAAAGGTTTAGCCCCCTGATCGCCCGGCGGTGATATGCGTCGCCCCAGGCAGCGTCAGATTAGCGCCAGTACCGCTAACACCCACGCACGCAGCATATGCCTCCCTTAGTGGTATAGTATCTGTATGGATCAATATCTGATCCAATCAGATCTATACTAGCGTCCCCAGCAGTTTAGGGTTCCCGAAAACGCAGTGTTAGCGGGATCAGCCCAGATACCCGCTAGCACTTGCGTTTTGCCCCTCCGCCCAGCCCACCCAAGTGCAGTATCGATCGATCACTGTCACTTACAAAACACTAAAACGCATAACTGCAGCGTTCGCAGAGTCAGGCCTGATCCCTGCGATCGCTAACAGTTTTTTTGGTAGCGTTTTGGTGAACTGGCAAGCACCAGCCCCAGGCAGCGTCAGGTTAGCGCCAGTACCGCTAACACCCACGCACGCACCGTATACCTCCCTTAGTGGTATAGTATCTGATCGGATCAATATCTGATCCGATCAGATCTATACTAGCGTCCCCAGCAGTTTAGGGTTCCCAAACACGCAGTGTTAGCGGGATCAGCCCAGATACCTGCTAGCACCTGCGTTTTGCCCCTCCGCCCGGCCCAGCCCAGCCCACCCAAGTGCAGTATCGATCGATCACTGTCACTTACAAAACACTAAACACATAACTGCAGCGTTCGCAGAGTCAGGCCTGATCCCTGCGATCGCTAACAGTTTTTTTGGTAGCGCTTTGGTGAACTGGCAAGCACCAGCCCCAGGCAGCGTCAGATTAGCGCCAGTACCGCTAACACCCACGCACGCAGCATACGCCTCCCTTAGTGGTATAGTATCTGATCGGATCAATATCTGATCTGATCAGATCTATACTAGCGTCCCCAGCAGTTTAGGGTTCCCAAAAACGCAGTGTTAGCGGGATCAGCCCAGATACCTGCTAGCACCTGCATTTTGTCCCTCCGCCCGGCCCAGCCCACCCAAGTGCAGTATCGATCGATCACTGTCACTTACAAAACACTAAACGCATAACTGCAGCGTTCGCAGAGTCAGGCCGGATCCCTGCGATCGCTAACAGGTTTTTTTGTAGCGTTTTGGTGAACTGGCAAGCACCAGCGGCGTAGTACACCCCGGTCGTAGTCAAACCAGCACTGCAGTAACACTTGGTGACGTGGCGAGTCCCAAAAGTGCAGTTCAAGCTGGTGAGGTGGCAAGCACAAGTAGTGTCCCGCTGCCACCAAAAAGACAAACACAGGCCCGTCGTGCCCATAATGCCCTTCCTGCTGCATTCGCCAATCCTAATTGGGAACCCACCGCTTCTGCAGCGCCCGTACTTCCCCCATTCACATCCCCAACCAAATGCAGTCGGCTGCATGAGAGGCATTTTCTTTATGTCCTCCCGAGTACCCCTACCCAACGAACCCCCCCAAAAAGATGTTGTGTCTGCAGCAAGCGCGGATATAGGCGTGACACCCGCTATTATTGTCCCTCCTGTCCTGACAATCCTGGTCTTTGCATTGGTGAATGTTTTGAACGCTACCATTCACTAGTTGACTATTAGCGTAGGGTACAGCATTGCACAGACTAGGCACACTTTCACAGGGTCTCCCGAGATGCCATCGCATTTTGAGAGACCCGAACCTGGAACCGGTTACAGTTATAAAAGTTAGTTACAAAAAAAAGTGTAAAAAAAAAAAAAAAAAAACACAAACAAAAATATAAAAAAAAAAAAAAAATAGTTGTCGTTTTATTGTTCTCTCTCTCTCTATTCTCTCTCTATTGTTCTGCTCTTTTTTACTGTATTCTATTCTGCAATGTTTTATTGTTGTTATGTTTTATCATGTTTGCTTTTCAGGTATGCAATTTTTTATACCTTACCGTTTACTGTGCTTTATTGTTAACCATTTTTTTGTCTTCAGGTATGCCATTCACGACTTTGAGTGGTTATACCAGAATGATGCCTGCAGGTTTAGGTATCATCTTGGTATCATTCTTTTCAGCCAGCGGTCGGCTTTCATGTAAAAGCAATCCTAGTGGCTAATTAGCCTCTAGACTGCTTTTACAAGCAGTGGGAGGGAATGCCCCCCCCCCCCCAACGTCTTCTGTGTTTTTCTCTGGCTCTCCTGTCTCAACAGGGAACCTGAAAATGCAGCCGGTGATTCAGCCAGCTGACCATAGAGCTGATCAGAGACCAGAGTGGCTCCAAACATCTCTATGACCTAAGAAACCGGAAGCTACGAGCATTTTATGACTTAGATTTCGCCGGATGTAAACAGCGCCATTGGGAAATTGGGAAAGCATTTTATCACACCGATCTTGGTGTGGTCAGATGCTTTGAGGGCAGAGGAGAAATCTAGGGTCTAATAGACCCCAATTTTTGCAAAAAAGAGTACCTGTCACTACCTATTGCTATCATAGGGGATATTTACATTCCCTGAGATAACAATAAAAATGATTTAAAAAAAAAAAATGAAAGGAACAGTTTAAAAATAAGATAAAAAAATAATAATAATAAAGAAAAAAAAAAAAAAAAAAAAAGCACCCCTGTCCCCCCTGCTCTCACGCCAAGGTGAACGCAAGCGTTGGTCTGGCGTCAAATGTAAACAGCAATTGCACCATGCATGTGAGGTATCGCCGCGAAGGTCAGATCGAGGGCAGTAAGTTTAGCAGTAGACCTCCTCTGTAAATCTAAAGTGGTAACCTGTAAAGGCTTTTAAAGGCTTTTAAAAATGTATTTAGTTTGTCGCCACTGCACGTTTGTGCGCAATTTTAAAGCATGTCATGTTTGGTATCCATGTACTCGGCCTAAGATCATCTTTTTTATTTCATCAAACATTTGGGCAATATAGTGTGTTTTAGTGCATTAAAATGTAAAAAAGTGTGTTTTTTCCCCAAAAAATGCGTTTGAAAAATCGCTGCGCAAATACTGTGTGAAAAAAAAAAAATGAAACACCCACCATTTTAATCTGTAGGGCATTTGCTTTAAAAAAAATATATAATGTTTGGGGGTTCAAAGTAATTTTCTTGCAAAAAAAAATTATTTTTTTATGTAAACAATAAGTGTCAGAAAGGGCTTTGTCTTCAAGTGGTTAGAAGAGTGGGTGATGTGTGACATAAGCTTCTAGATGTTGTGCATAAAATGCCAGGACAGTTCAAAACCCCCCCAAATGACCCCATTTTGGAAAGTAGACACCCCAAGCTATTTGCTGAGAGGCATGTCGAGTCCATGGAATAATTTATATTGTGACACAAGTTGCGGGAAAGAGACAATTTTTTATTTTTTTTATTTTTTTTTTGCGCAAAGTTGTCACTAAATGATATATTGCTCAAACATGCCATGGGAATATGTGAAATTACACCCCAAAATACATTCTGTTGCTTCTCCTGAGTACGGGACCCCGAAAACCAAGCACCGCCTTCAGGCTTTCTAAGGCCGTAAATTTTTGATTTCACTCTTCACTGCCTATCACAGTTTCGGAGGCCATGGAATGCCCAGGTGGCACAAAACCCCCCCAAATGACCCCATTTTGGAAAGTAGACACCCCAAGCTATTTGATGAGAGGTATAGTGAGTATTTTGCAGACCTCACTTTTTGTCACAAAGTTCTGAAAATTGAAAAAAAAAAAATTTTTTTCTCGTCTTTCTTTATTTTCAAAAACAAATGAGAGCTGCAAAATACTCACCATGCCTCTCAGCAAATAGCTTGGGGTGTCTACTTTCCAAAATGGGGTCATTTGGGGGGGTTTTGTGCCACCTGAGCATTCCATGGCCTCCGAAATTGTGATAGGCAGTGAGGAGTAAAATCAAAAATGTACGCCCTTAGAAATCCTGAAGGCGGTGCTTGGTTTTCGGGGTCCCGTACGCGGCTAGGCTCCCAAAAAGTCCCACACATGTGGTATCCCCGTACTCAGGAGAAGCAGCTAAATGTATTTGGGGTGCAATTCCACATATGCCCATGGCCTGTGTGAGCAATATATCATTTAGTGACAACTTTGTGCAAAAAAAAAAAAAAAAAAATTTGTCACTTTCCCGCAACTTGTGTCCAAATATAAAATATTCCATGGACTCAACATGCCTCAAAGCAAATAGCTTGGGGTGTCTACTTTCCAAAATGGGGTCATTTGGGGGGGTTTTATGTCATCTGGGCATTTTATGGCCTTCAAAACTGTGATAGGTAGTGAGGAGTAAAATCAAAAATGTACGCCCTTAGAAATCCTGAAGGCGGTGCTTGGTTTTCGGGGCCCCGTACGCGGCTAGGCTCCCAAAAAGTCCCACACATGTGGTATCCCCGTACTCAGGAGAAGCAGCTAAATGTATTTTGGGGTGCAATTCCACATATGCCCATGGCCTGTGTGAGCAATATATCATTTAGTGACAACTTTTTGTAATTTTTTTTTTTTTTTTGTCATTATTCAATCACTTGGGACAAAAAAAATGAATATTCAATGGGCTCAACATGCCTCTCAGCAAATTCCTAGGGGTGTCTACTTTCCAAAATGGGGTCATTTGTGGGGGTTTTGTACTGCCCTGCCATTTTAGCACCTCAAGAAACGACATAGGCAGTCATAAATTAAAGGCTGTGTAAATTCCAGAAAATGTACCCTAGTTTGTAGACGCTATAACTTTTGCGCAAACCAATAAATATACACTTATTGACATTTTTTTTACCAAAGACATGTGGCCGAATACATTTTGGCCTAAATGTATGACTAAAATTTAGTTTATTGGATTTTTTTTAGAACAAAAAGTAGAAAATATCATTTTTTTTCAAAATTTTCGGTCTTTTTCCGTGTATAGCGCAAAAAATAAAAACGGCAGAGGTGATCAAATACCATCAAAAGAAAGCTCTATTTGTGGGAAGAAAAGGACGCAAATTTCGTTTGGGTACAGCATTGCATGACCGCGCAATTAGCAGTTAAAGCGACGCAGTGCCGAATTGTAAAAAGTGCTCTGGTCAGGAAGGGGGTAAAACCTTCCGGGGCTGAAGTGGTTAAATAAACTTAATGTAATTGTCAAAAAAATCCTTTGACACTTATGAAATGTTTGTAATTATACTTCAGTATACCGTAGCAACATCTGACAAAAAGGATCTAAAAACACTGAAGCAGCAGTGAAAATAATATTTGCGTCATTCTCAAAACTTTTGGCCATAGCTGCGCGCACACACACACACACACACACACACACACCCCTTACATATGCACATATGCCTGGCCTCTGCTGCTCCTGCAGTACTTGTACTGCTGCATCCAGAGCCCAGCCACTGCTGCACCACCAAAAGAAGAAGACCCAAAGAAATATAAAAAAAAAAAAATAAAAAAAAAAAAGACAACCAAACATCCACATTTTCCATAAAAAAAAGCCTCGTTCACATGGGGCATCCTAATCAGTTCCCTGTGCAGGGCCGTACAGGTGTTGCCTGCATCTCAGTGTCGGCAGTCCCAAAGCTGTCAATTGGGACGCACCAGCTTCACAGAAAAAGCCCCTGTTCCCAATATGACACCTCCAACTGCACGGACGTCACATTAGGACTAACAGCTGTGTCTCAAATGACCACTATGCTACTGCCGACACAGGGATGTACGCAACACTTTGTGCATCCCTGTGCTGGTAAACATGGCCCTGTATGGGGCACAGATTAAAGCACCTGCTATGAATGAGGCCTTACTATCACACATCGCCTTACTTACGATCTAAAGATGTCTGTCGCCGGAGATGGTCATAGAATTTTGTGTTGTTGGAAAACATTCCCCCACAGTTGGGGCAGGAAACAACTTTTTCTTGAGTGTGACTGCGCAAATGTTCCCGAAGCTTGCATCTACTTTTACAGGAACAATCACAGTCTGAAAAGGTTTGAACAGGAGAGAAAGTGGTAAGTGATTGAAAAGCCATAAAGGCATAATATTATTGAAGAGGAAAATTAGGGGAGGTAAATGCATAGTGGCTAAAGTTGAACAAATATCTAAATCAAAAAACTGAAGCCACCCCCCCCCCCCCCAAAAAAAAAATAAATAAAAAATAAAAATGTAGGTTTAGAGTAAAGACAAAAAAAACCTTTGTTTGCGTTTTAGATAGAGTGGAGAGGGATTAGAACACACCAGTAAAGTTTTTTTTATTGCTGCTTGTGCCCCGTTAGGGAGATTCACCCTCTCTATTTGTCCTGTTTACCGTCATCACTGTGAGTGAAAGAGAACAGAACATTTTGGATTGTCAACAGATTATGAATAGAGGGGAAAATGTCCAATAGGAACATTACTTCTGGTGACCCTATTTTGGAGGAATGTCCTCTCGCTTTTTGGTTTTGGCTGTGGGACAGAAAGTGAGGGAAAATCTTCCCAATTGGAGACAGATGGTAAAACAAACAAACAAACAAACAAAAAAAATAAAAAAAGAAGAAAGGAATCACTGACAGAGGTTACTCCCCACTCTATCCAAAATGAAATGATAGATAGATAGATAAATAGATAGATAGATATTTTAGGTTTTAGCTCTACTTTTACCCCTGAAATAGATTTTTAATCACATTCAAGATGGGAGGAGGCTTACCTTTCCAGCTGCACATCAAGACTCGATTTTCTTTACCAGCCATTTCATATTCAGCACTCAGGCCATGAGCATCAACATGTCTGTAATACCACTCAGCGTTGTCAAAGGAGGACTACAAAACAAACAAACACCACATGAAGACCAAAAGTCAAGGCACAGGGAGATTTGTATTACTTCCTCTAAAAGTTTGTTTAAGAAGTGCAGAAAGAAAGAAGCAAACAAAACAGAAATGTAGAGAGTAATGGTATACTTGAATTGACAAACACCAAAAATACCACGTCTATCCCAAGAGGGAAGGCAGATCGCTTTTTACTCTTGGTGACATTTTAAAGAATCAAGTTCACTATTACCAAATACCCTTGTTTGATCCTACTTTTCTCCTCAAATTTCCCACTGAATTTGCAGATCTCAAAAGGCAGTTGAAGTTTTATCAGATTTCCCAAGCCATGCAGTTCCTGATAAAAAAAAAGGAGGAGGAAGAATACCAAGGTGCATTCATTTTAGGACAGACCTGGCACAGGCCCAATGTTTTAGGATGCTGTGGCCAAGGACAGGTCAAACAAACAATGTCCTAATTGGGGCCAGCTCTGGAGGCGGAAGCTGAGGATTTTTGCATATAAAAAGGTCTGTATTAACATTGGGAATTGTGATGAGGAAGGCAGGGTGAGAATTTAGTTAAAAGTGAACTTATCTTTTAAAGAGACATTATTTTCAATACAGCAATACTAGTGTACAATCAGATCCTTTGATAAAAGACATGTTAACATATTGTATACTCCCAGATCAGAAATCTAGGTGACATGAAGAACAACTCAGCTCATGAAAAGCATCCAACCACACATAGGCTTGAAGTAAAATTACTTTAAAATTTGAGCCTACATTTAGTATCCATCATCGAGCTTAGCAAGGACAAAAAAAAAAGGAGAGAATGTTAGGACTCCTCCTCCTCACCTCACACTGCTCCCACATACATACAAAGCTGTCTTGGAGTTCTGGAATCATGTTTCGGCTCTGAGTATCAAGCTGGCATGGACTGAGATCTGGCTGATTCTGTAGTGCCTGGAGTCCCATTTGCTTCAGCTTGGTGTGGTAACAGTGGAAATAAACATGACGGGCCAGCTCTGCTGGGCTATCCAAAGAAAAAAATCCACAGCCTTGCCATGAACAACAAAACTCATCTGAAAAAAAAAAAATAAAAAAACAGTTATGTTTGATAACGCAAATTGGATTTTGTTCAGTATTAAAGTGTTTGTTAACCCAAAACAAAACAGATCCTGTTACCTTAAAGCATGTTATATAGCACAATGCTTGTGCTGTGTCATTTGGCCTGGCTGTAACCTCCCCTCTGCAAACTGATCACGATATTCATGGCTGCTGAGCCCTGACAGCATGGTCAGTTTGCGTGATTCTATCATCCGCAGCCTACTCTCTGCAGCTCTCCCATGTCTGTGTCTCCTCTGTCCTCCTCCCCCCTCCCCTCGTACCATCCTCCCCCACTCCTCTCATATCTTCTAATCAGGAATCAGCTGAAGGCCCAGAGCGGAGCTTATATCGGTACAGATCGGCGGATTTTTTACATTACACAGGGACATATGTTATAATGGTACAGCGGGGATAAGACAATTTATTAGAAGTGGGTTGACAACCACTTTAAGTGATAAGACCTCGTTCACACGGGTGTGCTTTAGGCGTACACTCGTATAAGTGATGTGTTTTGCCTGTGTCCCAATATACATGAATAGGAAGCCTAAATGTTAACTTGTAGACGTTTGACCAAAATTGAAGCAAAAAAAGATATATATAAGAGCCCTTTCACACTGAGGCGGTTTGCAGGCGCTATTGCGCTAATAGTGCCTGCAAACTGACCCGAAAGTGCCGCTGCTTTTTCTCCAGTGTGAAAGCCCCGAGGGCTTTCACACTGGAGCGGTGCGCTGGCAGGATGGGAAAAAAAGTCCTGCTAGCAGCATCTTTGGAGCGGTGAAGGAGCAGAGTGTATACCGCTCCTGCCCATTGAAATCAATGGGACAGCGCGGCTATACCGCCAGCAAAGCACCTTAGCAGAGGCGCTTTGCGGTGGTTTTTAACCCTTTCTCGGCCACTAGCGGGGGGTAAAACCCCCCCGCTAGTGGCCGAATACCGACGGTAAAGCCCTGCTTACAATAGCGGCGCTTTACCGCCGACGCTGCCCCCGCCCCAGTGTGAAAGGACCCTTAATATCAGAAAATAATAATAACAATATACAATGTGCAGTGTGACGGAATGCAGACGAAAGTAGATGTGCATTGAACTATGCCATAACCCTTTCTTGGAAAAGCCATTTTAATGTATTTTAAGAAACATAGGGTTTTTATTTGAGACACTGTTGCAATGACAACCCTGATTGGCTTTTTATTATAGGCTGAAAAATGTGGAAAAAAAAAAAAAAAAAGGAACAAAAAGTTTTGCAGATTTTTTTTTTTTTGTAATACTGCAATTAGATTTGACAATTACAGTGTTAAACAGGTAAAGACTGCAGTGGTATCTACAGTGCCATCTGCAGGCTCAAGTCTTACTTTGTCAATAAAGCCTCCAGCTTTAATGAAATCACTATATTGTTGCTGACATAGCAGTCTCATGATCAGGAACCTCTCTGTTTGGTTTCCAATTGATAGGGAGGACCAGAGCTGTCAGTGACAGTCAAATCTGATGTGTGTCCAACTTGTGGCTGCTGCTTCACTCCCGAAATCTGTTTGATTTCTGCACCCCCTGACAATGATGCAAGCTCTGAACTTGCACCACTAAACTAAGAGTCAAGGCCAAAGCATTGCGATCACACTCACTCTGCAACAACCTTCATTCATAAAATGTCTTGTATTGTTTTCAAAGAATATAAGGCACTGTACAGGTGACTCTCTGCAATCGCTGTGCCCTGACTGAGTTTCACCATCAGAACATCAGCGTTTACATTGCTGTCAGTGGTGCGTGAACCTTACAGTTTTCAGGAACGAAGCAGCAACAAGTCAGACCAATATCATTACTTTATTGGTACCTAGCTAATACCCCAATAACAATGCAATAACAAAGTCTGTGCTCCCTGAACATACACTACACTTTAAAGTGGTTGTAAACTTCAGACATGAGATATAAACAAAGCATATCCCTCTATAGTGTGTACTTGTCTCTATCCAGAGCACTAAGTGTCATTTCTGTCTGAAGCTTCATTCCTCTGTTAACAGCATTAATCACTTCTGACAAGTTTTTCTGACACCAAGAGAAAAATGGTGACGGGAGGGAGCTCAAGCACACAGCCTGTGATTGACAGCCTCAGCTCTGCTCCTGTGTGAAGGGGGTTGTGTCCCTTCCTTTCAATGAGCTTTCACCTTTCCCCACTGAGTGTAACTTCAGCTTTCTGAAAGCTCAAACAAGCCGTGTAAATTCTGTACTTTGAAAGGCTATAGAGAAGACTGCAGATAAACAGGTACAATGTATATAGAATAATTTGTTTCAGATCTGAGGCCAGTCACTTCACTTTGTATGTGTAAGGGTTTACAACCAAAACAGTCAGCCGACTGAACACAAGCAGACGTAAAGCAGTTTTAAACCCAAAAATGTAAAATATTGCAGCTTACCAAACATTAGATGTGGCGGCCGCATTAGCTTTCCTTTTTTAGGCTTTCTTCCCTCTGTTTTCACTTGGTGATTTGGCCAGTAACAGACCTCCTGTATTAGAGCGCCCCCACTCTGGATGAGGGGGCACAGCAGCATTGTCATTCTGGGGGGGGGGGGTGTTAAATGTATTAGCAGATTAATAAAACACTAACAAATTGAAGTCAAGCTCCAGCACCAATACGAACCATCTAGGTACCATTACACCAGAGGATTTGCATAGCCACCTCCCCGTAAAGGAGTAGCACAGCGCCTCCTCTGGCAACTGATAAGAACAGATACTACAATTGATCTTAGCCAAAAGGCGAGAAGCGATAGCAGTTACCCCTGTGGCAGCCAATTCATTACACTGTCAGTGGCGAGTACAGGAACTACATACACTTTGTACATCTGGCAAAGGTTTTCCTCATATTTCTTGTTCCTCTCTCTGCCACATGGCCTCCCCGCCTCCTCTCCCTCCCCAGTAAGGATTACATTTAATGTTTTGGCTTGCCATTTAAGTAAAGGTTTCCCTGTTTCTCTACTTCTACCTATTTGCCCCCTTTTCATTTTTAATCTAGTCTTCCCCAATATGGGGTTAAACTTGATTGATGAAAGCCAGCTGCAGATGAATTGTATGTGGTGTTGATGGTTAAGGTGCTCTAGTGGCGAAAGCAAATAATTGCACTTCCTTCCATGCTTTTTAGAGAGTATAAATAAAAGCCCACCACTAGCATCCCCCCCATCCCATCCCAGAAGAAGCTCAAGCTCATTGGGCGAAAATAGTCGGTTGTCACAACACCACGTGAATGACGCACTGACGTCACCATCGATGTCGGCTTGCTAGCCTGCACATGCTCACGGGAATCTGCAAGTACCATGGCATTCATTTAAACTAAGGGATGCTGAGACCGATACAGGACTGGATCACATCAAACTGCACCTGCTGCTGACCTAGTGCCTGACCGGCAACACAGCCACATCCCTGATCCAAAGCCAACGGTTGCGCAGGCGGGAAAGCTACAGCCAGTATCCACACAAGTCCACACTGCTTCCAGGCTGGGTGAGCAGACCTGTTGGTCCATGAACTATACTCCTATGCTGTGTCTTTTTGTACTGCAGTGAACACTAAGAACAATATCCCATGCTATACGCTGGACTGATATCCTAACCACTGTTACAGTGTTAAAGCGGGGGTCCACCTATCTATCTTTTTTTTTTTTTGAGTTCATTCACAAACTTCTCTTCTCAGCATTACATACTCACATATTGTGTGTAATATGTCCGTCTGTGTCAGATTTCGTCGGAAAGAATAACTTATATTATTCACTGCAGGCGGTTTCCATCTTCATTGTGGGCATTTGAAGCCCACAAGCATTTATTTCCTGGATGTGGTGAATGCTGTGCTCCCAGCATTCACTGCTCGCTCCCGCACATGCTCAGTGGCATCCTGGGAAGCCTGAGACTAGCTCCCAGGAGTCTGGGAGAGGCTAGAAACACGCCTACTCCTACGGGAGGAGAACCAGGAAGTGCAAAGAAGAATAGAAAAATAAAAGGTAATTACGGCGATTTAAAATTTTTTTAAACAGCATGTCAGCATCTAGGCAAGGAAGAGAATACATACAGATATTGTTCAAAATTTGGGTGGAACCCCGCTTTAATTATATATGACCCTACTGCATCACCCACCTGTGGATAACTTTGGACTTGCTTCCCCCCACCCCCCCCTGCTGCACTCGCAGGGCCCCCATTTTTCCTCAACCATCCCGTACACTGTGGGAATATTCCTTATCTATGGTTTTTCAACAGCGATTTCACTTAACCATATTGTCAGGTGCTTTATTACCCCAGGGATGTTATGTTGACGTATGTGTGTGGATTTTTATGATGCTTGGATATTACCAGGATCACAACTTCTTGAGGTGAGTCAACTATTTGAGGGACGCTGTGTTTGCTCTCTAATGCCTCGTTTCCACCGAGCGGATCGGTTCGGTACGGTACGCTATTTTGGGTGTTTCCATTATGAAAGCGTGCCATACAACCGAACCGAACCGTTCCATTCAGGGTCCTGCTTCAGATGTGGGACCATAGAAAATGGAACGGTTCGGTTAGGGCGGCGCTACGATGCTTTACACTGATTGGTGGACGTGTGACGCCATGACGGCATTTTTTCTAAACCCACGTATGGCCCCTGTCGGTCCCACTTGCAGTGGAAACGCTCGCCTGAATAGGCCGGACCATTCTAGGCCGTCAAACTGATCCGACCCGAACCGATCCGCTCGGTGGAAACGAGGCAATACAGAGCCTTTCTAGCCCATACACCCCAGTGAGCTATTGGCTGCCTCATGGTTTTCCCTCCTCATATTGTCTCCTCTTGGAGTTGATGTTCTTAGCTTACAGTGTTAAGCTATTTTTCAAATGTTCTTTGTGAGGAGCCTGGAGCTCCTCTAAGTATATATCTGGTCAAATGCAAAATCTACAGTGTCCCAATCCCATTGATTATAGCAAATCACAGCCGCTGGAGGTGCTCACAGGGCTGGAGATGTGTCTACATCTGCCCTTTACCCACAGGGGTCCTGGAACTTCTCCCCCGGCCCTGTGTCCACCTCCAAAGGCAGTGGTTTTCTATCATCGGGAAGTCTAGTGAGATCTATCTATCTATCTATATATAATTTATATTAATATTATAGCACTAGACTTCCCGATGATAGAAAACCACGGCCTCTGGAGGTGGTCACAGGGCCGGGGGAGAAGTTCCAGGACCCCTGTGGGTAAAGGGCAGATGTAGCTGTTAATCTGTACCACTCCAGCGGTGTCATATGTACTTTATAATCCTATTTATTAAATAAAGAAGAATTTTATCTGCCTCTCCCGGTGTGCGGCTGTCCAGATCCTTCTACACGACTATATCTGCACCAGCAATCGCCAGCACCTGGGGCTCTCTCCCTTTCTGCCTTGGAGGAAGAGAAACTTCAGTTTGGTCTGTCCGGAGCGGTGGTAATTATCTTTGCACTTTTAATCTCTGCCTCCCCAGCACAGTCCTACCTTTCGCAGGGCAAAGGCAGTTATCAGCATGTGTGCCCTCTCCTAGGTCTCCCTCCCCGCCGATGATGTCATCCTATCAGCAGGGCAGAGGGGTGGGAGCTGCCCAACTTATCATATTAACAAAAGGGTGATTACCCGCTCGTTAATATGAAAAGACTCCCGCTCTCTGTCCAGATCTCCAGCTCTTCCTGCCCCCTGCTCTGCTGATAGGATGACATTATTGGTGGGGAGGGAGACCCGGGAGAGGGCACACAGGCTGCTAAGTGGCACAGCCGCAGTATGTACAGGACTGTCAAGGACTGCAGTTGCCACTCACCTTCTGCTGGTCCAGTTAATAACAGGCCATGGACCAGGGGTTAGGGACCCCTGCGCTAAATGACTCTCATGCCATGTTCTCCAATGTGTGGAGGTGCCATTAAAAATCAATGGCATCCCGCATTTTTTGCAAAAGAGCATCCCGTTTTGCTTGCAAGTCGGGAACGTTCCCCAGTCTGCACCTTAAGGTGGCTCTGAACTCAAAATGTTTTTTACCTTAATACATTCCCTGCATTAAGGTAAAAACCATTTCATGTTCAGCTACCTCATCCCCAAATACTTACCCGAGCCCGATCTTGACAGGACTCACTGGCAGCAGCAAGAGCCATTGGCTTCCGCTGCTGTCAGTCAAATCCAGTGAGGAGGGGGCAGGGCTGGGGCTTGTTAGCTCTGTGTGTGTCTATGGACGCGCACAGCCTGGCTCAGGAGCGCCCCCACATGTCTGCCTCCATAGCACAGTGTCTAAAGATTATCTGAAAACATTATGAAGTAATACACACTGAACATTGATTGTGAGATGGGAAGGAGAGAAATGACAAGACACACATGGTGGGAAGGAGAAGGAGAGCCCTCACCTTCACAGGTGACATGTTCCCCGACACTGGTGATCTGCTGGAGCCGGAGGTGATCAGAGACATGAGAACACAGCTCCTCCATCCTGGAACACACATAGCTACACGAGTCCCATTCACACTGAAGTAGAAGCAAGCAGTTGGCGCGCTTCACCCCCTTCCCTGCCATGGCAGTGCCCTCTCCTGGTCAGGTGACCCCTCGGGGACCCGCTACAATCCGCCGGGGGGGTCACAGCTCTGTCATAAACCCGCTTCCCCACCTATGACACCAATCATATCAGCCGTCAATCCTTCTGTACTAAGCGAGCCAATCAGCGCCTCTCTCACAGCAATAACAAGGAAGTATGTGCGCCTCACCAAGGTAGCGGTGAGACTCGATAAAGTGACCGCGGAACACAGCTAGGGAGAGATCAGTTCCGAGTAATCTTTTGCAAGGCACTGAGAAATACTCTGTTTACAATGTTTTCACTTCTTTCTCTGAAGTGACAGGCAGAAAGAGAAATTCTCTAGAGAGGAAAAGAGTCCCTGTCACCATGAAAAAAATAAAACAAAGAATAGCAACCCTGTAAAAGATAAAGTTTCATACTTACCTTTCCAGGTAGTTTGAGGAATCTTTGCTCTCTTGAAGAGTTCTGGGTGTGTCAGATAACATGTCCTTAGATGTGTGCTAGGGTCCCTTCTGTTGGCGTCTATGTCACTAGTGCTGGTGGAAGGAAGCACAGCGCCCAAACGTCTCCACCGCCATCTGACACCGCCAGAAGTGGGCCATTTTTTGGAACAAGAACAGGTCCAGATAAAATAAGCTACTGTAACCCTCAGCAGTTATTAAAAGTCCAATGCACTTCTAAAAACAATCTTCAAGTGTCACTAAACCCACAGCATAAAACATGAATAAATGGTGTATTACATGCTGTTCATACTCAGTCACTATGAGATTCATTTTCTGTATTCTGCAAAAAACCTTGTTGATCCTGCTGTTCTCTATCTCCACCTTCTGTTCATGTCCCCAACTCAGCTAGGCATTTTGCAGCTAGAAAAGCGCTATACAAGATCAATGCTGAGTATATATTAGCGGTGGAATAAAGAATGTGTGGTATTTTTGAGGAAGAAAATGTTCCCCCAGGATCTATAGAAGGTAAACCCAGCAACTGATAAAAGAGGCTTAGGCTGTGCTCACACCTAGGCCTTCCGGATCGCGGGCAGAATTACTGCAATTCCCGAATTGCCGGAAAACACGGGACACGCTTGTGATCCCGTTACTTTCAATGACACCCTAATCACAGGACAATCTTGTCACCTGACAAATCGCACAAACAAAATCGTGGACGCCTGTTTCCCAAAAGCAGTCCTGCGATTTGTCCGGTCGACAAGTGCGGCAAAATCACGCCTTGATTGGGGTGATGTTGAAAGTAAATGGATCGCAAGCATGTCCCGCGTTTTGCAGCGATTCGGGAGTCCGGAACTCCTAGGTGTGAACAGAGCCTCGCCGTGTCCATCGTATGACAAGAACTTCCTGCACAGACGTCCCCCCAGCAGGAATATTCCACCCATATTCCCCCAGCAAGAATATTACACCCATACTCCCCCCAGCAGGAATATTACACCCATACTTCCCCCAGCAGGAATATTCCACCCATACTCCCCCAGCAGGAATATTACACCTATACTTCCCCCAGCAGGAATATTACACCCATACTTCCCCCAGCAGGAATATTACACCCATACTTCCCCCAGCAGGAATATTACACCTATACTTCCCCCAGCAGGAATATTACATCCATACTTCCCCCAGCAGGAATATTACACCCATACTCCCCCCAGCAGGAATATTACACCCATACTTCCCCCAGCAGGAATATTACACCCATACTTCCCCCAGCAGGAATATTACACCTATACTTCCCCCAGCAGGAATATTACACCCATACTTCCCCCAGCAAGAATATTACACCCATACTTCCCCCAGCAGGAATATTACACCCATACTTCCCCCAGCAGGAATATTACACCCATACTCCCCCCAGCAGGAATATTACACCCATACTCCTCCCAGCAGGAATATTACACCCATACTTCCCCCAGCAGGAATATTACACCCATACTCCCCCCAGCAGGAATATTACACCCATACTCCCCCCAGCAGGAATATTACACCCATACTCCTCCCAGCAGGAATATTACACCCATACTCCCCCCAACAGGAATATTACACCCATACTCCCCCCAGCAGGAATATTACACCCATACTCCCCCCAGCAGGAATATTACACCCATACTTCCCCCAGCAGGAATATTACACCCATACTCCCCCCAACAGGAATATTACACCCATACTCCCCCCAACAGGAATATTACACCCATACTTCCCCCAGCAGGAATATTACACCCATACTTCCCCCAGCAGGAATATTACACCCATACTTCCCCCAGCAGGAATATTACACCCATACTTCCCCCAGCAGGAATATTACACCGATCCTCCCCCCAGCAGGAATATTGCACTGACACCCCACCATCCTGACACTGATGGGGATCTCTACTGACCTTTTGTGTGCTAAAAACATGAATCCTGCTGCAGGTATCTGGGAACATTTCATAGCCAGCATCACTCTGCTCTCTCCTTCTATCAGCATGTTCCCTGTCATGATATTGGCACACAACTCCTGTGATTGGCTCCTGCAAAAAAAAAAATAATAATAATAATTAAAAAAATAAGAAAAGAAATAATAATATTATTATTATTATTATTAATCACTTCCCCCAGGTCGCTGTCATATGACGCCCTGGACTTTCAGTGGAGATATTGGGGTGACGGGTGCAGCTGCAGGCATCATCCACATACTGTATCTTTGTTTTCAGCCGGTGATTCCCTGCAATGTAAAAGCCATCATAACGTCTGTTTAGCTGTATGATTGCTTTTACAGGCAGTGAGAGGGGATGGGGTCCCCGAGGTGTTCGGGGTGAGGGGGACAAGGGGTGAGGGGGATGGGCCCTTGAGATGTTCGGGGTGAGGGGGATGGGCCTTCAAGGTGTTCGGGGTGAGGAGGATGAGCCCTCAAGGTGTTCGGGGTGAGGGGGACGGGCTCTCAGGGTGAGGGGGATGGGCTCTTGGGGTAGGGGGATGGGCTCTCGGGGTGTTCGGGATGAGGATGATGGGCCCTCGGGGTGTTTGGGGTGAGGGGGATGGGTCCTCGTGGTGTTCGGGATGAGGAGGGTAGGCCCTCGGGGAGGGTTGGGGTGAGGGGGGTGAGCCCTCGGGGTGTTCGGGATGAGGGGGATGGGCCCTTGGGATGCTGTGGATCGGGACAGTGGGCACCACGCTTGGCTGGGATGAGGGCGGTGCGCGGTTTGCTGAGTTGAACGATATCATGTTCTCCTCTTACATGTTGCCCCGTCACCCCATTGATAGGAGAAGGTCAGACTTGTTACTATGGAGGGAGGGGGCTTTCTATTATACCCGCTCCTATGCTGACAATCCCTGTACATCACACCTGGCCTCTGCCCCCTTGGGGGAGGGGGGGTTATCTCCAGTGTTGGTTCCTTCGCTCTTCTCAGTGCTGGGAGACACCACAATCTCATCTCTGGTATCCTTTTAGGACAGAGCTTTTTGGCCCAGTGCTGTCACCTGACCAGGCCACACACTCCTCCATCCCTTGAATGAGAAGGTATTTCCCTCAGCTACACACTGGTGGGGATGAGGGGTGAGTGAAGGAAAGGGGAGTGTACATTGCATTGGGGTGTAGGGAGGTAAAGGTGAACTCTGCTGTTGAAGTGAAGAATGTCTTCATAGAGTAATGTAACATTTTCCTTCCATTCTATTGCAGGTTCCATCATGTCTGTGCAGTTCACCGTCCCTCTGGCCTTCAGAGACCTCCTGAAGAGTGGTGTTGTGGGGCAGTATGTGGTCCAGGAGGTCCAGCCTGCGCAGCAGCTGTTGTCCTAGCTCAGTGGTGAGACCTTCTATGATCCTGTGTCCTTCTTGTATGGTCAGTGCCCTTCTCCTTTGATCCATGCCCCTTCTTCTCTGATCCATGCCCTTCTTCTCTGGCCCTTGACCTTCTTCTCTGGTCTCTGTCCTTCTCTGGTCCTTGCCACTTCTTTTCTTGTCCCTGTCCTTCTTCTCTGATCCTCGTCCTTCTTCTCTGTGCCCTGTCTTTCTCTGTTCCTCGCCTTTCTCTGGTTCTCACCCTTCTTCTCTGGTCCTCACCCTTCTTCTGGTGATATCGGTGTCACTGGTAAATACTGAATCGGTATAGTGAATAGCAGGACACGACACACCCCCTCAACTGTCTAGATTCACATTTTTGTAAATATTTTATTCTATCTTTTCACATGACAACACTGAAGAAATTACACTTTGCTACAATGTAAAGTAGTGAGTGTACAGCTTGTTTAACAGTGTAAATTTGCTGCCCCTCAAAATAACTCAACACACAGCCATTAATGTCTAAACTACTGGCAACAAAAGTGAGTACACCCCTAAGTGAAAATGTCCAAATTGGGCCCATGTCTCAATAATTTCTGTGGCCACCATTATTTCCCAGCACTGCCTTAACTCTCTTGGCCATAGAGTTCACCAGAGCTTCACAGGTTACCACTGGAGTCCTCTTCCACTCCTCCATGACGACATCACAGAGCTGGTGGATGTTAGAGACCTTGCGCTCCTCCACCTTCTATTTGTTGAAATACTGCCCTGCGGCCCAGTCCGAAGAGAGGGAATCATGCTCGGCTTCAGTATGTCACAGTACATGTTGGCATTCATGGTTCCCTCAATGAATTGTAGCTCCCCAGTACCGGCAGCACTCATGCAGCCCCAGATCATGAAACTCCCACCACCATGCTTGACTGTAGACAAGACACACTTGTCTTTGTACTCCTCACCTGGTTGCCGCCACACACGCTTGACACCATCTGAACCAAATAAGTTTATCTTGGTTTCATCAGACCACAGGACATGGTTCAGTAATCCATGTCCTTAGTGTGCTTGTCTTCAGCAAAACTGTTTGCAGGCTTTCTTGTGCATCATTTTTAGAAGAGGCTTCCTTCTGGGACGACAGCCATGCAGACCAATTTGATGCAGTATGGTCTGAGCACTGACAGGCTGACCCTCTAGGCCCCCACCCCTTCAACCTCTGCAGCAATGCTGGCAGCACTCATACGTCTATTTCCCAAAGACAACCTCTGGATATGACACTGAGCACGTGTACTCACTTTCTTTGGTCGACCATGGCGAGGCCTGTTCTGAGTGGAACCTGTCCTGTTAAACCTCCGTATTGTCTTGGCCACCGTGCTGCAGCTCAGTTTCAGGGTCTTGGCAATCTTCTTATAGCCTAGGCCATCTTTATTTAAAGCAACATTTCTTTTTTTTTAGATCCTCAGAGAGTTATTTGCCATGAAGTGCCATGTTGAACTTCCAGTGACCAGTATGAGAAAGTGAGAGCAATAAAACCAAATTTAACACACCTGCTCCCCATTCACACCTGAGACCTTGTAACACTAACGAGTCACATGACATTGGCGAGGGAAAATGGCTAATTGGGCCCAATTTGGACATTTTCACTTAGGGGTGTACTCGCTTTTGTTGCCAGCGGTTTAGACATTAATGGCTGTGAGCTGAGTTATTTTGAGGGAACAGCAAATTTACATTGTTATACAAGCTGTACACTCACTACTTTACATTGTAGCAAAGTGTCATTTCTTCAGTGTTGTCACATGAAAAGATATAATAAAATATTTACAAAAATGTGAGGGGTCTATTCACTTCTGTGAGATACTGTACAGCACACTGCATCTGTTAGGGCTCATTTACACTAGTGGATGGGGTGCAGTAAAACATCCCCCCCCTATTGCTACCCCCTTTGGCTGCAGGGGCAATGGTCAGGGGTATACACATGTCACTGCTATGTTGCTTTGCAGGAATTATACCCCCTGTCGCTTTCCTTTAAGTGAATGGGGTCATTTTGGACTGCCCCTCAACTATGCACAATGCGTGCCATTGTGGTGTGCTGGTTTGGGGGTAAAGCAGGCGGTGAAGAGGTAAGTAAATAGTAAGCTGGTCCAAACTGACTACTTAACCGCTTGCGGACCGCCCACCATACATAAAGTGCGGCAGTGTGGCCGCTCTGTGCCAGATTTGATGTCTTTATGTCTTGATGACTTGATGTCTGCCAGCACCTGCTGATTATACAGTACACAGGCAGAATGGCGATCTCCCTATGTAAACAAAGCTGATTGCTGTTCTGTTAGAAGGAAAGGTATTGATCCTATGTGTTTGCAAAGCAGGAAAATAGATCAATGCCTTCAATGCCCTAGTCAAAGCACCTCCCCTACAGTGAGAAAGCACAGGCTAGGAACACATTTAACCCTTTGCTCGCCCCTGATGGTAACCCCTTCCCTGCCATTGTCATTAGTACAGTGACAGTGCATATTTTTAGTACTGATGACTGTATTAGTGTCACTGGTCCCCAAAAAGTGTTAAGTGTCGGTTAGTGTCTGATTTATCTGCCACAATATAGCAGTCAAGTCGCTGATCGCCGCCGTTACTTAAAATTTAAAAATAAATACATATATCCCATAGCTTGTATAATCTATAACTTTTGCGCAAACCAATCAATGTACATTTATTGGGATTTTTTTTTATTTTTTACCAAAGACATGAAGCAGAATACATATTGGAATAAATTGATGAAGAAATTTGATGTTTTACATTTTTTTATTGGATATTTTATAGCAGAAAGTAAAAAATATTGTTTTTTTTCTTCAAAATTATCAGTCTTTTCTTTTTGTTTGTTTATAGTGCAAAAGATAAAAACTGCAGAGGTGATCAAATACCACCAAAAGAAATCTTGATTTGTGGGAAAAAAAGGATGTCAATTTTATTTGGGAAAAGCACCGCACAACCGAGTTAAAGTAAGGCAGTGCTATATAGCTAAAAATGGCCTGGTCATGAAGGGGGTAAATCTTCCGGAGGTCAAGTGGTTAAACTTCACTGAAACCTGGAGTTAGGCTTTAACAGAGCAAAAAAGGGATAAATAGGAGAAATAGGTTGTTAGTAGTTTCTATGCCCTTTAGAATGGCGGATTTATGAAATGTTAATGAATTTCTCCTGCGGTAATGGGAGCCAGGTATGTGCCAACAGATGGAGCCCAGGATGATAATATAGAGAGCGCTATCACAGGCTCCACTTCCCATCCTGCAGGGGGCACGTCACCCCTCCCCTACCATGCCAGCACTTGGCATACAGCAGGATTATCTATATTTATCTTGTACTCCTTTCTTGTATGTATTAAACTCCATTACTGAAGCCTCGGCCCTAAAACGAAGGGGGGCCACATCTCCCTTTTCATCTAATAAAGGATTTCTCAAGGGGGAGGAGCCGTTCTGGGTGGTCAATATGGATGGTGAAGCAGCTTGAGACAAGTCACCCTGACCTTACCAAATATGAACAGATCGGTGAAATGGGCCATTTATTGATACCTAGGGGACATCAAAGCCTAATGCCCTGTACACACGATCGGACATTGGTCGGACATTCCGACAACAAAATCCATCGTTTTTTTTCCGACGGATTTTGGGCCAAACTTTTCTTGCATACACACGGTCGCACAAAGTTGTTGGAAAATCCGATCGTTTGGTACGCAGTGACCTAAAACACGTACGTCGGAACTATAAACGGGGCAATAGCCAATAGCTTTTGTGTCTTAATTCATTCTGAGCATGCGTGGCACTTTGTGCGTCGGATTTTTGTACACACGATCGGAATTTAAACGATCGAATTTTGTTGTCGGAAAATTTTATATCCTGCACTCAAACTTTGTGTGTCAGAAATTCCGACGGAAAAAGTCCGATGGAGCCCACACACGATCGGAATTTCCGACAACACAATCTGATCGCACTTTTTCCATCGGAAAATCCGACCGTGTGTACAGGGCATACGTTTAGTTACATTGTTTAAAAAAAAAAAAACAATCAGCACAAGGGATGATATTTATATTCCACAAGCAGTGTCCCTTGTACTGGTTGCTGCTGTATATGTTGAAGTCTTCCATCTTCTGCCCTCACCTCCTCCCTCGTGTCAGTAAATGTCCAGCAGAGTTGCAGGGGTTAATACAGCCACTGGACCTATCATAAGCCCTCATCAAGAGTGCCGACTATGCTTGCCCTTCCCCACCCCCCCTCCTCCAATCACAGAAGCTGTACTATAGCTTCCATGAATGAAAAGCGCACTATGAATGGAAGGAAAGGTAGAAGGAATGACAGATCTACCTCCTCCATTCATAGAGTATTTTCATTGATGGAAGCTATGGTAGCACTTTTATGAATGGAGAAGGAGGAAAGGGGGGGCAAAAAGGGTGGGCAGTCTTGAGGAGAGATTATGGTGGGTCCAGTGGCTGAAGAGCAGAGGATGGAAGATTTCCATAAAGACAGCAGACACCAGCACAAGGGACACTTCTCATTGAATGGAAGTACCTTCCCTTGTGCTAATTAAAAGAGAAGTAAAGGTTTTGGGTTCTTTCCATATTTATATTTAACTAGGTGGATGAAGCATCGGTCCCCCGGTGCCTCTACACTGGGAACTGAGCGATCCAACACCACTGATGGCTCAGTTCTCACAGCTCCCTGAGCAGAGAGCTGCTGATTGTCAATCATCAACTCTCCACTCTGCTCCTCCTCGCTCATTGGAGTGCTGAGCTGTGGCGGGAAGCGGCCATCTCAGACTCTCAGCAACTCGCTGATAGGCTGAGACAGGTCTCAGTCCAGGCACCTGGCAGATCCAGACTTTATTGTCGTGATGACGTGGTGCCTGGACTAATTCCTGTGATGTCACAGGAGTGCAAAGCGAATTGCACTTCTGTGATCCATAAGAGAAGCCCAGCCAAACGAGCTCAGGCAGGCATGCCTGGAGGCAGCCCACACCTCCTTAAATGTACCGGGATGCACAGGACACCCAGCAGGGGCACAAGAAGAGCTGGGGTAAACTGGGGTGCCTTGGTGTGGCCACTGCGGCTTACACATACAATGCATCTGGAAAGTATTCACAGCGCTTCACTTTTTCCACATTTTGCTATGTTGCAGCCTTATTCCAAAATGGATTAAATTTATAATTTTCCTCAAAACTCTACAAACAATCCCCCATAATGACAACGTGAAAGACGTTTGTTTGAAATCTTTGCAAATGTATTAAAAATAAAGAAGGAAAAAACCCCATGTACATACTGTAAGTATCAGACTCCTCCCATGTACATAGGTATCACAGACTCCTCCCATGTACATAAGTATCACAGACTCCTCCCATGTACATAAGTATCACCGACTCCTCCCATGTACATAAGTATCACCGACTCCTCCCATGTACATAAGTATCACCGACTCCTCCCATGTACATAAGTATCACAGACTCCTCCCATGTACATAAGTATCACAGACTCCTCCCATGTACATAAGTATCACAGACTCCTCCCATGTACATAAGTATCACAGGCTCCTCCCATGTACATAAGTATCACAGACTCCTCCCATGTAAATAAGTATCACAGACTCCTCCCATGTACATAAGTATCACAGACCCCTCCCATGTACATAAGTATCACAGACCCCTCCCATGTACATAAGTATCACAGACCCCTGCCATGTACATAAGTATCACAGACCCCTGCCATGTACATAAGTATCACAGACCCCTCCCATGTACATAAGTATCATAGGCTCCTCCCATGTACATAGGTATCACAGGCTCCTCCCATGTACATAAGTATCACAGGCTCCTCCCATGTACATAAGTATCACAGACTTTTCCCATGTACATAAGTATCACAGCCTTTGCCATGACACTCTGAATTGAGCTCAGGTGCATCCTGTTTCCACTGATCATCCTTGAGATGTTTCTACAACTTGATTGGAATCCACCTGTGGTAAATTGAGTTGATTGGACATGATTTAGAAAGGCAGACACCTGTCTATATAAGGTCCCACAGGTAACAGTACATGTCAGAGCACAAACCAAGGCATGAAGTCCAAGGAATTGTTTGTAGACCTCCGAGACAGGATTGCATGGAGACACAGATCTGGGGAAGGGTACAGAAACACTTCTGCAGCATTGAAGGTCCCAATGAGCACAGTGGCCTCCATCATCCATAAATGGAAGAAGTTTGGAACCACCAGGACCCTTCCTAGAGCAGCCAAACTGAGCGATCGGGGGAGAAGGGCCTTAGTCAGGGAGGTGACCAAGAACCCGATGGTCACTCTGACAGAGCTCCAGCATTTCTCTGTGTAGAGAGGAGAACCTTTCAGAAGAACAGGGGTTTAGTCGGCTAGTTATCTGCAAATTGTGCCACATCCTAAATACAAGAAATTAAATAAAGATAATTCCCCTAGTGGACTTTAAAGGCACAAGTAAAAAATGTGTAGAAGAGTATTTAAAGTAAACAACAATTTATTCATTACAACATTAACACAAAATATAAATAAAAAAGGAATGCGATTTCATATATTTATAGCTATTGATACCAATACATTTGCACCCGACGCGTTTCGGAGTTGTTTTAGCCTCCTTCTTCAGGGGTGGTTGTAAGCTTTAACAAGGATTTCTATATAGGGAATAGTATATACAACATAGACATAGTAAATATATGTATATATCTATCAAGCCAAAGACATATAGATGCAATAATATTCATTTCGTTTACACTTACATTGGTATATATAAATATTGGCTACGCATTCCAGAAAGGTTTAAAAACAACGGTGCTGAGGGGGGAAGGGAGGGAGGGGGGGGGAAAGGAAAGAGGGGGAGGGGAGATAGGGAGGAAGGGAAAGGGGGGGGGGGGGGAGAGAGACATGAAAGGTACAGATATGATATGAATTTTATGGCTTGTAGTTACAATGGTGAATATGCATAGGTTCAGTATATTATCAGGGTTACTCACAGTATAAATCAGCAGCTCACACCGACAGCGTCCTGCTCGCAGCAGATAACGCTCGGTGTGAGCATTGCCGGAGTATTTCAAGCCCTCCCCACCAATCAGCTGTTGAGCTTGGCCCCTTTCAGGACGCCGGATGCATGGATTCCTATGGCGAGGCGGGAGGGGGTGGTACTTCTTGAAGCACTTGATTAGAACCATAGGCTCTAACAGGCTTCAAAATCGGGTGGGCTCGGGGCGCGAGAATTAATTATCGCTATTTTCACACTAACCTTCCTCCCCGCCAATCAGGAGGCAGGGCGTCAGACCTGTTTCCTGATTGGTCAAAGCGCCAGGCCACCCTATTGGATGCCTAGTGCTTAGGAAGAGGAGCGGAGGAGACACACGCTGGAGCGGAGGGCGCCTCCTCTCTGGTGCACTTGGAGAGGAGCTGCTGCGGTAAGTGCCAGGGGGTCTGTCAAAGCTGCGCAAAGGGGTTGGGGGTGCTGCCAGAGCCATGAGCCCCACGAGTGGGGGGGGTAGGGGGGGCACAGTGGCTGCATATGATGGGCACAGTGACTGTATTTGGTGGGCACAGTGGCTGCATATGATGGGCACAGTGAATGTATTTGGTGGGCACAGTGGCTGCATATGCTGGGCACAGTGGCTGCATATGATGGACACAGAGGCTGTATTTGGTGGGCACAGTGGCTGCATATGATGGGCACAGTGGCTGCAAATGATGAGCACAGTCACTGTATTTGGTGGGCACAGTGGTTGCACATGATGGGCACACTGACTTGTTGATCAGCACAGTGGCTGCATTTGATGGGCACAGTGGCTGCATTTGATGGGCACAGTGGCTGCGTTTGATGGGCACAGTGGCTGCATTTGATGGGCACAGTGGCTGTGTTTGATGTGCACAGTGGCTGTATTTGATGTGCACAGTGGCTGTATTTGATGGGCACAGTTGCTGTGTTTGATGGGCACAGTGGCTGTGTTTGATGTGCACAGTGGCTGTATTTGATGTGCACAGTGGCTGTATTTGATGTGCACAGTGGCTGCATTTGCTGGGCACAGTGGTTGCATATGATGGGCACAGTGGTTGCATTTGATGGCACAGTGGCTGCAATTGATGGGCAAAGTGGCTGGATTTGATAGGCACAGTGAGGCTGCAATTGATGTTTTGTTTTGTTTTTTTAAGTATTTTGTTTTGTAAATGTTTGTTTGCGCCCCCCCCCAAAAAAATTTTTGAGCACCAGCTGAAACTGCAGTTCTGTATTGTAGAGTGGCCAGACGGAAGCCACTCCTCCAGTAGAAGGCACATAACAACCCGCCTGGAGTTTGCCGAAAGGCACCTGAAGGACTCTCAGACCACGCGAAACAAAATTCTCTGGTCTGATGAAACAAAGATTGAACTCTTTGGCCTGAATGGCAAGCGTCATGTCTGGAGGAAACCAGGCAATACTCATTGCCTGGCCAATACCATCCCTACAATGAAGCATGGCGGTGGCAGCATCATGTTGTGGGGGTGTTTTTCAGCGGCAGGAACTGGGAGACTAGTCAGGATGGAGGGAAAGATGAGTGCAGCAATGTGCAGAGCATCCTTGATGAAAACCTGCTCCTGAGCGCTCTGGACCTCAGACTGGGGCAAAGGTTCATCTTCCAACAGAACAATGACCCTAAGCACACAGCCAAGATAACAAAGGAGTGGCTACGGGACAACTCTGTGAATGTCCTTGAGTGGCCCAGCCAGAGCCCAGACTTGAACACGATTGAACATCTCAGGAGAGATCTGAAAAATGGCTGTACACCGACGCTCCCCATCCAACCTGATGAAGCTTGAGAGGTCCTACAAAGAAGAAAGGGAGAAACTGCCCAAAAATAGGTGTACCAAGCTTGTAGCATCATACTTAAAAAGACTTGAGGCTGTAATTGGTGCCAAAGGAGCTATACCAAATTATTGAGCAAAGGCTGTGATACTTATGTACATGGGAGGAGTCGGTGATACTTATTTACATGGGAGGAGTCTGTGATACTTATTTACATGGGAAGAGTCTGTGATACTTATTTACATGGGAGGAGTCTGTGATATTTATGTACATGTGAGGAGTGTGTGATACTTATGTACATGGGAGGAGTCTGTGATACTTATGTACATGGGAGGAGTCTGTGATACTTATGTACATGGGAAGAGTCTGTGATACTTATGTACATGGGAGGAGTCTGTGATACTTATTTACATGGGAGGAGTCTGTGATACTTATGTGCATGGGAGGAGTCTGTGATACTTATGTACATGGGAGGAGTCTGTGATCCCTTTGTACATGGGAGGAGCCTGTGATACTTATGTACATGGGAGGAATCTGTGATACTTATGTACATGGGAGGAATCTGTAAAACTTATGTACATGGGAGGAATCTGTGATACTTATTTACATGGGAGGAGTCTGTGATATTTTTGTACATGGGAGGAGTCTGTGATACTGATGTACATGGGAGGAGTCTGTAATACTTATGTACATGGGAGAAGACTTATATTATATATTATATTATGTAGTTATTTACAAGTTAAATTTTTTTTTTTGCTAGAAAATTACTTAGAACCCCCAAACATTATATATATATACATATATATATATATATATATATATATATATATATATATATATATATATATATATATATATATATATATATATATATATTTTTTATTTTTTTTTTTCTAACACCCTAGGGAATAAAATGGCGGTCGTTGCAATATTTTCTGGCACATCGTACTTGCGCAGCGGTCTTACAAGCGTACTTTTTTTGGAAAAAATACACTTTTTTAAATTAAAAAATAACACAACATTAAAGTGAGCCCAATTTTTTTTTTAAATTATGAAAGATAATGTTACACCAAGTAAATTGATACCCAACATGTCACGCTTCAAAATTGCGCCCACTGGTGGAATGGCAACAGACTTTTACCCTTAAAAATCTCCATAGGCGATGTTTAAAAATTTCTATAGGTTACCAGTTTTGAGTTACAGAGGAGGTCTAGGGCTAGAATTATTGCTCTCGCTCTAACGATCGCGGTGATACCTCACATGTGTGGTTTGAACACCATTTTCATATGCCGGCGCTACTCACATATGCGTTCGCTTCTGCGAGCAAGCTCGGCAGGACGGGGCGCTTCAAATTTATCATTTTTATTTTTCTTATTCATTTTACTTTTGTTTTTATTTGACACTGTCCTTTTAAAAAAACTAATTGTGGATCACTTTTATTCCTATTACAAGGAATGTAAACATCCCTTGTAATAGAAAAAAGCATGACAGGACCTCCTAAATATCAGATCTCATATTTACACTAAAATGCAATAAAAAAAAAAAATGAAATGTCATTTGAAAAAAAAAAATGTCCCCTTTAAGAGCATGGGGGGGACAGAAAACGATCAGCTCCGCCGATACCGACGGCTCTGGTAAGCGGCAGAGACGACCGGGGCACGGCAGGAGGGCGGGGGCTTCTCCTGCCACTGATAAAAGTGATCTTGTGGCGGATCTCCTGCTGAGACCACTTTTATCTGAAAGAGGACAGTCCGCTGTTTCTTAAAAATACCGGGGGGTTATGGCAGCTAGCTGCTGCCACAACAACGGTATTTAATGTCAAAGTAGCGACGTATAACGACGGCGGCTGGTCCGTATGTAATTAATACATTTGCAAAGATTTCAAGCAAACTTCTCTCATGTTGTCATTATGGGGGATTGTTTTTTGATTTTTGAGGAAAATAATAAATTTAGTCCATTTTGGAATAAGGCTGTAACATAACAAAAAATGCTATGACATGGATGTATGCCTTCCCCTAGTACAAGCACCTCCCCCACAGTAAGAAAACACCAGCTTGGCACACAGGTAACCCTTTGATCGCCCCTGACAGTGCATATTTTTAGCACTGATCACTGTATTGGTGTCACTGGTCCCCAAAAAGTATCAAAAGTGTCTGATTTGTCCGCCGCAATGACGCAGTCACGCAGATCAGCACCATTATTAGTAAAATAAATTAATAAATATCCCATATTTGTAGACGTTATAACTTTTGTGAACCAAAATCAATATACACTTATTGGGATTTTTTTTTAGAATACAGAATATGTAGCAGAATACATATTAACCTAAATTGATGAAGAAATTTTATATTTTACATTTTTTATTGGATGTTTTATAGCAAAAAGTGAAAAATATTTTTTTTTCTAAATTTTTTTTTGTTTAGAGGTGATCAAATACCACCGAAAGAAATTTGTGGGAAAAAAGGACCTAAATTTTATTTGGGTACAACATCGCACGACCGCACAATTGTAAGTTAAAGTAACGCAGTGCTGTATCACAAAAAATGGCCTGGTCATGAAGGGGGGTAAAACCTTCCAGAGCTGAAGGGGTTCAACCCTAATGGTGGTGATAATCATATAACCTGATTGATCTGCTTCAATAGGAATAATCGATCTATAGATGACAACCCATTCAATCAATATGATACATCTGGGGAAGTGGATTTTAATGGAAAGGATACAATCATAATGGATAATAAATGTATTTCTATTTCCATGGTGTAATCCCATAATCTGATTGGTCACAATAGTAGAGTGGGCGTGGTTTAGATCTTTATCACTGATTGGGGTCAGAAAGGCAGGAAGTGAGCAGAATCTCTCCCATAGCAATAAATATGGGGAAAAGGAGCATCTACCCTACACACAGCAGCCATCTTGGATTGCAGAGACTCTTTCTAGGGATAAATGTTTTTCGGGGACCTCTAGGATTCCCCAAATGGTTACAAGGGAACCCATCCTGAGAGAAATATGTAGGCTGCGATTGTTGATCGCCTTCTGAAAATGCTATACTCCTGGCTGGCTCTGGCTTCCATGCTTTCTGCATCACTGTATGTTCATTTAGAACTTGTTCCCAATCAGTGATGGAGAACGGACAGAAAGCATCAGACTGACAGCCATGCAATGAGTAGATTCAGTTTCTGTATTCTGTCATAATAAACAATCCAGGGGCTTTACAAGACACCCCTCTCCCCCCACTACCCACATAGCAAACACTCTCATTTTTTCACTCAACCTCTGATTGGTTGCTATTGGTTACATGTATGTATACTTGTTCTAGAGAACACAGGGCCCTATACATGAGATGTCAGCTAAAAGGTAAACAACCTTGTTGTCATAGCAACCATTTTGTTTACAAACCTGAGATGTAAAAAAAAAAACATCCTCCCACTGTCTATCTTACAGCTCAGATGTGTAAACAAACCGTATGCTGTGGCAACAAGGTTGTTTAGATATAAAAAAAAAAACATAAGGGTACATGAGAGATCAGATAGAAAGGTAAACAACACTGTTGCCATAGCAACCAGTTTGTTTACTTGTTTGCAAACCTAAAAAGGTTTGTCAGATGAAAGATAAACAAGCGTGTTTTCATAGCAACCATGTTGTTTACTTATTTACAAACCTGAGCTGTAAAAAAAAAGTGAAAAAATAAAAAAACACATCCTCCCGCTGTCTGTTTTACAGTTCAGATTTGTAAACAAGTACACAAACCGGTTGCTATGACAACAACCTTGTTTACCTATTAGCTGACAAACCATTTTTTAGGTTTGTAAACAAGTAAACAAACCGGTTGCTATGACAACAAGGTTGTTTAGATTTAGAAGGAAATATAGGGGGCCTCTACATGAGATATCAGCTAGAAAGGTAAACAACACGGTTTGTTTACAAACCTGAGCTGTAAAATAGACAGCATAAATATATAAATAAAAAAGCAAAATAAAGTTGGCGCCGATTCTCCTCACTACTTACCAACAATATCTAGTTGTGTCACTTCCATATCATTCACCACCATACAATAAATCCTAAATATCCACATTTGTGAAAGACGTATAAAGATAAAACACTGGTTACAACACCGTGCATTAAATCATAAAATCAATATCCAGATTTGTTATAAACGTGAACCCCCCCCCCAAAAAAAAAAAGAAAACAGTCCTTGAAAATGTTCATCCACAAAATTCCGTGTTATTGTATTTACAGTATCAAACGTTATTCCATCCCCCGTGCTTTTATCCTTAAAATTCAATACAAAAAGTGCTCCCCCACCAGTGATGGTGCTAATGCCCCTCCCCCCAGAACCCTGAGGACCTGTGGGCCAATCACACGTTATTCTATTACCAAAAACCACCAAATCAGCATTTCTTCATCCAATAGATGTATTCTCCTCTCATTGGATTTCCACCAATCACCCAAAAAGGAAATGACAAGGTCATCATACAACAAGCTTTTATTAATAAATCCCCTTTAGAAGCTCCTCCCACAATCTATATGCTTCCACATTCCAGTGCCCAGACCGGCACCAGCTCCATCAGCAGATTTCTATCCAATAATATCCTCCAAGTAGTTCCCCCAGCACTGCTGTTCCTCCTACCATCTTCCCTCTCTATACAAACTATTCTCTTTTCACTCTCATTTCTCTCTTTTGGCTTTTTAATAAAATTACATTTAAATATAAAATGGCCCAATGAGTAACTGCTTGTCTTTGGCAGACTAAGATGTTCCTACAAGTCCAGCTTAATCCACATGCAGTGCAGCATAGGAGCTGTTACATTGTACAGAAACATACAACAAGAAGCTGCAGTCTCATCACAAGTTAGAGGAATTAAGTGGTTAGTAGGGATGAGCCGAACACCCCCTGGTTCGGTTCGCGGCAGAACATGTGAACAGGCAAAAAATTTGTGCGAACACCGTTAGAGTCTATGGGACTCGAACGTGAAAAATCTAAAGTTCTCATTTTAAAGGCTATTATGCAAGTTATTTTCACAAAAAGTGTTTGGGGACCTGGGTACTGCCCCAGGGGACATGTATCAATGCAAAAAAAAGTTTAAAAAAATGGCCGTTTTTTCAGGAGCAGTGATTTTAATAATGCTTAAAGTGAAACAATTAAAGTGAAATATTCCTTTAAATATCGTGCCTGGGGGGTGTCTATAGTGTGCCTGTAAAGTGGCGCATTTTGCCTGTGTTTAGAACAGTCCCTGCACAAAATGACATTTCTAAAGGAATAAAAGTCATTTAAAACTGCTGACGGCTGTAATGTAATGTTGCCCCCCCCCCAGCCCATTACCAGGCCCTTTGGGTCTGGTATGGATATTAAGGGGAATCCCGCACCCAAATTAAAAAAAAAAAAAACGAAAAGGCGTGGGGCCCCCAGGCCCTATATACTCTGAACAGCAGCAGTATACAGGCGGTCCCCGGGTTACAAACAAGTTAGGGACTGTAGGTTTGTTCTTAAGTTGAGTCTGTTTGTAATTTGGAATAGGTACATTTTGTAAGTGTAGCTCCAGTCAAAAAATCAATTTTTAAGCTTTTTGGATAACATAGGGAAGGGTTATCATCACCCCTGTAACATTTGTTTTGCTGTCTGTGCCCCTGTTTAGAAGATTTCACCTCACTTTCTGTCCCATTGACAATTGGATTTAGAAAATTTTGGGTTATTAGGGAAACAAGGATTGGTGATAAAGCATCAGTAGAGACACCTTTTTCCCATATTACCTTTTATAGGAGAGAATTTCCATTCCTAGGGGTAGATTTCCTCTCACTTCCTGTTGTCTCCATCCGTTTGTAAGTCGGATATTTGAAAATAGGGGACCGTCTGTGTATACTATATGGTCTGCCCTATACACTCTGTGGAAAATTGGGCCTCAGGTGTTGGTGGTACCAGAACACTGTAAGCCCTCACAGTTACTCTTGGTGGGCGCTGGAATGGGCCCTGCTGTGAAATATTAGATCAAAAATTGTAATTACGCACCCCTGTTAAACAGGGGCATAAAAATTGGGCCTTAGGCGGTGGTGGTGGTGGCACAACACTGTAAAGCCTCACCAATACTTTTGTTGAGCGCAGGAACAGGCCCTGCTGTGAAATTTTAGATCAAAAATTGTAATTATGCACCCCTGTTGAACAGGGGCATAAAAATTGGGCCTTAGGCGGTGGTGGCACAACACTCTAAAACCTCACAGAAACTTTTGTTGAGCGCAGGAACAGGCCATGCTGTGAAATATTAGTTCACAATTTGTAATTACGCGCCCCTGTTAAATAGGGGCATAAAAATTGGCCTTAGGCGGTGGTGGTGGTAGTGGTGTTGGTGGCACAACACTGTAAAGCCTCACAGATACATTTGTTGAGCGCTGCAACAGGTCCTGCTGTGAAATATTAGATCCAAAATTGTATTTACGCACCCCTGTTAAACAGGGGCATAAAAATTGGGCCATAGGTGGTGGTGGTGGTGGCACAACACTGTAAAGCCTCACAGATACTTTGTTGAGCGCAGGAAAAGGCCCTGCTGTGAAATATCAGATCAAAAATTGTAATTGCACACCCCTGTTAAACAGGGGCAGAAAAATTGGGCCTTAGGTGGTGGTGGTGGTAGTGGTGGTGGTGGCACAACACTGTAAAGCCTCACAGATACATTTGTGGAGCGCAGGAACAGGCCCTGCTGTGAAATATTAGATCAAAAATTGTAATTACACGCTCCTCCTGAACAGGGGCAGAAAATCTGGGCCTTAGGCGGTGGTGGTACAAAACTGTAAAGCCTCACAGATACTTTTGTTGAGCGCAGGAACAGGCCCTGCTGTGAAGATTGAGGAGGAATAGGATAGTATCTCAGCATAATAGGATAGTCACTCAGCATATGCAGTCTTCAAGGGATCCCACATCCATAGAAAAATCAATCGGTTACATCAGCATCGAGTGCTTGGTAGCTGGTGATCCAAGACTGATTCATTTTTATGAATGTGAGCCGATCAACAGAGTCTGTGGACAGGCGTACTCTGTGATTGGTTACAAAGCCTCCAGCAGCGCTGAATGTGCGTTCAGAAAGAACGCTGGATGCAGGACAGGCCAGTAGCTCAATTGCATATTGAGCAAGCTCTGGCCAGTGGTCCATCCTCAAGACCCAGTAACACAGTGGATGTTCTGGTGGAAAGGTCTCCAAGTCTGATCTTGCCCTTAGATATTCCTGCACCATGTAATTCAGATGCTGGCGATGGTTGCTGGAACCGATCAGACCTGGGCGCCAAGGACTTAAGAATTATCTGAAGGCATCGGTCAGCCGGCCACCTTCTCCACCGCTCTTTCTGTGACTGAGCGAAGCCTCAGCAACACATTGTCAAGCACTAGGAAATTGTAACCTCCCAGGCTCTGGAAACGCATTGCACAAACCTTTCTGCGAGGCCTTGGGCAGGTTGCATTCTCTTTGAATGTCAGCCAGCTGAGCACTGGCATTATATGACCAGCGGAAATGACCACAGACTTTCCTGGCCTGTGTCAGGAAATCCTGTAAGCCAGGGTACGTGCTTAAGAACCGCTGCACCACCAAATTCAGGACGTGAGCCAAACAGGGAACATGGGTTAAGTGTCCCTGTCGGAGGGCGGAGAGGAGGTTGGTGCCTTTGTCACATACAACCATTCCTGGCTGACAGAATCACTGCCCCAATGTGGCTCCTGTCCCCTAAGCAGACCAACTCAAGCACCGCATGGCATCTTTTTGCCTGAGTTGTTGTGTAGCCCCTTGAACGCCTACGGAGCACCGCTGGTTCAGAGGAGAAATCTACAGAGGAAGAGGCCATAGAGGAAGAAGAGGAGGAGGGGGTGGAGGAGAGAGTTGTGGCAGAATCCCCACTAGAATTTTGGAGGCGTGGTGGAGGAACAAGTTCCAACAATACTGAACCCAGGCTGTCCTACATCCTTCCCAGCTGCCAGCAGAGTTACCCAGTGCGCCGTGAAAGAAAGGTAACGTCCCTGTCCATGCCTGCTGGACCATGAGTCAGCAGTAATATGCACTGCTGACTGCCCTGTCCAATGAGGCCAAGACATTGCCTTCCACATGCTGGTAGAGAGCCGGAATGGCCTTCCGTGAAAAGAAATGGCGTTTGGGAACCTGCCACTGAAGTACCGCACATTCACGAAAGGGAGCAGAGTCTACCAGCTGAAAAGGCAGCAGTTGCAATGCTAGCAATTTAGCCAATCTAGCATTCAGACGCTAAGCATGTGGATGGCTGGGACCGAATTTCTTTCAATGGTTTAGCAACTGGAATAGGGAAATTTGCCTGCTAAAATCAGATGGAGGTGTACTGATAGCAGATTGGCTGCAAGTACTTGGGACACCTATTGCTATACCTTAATTCCTCTCAGTGCAGGTGTAGCAATAACTCACGGTGGAGCTGCTGGTTTAAGCGGGTCTGTTACCTTCACTCTGCTTCCCTCTGTTTCACTGGCACCGGGTCTAGGGTTCCGTTGAGTTTACTGATGGACGATACACGCACCAACACTGGAGTACGTTTTCAATGCTTTATTAAACAAACGACTTAGGAAAGAGACGGAAAGGAGACTTGCAGAAGAAACTCAAATATTCTCTGGTAGGGTTCTCTTGACAAATGTCCTGGTAGAATTCAAATACTAGGTGGAATGCACTCCCCTCGTGGGACACACTCCTTGCTCGTCTGGATAGGCCTCTGTCACCGGTCTAGCAGCCAGCACGCAGCGCGAATCAAAGTCTCTGCCACAGACTTGCTTGGGAACAAAATCTGTACGATCCTCTGCCACAGGATGTATAGATTTTCTGCAGTGAAATGTCAGTCACAGTGCTTGAACCTTTAAGCCGAGCTGGCAACACTATGCTGTATAGTTACTTTTGGATACGTCCTCCAACCGAGTCACTAGGCCCCTCTATAGACCAGCACGCCGCGTGATCTCTCCAAGACGGGTCCTCCCCTGGGATCTCCTCGGTTGTCCAGCTTCGTCACACAGGACCGACAGCTCAGGACCATTCCTTGGACGCGGTGGTAGGCCCCAGACAAGCCTCTGGACCCACCCCTGCGCTGCAGCATCATGGGTCTCCCGAACGGAGGACCACGAGGTAGCTCCTTAACGCATAACTGTCGGCCAGGAGGGCCAGCAGGTGGCTGTAAAACCGAACCCCAAAATATGGCGTCTGTCCCATAGATACCCTCGCCCAGAATGCAACTCGGAGGACCACCTCCACAGAGCTTGTCTCCGGGACAGAGGAGCATCCATATGCTTCAACACGTTGCCTTTCCAACCGTGACCAGTGGCAACAGCGACACCCACCGGTCAGCACGGAAACACACACAACGTCAGCCAAGCTGGAACAGAGGCAAACTTAACCTTCCTAATGCACAAATGACTAAATTTACCTAACATGCGGTAGATTGCAAATCTACCAGCGCTACACAGGTTTCTGAGAGGACTGGAGGTATAGTGGGGTTGGAGAACCCAGCTGATGAGGAGAAAGGAGAGGTCCGCCTTGTTCTTTGATGTGGGTCTTTTAAGTGCTGTTGCCAATGGACTGCATGGGAGGTCGTCATATGTCTGGTCAAGCATGTGGTGTCCAAGCGGCTGCTTTTTTTTGCCACGCTTGATATGCTTCAGACATATGTTGCAAACAGCAATGGTGCAATCTCCTGCATACGTATCAAAAAAGGCCCACACCAAAGAACTTTTCAAAATATGTGGGGAGTCAGCAGCGTCCTGCACCTGCTTAGCTCTGCGGTGTGATGCAATAGGGTGGCTGCCCTTAAGCCTAATCTCATTGGAGATGTGCCTCCTCCTCCTCTCTTCTATCAGGCACCCAAGTAGAGTCAGTGACCTCATCATCCCCTCCCTCCTCGTCACTGGAGCAAACATGGCAGTATGCTTCAGCTGGGGGACCATGACTGCCAGTTTCTTGACCTTCTTGGGCATCCCCTCTCTCTAGGCTGACGTTACTCCCTTCCTGAACCTGGGTACCATCATCGAAGCCTTCAAATCGCTGCGCATCCTCCTGCAGCATGTACACTGTGGTCGAATAGTTCGGGGGACTCCTCCGTGCATGATGGTGGGGATAGGGAAGGAGTGACTGTTGACATGGAGCCGATGGAATAGGCCGCTTTGGCAGCTGCATTGGCAGGCAAACTACTCTGAGCCTGGGTGACAGAGGATGAGGAGGATGAGGACGGCTTTGTTATCCATTCCACCAACTCTTCTGCATGTTGTGGCTCAATAATACGGTCAGCTGCAGGAAAAAAGGACTAGCGTGCCCCACGGCCACGTGCTGAGGATGCACCATGTCCACGGCCAGCACTGTCGACTGTAGACATAGAGCCTGCTTGCCCTCTTTTAGTGGCCTGTGAGCGTCTGCTTTTCCTTGGTGCCCTTCCGGAGATGCTGTAAATTTTGTTTAGCAAAAAAACACTACACTGTATTGTGTACTGAGTACACCACCAGGAAAGTAGTAGCAACTGCACTAGGGGTGCGCGATACTGTGTACACCAACTGAAGTGTAATAACAACTATGGGTGCACTGTAGGTATTGTGTACACCACCAGGAAAGTAGTAGCAACTGCATTAGGGGTGCACAGTACTGTGTACACCAACAGAAGTTTAATAACAACTATGGGTGCACTGTATGTAATGTGTACACCACCAGGAAAGTAGTAGCAACTGCACTAGGGGTGCACGTTACTGTGTACACCAACAGAAGTTTAATAACAACTATGGGTGCATTGTATGTATTGTGTACACCACCAGGAAAGTAGTAGCAACTGCATTAGGGGTGCACGGTACTGTGTACACCAACAGAAGTTTAATAACAACTATGGGTGCACTGTATGTAATGTGTACACCACCAGGAAAGTAGTAGCAACTGCACTAGGGGTGCACGTTACTGTGTACACCAACAGAAGTTTAATAACAACTATGGGTGCATTGTATGTATTGTGTACACCACCAGGAAAGTAGTAACAACTGCACTAGGGGTGCACGGTACTGTGTACACCAACAGAAGTTTAATAACAACTATGGGTGCATTGTATGTATTGTGTACACCACCAGGAAAGTAGTAACAACTGCACTAGGGGTGCACGTTACTGTGTACACCAACAGAAGTTTAATAACAACTATGGGTGCATTGTATGTATTGTGTACACCACCAGGAAAGTAGTAACAACTGCACTAGGGGTGCACGGTACTGTGTACACCAACAGAAGTGTAATAACAACTATGGGTGCACTATATGTATTGTGTACACCACCAGGAAAGAAGTAGCAACTGCACTAGGGGTGCACGGTACTGTGTACACCAACAGAAGTGTAATAACAACTATGGGTGCACTGTATGTATTGTATACACCACCAGGAAAGTAGTAGCAACTGCACTATTGGTGCACGGTACTGTGTACACCAACAGAAGTTTAATAACAATTATGGGTGCACTGTATGTATTGTGTACACCACCAGGAAAGTAATAGCAACTGCACTAGGGGTGCACAGTACTGTGTACACCAACAGAAGTTTAATAACAACTATGTGTACACGGTATGTATTGTGTACACCACCAGGAAAGTAGTAGCAACTGCACTAGGGGTGCACGGTACTGTGTACACCAACAGGAGTTTAATAACAACTATGGGTGCACTGTATTGACCACCAGAAAAGTATGAGCAACTGCACTATGGGTGCACAGCACTGTATACTGTGTACACTGCCTAAAGTATATTAGAAACAGTACACCAGGAACAGTCTGCAGTCAGATATAGCTAAACTGGATACAGTGGATATATGTATATACGAGAGTTGTGTGTGTGTGTGTGTGTGTGTGTGTGTATATGTGTGTGTGTGTGTATATATATATATGTATGTATATATGTATGTATATATATATATATATATATATATATATATATATATATATATATATATATATATATATATATATATATATATAAAATACACTGCAGATAACTGAATCACCTGCCTGCCAGAAGTATATTAGAAACAGCACACCAGGAACAGCCTGCAGTGAAATATAGCTAAACTGTATATAGTGAATATATATATATATATATATATATATATATATATATATATATATATATATATATATATATATATATGACTATCTGTATATATATATTAAATACACTGCAGCTAACTGAATCACCTGCCTGCTTGAAGTATATTAGAAACAGTACACCAACAGTGAGATATAGCTAAATTGTATGCAGTGGATATATATATATATAGATAGATATATATATGTGTATATATATAGATATATATATATATATATATATATATATATATATATATATATATATATATATATATATATATATATATATATATATATATATATATATATATATCTATAATATATATGTATGTATATATATATATATAATATATATGTATGTATATATAATATTATTATACAGGATTTATATAGCGCCAACAGTTTGCGCAGCGCTTAACAAAATAAAGGCAGACATTACAGTTACATTACAATTTGGTACCAGAGGAATTAGAGGGTCCTGCTCAATAGAGCTTACAATCTAGAAGGGAGGGTCAATTGAGCTTTCTTTCAATGGTATTTGATTACCTCTGTGGGTTTTATTTTTTTGCGCTATAAACAAAAAAAGAGCGACAATTTTGAAAAAAAATAATTTTACTTTCTGCTATAAAACATTTCCCCCCAAAAAATGTAAAAAAAACCCCACATTTTTATTTATCAATTTAGGCCGATATGTACTCTTCTACATATTTTTGGTAAAAAAAATCGCAATAAGCGTATATTTATTGGTTTGCGCAAAAGTTGTCGCGTCTACAAAATAGGGATAGATTTATGGCATTTTTAGTGTTTATTTTCTTTACTAGTAATAGAGGTGACAAGAGATTTTTAGCCGGATTGCGAGGGACAGATCGGACACCTAACTGACGTTTTTGAAACTTTTTTTGGGAACCAGTGACATTACAGTGATCAGTACTAAAAATATGCACTGTTATTGTACTAATGACACTGGCAGGGAAGGGGTTAATATCAGGGGCGATCAAGGGGTTAAATGTGTTCCCTGTTTGTGTTTTCTAACTGTATGGGGGACTGTGTGACTGGAGAAACACACAGATCCCTCTTCCTACATAGCAGAAAGACAGGATCTGTGTGTTCTCCCCTGTCAGAATGGAGATCTGCCTTGTGTACACAGGCAGATCCCCGTTCTGTCACTGCAGGGAATGATGGCGTGCGGCCGGCGGACATCAAGTCTGCCGGACCCGCTGATTGGCTCCCCTGCTGGCCACCAGCGGCGTGTGAGCGCCCACAATAGCTACTTCCCGAGCTGATGTACAGCTATGGCGATTCGTGGGATCGTGCCACCTTGCTGCAGTATAATGATGGTGGCTGGTCGGCAAGTGGTTAACCACTTGACTGCCGTAAGGTTTACCCCCCCTTCCTGACCAGGCCACTTTTTGAGATACGGCCCTGCGTTATTTTAACTAACAATTGTGCGGTCGCACAAAGCTGTATCCAAACTAAATGTATGTCCTTCTTTTTCCCCGCAAATAGAGCCTTCCCCTGGTGGCATTCGACCACCTCTGCAGTTCTTATCCTCTGTGCTGTAAACAAAAAAATACAGACAAAAAAAACCCCAATATTTTTTACTTTCTGCTATATATATATATATATATATATATATATATATATATATATATATATATATATATATATATATATATATATATATGTATATATATATGTGTGTGTGTGTGTGTGTGTATATATATAATGTATTTACATCCAAATCAGGTGAACGGTGTAGGAATTACAACAGTTTGTATATGCGCCTCCCACTTTTTAAGGGACCAAAAGTAATGGGACAATTGGCTGCTCAGCTGTCCCATGGCCAGGTGTGTGTTATTCCCTCATTAGCCCTTTTACAAGGAGCAGATAAAAGGTTCAGAGTTCATTTCAAGTGTGCTATTTGCATTTGGAATCTGTTGCTGTCAACTCTCAATATGAGATCCAAAGAGCTGTCACTATCAGTGAAGCAAGCCATCATTAGGCTGAAAAAACAAAACAAACCCATCAGAGAGATAGCAAAAACATTAGGTGTGGCCAAATCAACTGTTTGGAACATCCTTAAAAAGAAAGAATGCATGAATTCTTTCCCTGGTGAAGAAAACACCCTTCACAAGAGTTGGCCAGATCAAGTACACTCTCTAGGAGGTAGGTGTATGTGTGTCAAAGTCAACAATCAAGAGAAGACTTCACCAGAGTGAATACAGAGGGTTCACCACAAGATGTAAACCATTGGTGAGCCTCAAAAACAGGAAGGCCAGATTAGAGTTTGCCAAACAACATCTAAAAAAGCCTTCACAGTTGTGGAACAACATCCTATGGACAGATGAGACCAAGATCAACTTGTACCAGAGTGATGGGAACAGAAGAGTATAGAGAAGGAAAGGAACTGCTCATGATCCAAAGCATACCACCTCATCAGTGAAGCATGGTGGTGGTAGTGTCATGGCATGGGCATGTATGGCTGCCAATGGAACTGGTCCTCTTGTATTTATTGATGAACAAGATAGTTACCACCGCTCTAGGTGACCGGGTTCAAGCTTCCCGTCCTCCGCTGTGTGGATGATTGTGAGAGCCCCAGGTGCCGGCAATTGCTATTCCAATGGTATGTGTGTGTTTTGGAAAAATCTGGACAGCCGCACTCCGGATTGGAAAAGTGAAAAATAAAATCCTCTTTATTGAAAAAGTAATAACATGATTAAAATCCGTACATGGCTTTGTTGGGATAATGCAGCATAACCGCTAGCGGTTATGCTGCATTATCCCAACAAAGCCATGTACGGATTTTAATCATGTTATTACTTTTTCAATAAAGAGGATTTTATTTTTCACTTTTCCAATCCGGAGTGCGGCTGTCCAGATTTTTCCAAAACACACACATACCATTGTATTTATTGATGATGCGACTGCTGTCAAAAGCAGCAGGATGAATTCTGAAGTGTTTCGGGCAATATTATCTGCTCATATTCAGCAAAATGCTTCATAACTCATTGGACGGCGCTTTACAGTGCAGATGGACAATGACCCGAAGCTTACTGCGAAAGCAACCAAAGAGTTTTTTAAGGGTAAGAAGTAGAATGTTATGCAATGGCCAAGTCAATAACCTGACCTGAATCCGATTGAGCGTGCATTTCACTTGCTGAAGACAAAACTGAAGGGAAAATTCCCCAAGAACAAGTAGGAACTGAAGACAGTTGCAGTAGAGGCCTGGCAGAGCATCACCAGGGATGAAACCCAGCGTCTGGTGATGTCTATGTGTTCCAGACTTCAGGCTGTAATTGACTGCAAAGGATTTGCAACCAAGTATTAAAAAGTGAAAGTTTGATTAATGATTGTTAATCTGTCCCATTACTTTTGGTCCCTTAAAAAGTGGGAGGCACATATACAAACTGTTGTAATTCCTGCACCGTTCACCTGATTTGGGAGTAAATACCCTCAAATTAAAACTGAAAGTCTGCAGTTAAAGCACATCTTGTTCGTTTCATTTCAAATCCATTGTGGTGGTGTATAGAGCCGAAAAGATTAGAATTGTGTCAATGTCCCAATATTTATGGACCTGACTGTATATACGAGACTGTCTGTATATGTATTTTAAATACACTGCAGCTATATGAATAATCTACCTGCCTGCCTGCTCAATCTAAATGACACTCTCTCTCTATCCACGCCAACGACACACTAAACAAGGCTGACGTGCAGGCGGCCTTATATAGTGTGGGGCGTGGACTCCCCCTGAGCCATGATTGGCAAAAGGCACCCTGCCTTTGGCCAATTATGGCTCTCTTAGCTGAGGGCGCTGTGATTGGCCAAAGCATGCAGGTCATGGTGCATGGTCTGGCCAATCATCATACAACAATCCACTGCACTCCCGCAGTACATTATGGGCCGTTACGCACCGCTCGAATTTGGCGAGAACGGCCCATAATATTTGGTTTTCAACGAACACGCGAACAGCCAATGTTCGAGTCAAACTCATGTTCGACCCAAACAGAAAGCTCATCCCTACTCCTGAGTAAATGGTAATTACCCTCAGCCGAGAGCAGCACAGCAGTGTAAATTGACCCTATATTATGCCTAAACTTCAATGATCTCTAAACACACATATAAGTGAAATTGGGCCCTATCCTCATCCGAGGATGCCTCCTCTTTCCACAACTATCTTACAAAACTTTCTTAGCATTTCCTATGAAATAATGCATAATGTGAACAAGGGCTCACTCAGGTTGGCACGACTCACGCCACCTGGTGGCCAGCATATGCAAAGACAATCCTGGTACACTTAAAGATCTGAAGAAAATGCGGAAGCATTGAAACGCGTCATCTGACACGTCTACACGTCACTTCCGCCCCTTGGTTCCTGGATCAATATTTGCGTTCCACGCCTGTCTTCATCCATTTCCGGTCTACTGCAACGGCTCTGGCTCCTCATGTCCTGGTAGATGCCGGCTCTCCCTGCGGACACTTCCACCTCCATTGCAGCACAGCACCCTAGCAGAGACCCCACGGACCACCCATACATCACAGCGCTGACAGCGCTTCCACGTGAACTTTCACCAGGCACCTTTACAACATCTGAGGAGGACGTCCCTGGACCTACTACTTGTCCTTGCTTTTATTAACCCTATCCTTGTGAGTAGCCATTTGGCTGTTGTTCTTTTATAACCTAATTAAAGTTTTAATGATACTGCACTCAGATTGGCGCTTCTTGCCTTTTTTTCACATAATCCTGGTACACTTGACAGCCCATCATTCAATTTGTAAGGTAAGAATTTGCCTCTTTTGCCACAGCTTATTATACATAACTAACTAAACACCCCAGTGTTTTTGAAGCATTAAGGTCCATCAAATGTTTTTCACTCGGGGTAGAACAACATCTCCCAGCAGTTTCCCTTCTTCTTCAGGGACATCTCCGGGGACAGGAAGCATGGCTGCAATCAAGCAACAAGCAGCCAAGCCATGGTGCAAGGGACCGCACTTTTTGACATAGATCCCCTTGCAGTGATAATCTAAGTCTGTCCGCATGACAGCCAGTAACTGATAATGAAGTTCCTCATTTGTTGAAGAAACAAACATGCTGAACGTCACATCCACAGGTTACTTTTCAGAGGGAGGCACACGGGCGATTCCAGAACACTAGCCAGCACGCCTAAAGTGGGTACTCCCTGTACCGGCAGCATACAGTCCAGCACAGTCCTAGCAATACAGCCAACAGGAATGTTCCCTACTAGCAACAGTTTCTGTACAAGAGGTGGAGCGGCTTCCAGTATAGTGTCCCAGCTCCGCAAAGCACACATTTGTAATCCAAATGGTGTCAGTGAACACAATTCAAGAGCATTCACCAGTAATATCTGGGATCTGGCAACTTCAGGGTTTCTCCTTTGGCATTTACCGTAGTAATGTAATGTTGAATGTCTCTCTTGTTAGGCCTATGGAAGATCACACTGTCTGAGTTAATTTTATGACCATAGCCCCCGGTTTGCAACACTGAAATATATTTTTTCAGCTATCTTGGATGACAAATTTTGGAAATCCACCCGCAAAGACATCCGAAGGAAACTCCACACAGCTTCATCTACCTATTGTGTTTCCTTGTCCCGGATCTCTTCCTCTAGATGGGCCAGTATATAGGGGTACAGATATCCATATTCCTCAGCCACTTTCTTAATAATTATGCGCTGTTTTTTTGACAGCCTGGGCAGTGTCTTAAGGTCTCCATACTCGGTTAAGACCTGTGCATCTGGTGCACGCTGGATTGGGTATCCTGCAATAACATCAGGCTTGCCATCAAACTTATCACAAGGCCTGGTTTAGTTGGCATAACTTTAGGGACCTAGTTTTCCCAGCAATCCTCCTCAAAAGACTTAGTAATACACAAGTTGGAGCAATAGTAGCAGACAATTCAGTCTTGACACTTGCAGTAGGCCCAGGAAGAATCTCCTCTAAGTCACATAATTGCTCCTCTTCGCTATCACTCCACTTTCCAGTCTATAACAAATTGTCTGAAAACAGTTCAGAGATCCCGTCAGAGGGGATGTCCGAATTAGATATAGTGTAGCATTTTTTGGCCGGGAGATAGTTGCGCGTGGACCTGGCTTTAATTGGCAAAACCACAATATCTCCTTTAATGGCAACAGGTATCACCTCCCCCAGTGGCACACCACTTTCACCCCTTGCAGGCTTACCCGACTTCGGCGTCTTTTTCCTCTTCGAGGGGCGACTGGAGCGCTGGGTCATGGAACAGCCACAGAAGCAAGAGGAGCAGCTTCTCTCATGAGCCGGGTGATAGCAGGTGGACTCTCAATGCCACTCTCAGCCGAGATGGCGACATTCTTGTTCCAATCCATTGCAGTGTCCGCGGAGGTTGGGTTGGAGAGACTACCTCAAGCAGGGGTTCCCCGCAGTGTCCACAGACGATCCAAGGCCTCAGAAGAGTGGCCAAGCTGGAACACTTCACGCAGATCAGTCCCAAGGCCTCATAGCCTCCAGCTGTATACAGGGCAAGACTACCCTTAGGTGTATACCACACTCCGGTTTCAGTCAGAACGCCTTTTGACTTACTCAGACCAAAGCCAACAACCGAAGCATACATCTTCCAATCCGCCATCGCACTTCCAAGCTGCGCCATCTTCTCCTTCCCACAACCAGGCACACATGGCAGCACTTCCTTATCCTCCTCTGCAGAGGGGGGGGGGCTCCTCCCCCTGCCTAAGGATTGGTGCAGATACTCTCTGGAAACTTCTGCACCCGCCTCTTTTCTTTTGAAGCTCGCCAAAACTTTAATGGAGTCCATTTTAACCCTTGCAGCACTGGCGTAAAGTGTCAATAGACCAGGCTGATACTCTCCCATGAGCAATGAGACATGCTGGTTCTTCCCCACATTGTTGGAATGCACAATAAGAGTCTATATGAGGTAAAAATGTTACTTGCCACTTTCCCACGGAGCCAGATGAAATCCCGATGTAGCTGTAGCCGGTTGCTACTGCTGTAGGAATACGGCCTTTGCCCCACGTTGGGCGCCAAATGTAGCAAAGTCCCAGGCCCCTCTAGGCCTAATGGTGACCTCCAGAGTCAGGGACAGCTGACATCCTTCTGTGTAGAGTGGGTTACAAGGAATGGTGGGTGTAATGCAAGATTAAAAGGGTGGGCGCCAAACACTTTTTGAATGCAAAGAGATTTTTTGTCTCTTAAACAGAATTGTGGGAGAGAGGGTTAGGGCAGGACACCTTTAGGTAGATGCAATGTTAATTGGCAGACTCCGAGACTTCTATAAGCAGACAGCCATACAAGTGAAGGCCTCCATCTGGACACCACTTCAGTATAGGTAGGACGCTGTCTCCTATGGCAACAATTTTGTAGAAGTTACTAAATGTAATTGTATCCAACTTTTTGCAACACGAACAATTCTCAGCTTACCCCACAATCACTCACTATGGGTCTTCACTCAATGAGCTCCCAGTCTCTCTCACTAGACTTCAGATCCAATAGCCAATGGATCCCCTGAGCTCTTCCACTGTTAGCTCTCAATATCTTTCTCAAGCGTCACCCCCGCTTCCCTGCTGGGTCCCTGGCTTGGCACTCAGATACTCTACAAGCGTCACCCCAGCTGACACGCTAGGTCCCTGGATGGCACTCACTGATGCTCCGCAAGCATCACCTCTTCTGTCCCACTGGGTCCCTGACTTGGCACTTGCTTAAGTTTTCCCACTTCTTCACCATCCCCGGCTGGTGAGAAGTATGCTCTGGTACTGGCCTAAGCTTACTCACAGTGGTCTCCGGTAACAAGGTGGATGGTCCCTTAGTGGCGACAGCTTCCCCTCGACCTCTGACCACAACTGGTTCCCTGTCCGGCAGAACCATCACTTCTGGTTGGACTACAAGCCCGCAGTCCCAATCCTACGCTGCTCTCCTGCTTCTGGATAGGCCCTCAGACAGCCTAGCAGCCAGATGTCCCCAGGATAGGCCTCAGGTGTCCAGCCTAGCAGCCGGGGCAGCATAACACATGTCCACCCAGACAGCCCTCCAGGTGGGACAGAACCACGATCACCTGACTCCACCCAATAAAATAGGCTCTCCCAGCAGGCCAAGGGACCCAAGAAAATCCCTGCCCATTGCCTGAGACACTCCATTCATTCCCAATCTGCCCTTGCTATGCCCTTGTCTCATCCAATGTCAGATAAAAGTATTTATTACAATGGATAAAAAACACTCACATTTGAGTTGTTAAAAACCAGCATATAGAGTAGTTTCATCTGTGTGTTCCCGGGGGATGTGGGTTTCACGGGCCAGTAGAGGGGATCCTGGGATTGAATCCTGTGACCTGGGTCCTGGTAGCTGTTCTGGTGGTGCTGTGGGTGCTCAGAGCCTCCGGGCAGCTAGGACATTGGTCATGGATCCTCCGTGGAGTGCCGTGCTGTCCTGTGTCTTCACTTCCGGGAACGGGGTAAGGCGGGTGGTGCTTCGCGTTTGGAGCATGCATGCTCCTTCATCAGGCCTGCACAGCACGGCGCTCCATGGAGGATCCAGGACCGACGTCCTATGCCGCGTACACACGAGCGGACTTTATGGCGGACTTTGCCCGGCGGACTTTTCGACGTACTTTCCGACGGACTTTGTGAATGAACGGACTTGCCTACACACAATCCACCAAAGTCCGTCGAATTCGTACGTGATGACATACGACCGGACTAAAACAAGGAAGTTCATAGCCAGTAGCCAATAGCTGCCCTAGCGTGGCTTTTTGTCCGTCGAACTAGCATACAGACGGCGGACTTTTCGACCAGACTCTATTTCAACGGATACATTTTAAACAAGTTTCAAATCTAAGTCCGTCCAACTTTTGAGAAAACAAAGTCCGCTGGAGCCCACACACATCGAATTGTCCGACGAAATCCAGTCCGCCGGGCAAAGTCCGCCGTAAAGTCCGCTCGTGTGTACGCGGCACTAGCCGCCCGGAGGCTCTGAGCACCCACAGCACCACCGGAACAGCTACCAGGACCCAGGCCACATGATTCAATCCCAGGATCCCCTCTACTGGCCCGTGAAACCCACATCCCTGGAAACACGTGGATGAAACTACTCTATGTGCTGGTTTTTAACAACTCAAATGTGAGTGTTTTTTATCCATTGTATTAAATATTTTTATCATACATGCTGCATTTAGAGGGCGCCGTCCTTCTCTCTCTTGTATTGTTTCAGAGCTCCTTATAGCTTTTATAGACTGGCCGCCTTCTACATACTCAGCATTCCCTTTACCCTCACATGGACTAATACCTGAACTTGTTGTGAAATATTAAACATTACCACCAAGTTCCCCCTCCCCGGAACACAACACCCACCCCCCCCCCCCTGCCCTTATAGTTATGTGTACCTAGCTGCATCCATTGTGCGCCATATTAACCCCTTGATTGCATATCTCATCCAATGTCACCAGCTACAGTGCCACCTAGTGACAGAAGAGAAAAGTGCAGCAAGTCCAGAATTAGGGAGAAATCAATTGATCTCCTAACAATTGGCCAAAGGCAACGTTCCCCTGGTGACTAAATTTAATGGCAGCCCTGCCTAAACATCAGGGTGCTACACATCTTTACACATTTAAGTGCATGTATATGCAAGTATTTTACTAATCATTATGCAGGGACTTTTCTCCTAGAAAACACAGGTGTAATGACATCAGTAAAATGTTTACAGCTGTGTGAATTTAGTTATTTATTACAGGTACTACAGGCCTTCAATTTACGCAGTATATTGCACATTTACATCAGTCCTTGCCCTCAAGGAGCTTACAATCTTAAGTCCCTAACTCACGTTCATAAAAACATACATACATACATTGGTGTGTGCAGCCTTATTGCATTACGGTGTGCACCCCAGAGCACAAACACACACGCATGTATATTAGCAGAGCAGTGAACGGTGTCAGCAGAGCAGAGATTGGTGTCAGTAGGGCAGTGGATGGTGTCAGTGTTTTTTTAATATATATATTTATTATTTTTTATTTATTTTTTACAAAATTCTTTTTTATACATTTTTTTAAATTTTTTTAGGTGACCATTATGGGGCTTTGGTGAAACATCAAGGGTCTAAACAGACTCCTGATGTCTCACTTTTGAGACAGGGAAAGAAACAGAAGAGATTCCCCAGACCCTTTCTCTGCAGCCTGCAGTAAACATAATTCACTATGCTTTAGTTAAAAATCAAGACAGGAGCGATCGGTACAAATCATTCACTGTTTATTCAGAAAAATAAATATTTACCAGCCCCTTCCCCGCTCCTGAGAGGAGAGGAGGGGAGCTGGCAACACTGTAGGGGGAGACAGGAAGCAGGGGGAATCAGCACCGCATTGGGGTGATGAGGGTGTGCTTTTTAAGAAGCGATCGTATGATAATCTGATCATTAGTACACAGCTTTTGTCCAAAATTATCCTAAGGGAAAAAAAAACCAAAAATGTTTCTTATACGATGCCAGTTCTCAACTGAAAATACAATACAACACATTACATCACGTCCGAATTCTTACTCTGTCGTACAAGAATTTTTGAACTTTAGTAACCTCTTCATGGAAACTAGCTTACCAGGAAAAAAAAAAAACACGGATGATTATTTGTCCGATAATCTCATTGTGTGTACCAGGCTTAATTCACATCTGCTCTGGTGTGGACGAACCCTAACAGCATTTAGATAGACCCAAAAGCATTAGAGAAAATACAGTTCTTATTTTAGGCATGCCTCAGCTCGGCCAGTGTACATGTGGATGCCGGAGCATGCATTTCATAGCAAACCGTGCTAGTTAGTAAATGTAACCTATATATACATGGTAGGCGCACATAGTGGCTGCATAACATTTCCAATGATTATACAATTTACTTGTCTGGGCAATCGATGTGCTGCAAACAAACATAATGGACATCAAGCCCATTGTATGTGTTAGTAAGCAGTATCCATGTGCTTTTATGTTTTTGACCATATATTTTATATAAAAGTATCCAATCTAGAATTGTGGTATCCCTGCATGAATCAGATGAATTGATTTCTGCCTTATGATGATTATGTCTGATTGTAAAGGTGTGCTGTGCCTTTAAGAAGAGCTGAGTGCTGCCTGTCAGATCATGGTTCTGCATCAGGACCAGCCTTGTCTAGCTGAACATTGGCAGCAGCACCAGGAATGAAGCGGATGGCCATGGCTGGGCAGATACAAGGTGATGGCTCTGCTCCTTCCTTTGCTTGCACTTGTCTGTCCTGATCCCTCCCCTCCTCCTAATTCCCAGGGCTGGCTTCACACAGAAGCAGCTGGAGGAAGAAGACAAGAGGGGGCTAGCTGCGACCTCCTCCAAATTTCCAAGGTAGGACCCTCTGCAATGAGGACATCCATCTGTGTGTGTGAATGGGAAGAGGGAGCCTGCAGGATCCCCGGGACTGAGGATGGGGAAAAGGCTGGGAGCCTAAGGAGTGCTGGGTCTGATTGATGGGAAGATGATTGTCAATTACTGAGAATAACATCTAATGCTTTCCTTTAATGTTCTAGGAATATTATGTTTTTTAACCTAAGCAGAAATACAACATGGGTGGGACCAGGAGGGGGGGTGGGGGGTGAATTGTAAAATAAATCCCATCCAGAGGAAGATGCTGTAGATGAACGTCTACTCTGCAAGATATATAGGAGGTAACTCATAGATGACAACACAAACAAGTCTGCATGACCCAAAGAAGATGAAATGAAATAAAATACATTTTACAGGTTTCATTGATCAAAACAGGTTGGCCGAATATTTATTCCCTTAAAGGGGACTCGTCAGGATTAAATATGGGAGTTGCCATTGCTGATTTAAAGTGCCAGTTTAGGGGCTGTAAGGATTATGTTTGCTTCTCTACTTGTGAGGTCGCTGACCGGGAACCTGGCTGCATGCTGTCAGAGAAGGTTTGAAACAACTGAACCGCATGCTTGTTGTAGATCATTGACTCACTAGATAGTGTGGAAATAAGGATGGCTGACCTGGAGCTTGTACGAGTCAGCAGTCTGTTTAATCTGCCATTTCCTGCCCTGTTCTTTAATGGCCAGAAGCATTTTTTATGAGATTAAACAGGTTATTTTTGTTTTATATCATTGCTATTTATAGCTTTCATTTCTGTTTGTGAAAGACAGGCCTGGTGATGTCTTCTAGAGATGACAGGGTGAGACAGATCTGTTTGGGAGGGCTGTTTGTTGGTGGGCATATAGGCATAGGATCCTCATGATAAATCATGCATTAGTTAAAGAGTAACTCCACTTTCATGGCGAAAAATATAGCAAATAACGAAAAAATAATATAGTGTATACAATTGCAACACAAGTCATATTGTAATTGAATGTTATCAAAAATTACCTTCCCTTTTCAATTTGCCGCCGCTGTAATTTTCTGTAAAGTGCAAGGTAATATGGTTACCTAGAGGTATTCTGTGCACAGAATGTGTATAGAACGCCCCCCAGCAACATCATTTCCTGCTTGTGTGATTGGCTCACTGATTTTCCCAGAAATCTGCCCTAAGATATAAGTCAATATCAGGCATACCTGCAACATAAATGTATCTTTTTTTTTTTTTCGGACCATAAGATGCACTTTTTCCCCCAAAAAATATGAGGGAAAATGTCACTGCGTCTTATTGGGCGAATATACGACAGGCACTGCCCCCTGCCACCACTGGCACTGCCCCCGCCGCAGCCGGAACTGCCCTCTCCGCCCCCCCGCCCCCCCCCGCTGCCGTCGCCATGCTAGAACGAAAGACAGACATCCCAGGCCCCCGCGAGCGCCGGGCGATCTCCCGGCTGGGCCTGACACCTGCTGAGGTAGGAGACAGAGCAGCCCAAGCAATGGAACAGGTCAGACTGCATTAATGGGAATGTTCAGGCTGCAATAATGACAACAGTCAGGCTACATTTATGTGCAATGGTCAGGCTGCATTTATGGCAATGGTCAGGTTGCATTTATGGCAATGGTCAGGCTGCATTTATGTACAATGGTCAGGCTGCATTTATGGCAATGGTCAAGCTGCATTTATGTGCAATGGTCAGGCTGCATTTATGTGCAATGGTCAGGCTGCATTTATGTGCAATGGTCAGGCTGCGTTTATGTGCAAGGGTCAGGCTGTATTTATGTACAATGGTCAGGCTGCATTTATGGCAATGGTCAGGCTGCATTTATGGCAATGGTCAGGCTGCATTTATGTGCAATGGTCAGGCTACATTTATGGCAATGGTCAGGCTGCATTTATGTGCAATGGTCAGGGTGCATTTATGTGCAATGGTCAGGCCGCATTTATGGCAATGGTCAGGCTACGTTTATGGCAATGGTCAGGCTGCATTTATGGCAATGGTCAGGCTGCATTTATGTACAATGGTCAGGCTGCATTTATGGCAATGGTCAAGCTGCATTTATGTGCAATGGTCAGGCTGCATTTATGTGCAATGGTCAGGCTGCATTTATGTGCAATGGTCAGGCTGCATTTATGTGCAATGGTCAGGCTGCGTTTATGTGCAAGGGTCAGGCTGTATTTATGTACAATGGTCAGGCTGCATTTATGGCAATGGTCAGGCTGCATTTATGGCAATGGTCAGGCTGCATTTATGTGCAATGGTCAGGCTGCATTTATGTGCAATGGTCAGGCTGCATTTATGTGCAATGGTCAGGGTGCATTTATGTGCAATGGTCAGGCCGCATTTATGGCAATGGTCAGGCTACGTTTATGGCAATGGTCAGGCTGCATTTATGTGCAATGGTCAGGCCGCATTTATGTGCAATGGTCAGGCCGCATTTATGTGCAATGGTCAGGCCGCATTTATGGCAATGGTCAGGCTGCATTTATGTGCAATGGTCAGGCTGCATTTATGTGCAATGGTCAGGCTGCATTTATGTGCAATGGTCAGGCTGCATTTATGTGCAATGGTCAGGCTGCGTTTATGTGCAAGGGTCAGGCTGTATTTATGTACAATGGTCAGGCTGCATTTATGGCAATGGTCAGGCTGCATTTATGGCAATGGTCAGGCTGCATTTATGTGCAATGGTCAGGCTGCATTTATGTGCAATGGTCAGGCTGCATTTATGTGCAATGGTCAGGGTGCATTTATGTGCAATGGTCAGGCCGCATTTATGGCAATGGTCAGGCTACGTTTATGGCAATGGTCAGGCTGCATTTATGTGCAATGGTCAGGCCGCATTTATGTGCAATGGTCAGGCCGCATTTATGTGCAATGGTCAGGCCGCATTTATGGCAATGGTCAGGCTGCATTTATGTGCAATGGTCAGGCTGCATTTATGGCAATGGTCAGGCTGCATTTATGTGCAATGGTCAGGCTGCATTTATGTGCAATGGTCAGGCTGCATTTATGTGCAATGGTCAGGCTGCATTTATGTACAATGGTCAGGCTGCATTTATGTACAATGGTCAGGCTGCATTTATGTGCAATGGTCAGGCTGCATTTATGTGCAATGGTCAGGCTGCATTTATGTACAATGGTCAGGCTGCATTTATGTACAATGGTCAGGCTGCATTTATGTACAATGGTCAGGCTGCATTTATGGCAATGGTCAGGCTGCATTTATGTGCAATGGTCAGGCTGCATTTATGGCAATAGTCAGGCTGCATTTATTTGCAATGGTCAGGCTGCATTTATGTGCAATGGTCAGGCCGCATTTATGTACAATAGTCAGGCTGCATTTATGGCAATGGTCAGGCTGCGTTTATGTGCAATGGTCAGGCCGCATTTATGTACAATAGTCAGGCTGCATTTATGGCAATGGTCAGGCTGCATTTATGTGCAATGGTCAGGCTACATTTATGGCAATGGTCAGGCTGCATTTATGTGCAATGGTCAGGGTGCATTTATGTGCAATGGTCAGGCCGCATTTATGGCAATGGTCAGGCTACGTTTATGGCAATGGTCAGGCTGCATTTATGTGCAATGGTCAGGCCGCATTTATGTGCAATGGTCAGGCCGCATTTATGTGCAATGGTCAGGCCGCATTTATGGCAATGGTCAGGCTGCATTTATGTGCAATGGTCAGGCTGCATTTATGGCAATGGTCAGGCTGCATTTATGTGCAATGGTCAGGCTGCATTTATGTGCAATGGTCAGGCTGCATTTATGTACAATGGTCAGGCTGCATTTATGTACAATGGTCAGGCTGCATTTATGTGCAATGGTCAGGCTGCATTTATGTACAATGGTCAGGCTGCATTTATGTACAATGGTCAGGCTGCATTTATGTACAATGGTCAGGCTGCATTTATGGCAATGGTCAGGCTGCATTTATGTGCAATGGTCAGGCTGCATTTATGGCAATAGTCAGGCTGCATTTATGTGCAATGGTCAGGCCGCATTTATGTGCAATGGTCAGGCCGCATTTATGTGCAATGGTCAGGCCGCGTTTATGGCAATGGTCAGGCTGCATTTATGTGCAATGGTCAGGCCGCATTTATGTGCAATGGTCAGGCTGCATTTATGTGCAATGGTCAGGCCGCATTTATGTGCAATGGTCAGGCCGCATTTATGTGCAATGGTCAGGCTGCATTTCTTTGACACTGGTCAGGCTGCATTTCATGGGCACTGGTAAATATTTTAGTGCACCATTTGGTTCAGAATATTTTTTTTCTTGTTTTTCTCCTCTAAAACCTAGGTTATGGTCAGGTGTGTCTTATGGAGCAAAAAATACGGTCATTTTTTGGTGAGATACTGCCAATAGGAAATCACATCTAAAGGGATGCAGGCCCAGCAGCTTTCCTCATTAGTGCCCTGCAGGTGCTACAGCTGATTGATAATTATGAAACCACTCCCATTAGATTCACTTACCACATGGACACAGACAAACACACAGGGATTTCTTCAGAATAACAAAAGGTAGGAATCTGTAACAAAAAATGTGTTAAAATCTTTGTAATGTACACAGATCACCCAGAGGGGAATGTTTTTTTTCTCAACAAAAGCGGAGTTACACCTTAGGCTGCATTCACACCTGATCGTTTCAAAGTCGCAAGTTTTTACTGCGTTTTTTACTGTGGTTTTTGTCGCAATTTTGTACAGGTCACCAATGTAAAAAGCAGAAAAATGCCTGTAATCTGCCCTAAAGAAGCTCATGTTCTATTTTGAGCTTAACCGGTTCCCGACCGGCGCACGCCAATGTACGTCGGCAGAATGGCACGGCTGGGCAAATGGGCGTACCCGTACGTCCCTTTGAAATTGCTGCCGTGCCATTGCGTGCGCACCGGCTGGGAGCTCCGCGAGTCGGGTCGCGTGTCCCGCGGTCTTGCTCGCCGCAGGGATACCTGCGATCGCCTCACGGAGAGGACGAACGGGGAGATGCTAAAGTAAGCAAGCTTCTCCCCGTTCTGCCTAGTGACAGTGCCACTGATCTCTGCTCCCTGTGATTGGGAGCTGATATCAGTGATGTGTCACATGTAGCCACGCCCCCCCACAGTTAGTAACACATCCCTAGGACATACTTAACCCCTCCCTAGCCCCCTAGTGGTCAACCCCTTCACTGCCAGTGCCATTTACACAGGAATCAGTGCATTTGTATAGCACCGATTGCTGTATAAATGACAATGGTCCCAAAAATGTGTCAAAAATGTCCGATGTGTCCACCATAATGTCACAGTCACGATAAAAATTGCTGATCTTCGCCATTACTAGTAAAAAAAAAATTAATAATAAAAATGCCATAAAACTATCCCCTATTTTGTAAACGCTATAACTTTTGCGCAAACCAATCGAAAAACGCTTATTGCGATTTTTTTTTTTACCAAAAATATGTAGAAGAATACGTATCAGCCTAAACTGAGGAAAAGAAATGTTTTTTAAATATTTTTGGGGGATATTTATTATAGCAAAAAGTTTTTAAAAATGCGTTTTTTTCAAAATTGTCGCTATTTCTTTGTTTATAGCGCAAAAAATAAAAACCGCAGAGGTGATCAAATACCATCAAAAGAAAGCCCTATTTGTGAGGAAAAAAAGGACGTCAATTTTGTTTGGGAGCCACGTCGCACGACCGCGCAATTGTCAGTTAAAGCGACGCAGTGCTGAATCGCAAAAAACGCACTGGTCGGGAAGGGGGTAAATTCTTCCGGGGCTGAAGTGGTTAAGGCGTTTTTTCAGGCATTTTGCTTCAGGTGACAAAATGCTTAGATGTGAACAGGTGCCATTGAAATGAATGGGATTTTGCTTGTTGGGCGTTTTTCAGGCTTTTTTTGGGCGTTTTACAAGCGTTTTATGAGCTGAAAACGCTCAAGTGTGAATGCAGCCTTAAAGAATTTCTAGACCAGAAATGGAACCTTGACCCATTCTCCAAGCTATTTTGAAAAGTGACGCTCTCACAGTTTTTGTGTTTATAAGTTATATAAGTTATACAGTATATCTCATTATTAGCATCTCATTATTAGTGTAGTGTTGATTTGCAAAAACAATATGACTGTTTTAGGCTTAGTTTACACTTGCAGTTGGGGAGAGATTAAAAACAGGCATTTGAGCCACATTTTTACCACCACCCTTAACCGCCTCCCCCCATTGCAAATGCAGCAGGGCGAAAGTATATACAGTAGATCACAAAAGTGAGTACACCCCTCACATTTTTGTAAATATTTTATTATATCTTTTCATGTGAAAACACTGAAGAAATGACACTTTGCTACAATGTAAAGTAGTGAGTGTACAGCTTGTATAACAGTGTACATTTTCTGTCCCTTCAAAATAACTCAAAACACAGCCATTAATGTCTAAACCGCTGGCAACAAAAGTGAGTACACCCCTAAGAGAAAATGTCCAAATTGGGCCCAAAGTGTCAATATTTTGTGTGGCCACCATTATTTTCCAGCACTGCCTTAACCCTCTTGGGCATGGAGTTCACCAGAGCTTCACAGGTTGCCACTGGAGTCCTCTTCCACTCCTCCATGACGACATCATGGAGCTGGTGGATGTTAGAGACCTTGCGCTCCTCCACCTTCCATTTGAGGATGCCCCACAGATGCTCAACAGGGTTAAGATTTGGAGACATGTTTGGCCAGTCCATCAACTTTACCCTCAGCTTCTTTAGCAATGCAGTGGTCGTCTTGGAGGCGTGTTTGGGGTCGTTATCATGTTGGAATACTGCCCTGCAGCCCAGTCTCCAAAGGGAGGGAATCATGCTCTGCTTCAGTATGTCACAGTACAGGTTGGCATTCATAGTTCCCTCAATGAACTGTAGCCCCCCAGTGCCGGCAGCACTCATGAAGCCCCAGACCATGACACTCCCACCACCATGCTTGACTGTAGGCAAGACACACTTGTCTTTGTACTCCTCACCTGGTTGCCGCCACACACGCTTGACACCATCTGAACCAAATAAGTTTATCTTGGTCTCATCAGACCACAGGACATGGTTCCAGCAATCCATGTCCTTAGTCTGCTTGTCTTCAGCAAACAGTTTGAGGGCTTTCTTGTGCATCATCTCTAGAAGAGGCTTCTTTCTGGGACGACAGCCATGCAGACCAATTTGATGCAGTGTGTGGAGTATGGTATGAGCACTGACAGGCTGACTCCCCACCCCTTCAACCTCTGCAGAAATGCTGGGAGCACTCATACATCTATTTCCCAAAGATAACCTCTGGATATGACGCTGAGCACGTGCACTCAACTTCTTTGGTCGACCATGGCGAGGCCTGTTCTGAGTGGAACCTGTCCTGTTAAACGCTGTATGGTCTTGGCCACCATGCTGCAGCTCAGTTTCAGGGTCTTGGCAATCTTCTTATAGCCTAGGCCATCTTTATGTAGAGCAACAATTCTTTTTTTCAGATCCTGAGAGAGTTCTTTGCCATGAGGTGCCATGTTGAACTTCCATTGACCAGTATGAGAGAGTGAGAGTGATAACACCAAATTTAACACACCCGCTCTCCATGCACACCTGAGACCTTGTAACACTTAGTCACATGACACCAGGGAGGGAAAATGGGCCCAATTTGGACATTTTCACTTAGGGGTGTGCTCACTTTTGTTGCCAGCGGTTTAGACATTAATGGCTTTGTGTTGAGTTATTTTGAGGGGACAGCAAATTTACACTGTTATACAAGCTGTACACTCACTACTTTACATTGTAGCAAAGTGTCATTTCTTCAGTGTTGTCACATGAAAAGATATAATAAAATGTTTACAAAAACGTGACGGGTGTACTCACTTTTGTGAGATACTGTACATGGATTAATAAATATAAACATCGCTTGCAGGATATGGTGCAAACCACACGACTTGCTACAATAAAAGTAATATGTGATAAGTAAAATAAAAAGTAAAATAATAATAATAAATAATGTGAAATAAATTGATGTGGAAGTATATACATGCCACAACTGTGATGCTTTGCATTGTGGCACAGCAAATATGATCCTCCCTGTCGCATTTGGTAAGCAGTACCGCTGCTTAATGCAACATATTCAAGTGAATGGAACTGCAGACCACGGATCGCTTTTCACAGAGTGGCATGTGTATAAACGAGCCCTAAATCTGACATTGAAGGACATGTAAGTTATGGAAAATGGTGGCATGTTAGCTGGCCTGTGTAAACATGTGAAAGTCATGTAATATCTAGATCCCTGGTGCCAACCTGTGGCTCCTTGGTATTTGTTGTGCGACCCTGGGACTCCAGCAGTCTGCGGTTGCAGTGAGAGCTGGAAAGGAGTTCGATTTACATTTGAATATTCTGAGAATCTTCATAAAGGTTTAGGCCTCATGCACACTGGACGTTTTTTCTGCTGCTCCTAGGGGCATTTGGTGTTTTTTTTTTTTCCTGCCTCTAAACGCCACCGCATAGTAATCTATGTGTTCTTGCAAATATACAGTAGGCATTTAGAGGCAGAAAAAATACCCCCACAGCGAGTGCATCCAGGAGCAGCAACATTTTGGCAGAAAAATGCTGGACACGCCTAAACGCGTCTAAACGTGTGTTAATGCTAGGCACATTTAGTGATTGAACACTAAGTCATTTCAATGGCCAGAGTAAATCATTATTTTTTCCAATGAAATGAATTTACGCATCAAGCTCTTGGCGTGCCTAAACGTGCCTAAATGTGTTACATGTGTTTACAAGCATCAAGTGTTTATTCTATCAGGAGGAACGGAGTCCAGGAGAGTTGGCGAAATGATCAGTGTGCATGAGGCATTACATGTCCAAAGTCTTTCAATACCTTCTGCAACATGTCTCCAAACCAAACCTATAGCATGTCCACAGTCTCTAACCATCATTTCTTCCAGTACATCTGCATTCTCATTACATACTGAACATAATGAACACCCCTTTGGTGTTGTCAGGGGTCGTAGTTGAGGCTCCCTTATATCTAATAAGTTGACAATGTTTGATCTACTTAGTGTCCTGATTACTTAAACCAGCGGTCTCCAAACTGCAGCCTGGGGGCCACAAGAGGCCCTTTGCTTGCCTTTATCCGGCCCTTAGGGCACTATTCCATCCACTGACACCATCAATGGGACACAATTCCTTCAATTAACACCAACAATGGGGCACTATTCCTCCCACTGACACCAACATTGGAGCAGAAAACTTCCATTGACACCAACAATGGGGCAACATTCTTACTATTGACACCAACGATGGGGCACTCACTATTCCTCCCACTGACACCATCAAAAGGGCACAAGTCCTCCCACCATCACCAACAATGGAGCAAATTCCTTCCACTGACACCAACAATGGGGCACTATTCCTCTAATGACACCGACAATGAGGCACTATTCTTTCCGCTGACACCAATGATGGTGCACTAGTCCTCCCACTGACACCAAGAACATCTTCTACTCCCACTGGCCCTAGTCTGGCCCCCCTAAAGTCTGAAGGACAGTAAACTGGCCCTTTGTTTACAAAGTTTGGAGACCCCCCTGACTTAAAGCGGTAGTAAACTCATCTTTAAAAAAAAAAAAGAAGAATTTCAGCAAAGTAATATCATAATGTGCTAGTATGCACTGCACATTATGAAAGACTCACCTTGAAACTAAGCCCTCCAGCAGCACACTGACACCACTGTAGAGGCTTCCATCTTTACCCAGTCTTCCTTCCGGGTTTGCACGCTGCGGCCGCTTGACCGGCCGAGCCGCGATGACGTCAAGTTTAGGCACACAGCTCTGAAGGTACGGCACGATATGCCGTTCTTTCAGAGCGCATGCGCCAGTGATGTCACCAGCTGCAGAGACACCAAATATCTTTTAAACGTTAACAAATGCATAAAAAGAGTTTACTACCACTTTAAACCAAAAGGACCCAGTTCACTGATCTTTTCTGTGCTGATTCCAACTACTTGAAACACAATTGGCATCAGTTGTTTGTTTAGACCTCTGGTGTCTTCATAAAGAGAACTTGTTACCCCCAATATACTCTAAGTTGCACACAGGAGTAAAAAAATGCCACGTTTTTTACTGATCTGTAATCAGGCGCATTATTGTCTATGGCACAATGCACACTGCTGTGCAGAGATCATCTCCCCTCCACGATTTGACCCCCTCCCCACTTCCTGCAGCTCCAATCTCCCTGTGTGCCCCCCTCATAGCGCTGCCGGCTTCTACTTCTCTCCATCCCACCGCCTGTCAGCTGCTGCAGAGCACAGGAGGATCGGTATTACTCACTGAAAGGCTTTTATTTCTGTGTGGGTCCCCACTAGAAACATTTTTCCTTTTGTACTGTCTCTGTGACACCCATATAGGTAAAGTGGGCTGCTATTGTTGCCACGACACCAAAGGCACATACAGCAATGTGTTTCCATTGGCGAGATTTACTATAATTTTTCCCCTATCCTAACAGGAAGTAAGAGAAAATTCCCCCAGAGGGAGAGAGATAGCAATACAAATCTGACCAATGTTCTAACACTGCAGCTAAAAGTTAATACCATTTTTTGCCTGTAGTTTGGCTAAATGAAAGCCCAACTTTGGGCAAAAAACTGTTTTTCTCTGCAGTGGAGCTGTGCCCACATTGCACGGGTCAGCTGCTTGTTTTGTCTAGGGGTGAGGAGAAAGCTTATACTCACCCGATCCTTCATCCTACTGGAAAATGGCGTTCCCTGATGGTCCAGCAGTGGACGGTTCCTGGTCTATGGAGCATGCTCTGGGCTTGATGATGTCAGGAACAGTCCACACCAGGGGTGCCGGTCTTGTCCTGGGAGCATCGGAGGTTTAGGTAGGTATGTCTCCCTTTTCCTTTCCCCTATGTAAAAACGAGCAGTTAACCTGGGCAATGCCACACTGCATGGGAAAACCTTTTTTTTTTTGCCCAGAGTTGAGCGTTAAGAGAGTGGTGTTTAATGCATTGCCTAGTGACAGGTTAGCTTATCTTCACAATTATTAGAATAATACAGGATTTATATACCGCCAACAGTTTGTGCAGCACTTTACAATGTAAAGGTAAACTGTTTTTTATATATGCACTTTAAATCTAAGATGTATTTGTTCTCCAAGAACTTAATTCAGTTTTTTTTTCTTATATTTAATGTACATTCAGGAGCATTTTTTTTTTTATGCACAAATTACAGTAGCACTTGGAGGGACTGCACTGATCAGATGCTCTGCATGTACATGCTGAGAAAGAACATGTTGATAGGAGGACAGAGCAGAGAGGTGACCTTATTAGTCTGTTACTGCTTCTTCATTGCACAGTCATAAGTTAGGGCAGGGAGGCGACAAAGTAAAAGTAATTTTGTTTTCTGAGATTTGGAAATATCAGTAAAAGATTGAAGGCTTATAACCAGAAATCATTTTAAACCTACGGACCGTAACAGCTACATTTCCCTTAATAGTTGTCATCGTAAATCATGGTCATTTAACGTCCCCAGAGGTCAATGCATCCATTTACGAAGGAATTGTACTATGGTTAAAGACAGGGGCGTTGCTAGGTCTACAAAAGATCTGGGGCTAGAGCCCATATCAGCAAAGTAAAGGAAGTCATAGGCTTGGGCGGGCATATGCATATATATATATATATATAATATACATGTGTGTGTGTGTGTGTATATATATATATATATATATATATATATATATATATATATATAAAAAATATTGTTACATATCTAAATGAGGATCCCCACTTACATCAGAGCCCCCCTCATTACATCAGGGTCCCCAGAGAGCCCCCCCCCCTTACATCAGGGGGGCTGCGGTTCCCGACAATTACATTGCCCGGCAGATTGGTACAGAAGTAGACGTTGAGACAATGGTTAAATTGTTGGAGCTGCTGAATATAGATAAGAACTTGTGCCTGATAACATTAACTAGTCATGTTCCTCCCCCAGCCACCAACTGAGGAGATGGAGCACGGAGCCAACCCTAGGTAATAGACTCAGGGCTATGGGCCCCAGATTCGGGGCTATAGCCCCAGTAGCCACCCCCTAGAGACGCCACTGGTTAAAGATTTTGTTCAGCAATCTGAAGTTTTGTGTAAAAGATTTCTACAGAAAGAGTATAAGAAATCAGTGACTGAGCAGGAAATCAGGATAGTTAAATATATGGATATAGGTGCCTTAAAGAGATGACATATGAAAAGAAAGGGGTGGGGGAACATAGTGGGACTTTATATGAAACGTATGTGAATACGTCTCCATCCCTGATTCAGTAGAAACAAAAAGATGACAAACCGAGTGAATCTGAAGAAGATCCAGATCATTATGATTTACGTATAGTGCTGTATTATACCATACAACACAAACAAATGGAAAGAATTATCAAAAAATATTGGGGCTTATTGCTAAAAGACAAAGTATTGGGTCCAATATTACCTCCTCATCCACGTTTTGTATACCAAAAATCACCCACTCTTAGGAACTTTTTGGCCCCTGGAGTGCTTGATCCTTCAATACAGAAGAAAAACTAACACATTTTCCCACTGTTATCAGGTTTTTATGCATGTGGGAAATGCAAAGCTTGTACTATAAAATATCAAAAGTAGGCAGTAAAAAGAAAAAAGATTTTATAGCTACAATCACAGGTATAAAGTGTAATTTGAAGGATTTCATAACCTGTTCCACAGGGGGAGTAGGGTATATGCTCAAATGCCCCTGTGGGAAACAATATATAGGTCATACCTCTAGACAACTTTCAGTGAGAATTAGAGAGCATATCAGGTCACCTGGTGAGCTCTGCTGTCTGATAGACTGTGTGCACGGTTCTCTAAAGACTTACTCCTGCACCAGTCTCAAGTCACTTTCAGGAATCACCTGTTCCATTCTTTTTCTCCCTGCTGACAACCCGTGCTTCTTTGAGCATTATACCTTCTGTTCCACCTTCAGGGGTATACTTGTATACTGTTCTCAGCCGCAAGGGGAGCCAGGGGTATACTGCTCTCAGCCGCAAGGGGAGCCTCTCTCAGTGTCTTGGCCTCGGATAAGGTACGTGACAGTACAATCCAGCCATGTCAGAGGCCGACAGAGTTGGTTCCCCACTCAAAGCCTTATGCCAGCAGGTCAGAGCCCTCACTCAGGCAGTACAGCGGCTTCAAGAGAGCTACTTCCAATTAGAAGGTTGTTTGCAGCACTTGAATTTATCCCCTGTTCCCGCACACCCCAGCCCATCATCTGCCAGCGGGGCCTCAGCCTCTTCGTCACAGGAACAGGTCAAATCTAATTCCACAGTAATGATGCCTCCTCCTGAACCGAGAGTCCCCATGTCTGAACGATTCCGGGGTAATCAAAAGAAGTTCAGAGTCTTTAAAAACTGCTGCCAGCTGTACCTAGTCATCCTACACGGAATACCGGACAACATCGTATCTGAAAGGGGAGTACAATTCACTTCCTGGGTGGAGGGACCTCTGCAAATCTTTAGCAATTGAAGTATGCCTCTCATCAGCGTACCACCCACAAAACAATGGCCAGACCAAAAGGACTATTCAGACCTTAGAGCAATACTTGCAATGTTTTTGTTCCTGCTCTCAAGACGACTGGGCTTCTCTTCCTCCTTATGCAGAGTTCGCCTACAACAACTTCTTGCATGCCACGACTAATCAAACTCCTTTTTGGGCCAATTATGGATTTCACCCTTCGTTTTTGCCCAATTCCATACCCGAAGTATCAGTGCCTGCGGTCCAGGGTCGGATAAATTCCATCCAGACCAATTACCAGCGACTCCAGGCGGCCATGCAAGAGGCTCAGGATAATTATAGGAAATATCCTGATAAAGGAAGAAGAGACATCCCGGCTTTCAAGATTGGTGACGAAGTTTGGCTGTCGGCCATAAATCTCAAACTCTCCTGTCCATCGCGGCTGCACTTCAGCGACTGCACTTCATTGGTCCCTTCAAAATCAAAAAGATGATAAACCCAATGGCCTTTGAATTGGCACTGCCTAGCTCTTATAAAATTCATCCAGTTTTCCATGCTTCACTATTAAAACCAACTGTTCCCAGTCCTTTTCCCAAAAGAGGAATTGCCACCACCTCCAGTCTTGGTAGAAGGCGAACCTGAATTCAAAGTGGAGGCCATTTTGGATTGCAGAAAAAGAGGGAGACAAGTGCAGTACCTCATCAAATGGAAGGGGTACCCTCCAGAGGATAATTTCTAGGAGCCCTCAAGCAATATACATGCCCCACATCTAGTACAAGCCTTCCACAGCAGACACTTCGAGAGAATGGCTAGATTGGGCATCCGGAGGCTGCCCCTTAGGGGGCGACACTGTCAGGGAATAAATAGGCCGTGAAAGTACTGGCAATCTTGTCAGTAGAAGAAATGGGTGCCATAGGTGCATCATGTACCTGCTGGCAACCCATGCTTCTTTGAGCATTATACCTTCTGTACGGGTACGGGGTTCCCTTTAAGAGCCGCCAGAGGGCATGCGCGATCGTGTGCACGCCACGCCCGATCGTGTGCACGAGAGCCAGCACGGGGATTTGTGTGTTTGTAAACACACAAATCCCTGTTCTGTCAGGGGAGAGGAGACATGTCGTTGTTCCTATTAAGTAGGAACGAACAAAGATATGTCTCCTCCCCTAGTCAGTCCTGTCCCCTCACAGTTAGAACACACTGAGGGAACACACATTTAACCCCTTGATCGCCCCCTAGTGTTAACCCCTTCCCTGCCAGTGACATTTATACAGTAATCAGTGCACTTTTATAGCACTGATCGCTGTATAATTGTCAATGGTCCCAAAAATGTGTCAAAAATGTCTGATCTGTCCACCGCAATATCGCCGTCCCAATAAAAATCACAGATCGCCGCCATTACTAGTAAAAAAATGAATAATAATAAAAAAAATGCCATAAATCTATCCCCTTTTTTGTAGACGCTAAAACTTTTGCGCAAACCAATCAATATACGCTTGTTGCGATTTTATTTTACCAAAAATATGTAGAAGAATACATATCGGCCTAAACTGAGGAAAACATTTGTTTTTTTTATAAAAAATGTGGGATATTTATTATAGCAAAAATTGTAAGATATTGGGGGTTATTTACGAAAGGCAAATCCACTTTGCACTGAAAGTACACTTGGAAGTGCAGTCGCTGTAAATCTGCGGGGTAGATCTGAAATGAGGGGAAGTTCTGCTGATTTTATCATCCAATCATGTGCAAGCTAAAATGCTGTTTTTTATTTTTCTTGCATGTCCCCCTCGGATCCACAGCGACTCCACTTCCAAGTGCACTTTCAAGTGCACTTGTAGTGCAAAGTGGATTTGCCTTTAGTAAATAACCCCCATTGTGTTTTTTCAAAACTGTCGCTCTTCTTTTGTTTATAGCGCAAAAAATAAAAAACGCAGAGGCTATTAAATACCACCAAAAGAAAGCTCTATTTGTAGGAAAAAAAGGGCGTCAATTTTGTTGGGTACAGCTTTGCATGACCGTGCAATTGTCAGTTAAAGCGACGCAGTGCCGTATCACAAAAAATGGCCTGGTCATTGAGCAGCCATATCTTCCGGGGCTGAAGTGGTTAAGACAACATAGCGATGGTGGTTGTTTTGGATTGTCTTTGAATACAGGTGACTTTCTATTTAATTTACTGGGTTTGTTAATGGTGCCATCTGTTCTGTCATTTTTAGAATTTAAGATAGTGGTGGTCAACTTATTTAAATAGGGGGCCACAGTGTCTGCCCCAGATGCCAACAAAGCGCAGCACATAATACTTGCATATAATAAATGCTGCATGCTACAGAAGAGAGTCAGAGATTGCACATACATGCCTCCCAACATTTTGAGATGGGGATGAGTGAATGAGGGACACCTACTAGCAAACATATGTAGGCATAAGACACGCCCCCTACCACGCCCCCTTAAAGGAGAAATAACAAAAAAAGTTAATTAAATCCACAAGTGCTTTTTTTTACCATTACTATTCCTTTATATTAGCTTTTAAAATTGAAAAATGCAGCAATTTAGAATTTGGATGAAAGGTTTAGCACTGGGACTTTTTGAAAGATAAAAAGTGCATTTTATATACAACTATATAGATCAAACCAAAATGAGGGACAAATGAGGAGGAAAAGGGACAGAGGGACATTGCTCCAAATCAGGGACAGTTGGGAGCTATGCACATGTGCTACAGAAGATGGCTAGAGACTGCACGCATGCTAAAGAAGAGGGTCAGTAACAGGCATTCTACAGGAGATGGTCAGAGGTTGAAATCATGGTACAGGAGATGGTCCCCTCAGCCAGGGCATTGAAAATAGGTCGTGGATGGATATTCCAGCATGACAATGACCCAAAACACACGGCCAAGACAACAAAGGAGTGGGTCAGGAAGAAGCACATTAAAGAGGAGCACAATAATGTACATTAAAGAGGAAGTCTGCTCACATAATTTGTAATAAAAACATATTTGCCATTCTGAAGCTTCCCTCCAACCACTTTGCATATTATCTTATATATACTGTGATTCTGTACTCGCCAAATATGCTGCATAAATCTCCCTCCACTGAGTCTGGCTGCAATCGTTTTAACTGTGGGCAGCTGAAGCTTCCTGGATTTACAGACACACCTCCAGCTCTGCAGCTCATATTGGCCCTCTTATGACTCACCCCCCCTCCCTTCCTGGCAAACTCTCATAAGAATCAGAGAGAGAGCTGTGCATGGTGTTATACGCCTAGACATTTTACAGGCAAGAAACGGGAAGTGGGCTGTATAAGGTATTTAGGTATTTACTGGCAGAAAAAAATGTTTTACTATCCAAAGTTAAAACAACAAGGCCAGAAGATTTAATAAATGGAAAGATGAAAAAATGACTGAATTTCCGCTTTAAGGTCCTGGAGTGGCCTAGCCAGTCTACAGACCTTAATCCCATAGAAAATACATGGAGGGAGCTGAAGGTTCGAGATACCAAATGTCCACCTCAAAACCTTAATGACTTGGAGGATCTGCAAAGAGGAGTGGGACAAAATCCCTCCTGAGATGTGTGCAAACCTGGTGGACAAATACAAGAAACGTCTGACCTCTGTGATTGCCAACAATGGTTTTGCCACCAAGTACTAAGTTTTCTTTTGCGAAGGGGTCAAATACTTATTTCCCTCATTAAAATGGTGAAGACTGGGGACATGCTTCAGGGGACAATTGTGGCCTACAGACGCATTCCTTGCGACAGTTATGCCGCATACACACGAGCAGGCATTTCGACCGGACTGGTCCGATGGTCTATCCGATGGACTTTCGGCAGACTTCCGATGGACTTTACGAACAAACAGACTTGCCTACATACGATCACACCAAAGTTCGACGGATTCGTACGTGATGACGTACGACCGGACTAAAATAAGGAAGTTGATAGCCAGTAGCCAATAGCTGCCCTAGCATCGGTTTTCATCCGTCGGACTAGCATACAGAGGAGCAGACTTTTCGATAGGAACTGGGTCCGGCGGAGTTCCGACGTAAAGATTTGAAACATGTTCCAAATCTAAAGTCCGTCAGATTTTCAACCGAAAAAGTCCGCTGCAGGTCTGATGAAGCCTACACACTGTCGAATTGTCTGCCGGACTAGGTCCGTCAGACCAGTCCGATTGAAGAGTCCGCTCGTGTGTATGCGGCATTAGAGTTCACTGCTATTCCAGACACTTTTAAGCCAATGCTTTCACGTTTGTGCTATCATATCACCCCCCCCCTAAAATTTTCTGGTGTTACATTTGATAACCCTGTCTAACCTAATATAAGATAAGTGATCAGAATAAAAAAAATAAAAGAGAGAAGAGATAACACAGAAAACCTAAGACTGTATGAGAGAAATACACCAAAAGTACCGTATTTATCGGCGCATAACACGCACTTTTTTCCCCTTAAAATCAGGGGAAAATCGCAGGTGCATATTATACACCGATCCCCCGCTGATTGTGAGCAGAGGATCGAGCCGCTGAGATACATAGCCGAGTGTACTCGGCTCGGCTCACAGTCACGCCCAGTCCTGCCCTATGATGGGCATAACACAGGGACTGGGCGTGACTGTGAGTGGAGCCGAGTACACTCGGCTACTCTCGGCTCCGCTCGGTACTGCGAGAGGACCCAAGTGCCGCCGAGAGCAGCTGAGAGCGGCCGAGAGGACCCGGTGCCATTTTTAAACTGCAATGAAAAGGCTGCAATGACAAGTCTGCACTGACAAAGCTACACTGCAAGGCTGCACTGACAAGGCTGCAAATGACACTGACAAGGCTGCAGATGGACACTGATAAGGCTGCATTGATGGGCATTTAAATGTAAGTTTTTTCCTTAAACATCCCTTTTAATGGGGCGTACACACGGTCGGACTTTTCGGCTACAAAAGTCCGACAGCCTGTCCGACAGACTTTCGACAGACTTTCGACTGACTTTTGGTGGACTTTAAATGGACTTTTTAATGATCGGACTTGCCTACACACGATCACACCAAAGTCCGACGGATTCGTACGTGATGACGTACACCGGGCTAAAATAACCCAGTAGCCAATAGCTGTCCTGGCGTCGGTTTTTGTCCGTCGGACTAGCATACAGACGAGCGGATTTCTGGGTCCGGCGGAGTTACGACATAAAGATTTGAAGCAAGTTCCAAATCTAAAGTCCGTCAGATTTGCGACTGGAAAAGTCCGCTGAAAGTCCGGGGAAGCCCACACACGATCGGATTGTTCGCCGGATTTGGTCCGTCGGACTTTAGTAGCTGAAAAGTCAGACCGTGTGTACGCCCCATAAAAGTTTTTTTCCCTAAAATTTCCTCCTAAACTTGGGGTGCGTGTTATACGCCGGAGCGTGTTATACGCCGATAAATACGGTAAGTACTAGAAGCCAGTGTGAAGAATATTTTTCTTTCATTGGTCCTCAGGGACCCTGATGGAGCACACAATAATTGCCTGCATGTGGCCCCCAAGCTTCAGGTTGCCCACCAGGAACTTACGATCTTAACAGAGAAAAGATATACCTGTGCTCAGATACCAATAGCTTGTACGTGTATTTAAACTACCAGGTGCTAAAGGGGTGTGACCACAGGTTAACATTACAAAATCTGAATATACCCCCTGTGCACTGCCATACACCCTTCCCAGCAAACTATTCAACGAAAAACAAGGATATTTACTGTAGTTCACATATATTGCAATACATGTTTAAGCTGACCAACTGCGTCAAAGTAATCCCTCTTCTGGCCAGTCCTACACTGCCTTGCCACTGCAAAAGCTACGGTGGACACCATGCCAACATGCGGCATAGAGACACAAAGTGGGGGAGAGCAACTAGGTTCAGATTCCTGTTTTTTATTGCATAGTTTGCTGGGAAGAGTGTATGGCAGTGTGAACGGGGTCTATTGAGATTTTGTAAGATCTTAACAGGTCACATGCTGATTGAGTGCAGCAGTTCGCATAAAGAAAGAATAAAAAAAATAAAAACCTAACCCTTCCTTACTCTATCCAGAACTTAAAGGGGTTGTAAACCCTTGTGGTTTTTCACCTCAATGCATTCTATGTATTAAGGTGAAAAACCTCTTGCAGTGCAGCAGCCCCCCAGTGTCCCCGTTTTACTTACCTGAACCCTCTCTTTCTCACGCCGGGGATGAGCACACCAGTTCTAGCCAGTGGCTCGTGTCCTGATTGGCTAGATTGATAGCAGCGCAGCCATTGGCTCCCACTGCTGTCAATCAAATCCAATGACGCGGGTGCCGGGGGTGGGGCCGAGTCCGGCATTCTTGTCTATAGACGCAAATGCTGGACTCACAAGGTAACCCACTCGGGAGAGCGCTTCTCCTAGGGGGTTATCTGGTGTGGGGAGGAGCCACCAGAGCCACCGGGGGACCCCAGAAGAGGATAATCAGGTTACTCTGTGCAAAACGAGCTGCACAGTGGAGGTAAGTATGACATGTTTGTTATTTAAAAAAAAAAGAACCTTTACAATCACTTTGAACAAAAAAGATTGGATACTCGTTAATATCATGATTTTATAAAAATAGGTCTGTATGTGTTTGTCTAATGATATTGTATCCCTTTCTGCACACATGAATACTCTTATTAATGGACATTGTAAATTTAAAGTCATTATGAAAACACTGATAATAAATGCAGTATACAGTGTAACTGTGATAAGTACTCAAACATTAAAAATTTATGAACTGCACTTCACAGCACTGAGTATGTAGAAACCGATAACAAGAATGCTGCACTGTTCATAGACACAAATACACCAAATTAAACCTGCAGCATTATAGATGTAACCTACCCTTGAACAACCTGCATACAGCTGTATTATTGGTAGACTGAGTCTAACTGATCACTGAGATGAATGTAGACATCTACATATGTTTGCCCAATTGTGACTATTCACTGTACGTATTGATTATACATTTTCAAGCACTCTGAATTGAGCAGTCTCTTTTTAATGGGTCAGCTGAAAATGGACATGCATGTTCAATTGTACATGTATGAAAGTCTATGTGAACATTAGACAGTCTGTCTCCTTTGTTATCCTAAAATAACTTTTACCTCCTTCTTTCGCATTCTTTAATATTACTCACACCCTCCTTTATTTAGAATCACGAAATACATCTTTTTTTAAAGTACTGTAGCGTACCCCCTGAGAAGCTGCAATTAAGCTGGGATCCCCCACCCTGCACAGCCAGGCACAACAAATTTTCACAGCACTCTTGAGTCAGAGAACAGTTTGTTACTTTGTTTTTTTGTAATTTATTGAGGGTAATAACTTGGATATGGATGGGAGGTTATGGGATGGCCATTTGACTTCAACAACTTCAACTTCCCAGGCCCAAGGTCACCCCCCCTCTCAGACCAGGGGCACCCTCAAGGGCCACACAGGATCCTCAGCACTCCATCTCCATCTTTCACCCGACTGCCCCTCCTGGCATGACTCATGCATATTTATGAGGTGGCCTGCCCCCTACCAGCCCTTTACTGGGGATTGGCTGAGGCCCTCATAAATATTCCAAGCAGCCCCTCCTAACCTTAATCCACTATGTCTAGAACATTCTCCAATGTCCCAAAGAATAGGGGGAGGTACCAAAGAAGCTTCCAGGATGAGTCACCCAGATTGGGGTAGAGCATTCCAGAGGATGGGAAAGGCTCTAGAGAAGTCCTGGAGGCGAGCATGGGATGAGGTGACAAGGGAGTTAGAGAGCAGGAAGTCTTGGGAGGAGCGAAGAGAATGATTAGGTTGGTATTTTGAGACTAGGTTAGTGATGTAGCTGGGGGCCAGGTTGTGGATGGATTTGTTAATGTTAGTATCTTAAATTTAATTCGTTGGTTAAGTGGCAGCCAATGGAGGGATTGGCAGAGGGGTATAGCAGACGCTGAGCTGTTTGTAAGGTGGATGAGCCTGGCAACAGCGTTCATGATGGACTGAAGTGGGGATGGCCTATTTAAAAGTAAGCCAGTGAGGAGAGAGTTGCAGTAGTCAAAGCGAGAGATGACCAGGAAGTGGATTACAAGATTTGTGGTGACATTGGTTAGGAAGGGGCGTATCTTGTAGTTGTTGTGGAGGTTGAGGCGGAAAATTTTGGATAGCGATTGGATGTGGGGCTGAAAGGTTAGTTCAGAAGCCCAGGATTACACCTAGGACCTTGTCGTGGGGGGACAAGTTGATAGTAGAGCTGTTGATATTGACAGAGAAATCAGGGGAAGTGGCACGTGGGGGAGGAAATATCATGAGCTCGATTTTGGATAGGTTGAGTTTGAGTATGTGATGTGACATCCGGGCTGATATGTCTGTTAGTATCTTTAGACTAAATATTTATAAATCTTTCCTATATAGACTATTTATATACTTCCAAAAAGTGTCCACATTCCCCCTTAAAGCTGATCTCCATGTTTCACTTAAGTTCGTTTGGGCCAAGTTGTAGCAGCTGTGAGCGCTCTATAAACAGTATGTAGTCTCAGCTACATATAGTACACAGTTCTGTGTTCCGGGCCGGCAGTGGGATGAGAACTTCCCATCCAACTTCTGGAACAAAATCAAGTATGGCTGAGCACTGCTTAGCAATTCACAGGAAGCTTTGTATTCTATGAATTAATACAAAGCTTCCTCTGATTGGCTGAGGCAGAGAGGAGGGCAGATTGTGTCACAATCTCTGCCTTGGCCAATTAGAAGTAGCCTTGTATATATTCATAGAATATAAGGCTTCCCCTGAATGAGTGAGCAGCACTTAGCCCAAGTCAATTTTGTTCCGAAAGTGGGATGGGAAGTTCCTGTCCTGCTGCAGGAACACGGCGCATAGTATGTTGCTGCCATATAGATGGGAAACATAAAAATCATGGACAAATTCCAACGTATTTTATAAACTGATGTTAAGGTTTTTTATTCTAGATCTTTGACATTGTGGACCTGCTTGAAAGTCATCCCACTCACATATGGCAGAGAAGGTGCCTTCAGCACTTCAGGACACAAGTACAGTTGAGGATGACCAGTGCCAACTTGTTCAGGATTCATCTCTTCTTGCCACCCACCTGAAGAAGGTGGAAAATCACATCACTGATGCACGGCGCTTCTGCCATCTTCCAAAAAGGTCATCTGTAGACATTGAGTTTAAAGAGTTATCCTATTCCGTGAGAGAGGGACCATGCTGGAGAAGAAGAGGTAAGTGGCAGGACTGATAAAAGATACCTATAAAAAAAATACCTTAAATCCAACAGTCTTCTAGTCAGTCCCTTGATGGTGCAGGTTCTTTATCTGCTGCTCCTGCAGTATAGAACATGGCTCAAGTAAAGATTTGCACTTACTGTGAGGCCAGGCTGATATGGAGACATACCCCAGGGGGTGGGTCCATGACAGTTCTGGGCTCACAGGCAGTAGCTTGAATTTCTGTCATTTCTGTCATTCAACCTGGAATAAGCACTCCATCTAGTACCAGAGAGGATGTTTCGCATGAGAAGTCTCTGGATTGAAGGCGAGTATAGCAGAAAAGCATTTTTTTTTGTAATTTTGTATTTCCTCGTGTGGTATTTTATCACCTCCTCTAAGAACCCCTTTTCCTTAATTTCTTAACAGACCTTTTTGAAAAGCACAATTATGACTAGCCTGAACCTTAGAGTATTTTTAAAGAGTGATTATCTGAGTTTATCATAACAGCCATTAGAATAACAGAGACCATTCTCAATTCTCTAAGATGAATAAGATGTAAAACCAAAACATAGATTAGAGATTTGTTTAGACTCCTGGCAGTTTTAAGCTCTGGATCACCAGTTTCCCAGGCTTTATGGTTCCTACGTTCCTGTCCAGTCTACATATACTGTAAATAGGGGGAAGGTCGGGCTCAAGGGTCAGCGTTTGGAGACAACCGCATATGAGCCAGAGGGTCCATGTCACCTGGATGAGTAGCCTTCGTCTGCCACTTCAAGGGATTCACCAGTTATGGACAGTACCAGTGGGGTGCATGGTGGTACATGATGTATAACAAGAACAGGGCCTGTAAAGCATGCACAGGGTAAGGGAGGAAAACCACCACAAAGCGTTGGAGGAAGAGAGTAGTTGCCATGGGTAACCATGAACTGGTGGGAATGTATAGCAACTGGTCAATAAGCGTGGTACCTGGCGTAGGTGACAGGTCCTTTAGTAGCAAGGTGGTCGGTGTTCTGCCTACCTCCCTAGCAGTTGGTTCCCCCAAAGTATCTTGAACCGAACCTGTGTACCAGACCCCATGTACTTAGCTGCATGATACGGGAGAGCTGGAGGAGGTTTACAAATCTACGCATGAGGTCCATGCTTGTTGCACGGATGGACCCCATTCTGTCACTGTGAGTGAGTTGGCAGAGGTATGCTGGGCTGGCAGAGAGCGCATAGGCTCAGTGATGTCCCTTCTAAATGCAACTCGGGACAGTACATTTTACAGAGGGACTCTGTACATCACATTACTGCACATGGTATACGGCTCCTCTCTAAGCCAGTGTTCAGCCATATTGTTCACATCATTTTCACATAACACAACACCGCCTAGTCCTGGTCATTATGAGCACATACATGAAAGGAGATGTACCCCCACGCATGTGCATGGATGAGGTAGGTCGCACCCACAACGATGCAAATGCAACCTGCTTAGAAACTCCCAATCCTGCAGGCTGACATCCACCCATCAAGGCATATTGATATTTGTATAAAACCTACCAAGAGCCAGCCCACTGCTTGCATTGGGGCTCACAAGAGAAGTACTAAGGCAGATTGTTGTGATGTTTTCAGGAAGCTACAGTATGTACAGCACCCTGCTAGCCCCTCAGCTATGATCTTCCCCCATTGCGATGTGAAAGTGTAATTAGTCATCAACGTTTTTGAAGCCTTTTTGTCATAAGACATCAATGTTGGTGACAAACTGGGTGACAACAGTATCCTGGGTGGATAATTATCTTCTGTACCAAATTCATGATCCATAATTCATTTTTCCCGTCAAGAGAAGAGTTTAGGCATGCCCAGCCTCTAAAGATTTATCCATACGCCAGTCATTGGAATTGCCTGTAAGAACCCATCAGCTTCTGTACTAGATTCCATTGGGCTTCTATTGTCAATGCAAAATACAGAAACAGGCTTAATTTACTAATTAGTCATCATTAGCTACTCTTATTTTGTTCTCAGTGGCTCTCATTACTATTGTGTGCATCCAGCAGTGATCACCACACGTAATCTCTGGTTGTGTGAGCAGCCACAAATAGTTGCTTTAGGCACCTTCTGGTGTAAGGGGAGTTATTACAACAAGATTTTCTGTATAAAACAACATATATTTTACTGTCCTTTATACACTATTGTTTGGGTTAAAAACACGCTTTTCCTCTTTTCTCTTTGAAAAGCACATTTTCTCAAACTTACTAAAACTTTCTGTTATTTCATTCTTCCTTCAAAATTAAAAAGTACGTTTCTCTGTCTCTTTGTTTCACCATCAACGCCAATTGGTATAAAGCTTTCACAGGAATTAGACTCCCATAGGTCAATAAGGGATTACAGATTAGGCATCAGTATCAGGGGAATGCCTTATCAAGAGAACCTGTCCTCTTTAATGGAAGAGCGAAGTGAGAGATTCTCATTCAGTCAGAGCTCAGGAAATGTTAGTTAATTAATATAGTGTCATATGTTCATATTTATCAGGCTTCTCATACTGCTTTAATTTTTTCTATATATACTTGTATATGCACACAGTTGGGAAAATAATTATTTGATCCCTTGCAGATTTTGTAAGTTTGCCCACTCACAAAGAAATGAAGGGTCTATTATTTTTATCATTGGTGTATTTTAAATGATAGAGACACAATATCAACCAAACACATAATAGAAATGTTATAAATTAAGTTGCAGTTCTGTGAGTAAAATAAGTACTTGATCCAAGCAAAACATGACTTAGTACTTGGTGGAGAAACCCTTGTTGGCAAGCACAGAGGTAAGACGTTTCTTGTAGTTGGTGACCAGGTTTGTACGCATCTCAGGAGGAATTGTGTCCTGCTCCTCTTTGCAAATCTTATCCAAATCCTTAAGGTTTCTCGACTGTCTCTTTGCAACTCGAAGTTTCAGCTCCCTCCATAAATTTTCTATAGAATTAAGGTCTGTAGACTGGCTAGGCCTCTCCATGACCTTAATGTGCTTCTTCTTGAGCCACTCCTTTGTTGCCTTGGCGGTATGTTTTGGGCCATTGCCATGCTGGAAGACCCATGCATGACCCATCTTCAGTGTTCTGGCTGAGGGAAGAAGGTTCTCATCCAAAATCTTACAATACATGCCCTTGTCCAATGTCTCCTCAATGTGGCAAAGTCAGCCTGTACCTTTAGCAGAGAAACAGTCCCAAAGGATCATGTTTCCACCTCTGTGCTCGACTGTAGGGACAGTGTTCTTATGCCGCATACACACGATCGGAAATTCCGCCAGCAAAAGTCAGATGAGAGCTTTTGGTCAGAAAATGCGACCATGTGTATGCTCCATTGGACTTTTGCTGGCGGAATTCCAGCCAGCAAAAGATTGAGAGCAGGTTCTCAATTTTTCGGTCGGAAAAACTTTCAATCGGAAATTCCGATCGTCTGTACCAATTGCGACACGCAAAATTCCTATGCATGCTCGGAAACAATTCGACGCATGCTCGGAAGCATTGAACTTCATTTTCTCGGCTCGTCGTAGTGTTGTACGTCACCGTGTTCTTGATGGTCGAAAGTTCAGCAAACTTTTGTGTGACCGTGTGTATGCAAGCCAAGCTTGAGCGAAATTCCGTCGGAAAAAACCATCCAAGATTTTTCTGACGGAAAATCCGCTCGTGTGTACGTGGCATTAGGGTCATAGTCAGCATTTTTCTTCCTACAAACACGACGAGTTGAGTTAATGTCAAAGATCTCAATTTTGTTTTCATCTGACCACAGCACTTTCTCCCAATCCTTCTCTGAATCATTTAGATGTTTATTGGCATGACTGTACTTGTGTCTTCTTGAGGAGGGGCACTCGCCGTGTTTGGAGGAAGAAAAACGCTGACTATAACATTTGTATCATGTGTTTTTTCTGGATTTTTGGTTGTCATTCTGTCTCTATCATTTAAAATACACCTATGATAAAAGATATAGACCCTTCATTTCTTTGTGAGTGGGCAAACATAATCGGCAGGGGATCAAATAATGATTTTCCCCACTGTGTATATGTATATATATATATAATTGTTGTACAAACATTTATTGTGTAACAAAGGAATCTCAGAGCACTATGAGTTGGCTAAAGAGGCAAAACGCTAGAAGATGTTTGCTTTGCATCTCCATTTGTCTGATTGGGATCTGGAACTGAGACAATTGATAAAGTAAAGCACCTATGTGTCATTAGGTTGGGTCAGTCCTGTGTACTTTTGTATGTAAATTTAATCTACAGAGCCTGTAAACAGCATTTTTTTCCAAAACAGGCTGTAACTAGATTGAGCATCAGATGTAAAAATGAGAGTGATCCATTTGCTGGCTAAACAAAAAAATGAAGGTATATTTATTCCACATTAGCCTAAATAATAATATCTTGACTGATGTGTTCAACTCTTGACCCTTTCTAGGATACAAGACACTGCTAAAATGCTTGTCTGGCATGTTCTGCAACAGAGAGCTCATTGGAATTATGGGACCGTCTGGTGCAGGAAAATCCACATTAATGAATATTCTAGCTGGATACAGGTAAGGCATTGACCTGTAAAGAAAGAAAATAGCTACTGTATATCTTCCTTTTAGGCTACCAGTAATCTAACAGCTGGTTGCAAGGTATAAAACATTGGGCTAAGTGTATGAAATATCTTGTCTATGAAGACAATAGTATATGAGACCTAAATGCTTTGTATATTGAAAATCTATAAGAAACAATATGCCAGTTTCTGGTGTCCTATGCACAAAGTAAACTTTAAGTCCCCAGAAAAATATAATACCAACCTCAAATGTATAATGTTAGTGTCATTACACCATCGTTCACATTAATGCGGCTTTGAAATTGTGCAACTTCTTCTGAAATGGCACAATTTCAAAGCCGCACGTCAGTGCGACTTGAAAGACATCTGTGCGGCTTCATGCTTCAAAAGTAGTGCAGGATCTATGTTTGCAAATCAGTGCGGCGCCGCAAAGTCGGCGTTGCGCGATTTGAACGGTGCCATTGTCGGCAATAGGCTGCGACTTGTCATGCAATTTGATCTGTTAAATGAGATGACAAATCGCTCCAATGTGAACGGGGGCTAAATGTATGTAATTCTTACCACTTGTTATACATCCCTTAAGCAGCTCAAAAAATGGCAAAAAAGGGACCTAAACATAACAGTGCTGTTTAATCATTGCAGAGAGTATCAATTCTTGATTCCATCCTCTCTCATTGTTTTAAGTAGCCAGCGTTATTAAAATAAGATCAGGTGTCCACACACTTGGGCCTCTTTCACACGGGTGGACCCATCAGACCCTGTCAGTTTTTCAGGCAGACCCGATAGGACCCTCCATTATCCTCTATGAAGGATGTAAACAGACATGTCCGTGCCTATTTACACCCGCCGACATCCAATCTGATCCGCTAAAAACAGACAGATGGAGATCTGTTTCCCATCCATCTAGCTGATGGCAGTCGGTGTAAACGGACAGGTGTTCTGTTTACATCCGACCGCCCATAGAGGAGAGCGGGCTGTGTCTGTGTTCGCTTTGCATGAGCAGAGCAGAAATGGCCCAGCCATTCGCCAACTCAGCGGGGATCAGTGATGGAGTCCATCTCGTGTGAAAGGGGCCTTCCAGGAAACAGGAGGACAAAGCTGAGAAATTACCTCATCAGGTTGTTATTCCAGGTACAGGTTGATCTGGGGGAAATAGGTGACCCAGCTGTGTTGCTTGACAGTAGCAAAGAAAAGTCATGTCACCATCCTAGCTGCGCTGTGTGGTAGAGCTGCTAATGCTTAGTACTGGATGGACAGAAACACAGATCCTTCGGCAGGTAAAACAGCTCCCATACTGTATATCTAATTAAACTATGTATTTATCTATTTTCCTGGAAGAATAAATTAAAGTTCATTACACTTCAGCAGTGTTAATTTTGTCGACTAAAACGACTAAAACATTTTAGTCGACTAAATGAATATTATTTTAGTCAACTAAAATACGACAAAAACAACTGAAATGACTAAAATACAACTAAAACTAAAATGGCATTTTAGTCAAAAGACTAAAATGGGTCTAAAACTAAAATTCCATTTTAGCCAAAAGACTAATGCCCTGTACCGACGATCGGACATTCTGACAACAAAATCCATTGGATTTTTTCCGACAGATGTTGGCTCAAACTTGTCTTGCATACACACAGTCGCACAAAGTTAGTCGGAAATCTGAACGTCAAGAACGCGGTGACATACAACACGTACGACGAGCCGAGAAAGAATGAATTTCAATAGCCAGTGCTGCTCTTCTGCTTGATTCTGAGCATGCGTGCGTGGCACTTTGTGTGTCGGAATTGTCTACACATGATCGGAATTTACGCAATCAGATTTTGTTGTCGGAAAATTTTATAGCCTGCTCTCAAACTTTGTGTGTCGGAAATTCCGATGGAAACTGTCCGATGGAGCCCACACACGGTCGGAATTTCTGACAACAAGCTCCGATCGCACATTTTCCGTCGGAAAGTCCGACCGTGTGTACGGGGCATTAGACTAAAACTAAATCGAAATTTGCTGCCAAAATTAACACTGTACTTCAGGTATCAAACTCTGTAGCCAAACTCTGTTAATTAGCGGAGGTTTTGGAAGATAGTTTCATGTCACAGGTCATACACCGTGGCAAGACTGAGCACAGCAACAAGACACAAAGTAGGTATGCTGCATCAGCAAGGTCTCTCCCAGGCAAAGATTTCAAAGCAGACTGGGGTTTCAAATGTGCTGTTTAAGCTTTTTTGAAGAAGTACAAAGAAAAGGGGCAACGTTGAGGACTGTAGAGGCAGTGGTCAGCCAAGGAAACCTAATGCAGCAGATGAAAGACACATCATGCTTACTTCCCTTCGACGTCTGAAGAAGTCCAGCTGTACCACCAGCACAGAACTGGCAGAAACCAGTGGGACCCAGGTACACCCATCTACTGTCTGGAGAAGTCTGGCCAGAAGTGGTCCTTATGGAAGAATTGTGGCCAAAAAGCCATACCCCTGTCTTGGAAACAAGGCTAAGCCCCCTCAACTATGCATGAAAACATAGGAACTGGGGTGCAGAAAAATGACAGCAGGTGTTCTGGACTGATGGGTCAAAATGTGAAATATTTGGATTTAGCAGGAGGTTGTTTGTTTGCCAAAGGGCTGGAGAGTGTTACAACAATGAATGTCTGCAGGCAACAGTGAAGCATGGTGGAGGTTTCCTGCAAGTTTGGGGCTATATTTCTGCAAATGGAGTTGGAGATTTGGTCAGGATCAATGGCACCCTCAATGCTGAGAAATACAGGCAGATACGTATTCATCATGCCATACCATCAGGGAGGCATGTGATTGACCCCAAATTTATTCTGCATCAGGACAACAACCCCAAACATGCAGCCAATATCATTAAGAGTTATGTCGCGTACACACTATTGGAAATGCTGCCAGCAAAACTCAGATGAGAGCTTTTTGTCTGAAAATGTGACCATGTGTATGCTCCATTGGTCTTTTGCAGACGGAATTCCAGCCAGGAAAAGATTGGGAGCATGTTCTCTATTTTTTGGTCGGGAAAAGTTCCTATTCGAAAATGCATTAGTCTGTATGCAATTCGGACGCGCAAAAAAATCACGCATGCTCGGAAACAATTTGACGCATGCTCGGAAGCGTTAAACTTCATTTTCTCAGCTCGTCATAGTGTTGTACGTCACCGCGTTCTTGACGGTCAAAAGTTCAGAAAAATTTGTGTGACCGTGTGTATGCAAGGCAAGCTTGAGCGGAATTCCGTCGGAAAAACCATCCAAGTTTTTTCTGACAGAAATTCTGATCGTGTGTACGCGGCATTACAGTATCTTCAGCATAAAGAAGGAATCATGGAAGTGATGTTTTTAGCCCCCACAGAGCCCTGCTCTCAACATCATCGAGTCTGTCGAGGATTACATGAAGAGACAAAAGTATTTAAGGCAGCCTACATCCACAAAAGATCTGTGGTTGGTTCTCCAAGATGTTTGGAACAACCTACCTGCCAAGTTCCTTCAAAAATTATGTGCAAGTGTACTTAGAAGAACTGATGCTGTTTTGAGGGCAAAGGGTGGTCACACCAAATATTGACTATTAACACTTTTATTTCTGAAAGCATTAACCACTTCAGCCCCGGAATATTTGGCTGCTCAATGACCAGGCCATTTTTTGCGTTACGGCACTGCGTCGCTTTAACTGACAATTGCGCGGTCATGCGACGCTATACCCAAACAAAATTTATGACCTTTTTTTCCCACAAATAGAGCTTTCTTTTGGTGGTATTTGATCATCGCTGTGGTTTTTATTTTTTATGCTATAAACAAAAAAAGAGCAACAATTTTGAAAAAAACACAATATGTTGTACTTTTTGCTATAATAAATATCCCCATTTTTTTTTTTTTTAAAAAGCGAATTTTTTCTTCAGTTTAGGCCGATATGTATTCTTCTACATATTTTTGGTAATAAAAATCGCAATAAGCGTATATTGATTGGCATCTACAAAATAGGGGAAGGATTTCTGGCATTTTTTTATTTCATTTTTTTACTAGTAATGGCGGTGATCTGCGATTTTTTTATTGGGACTGGAACATTATCGGACACTTTTGACACATTTTTGGGACCATTGACAACTATACAGTGATCGGTGCTATAAAATGCACTGGTTACTGCCTAAATGTCACTGGCAGGGAAGGGGTTAACACTAGGGGTCGATCAAGAGGTTAACTGTGTTCCCTGTGTGTTCTAACTGTAGGGGGAGGGGACTGACTAGAGGAGATGACAGATCTTTGTTCCTAGCTAGTAGGAACTCACGATCTGCCTCTCCTCTCCTCACAGAACTGGGATCTGTGTGTTTACACACACACGTCCCTGTTCTGATACTCATGCCCGCAGTTGTACATGCATTGGCACCCCCGCAGTGCAGCGCGCACGCCTGCTATCCCACTTAATGGAGCCGACGTACAGCTACGACGGTTCGCGGGATAGTGCTGACCTGCCGCAGAATTATGGCGGCGGCTGGTCAGCAATCGGTTAATTTACAGCATTTTGCACACCTGTCTAAAGCTTTTTACAGTAATATATATGTATGTGTGTGTGTGTGTATATATATATATATATACACACACACACACACACACACACACTATAACCAAAAGTATTGGGACGCCTGCCTTTACACACACGTGAACTTTATCAGCACCCTTAGTCCGTAAGGTTCAATATTGAGTTAGCCCACCCTTTGCAGCTATAACAGCTTCAACTCTTTTTAGGAGTGTGTCTATGGGAATGTTTGACCATTCTTCCAGAAGCGCATTTGTGAGCTCAGGCACTGATGTTGGACAAGAAGGCCTGGCTTGCAGTCTCCACTCTAATTCATCTCAAACGTTTTCTATCGGGTTGAGGTCAGGACTCTGTGTAGGCCAGTCAAGTTCCTCCACCCCAAACTAGCTCATCCATGTCTTTATAGACCCTGCGTGGTTGCAATAACTGCAAGTGTCTGTGCTGCAGTAGACGTGGTTGCAATAACTGCAAGTGTCTGTGCTGCAGTAGACGTGGTTGCAATAACTGCAAGTGTCTGTGCTGCAGTAGACGTGGTTGCAATAACTGCAAGTGTCTGTGCTGCAGGAGATGTGGTTGCGGCAGGTCACAAGTGTCTGTAAAGGTGGCCTTTGGTATGCGAAAAAATAAAAAATAAGAGAATTTGAATGTGAAGGACTAAATTGTAACCTTAAGCGGCTGAGGTTGTGCACTTATGGTGTGAGAAAATGAATTAGATACGAATCGTAGTACCGCGGGCCGGCTAGACTCAAATCGGACTGTAATGGGTATAAAAAAGGGAACAAATACAAATCTGTTGTAGGGTAGAATGTGATGAACGAATGGATCCGATCCGATGCATAACCGTTGCACCGCTAGTACGACTAGGTTCGAATCGGACTGTAGTTTGTGGGCAACGTATCCAGTGTGAACCGGGAAAAGCGTGATGTAGCGCCGTGCTTCGGCAAGTAGATAGAACAAGGACAGCGTTCGTACAATTCGTAAGTTCCACTGCGGGAACTGGACATACGACATGGGGGACACAATGAATGGCAACAAATTGACATGACATAACAACATAATAAAGAATACTACCTGCGACAGTGTCCTGTGCAGCTAGGTTCGAATGGGACTGTAGCGGATGTGCAATGTATCGGGAGAACTGTGGTGTAGTGTCGTGCATGACGCACATGGAAACAACTTTGGTTTGGCAAGTAGATGGGAAAAGAACCACGTTCGAATGTTTTGTAAGTTCCGCTGTGGGAACTGAACACACAAGATTGGGGATACAACGAATGGCAACGATTGGGGCATGATACGAATACATAGTAACTAATCCTACCTGTGAAAGTGAGCAAGACTTGATCAAAAAATAATGAATAAAGCAACTGCAACACACTGTATTCGGGGACAACAGACTCACGAACACGAAGTGAGTTGAAGAGTCAGCCTGGTAACGCAACGAATCGCGCACTGCAACCGATAAGGAGCATGGGCGCGTTGGCTGCTTAAATACCCCCCCCAGGCTCCTCCCATAAATTCAGGCCTCTTATATATTATACTGTGTATATATATTTCTGACTATAATACAGGTAGAGATCTATAGTAGGCTCAGATCACATTCATATAAAGTCAAGCAAAGTACTGCAATATAATATCTAACAAGACAAAAATGGGCAAAGAGACCTGAAGATAATTATGGATTTCCTGGTTGACAAAATATGAAAAATAAGTGCTAGTGCACACAAAGCTGGGTGACCGTGCAAAGGAAATTATTATAAACCTGATAAAATAAACACCTAAAAAATCATATTAGTCAAATTAGTAACACCTGAAGCCTGTGACTACCTGTATTCATGCAAAGTATGAGTCGGCATCATGGCTTATAATAACAAGAAAAACACATTTGTTGTGACCAGGAGTTTGCTGTACTAGGATTTTGTAGGCTTTCATAAACTAGATAAAGATCTACCTGTCTACAATAATAATGCACAAAATGTGCCCAATGCAGGGTTAACATCTTCCTTATTTTTTTGGACCTGTCCAAGTTTTTGGCAGGAAATCAAATTTTGTCTCAAATTCTAAATTATTCCCTTATTTTCTGCAGTAGCTATTCTTGGCATTGTCCTGCAGTCAGGAAGGGAATTCAGTCACCTACATTTTAATGGCAGCAATGCAAGCTTGCCTTGATTGGTTCAAACTTTAGGGAGGTTCATCCTCTCTATTTGTCCTATTTACTGTTATCACTGAAAGTGAAAGTAAAGGAAAATCCCACATTTTCCGTTTTCCCCAGAACGGGAATAGAGGGGAAATCTTCCTATAGGCACTCCAGGTGATCCTGGTGACAATGAATTCTCTCACTTTGGGGGAATTTCCTCTTACTTCCTGTCTTTGTCCCCAATGGGACACATAGGGCAAAGAAAACTCTGATGGAGTTATACCTCCTCCTATACCCCTCCTAAATTCTATCCAAAATAAAAAAACAATTGCCTATATTTCCATTTTATTTTTTCCTTTTATATTGTGTTTATATTATCTTCATTGAGTTAGGGGGATTTGCATTCTGTCTTAGGTCTCCTGTAGTTTGGATTACCTGTGGTTTGCGATACGGATACAGACACTTTCATAAAACAGGAAACGTCACAGGCTGGAGACTAATGCCGCGTACACACGGTCGGACTTTCCGGCATTCTTGGTCCGGCGGACCAGAGTGTGCCGGACAATCCGCCCGTGTGTGGGCGGCGGCGGACTTTTCCGGCGGACTTCTTCCCAAAAGCCCGCCGGACCTAGATTTAAAGAAAGTTTCAAATCTTTCCGTCGGACTCAGTTTCGGGCGGAAAGTCCGCTCGTGTATGTGCTGGTCCGACGGAAAGCCCGCTCGTGTGTAGGCTGGTCCGACAGACCAAATACGACACGAGGGCAGGGTATTGCATCTCGCGCTCGCTGCAATAGGAAAAACAAATCTTCCTATTGCGGCGAGCGCGGGGCATACCAGGCCCTTAGGTCTGGTATGGATTATAAAGGGGAACCCCTACGCCGAAAAAACGGCGTGGGGCCCCCCCTAGAATCCATACCAGACCCCGATCCGAGCACGCAGCCTGGCCGGTCAGGAAAGGGGGTGGGGACGAGCGAGCGCCCCCCCCCATCTGAACCGTACCAGGCCGCATGCCCTCAACATGGGGGGTGGGTGCTTTGGGGGAGGGGGGCGCCCTGCGCCCCCCCCCCCAAAGCACCTTGTCCCCATGTTGATGAGGACAAGGGCCTCTTCCCGACAACCCTGGCCGTTGGTTGTCGGGGTCTGCGGGCGGGGGCTTATCGGAATCTGGGAGCCCCCTTAAATAAGGGGGCCCCCAGATCCCGGCCCCCCACCCTATGTAAATGAGTATGGGGTACATGGTACCCCTACCCATTTACCTAGGAAAAAAGTGTAAGTAATAAAACACACTACACAGGTTTTTAAAATATTTTATTAAACAGCTCCGGGGGGGGGATCTTCCTCCGGCTTCGGGGGTCTTCTTCCGGCTTCGGGGGTCCCTCCGCTTCATCTTCTCCCGGCGTCCGGTTGGTTCTTCTCCGCTCTCCGGCCTCTTCTCCCGGTGTCGCAGGTCTTCGGCCGGCCCCCTCCGCTGTCTTCATGTAGCTCTATTGCCAGCGGAGGTCCGGACTTCTTGGCTTCTTGGCTTCTTGGCTTCTCTTCTCTTCCCCCAGATGTTGACACGACGCTCTCTCCGGCTGGACTGGTCTCTGAGGGCTGCGTTGTGACTTATATAGGCGGAGACCCCGCCCCCATATGATGTCACAGTCCTTGGGCATGCTGGGACTGGGACGTTTTAGGGGGCGTGGTCGACCACGCCCCCTAAAACGTCCCAGTCCCAGCATGCCCAAGGACTGTGACATCATATGGGGGCGGGGTCTCCGCCTATATAAGTCACAACGCAGCCCTCAGAGACCAGTCCAGCCGGAGAGAGCGTCGTGTCAACATCTGGGGGAAGAGAAGAGAAGCCAAGAAGCCAAGAAGCCAAGAAGTCCGGACCTCCGCTGGCAATAGAGCTACATGAAGACAGCAGAGGGGGCCGGCCGAAGACCTGCGACACCGGGAGAAGAGGCCGGAGAGCGGAGAAGAACCAACCGGACGCCGGGAGAAGATGAAGCGGAGGAACCCCCGAAGCCGGAAGAAGACCCCCGAAGCCGGAGGAAGATCCCCCCCCCGGAGCTGTTTAATAAAATATTTTAAAAACCTGTGTAGTGTGTTTTATTACTTACACTTTTTTCCTAGGTAAATGGGTAGGGGTACCATGTACCCCATACTCATTTACATAGGGTGGGGGGCCGGGATCTGGGGGCCCCCTTATTTAAGGGGGCTCCCAGATTCCGATAAGCCCCCGCCCGCAGACCCCGACAACCAACGGCCAGGGTTGTCGGGAAGAGGCCCTTGTCCTCATCAACATGGGGACAAGGTGCTTTGGGGGGGGGGCGCAGGGCGCCCCCCTCCCCCAAAGCACCCACCCCCCATGTTGAGGGCATGCGGCCTGGTACGGTTCAGGAGGGGGGGGCGCTCGCTCGTCCCCACCCCCTTTCCTGACCGGCCAGGCTGCGTGCTCGGATCGGGGTCTGGTATGGATTCTAGGGGGGCCCCACGCCGTTTTTTCGGCGTAGGGGTTCCCCTTTATAATCCATACCAGACCTAAGGGCCTGGTATGCCCCGCGACGGGGCTCGCAAGGTGTCAATCTCGCCGATAAAAGCGGCAAGATTAACATCCTTTTCTAGTCCCGTCGCACCTGAGTCACGTTCAAAATGAACGGACTTGTCCGTGTGTGGGCAAGTCCGTTCATTCTGAAAGTCCGCCGGAACTCCGGCGAAAGTCCGTCGGAAAGACGGGCGGACTTAGCCCGCCGGAAAGTCCCGGCGTGTGTGGGCAAGTCCATCCGTTTTAAAGTCCGGCGCACCTGGCGGACAAAGTCCGTCGGAAAGTGTGCCGGACCAAGTAGGATAGAAAGTCCGACCGTGTGTACGCGGCATAAATGTATTGATTAAAACCCAATTTTCTTTGTTGGGCTGCCAGGAGCCCTGCTGAGAGAATGACATCCCAGCCTTCTGAAATGACTCAGGGTGTAGAATGGGGCACCTAATGGTGTTGGGGACTTTAATAAAGCGATTTAATAAAAAAAGACCAGAGAATAACCCAAAGTTTGTGTTAAAATGTTTTTAAAACAGGGACAGTGGAATGACTGGTGAAATCCTGGTAAATGGAAAGCTGAGGGAGCTACGAACATTCAGGAAGATGTCCTGTTACATAATGCAAGATGACATGTTATTACCACATTTAACAGTCAAGGAAGCAATGATGGTGAGTTAATCAGCATTAACAGATTTTATGAGTCAGGAATGGAAGACCTACCTTGTTTAAAGCAGTATTAAACCCCAAAGCAAACATTTATTACATTGCAGCTGGTGAACAAGCTGTCCTGCAGATGTAGCAGTTAAGGTGTTGAGAAAACCATTTAACTCTGACAGGGGTGCTTACAATCATAAGCTTTTATTTATTGATTTAAAACGTTTATCCCAAAAGGAATAAAACTGTTTGCTGTGAGCTGGAGCTTGGCTTCAATTTGTTACTGTATCTAAATCTGCTAGCCCATCTAAGGCCGGCCATGCATGGAGCTAATTTTTATCCTGCAACCACGGGTTGCAGAAAAGAAATTTGCTCGGTATCCCTATCAACACAGACAGTGTTGATGCAGGAATCACTTTGTCTTCTCCTGGCGGGGGAAGCTATTCCTGCTAGGAGAAGAGAGTGAATATTGCTAGCGGCTATAATCGCAGGTAAAACCCAGCATGCTGGTTGTACCCAAGTTGATTGATCAATCAACTTGGTACATTCAGCCTGCCCATACACAATTCGAACTGTGTATGGTCTGCCTAACACTCCCCTCCCCCAGACTGACAATGCTGCTGTCCTTGCGTTCATCCAGAGTGGGGGCACTCTAATACAGGAGGTGTGTTACTAGCCAGATCACCAGGTGAAACTGATTTTAAAAAATTAAGATAAGAATACTTATGCAGCCATCACATCTAATGATTGGTAAGATACAATATATTACGTTAGGCTTTAATACCTCTGTAAAGCATATCTGTCAGAACCTGAATCACCTGCTGGTGGCACTGTGGTTCCTAGAGCTGAAAAGTTTGGGTTCCGGTGTCCACTAGCAGGTGTCTCCCAGTAGCCAGCAGATCCCAGTGCTTAGGCTCTACCTGTTGCTGGCTGCTGTGACTGCTTACCTACTGTGTTCTCATTACCTACTGTATTTATTGATGCTCTGCACCTGACCTTGATCCTGATAATTACTGTAATCCTGCTCCTGTTCCTAAGCCCTGCTGCCTCATATCTGCTCCCCTTGTTCCTGATCCTAGTCTTCTGCTCCTTGTGGGCGGGGCCTAATAGGGTGTACCTTTTGCACGGAGTGTGGTCATGTGAAAAATCTAACATTAAGGCAGTTCCCCAACTTAGAGATGAGTCTTCACTGTGTGCAGTAAAATAACATATAGAGTTTCTGTGAAAAGCGACTCTTCACTACACACTGTAACTTGTATGTTGCTTTAGGAGGGATGTGCTGTGCCCACTCTATCAGTCCAGCATATCTCTGTTACCCCACTCCCAGTAACAGAATGAGGTCCCGTCGTGCACCTAGCATGGACCTCATGCGTGCACTTTTTTCTTACCGTACCAATGTGACCAGGTCATGAATCTCTGTAACGCAGCTTTGGATCTGGTTGCTATTGGATACCAACCGCTAGGGAGGGAGACAAACAACAACCCCCCTCGGTGTCTTGAACTTGTGCTTGGTTACTCTTAGCAGCTACACTAGTTTCTTTTTTTTGCCAAGTTAACCCTTTATAGTGGTGTTTCTTCATACCCCATTGTGCTTTACAAACCCTAGTTCTTTAGATATACCAGAACCAACATGCACCCCTTTGAATAACTTCAGACCGGGCTTAGAATGATTAATGTAACTTTACTGAAGAAGTGTGGCATAACAGTTCAATATGAACAACGTCCTTCCCCTGACCCTAACTATAGTAGTGTGGCTACCCAGGCATACCTCAGCGTGGTGAGAGTCCTTTATGGCATTGTCCATTACCTAAATGTCTCCGAAAGCCCCATTGTCTTCAGCAAGCTGCAAGACGCAGCAGACCACGAACGGAACCGACCGAATAGGAACAAGAACCAGCTCATGAACCCCAGCTTTTCCCTTTTCTATAGCACAGGTGGGCTGGCTAGGACCAAAAAGCCCAGGAACTGAGCCTGCAACAGTTAGCCCGTACCCCAGCCTGGGCCAGACGCTATTTTGCTAGTAGCAATACATTTCAACCTGCCTACACCGTTAAAAATCCGTCTCCCTGTTTGTTCCTTGCATCTCCTGTCTTACCCTGCTTCTCTGTGTTCTCCCACTTCGATGTATATATTGTATTATTTTTAGGTTGCTGGTTAGCTTTTCTGTCACTTGGTTCACTGTTGACATATACATAGCCTGATTTCAGTTTCATTAATTGCAGTTACACCGATCTTGCCATCCCTGCTTCTTCTGGATACCAGCACTTGGCATCCTAATAGTATCCAACCACAAATGCAAATATATAATGCATTGCAGTTTACCAGTTCATAAATGAGTTGGCTGTATTAGTTTCCTTTTTAACTGATTCCTTTTTTTCACCTGGTGATTCTGCCAGTAACACACTTGCTGCACTAGGGTTACACGCTCACTCACCTTACATTATCAGAACAACAGAAGCAGGACGGGACCAAAGAAACATCCTTCTATTCCAGTGGCAGCCCATCCATACAGGGTACAGGGGCGCTGCCCTGCTAATCCATGCGCCTGACCCCTAATCTACATGCAGGGCACCGGACACATGGATTCCAATGGGGTTTTTATTTTTAGGAGCACGTGATCAAATCCTGAGACTCTAATTGGCTTTAAAAATGGGTGGGTCCCACCCAGTTGTGTGACAATAGACCCAGGTCCCACCCAGTTGTGTGACAATAGACCCAGGTCCCACCCAGTTGTGTGACAATAGAACCCATTTGTGTGACAATAGACAGTTAATATTCGCTATTGTCTTCCTGATTCTCCTCCCGGCCAATCTGGAAGCTGGTCCTGAGACCCGTCACCTGATTGGCCAAAAAAAGAAGCAATCCTATTGGGCACCGAGGAGGGAGGAGACGCAGGAGAAGCCACCAAAGCCGAGGAGGAGGAGGTGCAGGGTGAAGCAACCGCCCGGAGGAAGCGATGCCCGCTACCTAGATGGGGTAAATGCGGGGCTGTTGGCCAACCGGTGGGGGTTTGCCTGAGACCTGACCGACTAGCTGCCATTGTTTATCCTCTTCTTCCATTGAAGTTCTGTAGTCCCCAGAAGTAAATAGAAGTAATGCAACTGATAAGCATGCAGTGCAAGGCGTTGAAAACAGGTAGTTATTAGCTTACAAAATTTCTGGCAAGGTCAACAAGTAATTTTGCACTTATCAGATATAACAAAAAGCTTTCAATGATATATTGAACTGACCAAACAGGTTGGTTTAGACCAAAAGCTTTGGGGAATTGCCAGTGTGATCAGCATGTTACTAGTAAAGCAATGCAGAAAAAAGCATTTTAGCCATTATAGTATTTGCTATAGTTGCAGAATCTTACTTGTATTGTCAAGGAAGGAGAAATAAAATAAAAATAATAAAAGCAATCCAACAGATGATGTGATACCTTGTATAAGTTGAGTGTATGCTCAGCTGTTCTCATTCTAGTAGCTTGATGGGTGGTTTGAGGTGGCTTATTGGGTAAAAACACAAGGCTGACAGAGGTAGGTCAGAAGTTATGCTATGGTGGCTGGGCAACAAAACACCAAGCATAAAAAATAGTATATTTTTCAGCATGTCTTGTCTTCTGTTCCTAAATAGGTCTCTGCCAACTTGAAACTCAATGAGAAGATGGATGTCAAAAGAAAGTTGGTGAGTATAGGGTAATATGGTGTTAGGGTTAAGGTACAGATAATATTAAAGCCCCATTTAACTGACAATATAAAAATGTTCTTCCTTGGCAGGTAAATGAGATTTTGACAGCACTGGGTCTTCTTGAATGCTGTGGAACTCGTACATTAAACCTCTCAGGAGGTCAGCGCAAGCGTTTGGCTATAGCCCTGGAACTAGTCAACAATCCTCCAGTCATGTTCTTTGATGAACCAACTAGGTATACATTTTCCATTATACTTACTGGTGTACTGTAATAATGTGAAGCTGTCTGTTGAGATTCAATGTAAATGTTTTGGTAATCATATTCATATAAATGATACCAAACATAAATCAATAAAACAATATTAGAAGTTATCTTCTAAACTTTGTACCCATTAGCATAACTGTAATGTCCCAAGGTTTGGTTTAACTTAGAGTTTACTTACCCTCTCTTTTATATAAACGGCTTTTAAAAATCTTGCGTTGAATAGAAGAAGACTTAAGCCTAGTACAGCACACGGCATTATTTTTTTTTGGGTCGGAGCCGTTGTACTGAGAATCAGATGTTAGTACAGCGATCTCCCCCACTGAGCTGTTGTGTTCTGATAGGGGGATGGCCCCCTTGGCTGAGAGTCCTGATCGGGAGTCAGGGGGCCGCTGGTTTTCCAGCATGCACGTCTGAAAGAAGCCAGTCGAACAGCTGAATTACACACAGGCCAAATGTCTGCTGGTTTTTATTAAACCGGCCGATGTCGCCCAACATTCGGGCCCATGTGTACTAGTCTTAAGAATCTGATAAGTAGTGTATAGATCCAAGATAAAATTAAAGTTGAAGCCTCCATATACAGAACAACCAAGGTAATTGAACTTTCACTCGATAAAATGAGCAAAGATTAATTTCAATTATCCAATCATGTGAAAAGAAAATTCCTGTTTACTTATTTTATCTATACACAGCTACAGTTTATTGGTAGAAGATTCTCAACTCATTTAGTAAATCAGTCTCAGTGTCTCCATGGGATGTAACAGCTTCCCGGGAAACCAGAAGACCATTTAAGGTGTAGGTATTGCCAACATTTTTTATTTTAGATACAATAGGGAGGGGTTAAATCCCTGCCAGTTTATATTTACAGTCTATGTCCCTTGTTCTCTTCACTGCCTATCCCAGACTCACAACTGTAAAGTGAGAGGAAAGCTAAGATCTAAAGTGAAGGAAAATTACCTCCTTGTCAGCTGTCACCAGAACAAGAGTTTTATATGTCTCTAAAATGTTGGATTACTCATCACCTTCTGTCTCATTGACAAAAGGATAAATAATAGAGCGTGAATCTTGCCACCAGGGACAAAGATAAAAAATGGATATTTGAAAGGGGTTCTAGTCGTTTCACACTCCGTTGAAAAAAGAAAAAAAGTTTTGGCTATACATACACTTTTAGGGCCCATTTAGATCTATGTGTGTGTATGTATGTACAGGTGCGGTCTTTAGTGTTAGTCAAGTGCGTTGTCATGCACAACATATGTTTCCTTTGTGCGATGAAGTGCATTTTAAAACGTTAAAGGGTATTTTCAATGCATACAGCCAGGTGAATCTTATAAAATTAGAATATTATCAAAAAGTTAATGTATTTCAGCAATTCAATTAAAAAAAGTGAAACTCATATATTTTATATAGATGCGTTACACACAGTGATATTCAAGCATTTCTTTCTTTTCATTTTGATGATTATGGCTTACTGCTAGTGAAAAACTAAAATTCAGTATCTCAGAAAATTAGAATATTACATAAGACCAATAAAAAGAAAATGGATTTTTAATATAGAAATGTTGGCTTACTGAAAAGTATGTCCATGTACAGTATAGTATGCACTCAATACTTGGATGGGGCTTCTTTTGCATGAATTACTGCATCAATGCCATGTGGCATGGAGGCGATCAGCCTGTGCTGAGGTGTTATGGAAGCCCCTGTTGCTTTGATAAGTGGCCTTTAGCTCGTCTGTATTGTTGGGTCTGGTGTCTCTCATCTTCCTCTTAACAATACCCCACTGATTCTCTATGGGGTTTAGATCAGGCGAGTTTGCTGGCCAATCAAGCACAGTGATACCATGATCATCAAACCAGGTATTGGTACTTTTGGCAGTGTGGGCAGGTGCCAAGTCCTGCATCTCCAAAAAGCTGGTCAGCTGAGGAAAGCATGAAGTGCTCTAGAATTTCCTGAGAGAGGGCTGCGCTGACTTTGGACTTGATAAAACAGTCTAGACATGTGCAGGATGAAAAAATTTGTTTAGTTTCATTTCGATTCGTTATTTAACTAAATTCGTTTAGTTAAATTCGTTGCATTCGTTGCATTCGTTACATTCGTTTTCGGAATTCGTTTCATTTTCAAATTCGAAAAAATTCTACCACATTTAAAAAAAACTGTCAAATTCGAAAAAAAAATTCTACCACATTCGAAAAAAAACTATCAAATTCGAAAAAATTCTACCACACTCGATAAAAACTGTCAAATTCGAAAAAATTCTACCACATTCGAAAAAAACTATCAAATTCGAAAAAATTCTACCGCATTCGAAAAAAACATTAACTGAATTTGAAAAAGTAAACTGTATATATAACCATTTTGCAAAATTTGAAATTCGTATAGGATGAAATCGAATTCCAATAGAAAAGATTAGGATAGAATAGAAAATATAAAAGAATAGCATAGAAAAACAATAGAACAGAATATATATATATATGTATATATATATATATATATATATATATATATATATATATGCATCCGAATTTCCGAATAATGAAAAATTTGTCCGAATTTCGATTCGGAACGAAACAAAATGCACATACCTATAAAACACAGTGGACCAAGGCCTGCAGATGACATGGCTCCCCAAATCATCACAGACTGTGGAAACTTCACACTGGACCTCATGCTACTTGGATTCTGTGCCTCTCCACTATTCCTCCAGACTCTGGGACCTTGATTTCCAAATGACATGCAAAATTCTCCACAGTCCGTGAAGATTTGGGGGGCCTTGTCATCTGCTGATGTTGGTCCACTGTGTTTTATCAAATCAAAAGTCAGCACAGCCCTCTACCAGGAAATTCTAGAGCTCTTCATAGTTCCCTCTGATGACCAACGTAATGGAAATGCTGATTTCATTTTCCAGCAGGACTTGGTACCTACCCACACTGCCAAAAGTACCAATACCTGGTATAATGATCATGGTAACACTGTGCTTGAATGGGCAGCAAACTCACCTGACCTAAACCCCATAGAGAATCTGTGGGGGTCAAGAGGAAGATAAGAGACACCAGACCCAACAATGCAGATGAGCTGAAGGCAGCTATCAAAGCAACCTGGGCTTCCATAACACCTCAGCAGTGCCACGGGCTGATCATCTCCATGCCACACCGCATTGATGCAGCAATTCATGCAAAAGGAGCTCTGGGTATTGAGTGCATATTATAATGTACATGGACATACTTTTCAGTAAGCCGACATTTCTGTATTAATTTTTTTTTCACTTTTTGAATTTAATTACTGAAATAAAGGAACTTTTTGATCATATTCTCATTTTATGAGATGCACCTGTATTTTCAATTTAGAATTAAGAGTGGATAAATGTAACAGTCATTGACCGAGGCTTATTATTACATGCTATATATTCACATGTGTGGTGCTAAATTACAAAACATGTTATATTAATGTGTAATTCCATCGAAAAAGTAATATAAAAAAATCAATTAAATACAATTGTAGTACACTATTAGTAAGAAAAATTATTAGTGAATTGAAACATTTTTTAAGGGAGGTCCCTTGAAAAAGCCTAATTGGTGTAAGGCATATCAGGAGGTTTTGTGTGGCACATCCCTCAAGCAGAGAACTCTTCTCCCCGGGGAGTCTATCAGCCAGACTGAGGTGGTGAGCTGTGGGTTTCATCCCGCTCTGCAGTGTAATGATTTGGATCATCAAGATCTGTGGATTACTTTGTGTCAAATAAAAGCAACAGTTGTGTAAACAGAGAGCACTATTCTATTCTTTGTATCCTTTTTATGGCCATTGATTGTGATTTGTGGAGTGGACCTGTCAGTGGAGAGAATTTGAACTACCAGAGAGTTGGAGCCATTCCCGTCTCCTAAAGGGAAAAGTTGCTGCATTACCTTTATATAATTTAAAGGTCTGGTTTATAAGGTGAGAATCCATCCTTGTCACTCTGGTGGTGGTTGGATTCTTTTGCACAAGCACACAGGAAATTTAGTGTTCTTTGGAATTATTTCACAAATGTTATTATTTATTACTTATTTCATGAATGTTTTGTTTATGTATTTTATATTATTATTATTATTATACAGGTTTTTTATAGCATCAACATTTTGGGCAGCGCTTTACAACATGGGGGCAAACAGTACAGTTACAATACAGTTCAATACAGGAGGGATCAGAGGGCCCTGCTCGTTAGAGCTCATATTAATTGTTTTTCATCATGGACTTTTTATTGCACATTTTTTGTTCTCATTTTTAAAGTAATAGTGTACTAATATTGTATTTGATTATTTGTTGTTCTGAGGTGAGCGCAATGATTTGGGGTATTTAATGTATTATTACATGTTATATGCATTTTGGTGCACTGCCATTGACTTCTATGGGCCTCCCAATGCATTGAAATGCAGAAAGAAAAGAAAAACCAGACATGTCAAATTTTTCAAAGCACACTTCTCTGCGGCACTAAGATGGGAACAAACATTATTTTTACTATTTGGAAGTTGGACACATACATTTTAGCTTGTTGCAGCCCGAAACAATGTATATGGTCCCTCAAAGATGAACGAGATTAACTATTATATACTGCAAAGAGTCTACTGTTTTTGGATGTATTGTTAGTTTGTTGCCTGGCGGTTATGTATACAGAACACTGTAACGCTGGATCTTGTTGGCAACTTCTGCCAAAAAATATTGCTTTTAGTTATACTTTAACCCCTTTATAACCACATAACACATACAGTATCTCATAAAAGTGAGTACACCCCTCACATTTTTGTAAATATTTTATTATATCTTTTTATGTGACAACACTGAAGAAATGACACTTTGCTACAATGTAAAGTAGTGAGTGTACAGCTTGTATCACAGTGTAAATTTGCTGTCCCCTCAAAATAACTCAACACACAGCCATTAATGTCTAAACTGCTGGCAACAAAAGTGAGTACACCCCAAAGTGAAAATGTCCAAATTGGGCCCAATTAGCCATATTCCCTTCCCGGTGTTATGTGACTCATTAGTGTTACAAGGTCTCAGGTGTGAATGGGGAGCAGGTGTGTTAAATTTGGTGTTAACGCTCTCACTCTCTCATACTGGTCACTGGAAGTTAAAAATGGCACCTCATAGCAAAGAACTCTGAGGATCTGAAAAAAAAGAATTGTTGCTCTACATAAACATGGCCTAAGCAAGTGATGGCGAACCTATGGCACGTGTGCCACAGCTGGCACGCAGAGCCCTCTCTGTGGGCACTCGAGCCAAGTCACCGGATCGCTACCCGTATTACATTACTTCTAGATGGGCCACCTGTGATTGGTGCTCGGAGACAGACAGGGGTGGATTGAAAACCTCGGAGTGTGCAGGTAGAGGGAGAACCTCAGCCATGTCCTCTGCTCAGGAGTTTTGCTACGTCCCAATCACTGCACTCAGCTGACAGCCATCACCAGCTCTATAAAACGGGTGGGCAAGGAGGAAGGGGTAGTGCTGAGTTTGGTGGAGAGTGTATGCTGGTAACGGCTCTATAGTGTATAGAGATTTATCATGTAAGTGACTTTGGCTCTATAATCTGATGCTGGATGGGTCAGTGTAGACTGGGTGTCACTACTGCCCCTGGAGGATGGGGATTGCTGGGGACTCAGAGGGAGAAATGTACAGGTGAGAGGGGAGGTCGGGGACTCCCAGAGGCGCCATTACTGTAACGAACCAAGTGTGATCTCCTCCTGGGGATCAAACATATAGTAAGGTGAGCAGAGTTCTGTGCCCCCCTCCTCTGGATGCAGGCACATAACCTCTGACACGCTGCTGTGTACACCTGTCGCATTTTAGGCACTTGAGTAAAAAAAGGTTCGCCACCACTGGCCTAGGCTATAGGAAGATTGCCAAGACCCTGAAACTGAGCTTCAGCATGATGGCCAAGACCACACAGCGGTTTAAGAGGACAGGTTCCACTCAGAACAGGCCTCGCCATGGTTGACCAAAAAAGTTGAGTGCACGTGCTCAGCGTCATATCAAGAGGTTGTCTTTGGGAAACAGACGTATGAGTGCTGCCAGTATTGCTGCAGAGGCTGAAGGAGAAAATGCATGTTGACAAGGGGAGTGTAGAGGTGGGCGGGGAGTCTACTGACATCACGACTCCACCCACCGAGCTCCAAACAACAGACCCACCCACAGAATCTGCAGTTTTTCGGGTCTCATAACAGAGAGAGGGGAGACATTTGACAGGTAAGGATACATGCAGGAGGCATGTATATCCTTATAGATAACTACTATGGCAGTAGTTTAGAAAGGATGAGAGTGGGTTTACATCCACTTTAACCACTTCAATACCAGGCACTTAGACACCTTCCCGCGCTTTCAGTGCTGTCGCAATTTGAATGACAATTGCGCGGTCATGCTACACTGTACCCAAACAAATTTTTTATCATTTTGTTCCCACAAATAGAGCTTTCTTTTGGTGGTATTTGATCACCTCTGCAGTTTTTATTTTTTGTGCAACAAATAGAAAAAGACCGAAAATTTTGAAAAAAAAACAAGTTTTTCTTTGTTTCTGTTAAATTTTTTTGTAAATAAGTGTTTTCTTCTTCAATGATGGGCACTGATATGGCTGCACTGACAGGCACTGATATGGCGGCAATGATGGGCACCGATGAGGTGGCACCAATGAGGTGGCACTGATGAGGTGGTACCGACGGGCACTGATGATGGGCACTCATAGGTGGCACCGATGGGCACTCATAGGCGGCACTGATGGGCACTCGTAGGTGGCATTGATTGGTACTTATGGGTGGCTCTAATGAGTACTTATGGGTGGCACTAATAGGTGGCACAGATGGGCACTGATGGACACTGATAGGTGGGCACTGATGGGCACTGATGGGCACAGATGGGCACTGACAGGTGGCACCGATGGGCACTAACAGGTGGCACTGATGACACTGGTGGCATTGATTACACTGATTGGTGGCATTGCTGGGCAGAACTGAAATATAATGGTGCCAATCAGTGCCCATTTGTGGGCACAGATTGGGCACATTAGGCACATGTGGATGGCCATGGGGTACATACCTGGCCATCCACATGTTGCCCCCTTCCCTGGTGGTCCTAGTGGCGTCCCTGGTGGTCCAGTGTGGTCATCTGAGGGGGGGCTGCGCTAATAAACAATCAGCGCAGACCCCCCCTGTCAGGAGAGCCGCCGGTCGGCTCTCCTCTACTCGCGTCTGTCAGACGCGAGTGAGGAGAAATCGATCAACGGCTCTTCCTATTGACATCATGATCAGCCGTGATTGGACACGGCTGATCACGTGGTAAAGAGCCTCCGGCGGAGGCTCTTTACCAAGATCGGTGGAGCGGTGTGTCAGACTGACACACCGCTCCACCGATCGCCGCAATGCACGCCCCCGTGAGCGCACAGCGGCATGTTATCCTGCTGGATGTCATATGACGCCCAGTCAGGATAACGGAACCACCGCCCAGCCGTCAATCTGCTATAGGCCGGGCGGGAAGTGGTTAATTACCATAAATAAGTAATATAATATACAATTAATTATTATATATCATTTTTAGGGTAATTTACTATATTTTCAAAAACTGTACTCAAGCAGGTAGCTTAACCACCTCAATACAGTGCACTTTCACCCCCTTCCTGCCCAGGCCATTTTTCAGCTTTCAGCGCTGTCACAATTTGAATGACAATTGCGCGGTCATGCAACACATTTGCCCCCCACAAATAGAGCTTTCTTTTGGTGGTATTTGATCACCTCTGCGGTTTTTATTTTTTGAGCTATAAACAAAAGAAGAGTGACAAGTTTGAAAAACACACAATATTTTTTACTTTTTGCTATAATAAATATGCATTTTTTTTAAACAAATTTTTTCCTCAGTTTAGTATTCTTCTACATATTTTTGGTAAAAAAAATCGCAATAAGCGTATATTGATTGGTTTGCTCAAAAGTTATAGCATCTACAAAATAGGGGATAGATTTATAGCATTTTTATTATGATTTTTTGTTTTACTAGTAATGGTGGCGATCCGCAATTTTTATCCTGACTGCAACATTATGGCGGACACATCGGACACTTTTGACACATTTTTGGAACATTCACATTTATACAGCGATCCGTGCTATAAAAATGCACTGATTACTGTATAAATGGGACTGGCAGGGTAGGGGTTAACACTAGGGGGTGATCAAGGGGTTAATTATGTTTCCTAGGGAGTGATTCTAACTGTAGGGGGAGGGGACTCACAAGGGGAGGAGACCGATCGGTGTTCCTCTATACTGAGAGCACACCATCAGTCTCCTCTCCCCTGACAGGACGTGGATCTGTGTGTTTCAGAGTCCGCACAGAGCCCCCTAACTTCAGAGTCCGCACAGAGCCCCCTAACGTCAGAGTCCGCACAGAGCCCCCTAACATCAGAGTCCGCACAGAGCCCCCTAACATCAGAGTCCGCACAGAGCCCCCTAACATCAGAGTCCGCACAGAGCCCCCTAACATCAGAGTCCGCACAGAGCCCCCTAAAATCAGAGTCCGCACAGAGCCCCCCTAACATCAGAGTCCGCACAGAGCCCCCCTAACATCAAAGCCTGCACAGAGCCCCCTTAACATCAGAGTCCGCACAGAACCCCCTAACATCAGTGTACGCACAGAGCCCCCCTAACATCAGAGTCCACACAGAACCCCCTAACATCAGTGTACGCACAGAGCCCCCCTAACATCAGAGTCCGCACAGAGCCCCCCTAACATCAGAGTCTGCACAGAGCCACCCTTAGAGTCTGCAGAATTTTCACTTACACTGTAAGGTGAGAGCTCTGTGGACTCTAATGTAAATGGGAACTCTGATGCAAAGGGGTGTTCTGGGAACCCTGATTTAAGGGGGAATGCTGTGGACTCTGGTGTAAAGGGGAACTCTGATGTAAGGGGGTTTCTGCTCACCAAAGCCCACCCTTTATATTAAAGTCCACAGAGCACCCCTTACATTAGTTTTATACAGTGGGAGACAGGAGAGAGGGTGAGCTTACAGAATGGAGGCTCAGGCTGTCTGCAGCTTTTCTGGGTTGAAACTTCCCACTAGTGGCGATCCGTCCATTAGGAGCGTCCGGGTGCCGTCCCCTCTATCCACGGTCGCCACATCCTAATTGATGCTCTATGATCCACGGCTGCTACCCCCTATTCATGCGTCTGGTCCCTTTCAGGATGCCTGGCGCATGAATTACAGCGGGGTGTTTTTTTGAAGCACCTGATTACATTAGAGCATTGCGCACCTGATTACATCAGAGCATTGCGCCACCCAGGTGTTACAACAGTGAATGAATATTCGCTGTTGCAAAACTGATCCTCCTCCCGGCCAATCAGGAAGCGGGTCTAATACCCATCACCCGACCTGCTGAAAGGACAGGTGATCCTATTGGATGCCTAGGAGGAGGGGAAGAGACGCACGGCAGAAGCGTTGACTAGAAGACATAGGAGCCGCTGCCCGATGCATGCCGCAGCCTGAATTCCGCCAATGACCCAATCCCCGGCGCTGCCCGATGTGCCGCCGCTGCCCGATCCCCGCCGCTGCCCAATGTGCCTGCTGCCTAGATGGGGTAAGTGCCGGTGGAGATTGAGGAAGAGGGGAGTTTGAGGTGCCGCGGGGAGGTGGTTGTTTGCCGCCCCCCTCCCCAAACAGAAAAAGCACCAGCCACCACTGCTTCCCACTCCCCACATCCCCGGGGAGTGTGTTCGGGCAGATCCAGTAGGAGAGGGGGGGAGGGAAGAGGAGCACACGTCCATGCTGAGAAAGGAGGGGGTGTCAGCACTGGCTTTGAGAGAGAGACACAGTTCAACCCTGCAGTCATCAACCTTGCAGGAGACACAGGCATGGCTGCACAGCACATACCATCACATACCTGGATTATTATTTTTATTTTTTACTTTTTGTATCTAATGTTCTTTGTATTTCATGGTGTGTTTTAATCATGTATATGTGCATGAGTGCATGCATAAGTGTGTGCACACATGTACTTATTATCACTATAAGGTGTGTGACAATAAGTGGCATACATATGGATCACCCAATATGCAGTATAGCTGATTCCCCTTTTTTGGATAATTGCCTGTAGTCAATTAAGACAATTAATGGGTGAGCCAGTGATCCTTGGAGCTACTATTTATTTTCAAAGTTTCATATCTATAATGTGGTTATGACTAAGGCCTTATAAGCTGAAACGCGTCAACTGTTCTCATTTGCATTTGGTCACTGTGGCTTGTCAATAAATATTACACTTTTTAAGAGCAATCACCGGAGTGCGGATCATCTTTTCCTCATGGCTGCACAGTGGTATGTGATCGGCGGGCACGACGTGTGTTAGCCCTGTCCAGGCAGCGGTTACCGCTTACCTCGCGCTGTGCGGCCTAGTCATCAATAGGCCTGGGCACTGGGGCCCGGCCAGGCCCAAACAAGATGGCCACAAGTTTTTATTGTCCCTGGGCTGGACCAAGAATTCCAGCAGGCGGCGCCGGTGGGCCTCCTTCCACGGCCAAACCGACCGCTCAGTCCGCCCCTGACTACAGGATAACAGTATTATGTGTATTGTACGGCAGGTGTAGTGAATAATGTGTAAAATGGTGTAAGATGTAGGGTTGACTTATATAGTGTACTTAAAAGAGAAGTATGGGTTTCTTTCTTTTTTCAGTTTCATACTTATCTAGGTGGATGCAGCGTCGGTCTGATGCTGCATCTTTCCCCCGGCGCCTCTGCACTGAGAACTGAGCACTTGAACATCACCGATCCCTCCGTTTTCAGAGCTCCATGAGCAGAGAGTTGTAGACTGTCAGTCACAGACTGTCAGATCACTGGAGCATTGAGCTATGGAGGGACAGGGAGTGACCGTCTCACTCTCTCAGCGACTCACTGAGAGGCTGAGACGGGTATCAGTCCAGGCACCTGGCGGATCCAGACTCCTATTGTCGGGATGATGTGCTGCCAGGGGCGGATACAGGGGGGGGGCAACAGGGCAATTGCCCCCCCCCAAATATTACTGACAGACTCCAGTCCAGTCCTGAGTCTCTCTCTCTCTCATATCAGTATCATCAGCGGCGCAGAGAGAGAAACTCTATTGTCATTACGCCGCGCTGGAGCCTGGAGAAGATGGAGGGAGGAGGTCTGTGGAGCCTCGCCGTTGGCTTGGACTCTAGTGTACCCTGCACTGGTTGCTGGCGCCTGTGCCGACTGGTGTCTAGCAACCAGTGGTGTCAGTCACGTGCTGAGGAGGAGGAGAGCCCCAGCATTCAGAGCGGAGCCTTCTTCTTTCTCTGCCCCTGAGCTGAGTAAGAGTGTTGGCTCCACCCACCTCCTCCCTCCATCTTCACTGCAGCTGCGGCTTGAACACAGGGTGAAGCAGTTACTGTGTGTCACTGTGTGATGCTGCCTGCAGACAATGTGCAATTCAGGATCCCGCTCATCTCCATTGATCCTGCACGGGAGCCCCTTCCCCCACCAGAGCACCAAAATATTTTAATAAAAGTGAGGACAAAATAATTAATGAATGTGTAAAATTGGCGGTGATCAGTGATTTGTTTACATCGGCAGACCGCTGTTCTATCTCTGTGGGGATCGATCATGGGTGCTCGGCGGACATTGCTTCTGCTGGACCCGCTGATTGCCTCCCCCCTCTGGCCAATCAGCGTGCGCGCCTTCGCTGGCTATTGCACGAAATGGCGTACAAGTACACCTTATTTTCTGGCAGTGCCCCTCCTGAGACTAGACTCTGGATCCGCCCCTGTGTGGTGCCTGGACTGATATCCGTGACGTCAGCAGCGCTCTGCTGAAAATGGGTCACAGGAGTGAAAAACAAACTGCACTCCTGTGATCCCTAGGGGAAGCCCAGCCAAACGAGCTCAGGCTGGACTTCTCCTTTAATGCTCCAGGGTTGCAGTATATCATATATTTATTATTCTGTGGTAAGGTTAAAAATATATACTCTATTAAAGAGTTATACACTATACAGTGCATTCATGTTGCACGTACAAAGTGTACAGTGTATTCATGCTGCAGGATTGCAATCTGCTAAGTAGTCATGCAGTAAGATTGTATTTGTTTGTTTGAACTGCAGAGCTGCAGTATAAGGCTCCACGCACACAGGGCGTTTACCCAGCTCTCCTAAATGCCGTACCTCCTGGCAGCAGTGTTTTGGCAGAAAAAATGCTAGCTGTGTGTAAAACCATCAAGACTGGTAAAGGCACTTCAAGAGTTTGAGTGTTAATTTTTTTAATTGGTCAGAATAATAATTTAAAAGTACCTGTAATAAAATAAATATATGTTCTGGCTAATAATATATTGACGCAACTAGCATTAACGTACATTTAGATGTGTTTACACGCTTCAAGTGTTTTTTTCTGCCAAAACGCTGCTGCTCCTGGACACACTTGGCAGTGAGTTTTTTTTTCTGCCCCTAAACACCAATGCCTCTAACTGCCTCTACATGGGACCTTAGTTGTATTTTATCTACCCGCAATATTGCAGAATGTATATAATACCAGTTGTAACATTATTATTTAGGTTTTTATTACCCTGATTTATAATTGCCTGGGCTCAGATTCTTCTTTCACTCTATATTTGGTATACGGTAATTCATTTTATATACAGTATTTATATTTTATTTACTTTTTAGATGCACACAATTTTGCATTGTTTTAAGGATTATGTTGATTTTTGGCATTGGTTTATCTCTACTATCCTATCAGAGGTTTGTTTATAATTTTATTTTTGATCCCTATATGGCATTTGGATATTACAGTATGCTTAATTTACTTCATGCATTTTTTACATACACATAGTTGTATAGGTTGTAGTAATGGGGTTGATTTACTAAAACTGGAGAGTGCAAAATCTGGTGGAGTTCTGCATAGAAACCAATCAGCTACCAGGTTTTTTTTGTGAAAGCTTAATTGAAGGAGCAAAAGTTAGAAGCTGATTGGCTATTATGCAGAGCTGCACCAGCTTTTGAACTCTCCAGTTTTTGTAAATAAACCACAATGTGTTAAAGACCCATGTCTCCTGGTTAGGGAAGTCGCCATTTAGAGTTAAATTGGCCATTGTTACATTTATTATTCTTTGATATTGGTGGGGTTGATTTACTAAAATTGGAACACTCAGTGTGACGGGAGTCACTTTGGGCGAGCGGCTTGTGGAATCCAGCTTACCTTGGAGAGCACTGGAATCTCCTTGTTTAGCTCCCCTGGCCCTTCCTATGTGTAAGTCAACCTGTGCCTATTAGCGGCACAGGGTGACCGAGCACCCCAGTCTGATCTGCACTAGTACAACCACACTGGAATATTGTGTGTGTGTGTGTGTATGTATATGTATATATATATATATATATATATATATATATATATATATATATATATATATATATATATATATATATATATATATATATATATATATATATATATATATTATATATTATATATTGTCTCATATACTGTTGTAGACTGTTTAGTAGTTTGTTTGAGGTGTGGCTGTATCCCATTGTTCTATTGTTTGTGTCTGCCTTGGGAGCAACCTATTATGGAATGTATTTGTCTCTGTGGATTAGCTGTGGGGGGGGGGGGGATTTTTCCAGCAGCCCCTCCCAAATACAGTCTACCAGGGCTTTTTTTCAGGGGGAACTTGGTGGAACTCAGTTCCACCACCTCTGGCTCAGACCCTTTGGTGCCTGCTCACCACAATCACTTGTAAACACAGAAGTCTGGTTTCTGTGTTTACAAGTGACAGCTCTGCACTCTGTGTGTAATGCAACCCTGGTACTTAATGCCCCTTTAAGACCCTCCTTCTGTTTTTGTCAAATTTGACTAAACACACCCACTATTTGATGTGATTTGGAGGGTGTGTGTAGGGGGAGGGGTTTTGTGGGGCCGTGGTTCCGTTCCAGCACCTATTGTTTGATAAAAAAAAGCCCTGCAGTCTACTGATGAAAAGTTTGAAAGCACCCGTGTCATGCTACTGGTAGAGGTAAAGTCTACCCCACCCTGTTTCATTATGCAAAGAAGGGGGGATTGTCCCCTGAGTGTATATCTGTGTGCCTTTGTTCAAATAAACAGTTCATGTTCCAGCCTTGTAGCCAAATGAGTCCTGCCTGGTTCTTGGTTGTAATATGTGGCTATGATAAACTAATATCTATATTCAAACTGGAGGAAGCGGTATATGACGGAAGCACTCAAGCTGAGTGTGGGACGTTTCATTACACTCAGAATCTGGTGCAACTGTGCATGGTAGCCAATCAGCTTCTAACGTCAGCTTTTTCAATTAGGCTTTGGAAACCTGGAAGCTGATTGGTTTCTATTCATAGCTGCACCAGATGCATTAAGATAAAAAGCCTTCTGTGTGCAGCAACCCTCCTAGGCCCCCTAATACTTACCCGAGCTCCATCTCTATCCAGCAATGTCCAGAGTGTCTCGGCTGTCTGTGACTCTCCCTCCTGATTGGCTCAGACACAGCAGTGGTGCCATTGGCTCCCGCTGCTGTCAATCAAAGTCAGTCAGCCAATCAGGGGAGAGAGTGGGCGGGGCCAGGCCACAGCCCCGTGTCTGAATCAAGCTGCTTGCTGTTGGGGCACTCAACAGGAGGGAGGGGCCAGGAGCACAGAAGAGGCACCCGAGAAGAGGAGGATCTGGGCTGCTCTCTGCAAAGCCAACTGCACAGAGCATGTAAGTATAACATGTTTGTTATTTTTTTCGGAAAAAAACAAGACTTTACAATCACTTTAAGATTATTTCTGTCACTTTAATTTGATAAAGACAGTAAATAAAACATAAAATGAAAAGTCACATACGTTACAAGGACTGTGAACTTTGTTTTAGCTTTTTAAAGCTGAACTCTAAGCAAACATTTAAATACACAGGATTTGTATTGCTATTCTTACAGTCCTGAGACTACACGTCTTTACCACGTAGCACAACCCAGTGCGGTCGGGCAGAAGACCTGATTTTTCTCTGCAGCAAATAAGTAACACTTACAGGTCTTTTCCTTCCCCCAGCCTGTGACTGGACAGTGAAAGAAGCAGCAGCAGACTGATGGGCTGTCTGTCACTCTGCTCTCTCCTACTAATAGCACGTTCCTTCTTAGCACAGGGATGCTGCAGCACAATAGATTTGTGATGCTTTTCCTTATCCCAGTTTAAGCTTTGCTGTAAAGGAGAGTGCAAAAGGGTCAGGTATTTACACTGCTTGCTTTAAAAACATTTATAGTGTCTAAAGCTGGCCATACACTATACAATTTTCCTGTTCAACTTTCCTTTAGATTTATCAAAACCATATAATATGAGGTCAAACCTAAACCCTTTCAATTTGTATGCAATCAGACAGGCCCTTGCACTACATAGTTGAAGGTAAATCTAAAGGAAATTGAATCAGAAAATTGTATAGTGTATGGCCAGCCTTAGTGTTGTCTGCTTGCAACAAGCAGTGTTGTTACTCATAGGATCTTCAGTTGCGAAACTTCACAACAGATTCTAATTAAAATTAATTGATTAATGAAAAATTATAGAGTAAGGCATGATGCCTAACATACTGAAAAAAAGTTTACAAAATCTTTAATGATGGATTTCTGAATACAGAGATGTAATAAATTGTGTTTTCTTTATTTTCCTGGAGTTCAGCTCTAAAGACCAAGGTTTGTTGTTGCTGTTTTACAATGATCTGCCATCAATCAATCATATTTTCAGCAATCATACTTTCTCTTTTGTTGCATTTTTTTTGCAGTGGTTTGGATAGCGCATCCTGTTTCCAGGTGGTGTCACTATTGAGCTCTCTGGCACAAGGCGGTCGTACCATCATTTGCACCATACATCAACCAAGCGCCAAACTGTTTGAAATGTTTGACAAGGTGTGTAACTGTATGCTTGCATACCTCTTCTGTTACATGTATGTGTTAGCTCCTGCTGCAGTCAGGTTAGTGGCTTTCATTTCCATCTGTAATCTTTGTGATTTCTGTGTTTTCAGTTGTATATTCTCAGTCAGGGTCAGTGCATATATCGAGGGTCTGTAACTCACCTTATTCCATATCTGAAGGGATTAGGATTACACTGCCCAACCTACCACAACCCTGCGGACTTCAGTAAGTTATACTCAGGCTTTTATATAATAGGGCCAAGAGTAATAGGCAAAGTGCAGCAGCCCATAACACCCATACAGGGTTAATCATCATTTGGTTTCCCTGTTCTAAGGGCCCATTTATACCAGTCGGTGCACATTAAAGTGCACATAACACTTGCGCTGGTGTGCACTGTGCACAAGCGCTGCAAAGTATTTTACCTTGATCTTTTTTACTGTTTTTAACTTTATTTACCATTAACAAAAAAATACATTTATCTCTATTGCATTTTTATGGAACGCCAACCCACTTGTATGATGTGAATAGAGCATATGGAAAACAATTATTCTTGCATTAAGCCTGCGATGATCAATGCCGCTCAATGCACCTGGTGTGAATGAGCTCTAAATCTGGTTGCTATGGGTTTCTGAACTCCATTCACCTTGAACTGCCTGAATACATAACCTCCAAAGTTTTATACACATAATTATTTTTGTGCGTTCTTACTACTTGACTAAACCTGGACATTTTTATCATCTAGTTATTGAAATAGCCTCAGGGGAGTATGGAGACCTAAATCCAGTATTATTCCGAGCAGTGGAAGATGGACTGTGCCCGATCCACAGGGAAAAGAGTAAACCATCTATGATCGAACTAGACCTATGTCCCACAGTAAGTATATATACTCACAAAAACACAGGTAAAGGTGCAAAAAACTTAAGACCATGAATATCCCATATACAATTTTAAAAGTCCGATATTGTAAAGCACACAGTCTATATTAGTCCATGTAAATATTTTAGCTGTGAATGGGGGGTAAAAAGTCCAAAACACTCAGGGCTGCCATCACATAGGAACAGAAACCAGGTTCCAAACAGACTGCAAAAGACAAGGAAAGAGGCGCCTCTAAGTGTAGACATTTTGTGAAACTTTTAATAATACAATAAATTAGCAACTCACATTTGAGTAGTAAGTAAAAAGCACATCAGGATGTGGTCCCAGCAAAGGGTAAGTCCAACGGTAATGATCCTGCTTCCTGGGTTCTTCACATGCGAACACTGTCTTCTGTCTTCACTGAAACCACCGCTAGTGTAGGGAAGCTGGCTGCGGTGGGGATACTCAAAGTGAGGCATGAGGCGCAGTAGCAAGAATGGCAAGGGAGGATGACATCACACGCTATGCGGCGCGTTTCGTGAGCATGCGCGCTGCAAGTATTACGGCAAGCCACGCTCCTTTCTCAAGCTGACTACGTTGAAGGGACCATAGGGGGCCGGTATATAGAATACACACAGGGAAGGGGAGTGTTGCTTTGTATTTCAGCCAAGGTGCATGGCAGTGCAAAATTAATAAATAAGGAACTACAGTCCAAAACAGGTTAACACACAGACATATGGTTCAGGAATGATAATACACATAAATTATGATGTAGCATAATAAAAATCAATAAAAATAGCTTATAATAAATTATGATATGGCATAATAAAAATTAGAAAAAATATCTATAAAACCTAATAGTATAACAAATAATAAATGTATTTTTAGAAAACGATGATATTTTAAAGAACAATAATAAATAAAACCAAGGAATTCATAATAGCAATTGGAGCCAACACAATCCGAAAAACGGTTAAATGGAATAAATGGGTAATAAAGGATAAACAATCAGATGATGTGACCTCATCAAATTCATGTCCATCCAATGATAAATATAACAACAATTATTATTTCTCTGTGTATATATTATTATATTAAAATATTAGAATATATAATCTGAGTTGACCACGTAATTAATGCAATAGATAAATGGAAGTGATATGGCTCTGGTGCCGCAATTATATATGTGTATGTAACTGGACACATACACTTAAAGATATCATATTATTTTTAATACCTATAAATTTGTATTATTAAGTGATACACTAAATATTTCATGGATATAAATAGAAGGTCTATATGTTCAGACATGGCACTGCACCTGGGGAAGGGAATTTCCACGGCCCAATATTGGGCTACATTGGACAAAAAAGAATAACCAGCCAGTGTTTAGCACATAATGTGCACTAAAAATAAAAAAACACAAAGGGAGGGTTCTATGCTATGTAGCCACCAATACTTACAATATAGTTCCTGACACCCCCATAAGACAACGACCTGAGGAGAATAAATAAATAAAAAATGTTTAAAATTATTTTATAGGACAGATAAGAACAGTTATCAAAGGTAAGTATATAATGTAATATTATATTGAAAAATCTAAAGAATAGTGGCTATTTCGATACCTTCATTGATACCACCTGGCGAAAAGGACATCAAGATTATATATCCAGAATGTTTCTCTGGCACGTAGCTTCTTAAAACGTTCAGCTGCAGAGAGAGAGCTAGGTATCTGCTCAATGACTCACACTTGTAGGCCATTGGTAGATTTTTGGTGGACCTCAGCGAAATGTGTCGGGACAGTATGCAGATCAGTCCCTCCCTCAATGAGTCTCCTATGGTCGCCAAATCTTGTTCTTAAAGCTTGTATGGTGCGGCCTACATAAATTAGACCGCAAGGACAAGTAAGCCCATATATTACAAAATCTGAAGAGCTGTTAAAAAAATCCTTCAGCTGGTAGGTTTTGCCTTTTGTGCTGAAAGATTTCTTTCCGTGCTGCACAAACTTACAGGTCTTGCAAAGAGCCTTATGACACTGGTACTTACCTGCCAGTGGTATTAGGACTGGCATAAAAGGAGAAACTATACTGGATTTAAATTTACTTGGAGCAATTCTATTTTTTAGGTTTAGCGCTCTACGATAAGTCACCCTAGGGTGTTCAGAAATTATAGTTCTGAGGTGCGGATCCTGTTGAAGGGTGTGCTATTGATTGGCCAATATTCTCTCCATCTTTTTGAACTGGAAATTAAATGTAGTGGTGAACCTAATCGAATGATCCTCTGGTTCACGGACTTTATTTGGGGGTTTCCCTTTTAAGTAATATTCAAACGCTTGATCAACCAAGGTCTCAGGATATTGGTTATCAATGAACTTCTTTTTTTGGATAACACTTTGATCTATATAGTCGCTGTCTCCTGTACAGTTCTGTAGTGAACACACTGCAACCACTTAACAAACAGTATTTGAAGGCAGATCACCAAACACTGGAAGCATTAGGATGATCGTGTGGGGGGGGCATTTGGATGGTCATGCAGTGGGGGCATTAGGATGATCATGCAGTGGGGGAATTAGGATGATCAAGCAGTGGGGGCATTAGGATGATCATGCAGGGGGGGCATTAGGATGGTCATGCAGTGGGGGCATTAGGATGGTCATGCAGTGAAAGTATTAGGATGAGCATGCCCTGGAAGCATTAGGATGATCATGCAGTGGGGGGCATAAGGATGGTCATGTAGTGGAAGCATTAGGATGAGTATGCCCTGGAAGCATTAGGGTGATCGTGCAGTATGGGCATTAGGTAGCCAGACATATTATTATACCTCAGTGTTATAATGAATCAATATTATTTCTCTCCCAGCAGGATATGTCTGGCCATATTGAAAGCCGCACCTTTGCCACAAGCTCTATGAACCAGTTCTCCATCCTCTTCAGACGCACATTTGTTTCTATCCTGAGAGATACGGTATGTTAAATGAGAGTGGGGAAATATAACATTTAAACAGTGATAGAAAATACCAAGAACAGTAAAAATACTTGCATATTTGTCCAGGTAAATAGTAGAAACTTTCAGCTCATATATAATGCAGCAGTGTGAAAAAATTGCGGCAGGTGGGAGAGACTTAAAACTTGAGAACCTAAGCACAAGAAAAAAAATGAAAACAAAAAGAAACTCTTCCACTTCATAAGCTTTTCTGGGCACAGCCTACCTTGAAACAGAATTTTACTAACATAGTCAATAACTACTTGACAACCTGCAACTGTTGTACAATATAGCATAAAAGTTGTAGTCATCCGAAGCATGTTATATACAGCCCAAAGCACAAAGCACCCTGGTCAGAAACGTGATATACAGCTCAGCATACAGTGTGCCATGCTCAGGAGTATGTCTAGAGCCTGGCATACAGAGATCAATGGTCAGGAGAATGTCATATAGATCATAAACAAACAAATGATTTCCCAGCACCCTTACCAGCACCCTTACCAGCCAGCCTACAAAACAACCAAATTGTCCCTGTCTAACAATTTACGTAAAAACTGAGGATTTTGTTTGCACACATTTGCAAATACAATATATATGTAGCGCTGGTAGATTTCTAATCTACTGCTGATAGGTAAATCTAGTGGGTTACTTGTTAGGTGAAGTTAGATTTGCCTCTGTTCCAGCTTGGCTGGGTTGCGTGTAGTCTGGGTTGGCTGGGTTGCGGCTGTCTATCCTGTGTGAAGAAGCTGGACAACTGAGGAGATCCCAGGGGAGGACCGGTCATGGAAGGATCATGCAAAGTGCTGGTCTGGAGAGGAGCCTGGTGACTCAGTTGGAGGACGTATCCTGAAGTAATCTTACTGCATAGTACTGCTGGGTTGGCTTAAAGGTTCAAGTGCTGTGTCTGATATTCACCGTAAACAATTACATCCTGTGGCAGAGGATCGTACGGGTTTTGCTCCAAACAAGTCTGTGGCAGAGACTTTTGTTCGTGCTACGTACTGGCTGCTAGGCGAGTGAGAGGAAAGTATCCAGGCGGACAAAGATTGAACCCCATGAGGGGAGTATATTCAGTTACAAGCGTTCAATTCCTAATGATGTACCAAAGAATACTAAGAAAAGGTATTTGAGCTTCCCTGCAATTTTCCTTCTGCCTCTTTCCTGCTACTTCCTTTATTACCTGTTCATTAAAGCATTGGAAAAGATACTCAAGTGTCTGGTGCCTACATTGTCCAGAGGTAAACTCAACGGGACCCTAGACCCGGTGCCGGTGAAATGGAGGTGGCGAAAGTGAAGGCAACAGCCCGTTTTAAACCAGCAGCTCCACAGAGAGTTAGTGCTACATGTGGGGGCGTCGTCCGGGATTTGTTGGCCATCATCCTGCAACCTAAAGAAGTGTTTCACCAGGAGTTTACGGTAAAGGCTGGACTTTGTCAATTTCTCAGGAGAAGAAGAGGTTAAAGTTGCAGGGCTTTATTTTTGACTGCGTAGGCGGTGGGTGCCAGTAAAAGCCCCAGAGCTACATGATCAGAGGAACAAGTGGGAGGAGCCTAGCCTGCTTGATACCGCATGGGACGCGTGTATGTGTGTTGGTGCCAGAGAAGAAGAGAGGCTTCGTGATCGTGCTGAGAAGATCAGAGTGCGGCCATGTCTTTTTTGGTGATGCAACCAACTATGGGACCTAAGATGTTCCCTACCAGCACCGCTGCGGGTGCTATGCTGACCAGAACCTTGCTTACGGATACCGGCATTCATCTGAAACCACAGGGGAGGTTTGTTCTCTATACAGTCGGAGATACTGAAGGGCTGGGCATGCTTTGCCACAAGCGTGAGGGACTGGCCATACATCTCCGTCCATTTGTTCGCTGCTTGCAATGTGGAGAATACTTGTTTGTAGTGGAGCAACCTACCATGTCGCCCCATGCTTATCGTATGGACTGGGCTACAGGTATTGCGAAAGTGGAAGCTGCTACTACTGCTGAAAAAGAACGGCAGGCCGTGATTTCGCCTGTTGTCACTGAAAGTGTTCCTGAGAGAGATACTGCGGTAACTAACTCATCAGCGGACATTACTTTGATTTCCGCGTCCACTACGCCTATCCCCGTTGTACCTGTCCAGAGGTAGGTGGGATATGTGAAGACTTCCCGCGGCCGTGGTCGAGGCCTACCCCAGAGACTACCCGCACTGGATCCTGAAGAGTCCACATCAGGAACGGGTGAGAGATCAAAGGGGAATGTATCTGGGAGTTTGTGTAGATATTTGCCAGAGGAAGAGTTGGGAGATTCGGAGATAGATTCCATGTCGGATCTCTCCGATGATGATGACCTGTTTGAAACGATGTCACAGGAAATGTTATGGGCTCTGAGTTCTGGGAAGACATCACCTTGTGTGGAGCCGCACGGTACTGTAAATAAGACATTGTCTAAAGTTGTTAGTTTGCTGCCGACACCCGTCGAGTCTACGGTGAGCAAGTGGACTCGTGTGTGCCTCCTGGTTTGGGGAAAAATAGATCTTTGCCGAAACTTGCACATTTGCAGAGAGTGCTTAACAAGCGTGTGGCCACAGAATATGGTCTGGAGTTCCCCTTTGTTACTCAGGACATTATGCAAGAGATTGAAGCCAACCGAGAGCTTTGGTACAGTGAAGCTGTTTTGACTATTTGTCTGTGCCTAAGCCTTTCCGGAAAACTGGATATTCTGTTGCCATGCATGAACGCTTCAGTGGATGTTTCCTACACTGGAACTATGGTCGGCACATTCATGCTGACAAAGTGGTCATTTGCAGACCTGGAAAAGATGACATTGTGTACTTTATTACTACAGTGGATAAACTGGGAAAGAAACTGACATTGCCAGATCCTCGTTTTTATTGGTAATTATGGACAAAGAACTGTGGGGTATGAAGATAAACAGTGTCAGTGTTTAGAGATCTTTGTGATCAAGATTTGATGTTCATCTCAGTGTTTCTAAATCCAAGGACTTTTTGCTAGCCGGATTTTCTTCGTTTAAAAGATGTGATATACCTAAATATATATAGGGATGGACTCCTCAAGTTATTTTAGTTTGTTCCCTAAAGGAAATACAAGAAGGATTATGTGAAGAGAGTTTCATTCCTCTTTCGGAATGAGACTTTGCTCCTAAACTGTATATATCTCGTGTGTGTGTTTAACTTTGTTTCTTTTCAGGGGCAAGTGGATCTCCTATCAAGCTGTTAGGCTTTTCAGCTAGATAGATAGTGGGGCTTCAACAGTCTCAATGTGGTTTTGTTTGCGGATGTGAACATATTGTTTTAAAAATGTTGAGATTGTAATTTCTTTCTACTGTCTTTCCTTCTTCTTTACTTTAATCCAAGTTTTAAGTTCAAATACCTACTCTCAGGCTTGGGAGTTATTTTTGACAGACGTTGAGGACAACGTCTATTGTAGTGGGGGGGGGAGTATGTAGCGCTGGTAGATTTCTAATCTACTGCTGATAGGTAAATCTAGTGGGTTACTTGTTAGGTGAAGTTAGATTTGCCTCTGCTCCAGCTTGGCTGGGTTGCGTGTAGTTCCACACTGGTGGGTGTCGTTGTCACCATGGGTCAGTGTTGGAAAGGCAACGTGTTGAAGCGTATGAGTGCTCTTCTGTCCCAGAGACAACTCAGTGGAGGTGGTCCTCCGAGTTGCATTCTGGGAGAGGGTATTTATGGGACAGATGCCATGTTTAGGGGTTCATTTTCAGCCACCTGCTGGCCCTCCTGGCCGACAGGTATGCGTTAGGAGTTCCACCTCGTGGTCCTCCGATCTGGAGGCCCACGTCGCTGCAGCGTGTGGGTGGGCCCAGAAGCCTGTCTGGGGCCTACCACAGCGGCAGAGGAATGGTCCTGGGCTGTCTATCCTGTGTGAAGAAGCTGGACAACTGAGGAGATCCCAGGGGAGGACCCGTCATGGAAGGATCATGCAAAGTGCTGGCCTGGAGAGGGGCCTGGTGACTCAGTTGGAGGACGTATCCTGAAGTAATCTTACTGCATAGTACTGCTGGGTTGGCTTAAAGGTTCAAGTGCTGTGTCTGATATTCACCGTAAACTATTACATCCTGTGGCAGAGGATTGTACGGGTTTTGCTCCAAACAAGTCTGTGGCAGAGACTTTTGTTCGTGCTACGTACTGGCTGCTAGGCGAGTGAGAGAAACCTATCCAGGCGGGCAAAGATTGAATCCCACGAGGGGAGTATATACAGTTTCAAGTGTTCAATTCCTAATGATGTACCAAAGAATACTAAGAAAAGGTATTTGAGCTACCCTGCAATTTTCCTTCTGCCTCTTTCCTGCTACTTCCTTTATTACCTGTTTATTAAAGCATTGGAAAAGATACTCAAGTGTCTGGTGCCTACATTGTCCAGAGGTAAACTCAACAGGACCCTAGACCCGGTGCCAGTGAAATAATGGTGGCGAAAGTGAAGGAAACAGCCCGTTTTAAACCAGCAGCTCCACTGAGAGTTAGTGCTACATATACATAAGTCGCAGTGCCCATGTCAAGGCTCTTCTGTGAACTGCGATCCTAACTCTATAATTTTGAGAGTCTCCTAAGTAGGAACACATATTGCAGTGGATAGATTACAGGCAGGTGTGCCAGGTAGGAGCTTACCCGTCCTTAAAGGCACAGGCATGCACCGGACGCCCAGCAAGAGCACAATGGCAGCGATGGCGATGTGTCCCCACACCCTTTTAGGAAGGGTGGGCTGCCTCCAGGCACACCTTCTCTTAATCTATCCCCTGCTATATGTGCTCCTACTTAGGAGACTCTCAAAATTACAGAGTTAGGACCGCAGCTTGCTGCAAGAAATACATTTGGCATTGTGTGTAAAGGTCAAAAAGGACAAATAGAGTAAGACTTACTTAGTAGTATTGCACTGGCATGGAAACTAATATTCTCAATAGCTTCCATTCTTCCTAAGAAGAATTACTGAGAGCTTGTAATGAGCACCTAAAAGTAGTAAAAACATTCTTTGTGGTTGTAATGAATTACATGCTATTGAGTGAGAAGTAATTATAACTGATGGCCAGTAGTTATAACCGCAAGCAATTAAGAAATGCTTCATCTATGATAGCATAGCAAGACCTGATACATTGTAACTGTGATACATAATAACTCTGAACAGTTATCAGTGGAATCACTAAATGGTGAATGTCATGTTCTGGCAATGGATTTATAAGGAGGTTGTGTCTGGTAACCCAACTCCGCTTGATCAGTGTTGTGAAAATGGTCAGCCTTAAGGGAGATCATAGAAGACCACATAGCGAGACCGCCAAGGTCACGAAGAGCCAAAATGGTAAATTATTTTTGACACAGATTGCAAAAAGTTTGACGCTTTCCACTTTGAGCGAGTTGTAGAGACCGAGATAAAATCCTAGTTAAAATAAGTCTGTTCATCTCTAATAATACACATGTATCTTCCTGGGTAAAATCATAGACAGAATAGCCTGCATTATGGTATACATAGCTCATACACCAGTTTTGGGTACAAAATGATTATACTTTCTTATAAGGGAGGTTTGGTACACAGAGGTGAAGTCTAATCATATTAACCCTGGAACACATTATACGTTTTTTTTTGTTCAACCCAGTGGGCTGAATGAAAAAAAAAATAGACAGATTGCTGTGCTAACACAAGCAATGTTAGTACAGCAATCTCTACCGCTGTGCTATTGTGTTTTGACAGGGGGACCACCTCCCTGCCAGAACACACCGGTCAGCGCTCGCTGCCATTAACTGCCAGTACTGATCGAATGCTGGTTTTCCAGCATGCCCATTCAATGGTTGCCGGTCATGAGACCGGCTTCTGTCGGACCGGGATCTGTTCACGTGGGCGAAAGCTGGCCAATTTCTGCCAAACCGTCCTTTTTCCAGACAATTTTCATCATTACGCAAATTCTGCTTATATGCGGCCTTTTATTTTCTTTGTGAAAACAGCTTGTGCTGATATCAAAACATGTTCATTATATAAGATTAGGTAGATATACTTTTCCCCAAATACCCACTACTTTCCTATTTTACTGGCTTAATGTGTATATGATAATGCTTGAACAAAAAACATGAAGATTGGTTCTGATGGATATACAGTAAGGTGTATTTTCCTTCAAAGTAGCAGATCCTTGATGAAAATATAGTGTGGGTGGACCTTGTTCTGGTCCTAGGCTGCTACCATTCTGAGAGTGACAAAGGGAGCATCAGGTACAGCCAATGCATTTCAAGGGAAAAGCCTTCCCCTTCTTTATGGATAATGTAAAAAAAAAAAGAAAAATAATATAAATTAAACAATTATCTCATGCGAACACTGTAGTGATTTAAGTCAATAAAATCTATATAGCAAGAAAGTATCCATAAAATGTCCATAATCTGGTGATCAAGATGATTCAATATTTGTATAAAATATTATATAATGCATAATAAATAAAATATATGTATTGTAAAAACAAACGATAGCCTACAACTATCTTAAGTTAAAATATTTTCCAACATGAATGGAAATGAAAGATATTAATAGAATCATATGTTTTACTGTCTTGTCTGTTTATTCTTTTTTAAAAAAATGACTGCAGGATATAATCTATATATCTTTACCTTGTTAATGTCTTTATTTTTATGTCTGATTCCAATTCCTATGACTTTCCCCCTCAATGGTTCTTTATATGTATAAAATGATGCTACTTGGTTTGTTCCTACTCCAAGTAGTTCATTTTCTCTGTAGCAGAGCATTACATGTAACGTTGTACTTTCCCACCCTCCCAGGTCCTGACTCACCTGCGTTTCATGTCTCACCTATGTATCGGGGTTCTGATTGGGCTACTCTACCTGCACATTGGGGATGATGCCAGCAAAGTGTTCAATAACACAGGCTTCCTGTTCTTCTCCATGCTCTTTCTTATGTTTGCAGCTCTCATGCCCACTGTACTTACCTGTAAGAGCAACTGTGATATTATCCTCTATATTTGTCTTCCCCCTGTAACTAATTTATATTTCGTTGTGCATTTCATTAGACCTCCTCTTTTCATACCATGGTTCACCTTTTATTTTTTCCGTTCTTTTATTATTAGTGTATTTCACTTTCTGATTTTCCAGTTGCTTTACTTCATCCCCGATCATTTCTTTCATCCAAGGTTTTCAGTGAGTCTTCCCTGTCCTTCTTTATCACAGTATTGATTATTTACTCCACAGTTCCCCTGGAAATGTCTGTGTTCCTTAGGGAACACTTGAACTATTGGTACAGCCTGAAAGCTTATTATCTGGCTAAGACAATGGCGGATATCCCCTTTCAGGTAATATGCTTTGTTCTTGGGTTTCCTAGGATAAATATTTACTTATACTAATAGAGAAATATTAAAAACCATAGTTGATGTGAATGATTCCAAGGATTAATTGAAGAGATTAAAGCTGAAGTTTAGATTTGGATGTTTTTACACATTGGTCCAGCTTGGAGCAATGTAAATCTGTATGAACCATATCTGTGGGATTCCTGTGGAAGCTGGAAATCACTGTAGTTGGCACCGCTACTACACTAACTTCCGGTTCCCATACCGAGTGGTTGCTCTGCTGCATTGTGAACACAGGAGGTGGCTTGCTTGGCATGGGCACCATTCAGGAAACACTTTGCATTCTGTGGAAGCTGTAAAACACTGTGGTAGCCCTGCAAACTATTGAGTGCTATTCAGAGAATAACTTACATTTCTCTCTATAAAGGTTCTCTGATTGGGCAAGGTGGAAATCCGGGATGGTGATGTCACAATCTCCACCATATCCAGTCAGAGAACACTTGGCAATCATTGAAAAAATCCAAAGTGTTCCCTGAATGTTGTTCTTTGTTCAGTAAAGAACAGGACAGCCATTTAAAACAGGACTCGGAAACTGGTGGAGATCATTGTAGTAACAGTATTTACTACAGTGATTTCCAGCTTCCAAGCTGGACCAATGTAACTATGTGAAACGTGCCGTACCCAGAATTTAGCTTTTAAATTTACAAGTATGGTGTAGATTACCGTTGTCTTTACACTAAAACATTGCTAGCTGTGTGACTATAGGACATTTAAGGTACAGAGCTCAGCATAAATGAGTACACCCTTTTTTGAAAAGGAAGAGTTTAATCGATATCTCAAAGAATGCAAGAGCAATTTCCAAAATGTTGATAAAACTGATTTTTATAGAACATTTGTTTTGTTCATTACATAAAAGTAATGTTAATAATATAACTAAGATTACAAAATCTTCCGTTTTAAGCCTCGTACACACAATCGGATTTTCCGCAGACAAAACTTCGGACCTTTGTCCAAAGGCGTGAGCCTGGATTTTGTCTTGCATACAAAAGGCAAGGAATTGTCAGCCAACAAACACGAACGTAGTTACATACTACGTGGTTTTTCAGCTCTTTAGCGCCACCCTTTGGGCTCCTTCTGCTAATTTCATGTTAGTAGAAGTTTGGTGAGTGTTGATTCACGCTTTTCATTTTGCACTTTTCATTTAGCGCTTTTCAGTTTGTGCTTTCCAGTTAGTTTATGAACGGCTGTTCATCAACCAGACATGTTGCGGAATCGGAGGAGATAACGTGTTATTTATTATTGGCCTTGGAGTTATTGCTTTGACCCAAGTCCAGTCCAGGAACAGGAGGAGGAGGATTTCTTGGACCAAAAATTGTTTTAAATTATTTTCTTTCTTAGGCCTTGTGACATTTCTCTTCCATGTGGTGCCATTGCTGAAAGCATAAAATGGGAAGGGGTTTTCTATGTTAAGTAATGTCCTTTTATGATCAACTGTCTGCTGGACACCTGTTTAATAAATAATTAGACTCACCTGTAGTTGAATTCTTATTAACCACTTCAATATCCGCATATTGTCATATGACGTCCACAGGTGGGATCTCCCATCCTGGGCTGGCGTCATATGACGTTCTCAGCTTCCCGGCGGTATAGGGGGGACACGAGCGCAGCCGCTGTGCCACTCGGGAGCCGATGCACGTGCCCAGCAGCTGCGATGTCCGCCGGGCACCCGCGATTGCTGGTGACAGAGCAGGAACGTGGATCTGTGTGTGTAAACACACAGATCCACGTCCTGTCAGGGGAGAGGAGACAGATCATGTGTTCCTAGTATATAGGAACATCGATCTGTCTCCTCCCCTAGTCAGTCCCATCCCCCCACAGTTAGAATCACTCCCTAGGCAACACATTTAACCCCTTGATCGCCCCCCTAGTGTTAACTCCTTCCCTGCCAGTGACATTTACACAGTAATCAGTGCATATTTATAGCACTGACCGCTATATAAATGTCAATGGTCCCAAAATAGTGTCAAAAGTGTCCGATGTGTCCACTGCAATGTCACAGTCACGATAAAAATCGCCATTACTAGTAAAAAAAAAATAATAATAAAAATGCCACGAGTCTACCCCCTATTTTGTAGGCACTATAACTTTTGCGCAAACCAATCAATATACGCTTATTGCGATTTTATTTTTTTTACCAAAACTATATAGAACAGTGGTTCTCAACTCCTGTCCTCAGGACCCACTAACAGGCCAGATTTTAAGTATTACCTTGGGGAGATGCAGACTAGAATACTGCAATCACTGAGCAGCAAATGATATCACCTGTGATGTATTTCAGTTATCTTGCAAACCTGGCCTGTTAGTGGGCAGGAAGGGGGGTGAAAATGCCCTGTATTAAAATGGTTAATTAAGATTTTGTTGTCTAAAATTTAACTTTGCCCCTAAGACTTTCATTGGGGTGTATTCATTTTTGCAACATGGTCTTGAATGAATTTGTTAGGAAAAATACTTTTTTGTGTATGCAAATTAACAAATCTTGGTTGCAATCAATAGCCCGCATTTGTGGGAGTATTTTGTAGTATAGTGCAGTGTTTCTCAACTCAAGTCCTCACGACGCCCCAGCAGGTCATGTTTTCAGGATTTCCCTCAGATGAAACAGCTGTGGTAATTACTAAGGTAGTGGAACTGATCAAATCACCTGTGCAAAATAATGGAAAGCCTTAAAACATGACCTGTTGGGGCACCTTGAGGACTGGGGTTGAGAAACACTTGTATAGTGTCTCATAGAAAATGTTGATTCTGAATGGAAAATAAAGCTTTTCTGACAAATCTGTTAGGGTGTACCTATTTATGCAGATCACTTTTATAATTAGGAGGAAACATATACGCAATATTGGTGTAATGTTCAGCGCTAAACCATCAGATGAAAAAGATTAAAGTTTAAAATTTAAAAGGCATGCATCTGCATGCTGATACATTAAGGTGCAAGCTTGTGAATGGTGAGTGGATTGAAAGTTCTGGGGGATGAACCCCTAAAAATTTTTAGTTTTTAGTGTTGTTTTTACCTATATACTGAATAAATCCCTATGCTGTTTAAAGGATTGGCTTGGCGCTTCTCTCTCCTCCTTTCACTTTATATCATTACTTTTCCATTGTCATTTTAAGTGTTTTAATATTAATAATAAAGGCTGAAAGATAATTATAGAGGCCAGAAACATACAAACATTCCTTTTCTTTCCCTATCTAGTGAAGAAGCGGTGATTAAGCAAACCTTTCCATTAACCAAATGTTTTGGGAAAAAGCCCATCTGAGTTGATATTCCCCCCCCCCTGCAAGATGTATGAACATTGATTGTGTGTCAGCAAAAATCCCTCCCCCCCTGATAAAATTTGAGCACTAATCTACATGCTTACCCTACCCCCTAATCATAAATTCCCTTTGAAATCCAAAACTCTCCCCAAACGAAAATTCCCCCTATTCTCAGTACAACCCCCCCCCCCAATGTAATCCCCATCCCAGTATAAATCTTTGCCCCCCCCCTCCCCCACCCAGCTCAAATCCTCTCCCTCCCCAAATCCCCCTCCTCTAAAAAAAATGCTCTACCCCTCAAATTCCCCTCTAACCACAAATCCCCTACCCCAATCCCATTCTTCCAGCCCACCCCCCCTCCAAATTTACTCTCCTAACACAAGTCCTCCTCAGTCATCCCTATTAGCATAAATCCCCCCCCCCAATTCTCCCTTTCTAGCACAAATCCTCTTCCCCCATGCTCCCTCCCAACACGAATCACCCTTTCTTTCACACACCCCAAATCACTGCAGCACGGATCCTCTCCCCCCACAAATTTCCCCTCCTAGAACAAATCTTACCCTGTCACCCCCCAAATTCCCCCTCCAGCAGAAATCTCCCCACATCTTTCCTTCTACCACAAGAATCTGGAGGGGAGAGAGATTACAGCCCAAACCTCCTCCCAGCTCTCTCCTCCTCTACAGCTCAATGCTGACAGTAGTAGTAACACTGTTGTCAATACTTCTGTTAGATTGTAGCGGCAGGAATACTCCACGTGGTGCAACCCACCTCACATGATATCACTACGCCCAGGGCAGCCACCCTTCCTGCCAACCCCTAGTCCCGACCAGCCCTGTGCATATGGGGAGGTTCCCTTTAGTGAAAACCATTGAACAATTCAGCGGATCTAGTGGATCTAGAGATTTTGGCAGCTGGAATTAAGTGCTAATTGTGATATTACCTGTAAATTTTAAATTTCTCTCCATTCCCCTCCACTTCCCAAGCCCTCAGTACTCAGTTCCATTAACATGGTGGACAGCCTCATTGACTAACAAGAAGATGGGGTAGGCATAAAATTGACCAATAAATGGAAAGTTAAAATTTGCATACTACAACTGCCTTAATATCTGGATCTCCTGCTTATTTTTACATGTTGTTTTGGCGAACGATAACCTCATCATAGGCATGTTTTCATCTTATACTTAGTTTAAATTGCATACTATATGTAAGTTGTAGGTTCACTTCAAATCTTCACTAAACAAATCTTTAAAAAGAGAAATTGTTAGGTAACCACAGATCAGTAATTTTTTAGAAGACCTATAGCTGTAGTTCCCTCTAACTAAAAGTTTCAAACTCAGAGGAGTGCTGAAGAGGAACAAATTGAAGGTATTGATCTCAAAATGGATCCTGGTCAGTACAAGCAATTCTTATACTGTATGTACATCATTTTCTGAGTTTAGCACATTACATTACATTACTGGTGTTTTTATTAAACCTTACCAACTATGTAACTATGCAATATTGATTTCTGACATATCCTACCACAAATTGGACATCCATAATATTATATGATAATATGGCCGTACACTGCCCATATTTCGGCTGGCTTGTCCGAAATTTGAGCAGTGCATATCCTTGCCTGCACTGCTCCACTGGACAAAGTTTGATCTTTCAAATGACTTTTGTCAGAAAGCTGTCAGGTTAAGAGCATCTGCAGTCAATCAGAATACAATAGCCCGCCAGGGTGGATTCATTCAATCGCACTGTTAGCGTGGATGGAAGAATCTGTTAGATTTATTTTGTTTAGCCCGCAAGCTGAATGAAATCTGTATGTGTCAGCTGTCCAGCTTTAAACCTCTTCAGCCCATAAACAGTGCCTACACCACTTCAGCTGGCCTTTGTAGGCTGTAGTTATTGTTCCTATCAAAGCAGTGACATCCAATCATCCTCCGAACATCCAGATTCATAGTTCAAAATCTTATAGAATAATATGTTTTATCTTAAATTTCAGATTTTGTGTCCTGTGGCATATTGTAGCATTGTTTATTGGATGACCAGTCAGCCCTTGGAGGCTACACGTTTTCTTCTTTTTACTGCTCTTTCCACATCTACTGCTCTTGTGGCCCAGTCTCTGGGGCTTCTTATTGGTGCAGCATCCAACTCCTTACAGGTGAGCTCCAGTCTTGACCAACTTCATAGCCTTTAAGGTGTCAAATTATGTGTATAGTTATACGTGTATTAAAATCATTTTGCTCAAAGCCTGCATTCTTTTTATTATGTTGAATGTTTGTAATTGACTTTAAATGCTAATTTTACCAATCCTTTTCATTTCTAGGTTGCGACCTTTGTTGGTCCAGTAACTGCAATACCTGTACTATTATTCTCAGGCTTCTTTGTCAGCTTTAAAACCATCCCGACATATCTGCAATGGAGTTCCTACATCTCATATGTCAGGTTAGAGGAGATCAAGTTAAACAGTTTCTATATATCTTATAGCGGGGTTCCACTCAAATTTTTAACTTAATCTTACCCCCTTCAGTTAATTGCATAGATGTTCAAATGCCGCACAAATTTTTTTTTTTATCGCTGTAATTACCTTTATATTGTACTTTATTGTGGCACTTCCTGTCTCTCCTCCCATGGGAGTAGGCGTGTTTATTGCCTTTCCCCGGCGCCGTACTGTCTCCTGGGAGCTTAGTGTCAGGCTTCGCAAGATTCAGTGCGGGAACAATGATCATGCGTGTGAACAAGCTGTGAATGAACAGCATCCACCGCATCCAGGAAATCAATGCTTGTGGGCTTCACATGCCCACAAGCAAGATGGAAACAGCCAGCATCACATTTTTTAAGTTATTCTTCAGTACGAAAATAGACAGAGGCGGAAATATTACACTCAAACTGTGAGTATTATTTTGGGGTTAGCAAAGTGTCTCAATGAGCTAAAAAAAAAAAAAAAGATTGGTCGCCGGACTCCCGCTTTAATCTTGACATGTCCATTCACACAGCCATAAGAGGGCTGTACAGTGTCCAGAGCCTCTGTAAAAACTTTCCAAGGACCTACAGCTGTTGCATGCAGCCATCCATAGACAGCAATTAGAAGACATGGCTGTATGCGGTTATGTCCTGGGGGTGGTGTAAAGCACTCACGGGCACATGAATGTATGCTCTTAATGCAAATAGTCTGCATTCAGAGCATATGCCGTGCGTGTGCTTTACATTTTTTGTGGGTGTGAGTGCTTTATGACTCTGTGTGGATGCTCTGAAATCTCTACCCCCCCCCCCCCCCCATTATTTTTTAAAAAACTTTTTCTCCCATTATTTAATCCAAACATTTCCTGGAAGTGTCAGTTGCTGTCTGTGCCTGCCCCCAATGCTATGTGGGCAGAAAGCTATTTGTTAGCAAACATTAGGACTTCAGTTACAATTGTGATCTATTATCTGTAGACCCATAAAGTAATGAACCACTTCAGCCCCGGAAGAATTGGCCCCTCAATGGCTGGAGCACTTTTTACAATTTGGCACTGCGCTGCTTTAACTGGTAATTGCGCGGTCATGCAATGCTGTACCCAAACTGCGTCCTTTTTTCCCACAAATAGAGCTTTCTTTTGATGGTATTTGATTGCCTCTACAATTTTTATTTTTTGCGATATAAACGGAAAAATACTAAAAATTTTGAAAAAAAATGATGTTTTCTACTTTTTGTTATAAAAAATTCCAATAAACTCAATTTTAGTCATACATTTAGGCCGCATGCCGTTGGTAAAAAAAAACATGTCAATAAGCCTATATTTATTGGTTTGCACATAAGTTATAGTGTCTACAAGCTAGGGTACATTTTCTGGAATTTCCACAGCTTTTGGTTAATGACTGCCTATCTCATTTCTTGAGGTGCTAAAATGGCAGGGCAGTACAACCGCCCCCCCCTCCAAATGTTTCCATTTCAGAAAGTAGACACAAGGAAATTGCTGAGAGACATGTTGAGCCCATTGAATATTTTCTGAATATTTTATTTTTTTGTCACAAGTGATTGAAAAATGACAAAAAAAAAAATTACAAAAAGTTGTCACTAAATGATATATTGCTCAAACATGCCATGGGCCTAGCTGTGTACAGGACCCCGAAAACCAAGCACCGCCTTCAGGCTTTCTAAGGGCGTAAAATGATGATTTCACTTCCTCACTACCTATCACAGTTTCGGAGGCCATGAAATGTCAAGATAGCACAAAACCCCCCCAAATTACCCCATTTTAGAAGGAAGACACTTCAAGTTATTTGCTGAGAGGCATGTTGTGTCCATGGAATATTTTATATTTTGTCACAAGTTTTGGGAAAATTATTTATTTATTTTTTTTACACAAAGTTGTCACTAAATGACATATTGTTCAAACAAGGCATATGTGGAATTACACCCCAAAATACATTCTGCTGCTTCTCCTGAGTATGGGCATACCACATGTGTGAGACTTTTTGGCAGTCTAGCCGCCTACAGGACGCCGAAAACCAAGCACCGCCTTCAGGCTTTCTAAGGGCATATATTTTTTATTTCACTCCTCACTGCCTATCACAGTTTTGGAGGCCATGAAATGCCCAGATAGCACAAACCCCCTCCCAAATGACCCCATTTTGGAAAGTAGACACCCCAAGCTATTTGCTGAGAGGCATGTTGAGTATTTTGCAGATCTCGTTTTTTGTCACAAAGTTTTGAAAATTAAAAAAAGAAAAAAAAATATATACATTTTTCAAAAACAAATGAGAGCTGCAAAATACTCACCATGCCTCTTAGCAAATACCTTGGGGTGTCTACTTTCCAAAATGCGTTCATTTGTTGGGGTTTGTGCTAACTTGACATTTCAGGGCCTTCGTAACTGTGATAGGTAGTGAGGAGTAAAATTACAATTTCTTTTTCGTACATCACGGGACACAGAGCCACAGTATTTACTGAATGGGTTATATAGGCACCTCTAGGTGGTGGACACTGGCACACCCTAGAGAGGAAGTTTAGCTCCCCATATAACCCCTCCCCTTACTGGGAGTACCTCAGTTTTTTTGCCAGTGTCTAAGGTGTTGGTCACGAGTAAAGACGTGCTGTGCTGAGCTCTGCTGGAAAAATCTTTGCTGGGGCAAGCCATGCAAGCGGATTCATTCAAAGTGTCTTTTCCAGGCTGAATTGAATGGTACCCGGGCCTCGTGTCCGAAGAAATTAGGTTTTGTCTGTAACGCTTCTCTTTTTAGAGAGCTGGACCCTGGGATCCAGTGTTTGTTTTTTTCAGCCATATTCTCCTGGTGGGGTGCTTTACAGGCCCAGGAGTGTGGATCCCACCATAACAAGGGGCCCCGGTTCCTGAAGGTTTTTTAATGGAGCCCACCGTGAATGGTGAAGATTGGGTCTGTTTGGTTTACCACAGAACCCTGCAGCTGGATAAGGTAAGGGAGATTCCTAAGGAATTTTTCTAATTCTTGTGGATTTTCTCCTTTAAGTAAATGTTGCTATGCCTAAAGTCGCCACTGGGGGGCTGTCAAGAGCACGTTCCTGTTCCATGCTTGTCAGTCTTGCTTTGTGTCACAAGCTGCACGCTTCCTCCGAGCCCAAGCTTCAGGTAGGATGTGGGAAGGGGTTTTTTTTCTTTTCAGGAATGTCCCCCCACAGCTTTCCTTCCAGGCTAGAGGCCATGGGTCAGTCGGCGGTATGCCGCACCGCTCCCGCCCCCATTACGGTGGTTCTCCATCCACCTGCCCTCCTCTCTCCTCCACCCAAGCCCCCCCTCCACGTGCGTTCCAGTTGGATCGGAGCCGCCGCTCGTGCGGGAAAACGGTCTTTTTTTAAAAAAAGATGAGGGGGAGGCGGAAGGGGTGGTCAGAGGAGGGGGGGCGGAGCCTCAGCACGGCTTCGGCGTGGTTCAACGCCCACCCACAACGCAGGCCATGCATAGCTATAAAGGTACACTTTTTGCAGGTGCAAACAGCTAAAGGAGGGACACAGAGCAGATGGATGGCATGTGAGTGTGGGTGACACAGGCATTCCCAGGCACGTTTACTTAGCATCAGACTGAGCCTTGATAGCAGCGGCAGTTGCTGAACTATTTTGCTCAGCAGTGGGTGCATTTCTGGTAGTACCTCTGCATTTGTGCTTAGCACTATGGGCAGAAGGGGAGGTACAAATAACCCGAAAAATAAGCTCAAAGGGATCTCCCTCAGGCTCTGAGGACCCCCCTCTGCAACACCATCTCCCCCTAAAAGACCTAGGGAGGCTCTGCAACACCATCTCCCCCTAAAAGACCTAGGGAGGCTGGTCAGAGTGAGCCGTCGGGGTTAGGGGCTGCAACTGCTTCTGGCATTTCAGCCCCTGTATATATTACTCAGGAGGTTTTTTCCTCAGCCATGAGTGGATTAGAGGAAAGATTAGTGGCCTTAAACGCATCTTCACAAAGTGGAAGAAAACGCATTAGGTCCCCTTTTACTACCCAGGACCCTGAAACAGAGGAACTCTGGGAAAGGGGAGACGAATCCCCATCAGGGGATTGGGAAGAGACTGATGACTCCTCTTCTGAGGAATCAAGTGGGGAAGGACCCTCTTCAGCTTCACAGGCTGAGAAATTGCTGGTGTATTCTTTTACTGTAATGGTCCGCTCCACATTTAAGTTACCCGTAACTGAGTCAGTTTAAAAGCCCACTTCTTCTTTGGGTTCACTGAGGCCTCCTCATGCTGTTCATGCTTTTCCTGTTCATTCATTGCTGAAAAGCTTATTTATTCTGAGTGGGATCACCCAGATAAACATTCTTTCCCTCCTAAAAAGTTTTCAACACTTTATCCTATGGAGGAAAAATTTAAAAAGATTTGAGGTATACCAATAATTGACGCTGCTATATCCTCTGTAAATAAAAGTTTGACTTGTCCTGTTGACAACACTCAAATGCTTGGGGATCCAACCGATAAAAAGTTGGAATTCCTGTTAAAAAACATTTTTTCCTTGGCAGGTTCAGTAGCGTCACCCATAACGCTAATACGGTGATCACTCGTGACAGGGGGTGAAAGGGTTACCTGAGGGTGATCAAGGGGTTAAACCTTTATTAGGGGGGTTTAAGGGGTCCCTAGACCTATCTGGGGCTACTACTAAGTACCCTAACACTGATCATTGTCACAAATGACAGCAGTACAGTGATCAAAAAAAAATATGAACACTGCACTGTGTGACACTGTGACAGGGAGTGAATGGGTTAACCGGGGGGGGGGAGGCGATCAGGGGGTGATCAGGGGGTGGACAAGTGTACCTACGTGTACTGGTGTTAGTGTAGTGTTGATGCAAATTACTTCCGAATGACTTTTTTTACGAGCGGACTTGCCTACACACAACCAGACTACGGACAGACTTGCCTACACACGACTGGACTTTCCGGCAGACTTCCCAACAGAGTTACGACGGACATTCAGAATAAACGGACTTGCCCACACACGAACAAGTCCGTTCATTTTGAACGTGACTCGGGTACGACGGGACTAGAAAAGGAAGTCAATCTCGCCACTTTTATCAGCGAGATTGACACCTTGCGAGCCCCATCGCGGGGCATACCAGGCCCTTAGGTCTGGTATGAATTTTAAGGGGAACCTCCTACGCCGAAAAAACAGCGTGGGGTCCCCCACAAAACCCATACCAGACCCCTATCCGAGCAAGCAGCCCGGCCGGTCAGGAAAGGGGGTGGGGATGAGCGAGTGCCCCCCTCCTGAACCGTACCAGGCCGCATGCCCTCAACATGGGGGGTGGGTGCTTTGGGGGAGGGAAGCGCCCTGCATATGCTGAAGCATATTAAGCACACTATACTATGATTTAGTTATGTATGAACTCAGTCAGTGATTAGTACCAATCATTCATAAAAGGAGGTCACTGTGCTCTTAGGAAACTTAAGTGCAGCAGAATTTTTTTTGTAACCTTGGCCAAATCTGAGCCTTGCCACAATTCTGTCTCTGAGCTCTTCAGGCAGTTCCTTTGACCTCATCATTCTCATTTGCTCTGACATGCACCGTGAGCTGTAAGGTCTTATATAGACAGGTGTGTGGCTTTTCTAATTAAGTCCAATCAGTATAATCAAACACAGCTGGACTCAAATGAAGGTGTAGAACCATCTCAAGGATGATCAGAAGAAATGGACAGCACCCGAGTTAAATATATGAGTGTCACAGCAAAGGGTCTGAATACTTAGGACCATGTGATATTTCAGTTTTTCTTTTTTAATAAATCTGCAAAAATGTCAACAATTCTGTGTTTTTCTGTCAGTATGGGGTGCTGTATGTACATTAATGAGGAAAAAAATGAACTTAAATGATTTTAGCAAATGGCTGCAATATAACAAAGAGTGAAAAATTTAATAGGGTCTGAAAACTTTCCGTCCCCACTGTTTATATATATATATAGTATTAGTTCAAAAAAAGTACATAGAGATTGCTGCAGATTTGCATGTGCTCAAAAAGGCAGCAAATGAAGATTTAGATTATCTGTACTTCTTTTATCATATCTCCCTTTGTCCTACAGATATGGATTTGAAGGTGTAATCCTGGCCATTTACGGAATGGACCGCGCTGACCTTCAATGCGCTGAGCCTCCTTGCACATTCCAGCATCCCCAACAAGTCCTGCAGCAATTAGATGTTGAGGATGCAAAGCTATATGTGGACTTTCTAGTGCTTGGTGGGTTCTTTATTGGGCTCCGCCTACTCGCTTATCTTGTGTTACGTTACCGCGTTAAGTCTGAACGGTAGAAGGCAGTATTCGTGGACTTTATTTCCATACACAGAATTCTGTTCTGTAAATGAAATACAGGACACAGACTTGTTACAAAAAAAGTCATCTTACGAGATCCCCACATTCAAATGTTCCAGTCACATCCCACTTTTAGTTTTCTGAACATCCGTCATGATAAATTGAACTAAGTGATGGAAATATGCACAGTTTCTTCAGAGAGTGGCACAAAAGTCTCCTGTTCTAATTTTTGGGTAATGAAGCATGTTTACTGAATCTCTTTTAAACTGAAAATCAGCTTAGGGAACAAGATAGCCGATGGTTGCAGGATATGGAAGAAGTACTACCTTGCCACCTAATAGAAGACTTTCAAGCAAGGAGTACTACCTTGTCACCTAATAGAGGACTTTCATGCAAGGGAAAGTACCTTGTCGGCTTTTGGAGGACTTTAAAGCGAGAAGTACTACCTTGCCACCTAATGGAAGACTTTCAAGCAAGGAGTACTACCTTGTCACGTGTCACCTAATGGAGGACTTTCAAGCAAGGAGTAGTACTATGTCACCTAATGGAGGACTTTCATGCGAGGGAAAGTACCTTGTCGGCTTTTGGAGGACTTTAAAGCGAGAAGTACTACCTTGCCACCTAATGGAAGACTTTCAAGCAAGGAGTACTACCTTGTCACGTGTCACCTAATGGAGGACTTTCAAGCAAGGAGTAGTACCTTGTCATCTGATGGAGGAATTATATTGTTGCTTATCCTTCTAATTGTCTCAAGAGTATAGAACCAGATCTTCATAATTATATCCCACCGCATGTAGCATTATTTATCTAGAATTTTACTTTATAGGATGTCATTCATGACGTCTACCAGATAATAAAGAGGACCTAAACTTCTTATTGACTTAAAGCAAGCTTGTGTTTTGTCCATGTAAAGCATAGCAATAAGTTTGCTGTAATGCCCAGTCCTTCAACAGAAAATACTTTATTCCTCCACCGTTCTCCTCAGTTGCAAGGAATCAGGAAAGTACCTGGCAATTCCAGGTGTGAAGGCATACATGACTCAATCTATATTTCAGTGTAGGTGTTTGCTGATTGGCCCAATGATGTCAACTGGGGCAGGGGGAGTTTTCAGCTCTGTGTAAAATGGAGAACTTTGAAACTTAAAAGGGACTGTTTTGATTGCATCCAGTAGCTGCACAGAACAGCGTTGATGTGAGGGATAGGTACATACATGTAGCGGGGGAGGAGGGCATTAAAGTTAAACTGTGTTTTGCCATGGTACTAACGCAATGTTAACAGTTTTGTTGGGATAGGTAGATAAATACTAACAGGATTGAAATATCATTCCAACGGAAAATGCTGCTACAGGAACCCTCCAGTATTGATTACTTAATTAAAACCCCAAGTCTTTGATTACTTAATCTTTAGTGAAGGTATGATCACCATGTCTGAGCCCTGATCCTCTCTTTCAAAAGAGATCACATGGTTAAATGCCTAGGCTTCTAGTTTTGTGAGCATTAATATAGAAGCAATAAGTAGTAGGCAATCATAGTGTTATGCCCACAGAGGATAAAAGTCTAATAACTGTTACTATTGTCAAAAACCTTTCCAATATATATTTTTTTGCTTTTTGTGTATTCTCTACTCTTGATGATTTCAATGTTTTATATTATGTTGCTTTGTTTAATATCACATATTTAAAAAATCACTTGAAAGTATGCTATATAGAGTACCATTTTTTTTTTAAGGGAATGCTATTGCAGTTCCATACAGTACCTGACTTTGTTCTATAGATATTAACTACCTCTCTACCAAAGCCATTTTTTTATATTTTGCATACGTTAAAATGCACATTTAAGTATGAAGGTTGGTTAAACACCCACCACCCCCCAAACAATATATGTTTTCTGAAAGCAAAGACTCTGGAGAATACAATAATGGTAGTTGCAATTTTTAATGTCACATGATATTAGCACATGTTTATCAAATGCAAAATTTCAGTAATTAAAACATTAAGGTTAATTTTAGTGCACACATACAATATATCACCCAATGTTTGGCAAAATATAAAAGATGAGATTGTGAAGAGTAAATATATACCCGATATGTCAAGCGTTAAAATTGTGCATGTCCGTGAAACAGCAACAAACTTTGGCACCCAGTTTAGAGAATTACTGTTCCACTCCAATGTTTGTGGTGATATGTAACGTGTAGAGCAATTGTTTTCATGCATAGGCATACTCATAGTAAGCGTAGCCGCACTCATACTCATTGCATGTGTTTATATTCTTATATGTCTGTACGCGGGGGTGGCCAGACTTAAAACTATTTTGTTTTGTTTTTTTATTTTATATGTTACGTTATGTTTTTAATTTTTTTTGTTTACAATTAACCTTACTGTTTTCAGATATAGGGTCAAATGGACCTCTCTTTAATGTAAGAGCAGCAGGAGTCTGATGTCTCTGATGCCCTCTACAGAACCTAACAGAGTACAAATAATGGGAAGGAGTGGGGGTGAGGGGGTGCTGTTCCTTCAGAGGACTGTAGAAGAATCATGTCTACATGAAAGCCTATCGCCTGATCACTGTAAACACAGTGCTTGATTAATAAAACTGGAGACTGCAAAATCTGCCGCAACTCTGCATAAAAATCAGCTTCAAGGTTTTTTTGTCAAACTTAATTGAACAAGCTGAAGTTAGACTGGCTACCATGCACAGCTACACCAAATGTTGCTCTCTCCAGTTTTAGTAAATCATCCTTAATGTTTTAAAAGGATGGTACTCCTGGTTACCCTTTAGACTTATAGCATGCTAAGAAGAAAGCTCATGCTTTGTGCTGACTTCAGGAAAAAACTATTGAGCCAATTGTTCTGCATAGTACTGTTGCTGTGGCTTCAAGGAGGAGAAATTTGAAGGTTTAGAAAATCATAATTGGTTGCAGATTAAAATAAAAAAGTAGTACTTGCTTGTGTAAGCATAATGTGCATCTAACAAAGAAAGTGCTTTAAAACATGGACTATACCTTATAGATGGAGTCCTCAAGAAAGATAAAAATGCTAATAGTCAATTCAGCCGGATGGCTTTAATCCATATCTGAAATATTAGTTTTGGAAGCCATTTCACAGTTAAAGTTGTATTAGGAGTTTGGCACGGTGCCTCTTTGCACTTCCATAGTTAACAACACCAAATTAGTATGAACTGCTCAATCTCATCAGATTATACTGTACATTGTAGACCTTTCGGTTTTCAATGTCCCAAAATGTCTTAGAGGCACACTCAATTAATACTGCTGTTTGTTAACCAAAGTATGTTACCAACACTCATTCTTTAAATGTACAAGAACTAAGTGTAGTATAAAGTTGACAAGGAACAGCATGGTCAGATTACTTTTGGCTACGCTAGTCACATAGTTATTAACATTGAAAAAACAGACAATTGTCAAGCAAATTTATCCTTTCTCAAACTCCAGCAGTTTTGGTCCAGATGAAGTCATAACAAAATTGGTTGTGAAAATATGATTTTGTCTCTGAAGGCAAAAATAAATTCTTAACTAACCCCACAAGACAACTCCCTGAATCAACATAGTACAATAACAACTTTCCTATGCAATTAGAATTTTGAATATTATTATTATGTTTGGAAATCAGACAAATTCCGGTAGTGGTTTTGTCTCCCGTGTTATAACATTACATAATGTGATTACTCTGACCACAAAGAACCTTTGCTCCTATACAAAGCATTAGTAAGACCTCATCTGGAATATGCAGTTTTGGGCACCAGTTTCTAAAAAGGATATCGGGGAATTGGAGAAAGTGCAGAGAAGAGCAACCAAACTGATAAGAGGCATGAAGGAGTTAAGCTATGAGAAAAGATTAGAGGAAATGAATTTATTCTCTCTTGAGAAGGGGGGATATGATCAGCATGTATACTGTAAATACATAAGGGTGCATATAGTGAACATGGTGTTGAGGAATTAACTTTCAGGTCATTACGAAAGGACAAGGGGGCACCCTTTACGTCTGGAGGAAAAAGAAATTTAACCTCCACACACTGAAAGATTTCTTCACAATAAGAGTTTTGAAAAAGTGGAATAGACTCTCAAGAACTATTTCTAACCAGCTCAGTAGATTGCTTTAAAAAAGAGCTGAATGCATTCCAAAATGAACAAAATACAACTGGGTATTTATATTTGTTGGTAATAACACCAGAGATGGTTGATCTAGGGAACATCTGATTGTCTTCATGGGATCAGGAAGGAATTTGATTTCCCCCACTGGAACAAATTAGGTCATGCTTAATTGTTATTTTTTACCTTCCTCTGGATCAACTGTGGGTGTAGGATTCTGTCTGTATACGGACGTTTGCTATTTATTTTTTCTATTGGTTGAATTAGATGAAGTTTTTTCAACCTATGTAACTATGTAATCTCTTCCTTTATTGATGGTAAAATCTTTCCTCTTGTCCCATGTACAGTGTTTGCCATAAAAAGTTAAGCTGATAAAATTTGTGTTGGCTTTTGACTGTATTCATCTATGCAAAATAGGTCACCTTCAAATTGTCTTACTTTCAAGCCCAGCTGTTCTAAGCTTTTATTATAAGCCCCCATTCTGGCTATTGCTTTCACTATTTGCCAGCCCAGAGAGTAATCAAACAGCAGCTGGAACAAAGAACATTAATGTTAGATGCTCTTCTGCATCCATTACATTGTGAAAATACCTCTCCCAATGTTTTTATTAATATAGTTGGCAGCATCTGTATCTTCTTCGGGTCTATCATGTTTACAACATGGTGCCTAAAATTGTACTCCATATTCAAATTGTGGCCTTATAAGTAATCTATACAGGGATAATGATATATTTATCTTATATATTATATGTTATATCTCCTTTTTATGCAATCCAAGATTGTATTTTTTTTATTTTGTAGGTACAGCTTGGTAATGTGTGCTACTGCTTGGCTCTCTGTTAGCTAGAATCACACCTTAATCTCACCATAAAAGGTGTATGTGCTTTTTCTTGAAAGGTAGCTTATCACAACGCACAGTATTACATTACCATGCATTATGATGCACTAAAAATGCACATGTGTTGGAAAGGTACATTGGGGTGCCATTAAGAATTGATGACACCACAACCGGCAACAAGCAAATTTTCATGTGTTGCAGCAAGGCGCACGCCAACAGGCATGTTCCCACAGCGTGAAGGTAGAAGGGAGTCTGAATTGTCCATGTTGCCATTTTTAGAATGATCCATCTGTAAACATGCTATTATCTTGCTGAAATTCCTTTTTATTTTACCAGGTCAGCAATAAAAAGATTTGGCCTTATACCAGACCCTGAGGAACACCCCTATTATACCTTGGCCCATTTAAAATGTGTTGCTTTTACAATCTCCTTATTTTCACATGTCCTTTAACCTGTTCCCACGTTCTCCCATATTTCTTTTCAGTCATATTACCTTAAATTTTTCCAACATTCAAGTTTATATTTAATGCCTTTAAAATGTTTTTACAGTATATGAGCTATATATGACCACATGCTGAGACTATTATTGTTCTATTTATGCTCTTTTTAGCAGGTGATTTTATTATCTCCATTTTGGCTTCTGTGGCACCCAACAAATTTGCAACCTCCCCAGCAGGTCTGGCTTATTCTTATTCTCTATAAATCATACCTGAGCCGGGCAGGGTAATGTTGGCCCACATATCTGTAATCTTGGGGCCATTGCCTTTCTCAAGCCTTGATAGGTTCTGTTAGAATAAGATGCTTTAGTTTTACCCATTCTAGTCCATGTTATGTATCTTCCAAACAGCAATGTGGGGGAACAAGGCTGCTAATTCACCTGTGTTTTGTCATGTCCATATCTCCATGGGTAGACTGCATTTCCCTAAACACTTCTGTCCTAATATGAAACCCTCTGCTGTCCATTTGGGAGTGATGGCATAGCTTGCAGGCTATGGCTCTTCTATGTGTATCCCCTCCTTGGCAATCAACCTCACTTTTTCCCACCTAGCCAGAGGACCTCAAAGGAAACTTGTGCTAAGAGAAGAACAAGGGCTGCAAGTGCTGATTTTACTTTTTGAAAATGTAAACTGCCTGGCTGTAATGCTGAGTAGTGGCTTCAATAGTTTCTTAGTCCCAGGGCAACCATGCAGGTCAGGTGTTCTGACTTCACTGGTTGCATTTTCTTCTATCAACAATTCAGAAAATATTGAAGGTAGCGACTGACAGCCAAGTAATTAGCATTTTCAGAAGGTTGGCAATTGTAGCCTAATTATTTCCCTCAGTACAGGTTTCTTTTATGATCTCAGGTTTTGCTTTACGTTCTATAATTAAATTCTTATTTTTTCTCAGATGGTGTATATTTTCAGATTTGTTTTTAGAATGTCTTTTAATCAAATCTCTGAAATGCTGCTTTATTCTATAGTTTTGCAATATAAACTGCTGCTAGTATATGCACTGACATCCTTGTGTTGCTTTAGAATGTGTCTGCTCCACTAAGCAATACTGCCCTAATACTAAATCGCAGTCATATGTATGAGAGGTTTTGTGATGGTAAAACATCAAGTAGTAAGCATATATCAAATTGTTTTTTTACTTGTGAATACATCCATTTTATCCAGATCTTTACATGCACTTTAAGTTTTTTTTGGCAGGCATGCTTACTGTATGTTTCCACAACTCTATTCTAAGAATATCAGTGAAAATGTAGATGAATGTGTTAGAATTCTACAGACTACTAGGTTTTTTTAATATTAATGTAATTAGGTCTTGAAGTAGTTAATATTTTGAGATGATGTATGGGTTGCCAATTCTATTGAAGGGTGTGCAAAATGACAATTGTAGTAGACTGAGCAATGAAAGTAGATTGTAATGGTGCCAAGGTTGCAAGGTAATCTGCAATCTATGGTCACTGTCATGCACTGAAGCACATCTTGAATATCTCAACCCAAAGATGCGTTATGATAGAAATAATCTTTTTAAAAGAAACATATGCCATTGTTGCTGCTTGAGAAGATTATAAAATTTCTTTTCATGTATTAAACTGTAACAGTATACTTACTGTACGTGTTTGTGTTTTTGTATTGTCTATGCGTACTGAAGTCTTTAACAATTAAGATTATTTTATATACACTATATGGACAATTGTTTGTGCACTTGACCATCATATCTATATGAGATTGCTAAAAGCTGAACTTGGTGTGCTTTGTTTATGTCTTGCAGATCTGTGCACTAATCCAATGTGAAACTTTTCCTCTGTGCAGGAACTTCCTGTAATAAAGACCAGTCACTACTGCTTTCTCTCTTTGTGCAGGGTGACTGGTCTTGGCTCCACCCCCTCCTGCAGTTTTCTGCAGGCAGCCTGTAGTGGGTGGGACCTGCTGGATCTGCTGTCTGCACAGACTATATACAGCACAGAGGTGATAACACTGATACTTAACAAGGCAAGGTAATACCTGGGTTGACAAAGGCATTTTGGCGCTCACAAAGTGGATTTATATCCTTTGTAGCTATTAATGAATATATATAAAAAATTTAAAAAATGTTGCACCTGGAGTTCAGCTTTAAAGAAGAACTGACTTGCCTACCCCACAAGAAAAGAGCAGGCATCGCAGTGAAATCTGGAGAGAGAAACCTGAAAATCACCTGAACATCTCAAAGTTACACTCACTGAACATATACAATGTTCTACCAGTTTTGATAGACTCGGGAGACTAAAAGCATGTGAATCATTTTGGATATTTATGCTCAAAATCTTACAGTATGTCCAGGCTGTCTAAACGAAACCATTTAATCACAAAATAGACAAAATATCTGAGAACGTTGCCATCATCAAGATCCTGATCCAACCACCTTTTAGCAATATTTATATACATGTTCTATTTATATCCCCTTTCAAAATTTCCTTTGCAACCGTCATCGATCATTATTACGATCTACATTATGTTACCAAAAGTATTGAGATGCCTGCCTTTAAATGCGCATGAACTTTAATGACACCCCAGCCTTAGTCTATAGGGTTCAATATTGAGTTGGCCCACCCTTTGCAGCGATAACAGCTTCAACTCTTCTGGGAAGGCTGTCCACAAGGTTTAGAAATGGGAATGTTTGACCATTTTTCCAGAAGCGCATTTGTGAGCTCAGGCACTGATGTGGACAAAACGAAAAAAGTACTCTTGCGCACTGGTGTGTTAGCTAAAGAAATTCAAGAGGGGCTATGGGCTTCGGCTTTGCTGCTCTCGAAGGATGGGATTATCCTAATAGTGAAAAACAAAGAAAGAAACAAGAGAGCGCACCAGCCTAGCGCATTATCCTTGGCAAATTTTAATAAATTAAAAACAAGGTAAAAAGCTACTCACAAAAGTCGCAGGTAAATTAGCATATCAAACGCACAAAGGCAGTAGTTCCAGTGGTAGGCAGCTGTCCAGATCCCAGGAGGGATCCCAGGAGGGAGGCACACGGACCGCCGCTGGCTTACGCGTTTCGAAGGTTTTGACCTTCTTCCTCAGAGCTAGACTGATGTGGACAAGAAGGCCTGGCTCACAGTCTCCGCTCTAATTCATCCCAAAGGTGTTCTAACAGGTTGAGGTCGGGACTCTGTGCAGGCCAGTCAAGTTTCTCCACCCCAAACTCACTTATCCATGTCTTTATGGAGGATGGAGAGATGGCAAAGGTACTAAATTTATTCTTCTCTTCAGTCTTCATGAGTGAAACAGGGGGCTTCAGTAACCAAAACTGCAAGGTTTATCGTGTGACACGTCACAGGAAGCACCCTCATGGCTAACAGAGGATAGAATTAGGAATAGACTTAAAAAAAGGTAACATTAATAAGTCACCGGGACCAGATGGCTTGCACCCGAGGGTCCTTAAGGAACTTAGTCAGGTAATTGCCAGAACATTGTTCTTAATTGTTACGAACAGTCTACTGAATGGTATGGTACTAGCTGATTGGAGAAAAGCCAATGTAGCACCAATATTTAAAAAGGGACCAATATATATCCCTGGGAACTACAGACCAGTTAGCCTAACATCAATAGTATGCAAGCTCTTGGAGGGGATGATAAGGGACTATATACAGGATTTTACCAATGAAAACGGTATCATTAGCAGTAATTAGTATAAATTCATGAAAAATCGTTTTTGCCAAACCAATCTATTAACCTTCTATGAGGAGGTGAGCAGCCATCTACATAAAGGAACGCCCATAGATGTAGTGTATCTGGATTTTGCAAAGGCATTCAATACAGTTCCCCATAAACATTTACTACAGTGCCTTGCAAAAGTATTCACCCCCTTGGCTTTTTACCTATTTTCTTACATTACAGCCTTTAGTTCAATGTTTTTTTAATCTGAATTATATGTGATGGATCAGAACACAACAGTCTAAGTTGGTGAAGTAAAATTAGAAAAATATATACATAAAACTATTTTTCAGAAATAAAAAACTGATAATTGGCATGTGCGTATGTATTCACCCCCTTTGTTATGAAGCCCATAAAAAGCTCTGGTGCAACCAATTACCTTCAAAAGTCACATAATTAGTGAAATGATGTCCACCTATGTGCAATCTAAGTGTCACATGATCTGTCATTACATATACACACCTTTTTGAAAGGCCCCAGAGGCTGCAACACCTAAGCAAGAGGCACCACTAACGAAACACTGCCATGAAGACCAAGGAACTCTCCAAACAAGTAAGGGACAATGTTGTTGAGAAGTACAAGTCAGGGTTAGGTTATAAAAAAATATCCAAATCTTTGATGATCCCTAGGAGCACCATCAAATCTATCATAACCTAATGGAAAGAACATGGCATAACAGCAAACCTGCCAAGAGACAGCCGAACACCAAAACTCACGGACCGGGCAAGGAGGGCATTAATCAGAGAGGCAGCAAAGAGACCTAAGGTAACCCTTGAGGACCTGCTGAGTTCCACAGCAGAGACTGGAGTATCTGTACATAAGACAACAATAAGCTGTACGCTCCATAGAATTGGGCTTTATGGCAGAATGGCCAGAAGAAAAACATTACTTTCAGCAAAAAAAAAAAATGGCACGTTTTGAGTTTGTGAAAGGCATGTAGGACACTCCCAGAATGTATGGAGGAAGGTGCTCTGGTCTGATGAGACTAGAATTTAACTTTTTGGCCATCAAATAAAACGCTATGTCTGGCGCAAACCAAACACATCACATCACCCAAAGAGCACCACCCCCACAATGAAACATGTTGGTGGCAGCATCATGCTGTGGGGATGTTTTTCAGCAGTCAGGACTGGGAAACTGGTCAGAGTTAAGGGAAAGATGGATGGATGGTGCTAAATACAGGGACATTCTAGAGTAAAACCTGTACCACTCTGTGTGTGATTTGAGGCTAGGACGGAGGTTCACCTTCCAGCAGGAGAATGACCCCAAACACACTGCTAAAGCAACACTTGAGGGGTTCAAGGGGAAACATGTAAATGTGTTGGAATGGCCTAGTCAAAGCCCAGACCTCAATCCAATAGAAAATCTGTGGTCAGACTTAAAGATTGCTGTTCACAAGCGCAAACCATCCAACTTGAAGGAGCTGGAGCAGTTTTGCAAGGAGGAATGGGCAAAAATCCCAGTGGTAAGATGTGGCAAGCTCATAGAGACTTATCCAAAGCGACTTGGAGCTGTGATAGCCGCGAAAGGTGGCTCTACAAAGTATTGACTTTAGGGGGGTGAATAGTTATGCACATTGACTTTTTCTGTTATTTTGTCCTATTTGTTGTTTGCTTCACAATAAAAAAAAAAACATCTTCAAAGTTGTGAGCGTGTTCTGTAAATTAAATGATGTAAATCCTCAAACAATCCATGTTAATTCCAGGTTGTGCGGCAACAAAACATGAAAAATGCCAAGGGGGTGAATACTTTTGCAAGGCACTGTACATAGTTACATAATTGGTGAGGTTGAAAAAAGACACAAGTCCATCAAGTCCAACTTGTGTGCATGTTTTTATGTCAATATTACATTGTATATTGCTGTATGTTGTGGTCGTTTAGGTGCCTATCTAAAATTTTTTGAAATTATCTATACTCCCTGCTGAAACCACTACTTGTGGAAGAGAATTGCATGCCATGGCTGAGTCTCTCATCTACTAGGACCCCCAGGTCCTTTTCTATCCTAGATTCCCCCAGAGGTTTCCCCCCAGTGTATAGATTGCATTCATGTTTTGCCACCTAAATGTATTATTTTACATTTTTCTACATTAGCCACTTGCCGACCAGCCACCGCAGTTGCACTGCGGCAGAATGGCACGGCTGGGCGAAACAACGTTATGTTACGTTGCTTCGCCCTGTGGCCACTAGGGGTGCGCGAGCGGGCCCGCTGCTCGCCCCTGGAGCCGATGCGAGTGCCGGCGGTCACGACCACCGTCCGGGTTCCCTCAATCGCTGCTGACAACCAGAGAACTGGGATCTGTGTGTGTAAACACACAGTTTCCAGTTCTCTGAGGGGAGAAGAGACAGATCGTCTATCCATACAAAGTATGAACAGCGATCTGTCATCTCCCCTACACAGTCCCCTCCCCGCTTCAGTTAGAACACACACTAGGGAACACAGGTAATCCCTTGATCGCCCCCTAGTGTTAACCCCTTCCCTGCCAGTGACATTTTTACAGTAATCAATGCATTTTTATAGCACTGATCGCTGTATAAATGCCAATGGTCCCAAAAATGTATCAAAATTGTCCGATGTGTCTGCCATAATGTTGCAGGTCCCGATAAAAAATCGCAGATCGCCACCATTACTAGTAATAGTACTCCAGCTGTTGCAAAGTCCCATCATGCCTCTGCCTCTGGATGTCATGCTTTTGGCTGTCAGAGTCTTGCTATGCCTCATGGGACTTGTAGTTCTGCAGCAGCTGGAGGTTCGCTAATTGCATATCCCTGCCCTATTTTGTAGACGCTATAACTTTTGCACAAACCAATCAATATACGCTTATTGCAATTTTTTTTTTTACCAAAAATATGTAGAAGAAGACATATTGGCCTAAACTGAGGGAAAAAAAATGTTTTTTTAGATATTTTGGGGGGATATTTATTAAAGCAAAAAGTAAAAATTATTGAGTTTTTTTCAAAATTGTCGATTATTTTTGTTTATAGTACAAAAAAAAAACAAAAAACGCAGAGGTGATCAAATACCACCAAAAGAAAACTTTATTTGTGGGGAAAAAAAAAGGACCTCAAATTTGTTTGAGTGCTCTGGTCAGGAAGGGGGTAAAATCTTTCGGGGCTGAAGAGGTTAAACCGCATTTGCCATGTAGTTGCCCACCCAATTAATTTGGTTAGATCCTCTTGCAAGGTTTCCACATCCTGCAGAGAAATTATTGCCCTGCTTAACTAAGTATTGTCTGCAAATAGTGAGATTGAGTTGTTTATCCCATCCTCCAGGTCATTTATGAATAAATTAAATAGGATTGGTCCCAGGACAGAACCCTGGGGGACCCCACTTTCCACACCGGACCATTCCAAGTACTCCCATCTATCTCTACACTTTGAACTTGCCCCTGTAGCCAGTTTTCATTCATTCAAGTGCTCACCCTTTGGTCCATGCCGACAGTTTGTATACAGTACCTGTACCCCTAAAACAACACCTATGTTTTGCTTTGCCCGCCACTGTCCATTTGCACCTTATATCTCAATTTATATATTTGCTTTTGGCACCTTACTTTGTTATAAAGAATTTCAGCATGTAAAGTCCTGATTTAATTCTTTGCCAAGGGCAAAGACTGGATACAAGTTAGCATATACCCTGAAATTCATAAAGACTGGTGCATACAAATTTTTCAAAAGTGTCTCTCATGTATTCTAAAAGTAGTGCATGATGCGCCAAACTCATGTATCTGTCTAGAACTTGCATTTGAATTTGGCGCATGCTGTGCTACTTTTACAATACACGCAAGACACTTTCAAAAGATCTGTCTGCACCAGATACTCTCTGTACCCCAAACATAGGTGTGTGCAGCCTATTGCATTAGGGTGTGCACCCCAAAGCTTAAACACACATGCGCGTGTATGTATGTATGTGTATATGTATATTACACCCACACTCTTATGGCAGAGCCGATGCAGTGAAAGAGAGGTATGGTAGCACTTTATTAATGGCAGAACTGGTCAGAGGGAGATATTTCCCATCTCCCCGCCGGCACACAGAGTATTAATGCTAATGCACTTGGGACGATTAGGGTGTGCCCAGGCACACCTGGCACACCCCCTGCGCACGCCTATGACCCCAAAAGAGAGTTGGCCCCCTAATTAGCTCCACTTTTGTAAGATACGAACTGTCAGTATTTAATTTTGAATTTGGTGTATTCTATGAGCCATAATATAAACATAGCGTATTCCACAACTACCTGAATTTGGTACATGAGTTGCTGTCAGAACCAAAAGTGTTTCAGATGCTTCATGGATTTGGCGCAACACTTGCTGACCGCCTAACTGTAAATATACATAATAACTTTGATGTTAAATAGCTAGCTGCCATAACCCCGGTATCTTTATTTATAGCAGGCGCCCGGTTTTCCGATAAAAGTGGTCCCATCGGCAGGATTACTTTTTTAGGCGGCGGCAGAGGTGCCTGCCCCTCCTCCCCCTCTTCCACTGCTTCCCGGAGCTGTTGGTAAACCTTGAAGTGATCCGGTCCGATCGGTGGCTGGGCAGGAATCGAGTGAGGGTCCTCACTCGGCTCTATGCCCTTAGTGGACCGGAGCAACATCTGACGTCACTTCAACCTCTCGGGCTTAAAGGGATTTTTTTTTTTTAAGCAGAACTCCGGGCAAAAACTTTTTTACATGTTCTTTTTGCCAATTTCCTACCTTCACTGAATATGCCATTCATCTTCTTCTTAGCTCAGTAGTTTCCTCACAGTAGCCGGTCAACTTTCAAATTAAACCGTTACTTGGCAGGGATTTCCTGTTTGTAAAAACGGTGGCTGCTATTCCTCCGATTCCCTCAGCCACTGGTATTGGCACGCCCAGTTGTAGTCCTATCTACAGGGAGCAGGGATGTATTTCTGTCTCTGCTTGCTGTAGTGGGGGGATTGTACTCCGAGATCCTGGTCTGTACTGCCTATGGAGCCGGTACTGACCTTGTCTTAGAAATGACAGCCCCCACACACCCCCCCGCCACCCGGCTGCTCAGAAGGGCTGCCTCTGTGTGTAACCTGCTGCACATGAAACAGTTTCACACGCAGCAGATAGCGAGGCTTGTAAGAGCGCTCAGTGTATGTGAAACTGTCAGGTAATTACATGCAGTGAGAAGATCAGCTGTCAAAACGAAGCAGTGTTGTCGGGGATGGGCGGGACCGAGCAGCTATCAAACACCAGCCAGTGGGATGATGACTGAGCGGGCCGTTACATTTATGTGGCTCCACCCCCTTTCGTAAGCAGCCCAGTCATTGGCTGGTGTTTGACAGCTGCTCGGTCCCACCCACCCCCGACATCATCGCTTCATTTTGACAGCTGATCTTGTCACTACAAGCGGTTATACTACCTGACAGTTTCACATACACTGAGCGTCTCTCACTGCTGCACGTAAACTCCCCCTCCTGTCAGTGCCCACAAGTTCTGCCAGTCAGTGCCACCTGTCAGTGCCTTTCAGTGGCAATCAGTGCCAATCAGTGCCGCCTATCAGTGGCAATCAGTGTCGCCTATCAGTGCCAATCAGTGCCGCCTATCAGTGCCAATCAATGCCGCATATCAGTGCACATCAGTGCTGTCAATCAGTGCCACCTATTACTGCCCATCAGTGCTGCCAATCAGTGCCTCATCAGTGCCCATCAGTGCTGACTATCTGTGCACTGAGTACAGGGATAGTAAGAGAAGCTCAGCAGCTGGGCACATTGTCCATGGGGGGGGGGGCTGGTGGGGGACAACTGAAATCTGTTGATGTTTATTAATGCCAAAAAAAAAGTGAAGCTCTAACTTACTAATCAATAACACAATAATGGTGGAATCTCTCTAATGTATGGAAATCTCAATAAACTTCAGTATTTCCACAATAACGGTCTCTGTGATATGTAACATCACATAAAATACACACCAGACTGAAAATAAGACATAAAAAATGAAACTTAACAGGGATGGTGGAAATGGTGGAAGGGATGGTGGAAACCCTTTCTATAGATATTGGCTATACAGATTAACTTCAATAATTCCAGTGATATGTGATTTCACATGTAATATACATCCAAAGGAGAATAAAACATACATTTTTTTATCTGCTGTTCTAGCTGGAGGGGGAGAGATTTCATGAAAGTAGACTAAATAGAATGAACTAAACATTGTGCACATGCATGCTACATGCATACAGTTATAAGAATTTCCCCTCACTGTCTGTGTTGTGCTCAGTAGTGTGGCTGCAGAATGAGGGGTGTGATTTATGTTGAAAGGGGTGAGTTCACATTTAACATGTACAGGTCTAGTGTACCTCCCACATTCAGTGCAATTGCAAAGATTCATGGGAAATGTAGTTACTTTTCCTGTAAAGAGAGAGAAGAGGATATGATGTAATCATTGTTCTAACAGATCCTCCCTGGCAGAATACATGCTGCATTTTTTGAATTACAGAGCTGACTTGCTGAAAATTAAATTAGAATTTTCTCTTCAATGGTAAGGAATTTCACAAATGTAATAACTGTTTGGTGTTTTGCGTAGGGGGGTGTAATAATGGGGTATTTTTTGCCGATCCCCTGCTTTAAAGTCAAAATTACTTTTTTTTTTACTTTTAAAAGTAAATAAGAGATCTGGGGTCTTTTTGACCCCAGATCTCTCAATAAACAGGACCTGTCATGCTTATTTCCAACATTCCTTGTAATAGGAATAAAAGTGATCAAAAACAATTAAAGGGACAGTGTAAAAAAAAAAAAAAGTAAAATAAATTTAAAAAACCCAAACATTTAAAGCGTCCTATCCCTCCAAGCTTGCGCGCAGAAGCGAACGCATACGTAAGTCACGCCCACATTTGTAAACGGTGTTCAAACCACACATGTGAGGTATCGCTGCAAAAAATTAGAGTGAGAACAATAATTCTAGCACAAGAACTCCTCTGAAACTCTAAACAGGCAACCTGTAAAAAGTTTTAAAGCATCGCCTATGGAGATTTTTAAGTACCGGAGTTTGTCGCCATTCAGCGATCGGGGCCGCGCTGTGTTGCTAGGACACGGCGCAACCTCGATCTCTGTAAAGAGCCGCCTCCGCAGCTCTTTAACCATATGATCAGCTGTGTCCAAGCACAGCCGGTCACATGTAAAAATGGAGATGCCGGTAATCGGCACTCCTCGTCTCACCCTGACAGAGGGTGTGGCGAGGAGAGCTGATCAGCGGCATCTCCTCGCAGGAGGACATCTGCATATGTAATCAGGGCACTGATCATCAGTGCCCTGATTACAATATAGTGCCAACAGTGTCACCAATCAGTGCCCACCATTGCCCACCAGTGCCAGCAATCAGTGCCCACCACTGCCCACAAGTGCCACCAATCAGTGCCCATTAGTGTTGCCAGTCAGTGCTGGCTATCAGTGACGCCTATCAGTGCTGCCCATCAATGCCCATCATTGCTGTCCATCAATGCCCATCAGTGTCGCCCATCAGTGCCCATCAGTACCGCCTATCTGTGCCACCTATCAGTGCCCACCAGTGCCGCCTATCAGTGCCCACCAGTGCTGCCTATTAGTGCCCATCAGTGCCGCCTATCAGTGCCACATATCAGTGCAGCATATTAGTGTCTCCTCATCAGTGCCACCTAATCAGTGTCCATAAGTGCCGCCTCATCAGTACACATCAGTGAAGGAGAAAAATTACTTAGTTACAAAATTTACTGACAGAAACTAAGTAAAATAAACATTTTTCACATTTTTTTTTTTTTTTTTTTTAGTAAAAGATAAAAAACCCAGCAGTGATTAAATACCACCAAAAGAAAGCTCTAATTAAGAAAATTATAAAAATTTCATCTGGGTACAGTGTAGCAATTGTCATTGAAAGTGCGACAGCGCTGAAAGCTGAAAAATGGCCTGGGCAGGAAGGGGGTGTAAGTAGTCTGTAGGCAAGTGGTTAAAAATAAGGTTGTATTGCACTCACATCAAAGAATACAAGGATCAGCATATATTGTATAGGAATCGACGGTTAGCGCTCCACCTGCGTTCAAGCTGACCGGAAATAACGTATCTCAAACACGACCCAACAACGTTTTGTCAGCCTACATCTGACAACCCCTGAAGAGATTAGATGTAGGCTGGCGAAACAGTGTTGGCTCGTGTTTAAGATTCGTTATTTCCTGTCAGCTGGAAAGGGGGTGGAGCGCTAACCGGCGATTCCTATACAATACATGCTTATCCTTGTCTTCTTTGATGTAAGTGCAATACAACCTTATTTTGAAATAAATGATTTGAATTACTGCACCATGAGAGCGTTCTTTCCTTTCCCTCTCTATATGGCAAAACTGGAGCTTTGAATATGCTATCTATATAAATATTGAATGGATGACAGCAGCAGTAGACATGTGTGGTTCGTTTAGTTCCAAATTAATATTTAGGCATATTTTTCGTCATTCTGTAACTCTTTACACTGTACACTACGGACAACAGTTCCTCGATACAGTTAATAGCTTTTCTCTCTTTTGTGCGGGATTTCTGAGCCGTTGCTGCAGAGCTTGCACAGGACTCCACCAGCCCAGGTACCCAACACCACATCCCAATGCCATCAATTCATGTATTACACTTAAATCCTAAAAAGTTCAACTTTGTACATAACCTATACTTATTCTTCCCCAAGGCCTCACTCCATCTTTTGTAACTTCCAGGCTGGGTCCCTAGTACGCCCCATGCCACAAGTCACACCTAGTATTGAGTTTCCAATTGCTAGGGATGGAGCCTAAGCACACAAGCTCCTTTACTACCAGGGCCCTCCATCACCTAAATCACCACCACTAGTACTGTAGTCATTGGCAACAGCATTTTAGCCTTCTCCGAATAGCTTCACTGTATGTTAGACATATGTACTGTATCTTCTCTATCTTGTCTTGTTCCCGGGTGTGATCCCTGTTCTGTGATACACTAAGTATGCATGCATCCCTTTATGGTTGTCCTAAAGTGACTTCCGACCAGGCTGTCATGTGATAACAAAGTTCTTTTACTGAAAGCTGTTTAAGTATAACAAATATACAGGCAATTCTTCACACACATCTTTCCTAACACAAAGTACTTCCTCGTGCCCCTTTAGATGTTTCCTGATGCCCCTTTGAATGTTTTCTTGGTGCCCTTGCCCCTTGATGTAATCATACCTTAATTAGGTTAGAAAGTCCTTTAGCGTCTATTAGTCTATTGATCAACAGCATAAGTCCCCCTGACTGGGTTCCCACAAGGGGTAGTTTCAGAAGAAATGGCAATAACACCTTGGCACAGCTCCTGTTTCCTTCCTATGCATGGAGCAGAACTGAACCCTTGGCCTAAAACAAAGGTAGGCAAACTTTTAGGTTAAGATCTAACTGGACAACATGGAGGAAAGATCCTGGTTGACCTCCCACCCCAATCCATTCAGTACTGTGCTCCGCTTTTCACTGAAGATGAGAGCAGTGGAGGCAGAGGAGAAGGACCAGCAAAGCAGGGACAGGGTTTGCAATCTACCCAGGAGCTCCCTGTGGTTGACGGGTAAATCAGGATTGACAGCTTGCCAACCCTGCCCTAAGGGCAGTTCCACATTTAGCTGTTTGCCCCTTCGGAGGGCGATACCTCCCAAAAAGCCCATGACAACCTGGCCAGCAGAGTTAACCTTTGCTTCTCGGGATTTACCAACTCTGCAAGGCAGCAAATTTAAACAGTGCAATTAACCCACGTTGTAATGTACAATGATACCAAAACATACTGAACACTTACCATACAGTAATAATACTTTTTTTTACAGAACAGTAATAATACTTTACTTTACAAGAACACATTTTGCATATGAGGAAAAAATGTGGGCGGTGCTATGTGTTGTACATCATACTTCTTATCTTTTTTTTCTTTTAACTTTAATCACTTTGTCTCTCACACCTGTTCCACCCCCTATGAACCAGAGCAGTTTTTACATTTCTGCTATAGACCTGTTTATACAGTGAAAACTGTTATTATGTAAGATAACATGGCAATACATATATTGTTTTTTAAGAACAAACAAGGCTTTTTTTCATGATATTGTCTTCCAACAATTTGTTTGTTCTCGCAATCCTTAGACAATGAGATGCAACCAAACTAAACAAAATGCACTTTTTCTTTGTTTGAGCAGTGCTATTTTAAAAATAAATAGTTTTACTGTGCATAAAAAGTGCACATTCTGTAATTATTCTGTAACTTGTCCTCTTTAACCACTTACCCACTGGGCACTTAAACCCCCTTCCTAACCAGACCAATTTTCAGCTTTCGGTGCTCTCACATTTTGAATGACAATTACTCAGTCATGCAACACTGTACCTATATGAAATTTTTGGCCTTCTTTTCACACAAATAGAGCTTTCTTTTGGTGGTATTTAATCACCGCTGGGTTTTTAATTTTTTTGCGCTATAAAAGAAAAATAGACCGAAAATTCTGTAAAAAAAAATGCATTTTTCTTCGTTTCTGTTTTTAAAGTTTTGCAAATTAATAATTTTTCTTCACACATTTGGGCCAAAATGTATACTGCTACATATCTTTGTTAAAAATAATAACCTGAATTAGTGTATATTATTTGGTCTTTGTGAAAGTTATAGAGTCCACAAGCTATGGTGCCAATCTCTGAAAATTGATAACACCTGAAGTACTGACGGCCTATCTAATTTCTTGAGACCCTGACAAGCCAGGAAAGTACAAATACCCCCAAATGTTCTTTTTAGAAAGGAAACATTCCAAGGTATTTAGTAGGAGGCATGATGAGTTTTTTGAAGTTGTAATTTTTTCCCACAATTCTTTACAAAATGAAGATTTTCTTTTTCTTTTCACAAAATTGTTATATTAGCAGGTTATTTCTCACACACAGCATATGCATAATACACATTACACCCAAAATACATTCTACTACTCCTCATGAGTATGGCGATACCACATGTGTGAGACTTTTACACAGCGTGGCCACATACATAGAGGCCCAACATGCAGGGAGCGCCATCAGGTGTTCTAGGAGCATAAATTACACATATAATTTCTTGACTACCTCTTGCACTTTTGAAGGCCCTGGAGCACCAAGACAATGGAAACGCCCCAAAAATGACCCAATTTTGGAAATAAAACACCCCAGCGTATAATCTATGAGGCATAATGACTCTTTTGAACATGTTATTTTTTTCTACATGTTTTTGGAAAATGTGGAAAGAAAATGAGAACACATTTTTTTTTACACAAAGTTGTCCATTTATACAATATTTCTAACACATAGCATGTAAATACCAAAAAATACACCCCAAAATAGATTCTCCTACTCCTTCTGAGTATAACAATACCACATGTGTGAGACTTCTCCACAGCCTGGCCACATAGAGAGGCCCAACATGTAGGGAGCACGGTCCGGTGTTATAGGGGCATAAATTTCAATTCTAATTTGACTACCTATTACGCTTTTGTGAGGCCCTGTAGTAGCATGGATGTGACATGGATGAGAACTGATGTGGCATGGATGAGAACTGATGTGGCATGGATGAGCATGAATGGGGATGGATGAGCCATGGATGGGGATGACTGAGTATGGCTGAGTATGGCTGAGTACGGCTGAGTATGGCTGGGTACAGCTGAGTATGGCTGGGTACGGCTGAGGACAGCTGGGTACAACCGGGTATGGCTGGGTACAGCTGAGTACGGCTGAGGACAGCTGGGACCCAGCTGGATACGACTGAGTATGGCTGGGTACAGCTGGGTACGGCTGGGTAAGGCTGGGTACGACTGGGTACGACTGGGTATGGCTGAGTATGGATGGAGGTGGATGGGATGGCTGAGCATGGATGGATGGATGAGTATTGCTGAGTATGGCTGAGTATTGCTGGGTATGGCTGAGTATGGATGGGGGTGATGGCTGAGCATTGATGGATGGATGAGAATTGCTGAGTATGGATGGATGGCTGAGCATAGATGGATGGATGAGTATTGCTGAGTATGGATGGATGGGTATGGCTGAGCATGGATGGATGGATGAGTAATGCTGAGAATGGCTGGGTATGACTGAGTATGGATGGGGGTGGGTGGGAATAGCTGAGCATGGATGGATGGATGAGTATTGCTGAGTATGGATGGATGGCTGAGCATGGATGAGTATTGCTGAGTATGGATGGATGGCTGAGCATGGATGAGTATTGCTGATTATGGATGGATGGCTGAGCATGGATGAGTATTGCTGAGTATGGATGGATGGCTGAGCATGGATGGATGGATGAGTATTGCTGAGCATGGTTGGCTAGGTACGGCTGAGGACGGCTGGGTGCAGCCGTGTACGACTGAGTACGGCTCGGGACGGCTGGATACGGCTGAGTATGGCTGGGTACGGCTGAGTATGGCTGAGTACGGCTGGGTATGGCTGAGTATGGATGGAGGTGGATGGGATGGCTGAGCTTGGATGGATGGATGAGTATTGCTGATTATGGCTGAGTATTGCTGGGTATGGCTGAGTATGGATGGGGGTGATGGCTGAGCATGAATGTATGGATGAGTATTGCTGAGCATGGATGGGTGGATAAGTATTGCTGAGTATGGATGGATCGCTGGGTATGGCTGAGCATGGATGGATGGATGAGTATTGCTGACTATGGATGGAGGGCTGGGTATGGCTAAGCATGGATGGATGGATGAGTTTTACTGACTATGGATGGATGGCTGGGTATGGCTGAGTATGGATGGATGGCTGGATATGGGTAAGTATCGCTGGGTATGGCTGGGTATATATGGGGTGGATGGGATGGCTGAGCATGGATGGATGAATTAGTAATGCTATGTATGGCTGGGTATGACTGAGTATGGATGGGGTGGATGGGAATGGCTGAGCATGGATGGATGGATGAGTATTGTGGAGTATGGATGGATGACTGAACATGGATGAGTATTGTTGAGTATAGATGGATGGCTGAGCATGGATGGATGGATGAGTATTGCTGATTATGGATGGATGGCTGAGCATGGATGAGTATTTCTGAGTATGGATGGATGGCTGAGCATGGATGGATGAGTATTGCTGAGCATGGTTTACAGGGTACGGCTGAGGACGGCTGGGTACATCTGGGAACGGCTGGGGATGGCTGGGTGCAGCTGGATACGGCTGAGTATGGCTGGGTAAGGCTGGGTAGGGCTGGGTATGGCTGAGTATGGATGGAGGTGGATGGCAAGGCTGAGCATGGATGGATAGATGAGTATGGCTGAGTATTGCTGGGTATGGCTGAGTATTGATGGGGGTGATGGCTGAGCATGGATGGATGAGTATTGCTGAGTATGGATGGATGGCTGAGCATGGATGGATGAATGAGTATTGCTGAGTATGGATGGATGGCTGGGTATGGCTGAACATGGATGGATGGATGAGTATTGCTGAGTATGGATGGATGGCTGGGTATGGCTGAGTATGGATGGATGGATGAGTATTGCTGACTATGGATGGATGGCTGGGTATGGCTGAGTATGGGTGGATGGCTGGGTATGGCTGAGTATGGCTGGGTATGGCTGAGTATGGATGGGGTGGATGGGATGGCTGAGTATGGATGGATGGCTGAGCATGGATGGATCGATGAGTATTGCTGAGTATGGGTGGATGGCTGGGTATGGCTGAGCATGGATGGATGGATGAGTATGGATGGATGGCTGAGCATGGATGGATGAGTATTGCTGATTATGGATGGCTGAGCATGGATGAGTATTGCTGAGTATGGATGGATGGCTGAGCATGGATGGATGAATGAGTATTGCTGAGTATGGATGGATGGCTGGGTATGGCTGAACATGGATGGATGGATGAGTATTGCTGAGTATGGATGGATGGCTGGGTATGGCTGAGCATGGATGGATGGATGAGTATTGCTGACTATGGATGGATGGCTGGGTATGGCTGAGTATGGGTGGATGGCTGGATATGGCTGAGTATGGCTGGGTATGGCTGAGTATGGATGGGGTGGATGGGATGGCTGAGTATGGATGGATGGCTGAGCATGGATGGATGGATGAGTATTGCTGAGTATGGGTGGATGGCTGGGTATGGCTGAGCATGGATGGATGGATGAGTATGGATGGATGGCTGAGCATGGATGGCTGAGCATGGATGAGTATTGCTGAGTATGGATGGATGGCTGAGCATGGATGGATGGATGAGTATTGCTGAGCATGGTTGGCTGGGTACGGCTGAGTACGGCTGGGTATGGCTGAGTATGGCTGGGGAAGGCTTGGTACAGCTGGATACGGCTGAGTATGGCTGGGTATGGCTGGGTACGGCTGGGTATGGCTGAGTACAGATGGGTATGGCTGAGTATGGATGGAGGTGGATGGGATGGCTGAGCATGGATGGATGGATGAGTATTGCTGAGTATGGATGGATGGCTGAGCATGGATGGATGGATGAGTATTGCTGAGTATGGATGGATGGCTGGGTATGACTGAGCATGGATGGATGGATGAGTATTGCTGAGTATGGATGGATGGTTGGGTATGGCTGAGGATGGATGGCTGGGTATGGCTGAGTATGGATGGATGGCTAAGCATGGATGAGTATCGCTGAGTATGGATGGCTGAGCATGGATGGATGAGTATTGCTGATTATGGATGGATGGCTGAGTATGGATGGATGGCTGAGCATGGATGGATGGATGAGTATTGCTGAGCATGGTTGGTTGGGTACGGCTGAGGACGGCTGGGTACAGCCGGGTATGGCTGATTACCGCTGGGTACGGCAGAGTACGGCTGGGGGTGGCTGGGAACCGATCATACCTTGGGGCTGCGGACCAAAAAATTGTCTGAACGCATCGGTCAGACGGCCACCTTCTCCACCGCTCCTTCTTTGACTGACCGAAGCCTCAGCAACACGTTGTCCAGAAACAGGAGTTTGTAACCTCCCAGTCTCTGGGAACGCGTTGCACAGACCTTTCTGCAAGGCCTCCCGAAGATGTTTCATCCTCTGCTCCCTCTGCGATGGCAAGATAAGGTCCGCAACCTTACCCTTGTAACGTGGATCAAGGAGGGTTGCCAGCCAGTATTGGTCCTTCTCCTTGATACCACGAATACGAGGATCCTTACGCAGGCTTTGCAGGATCAGGGAGGCCATGCAGCGTAGGTTTGCTGAGGCATTCGGTCCGGAGTCCTCTGGGTCACTAAGGACGACATGGTCCGCAACTACCTCCTCCCAGCCACGTACAAGTCCATGTGTTTCTTGGGACTGATCCCTTAAAGACTGCTGCTGATGCTGAGTGCCAGGCTCCACCTCCATACTGACACAATCCTCCTCCTCCTCGTCCTCTTCCTGTGTGATCGGCGGGCACGCAGGAACACTGTCTGGATAAAGGGGGCCTTGAGAGCTAAGGAAGTCCTCCTCTTCCTGCCTCTGTTCTGCCTCAAGTGCCCTGTCCATTATTCCACGCAGCGTGTGCTCCAACAGGTGGACAAGGGGGACAGTGTCACTGATGCATGCACTGTCACTGCTCACCATCTCCTCAAATGGTGACAGGACAGTGCATGCATCCCTGATCATGGCCCACTGGCGTGGGGAAAAAAACCAAGCTCCCCTGACCTTGTCCTGGTGCCATAGTCGCACAGGTACTCATTGATGGCCCTCTGCTGCGTGTGCAGCCGCTGCAGCATGGCCAACGTTGAGTTCCACCTGGTGGGCATGTCACAGATTAGGCTGTTCTTGGGCAGGTTAAACTCCTTTTGCAGGTCCGCCAGCCGAACACTGGCATTATATGACCGGCGGAAATGCACACAGACTTTCCTGGCCTGCCTCAGGACATCCTGTAAGCCCTGGTTCCTGCCCAAGAACCGCTGCACCACCAAGTTAAGGACGTGAGCCAAACAGGGCACATGGGTCATTTGTCCCCGTCGGAGGGCAGAGAGGAGGTTGGTGCCATTGTCGCAAACCACCATTCCTGGCTTAAGTTGGCGTGGCGTCAACCACCTCTGAACCTGCCCCTGCAGAGCTGACAAAACCTCGGCCCCAGTGAGGCTCCTGTCCCCCAAGCACACCAGCTCAAGCACCGCATGGCATCTTTTGGCCTGCATACTTGCGTAGCCCCTTGAACGCCTACGGAGCACCGCTGGTTCCGAGGACAAAGCACAGGAAGAGGCCATGGAGGAAGAAGAAGAGGAGGGGGTGGAGGAGAGAGGTGTGTCACAATCATTAGTAGTGGCATTTTGGAGGCGTGGTGGCGGAACAACCTCAAACACTACTGCACCTTGTCCTGCATCCTTCCCAGCTGCCAGCAGAGTCACCCAATGCGCTGTGAAACTTAGGTAACGTCCCTGTCAATGCCTGCTGGACCATGAGTCAGCAGTAATATGCACCTTACCGCTGACCGCCCTGTCCAGCGAGGCATGGACATTGCCTTCCACATGCCGGTAGAGAGCCGGAATCGCCTTCCGTGAGAAAAAGTGGCGTTTGGGTACCTGCCACTGAGGAACTGCACATTCCACAAATTCACGGAAGGGGGCAGAGTCTACCAACTGAAAAGGCAGCAGTTGAAGTGCTAGCAATTTTGCCAAGATAGCATTCAACCGCTGGGCATGTGGATGGCTGGGAGCAAACTTCTTTCGGCGGTGCAGCAGCTGGGGCAGGGAAATTTGCCTGGTACAATCTGACGTCGGTGTACCGAAAGCAGATTGCCCACAAGTACTTGGCTGTGACACACCTAATTCTACACCTTCATTCCTCTCAGTGCAGGTCTCAGAGAGGACTGAAGGTATAGTGGGGTTGGAGATCTCAGCTGATGAGGAGCAAGGAGAGGTCCTCTTTGTTCTTTGGTGTGGGTCTTTTAGATACGCTTGCCAACGAACTGCATAGCAGGTCAACATATGTCTGGTCAAGCATATGGTACCCAAGCGGGAGATGTTTTGGCCACGCGAGATACGCTTGAGACATATGTTGCAAATAGTAGCGGTGTGATCTGATGCACTCGTCTCAAAAAAGGCCCACACCAAAGAACGTTTTGAATAACGCACAGAGACTGCAGCACCCTGCACATGTGGAGCTTTGGGGTGTGATGCAGTCAGTGTGCTGCCCTTAGGCTGGCCCCTGGAGGGCATCCTGCCTCGTTGGTGATGTGCCGCCTCCTCCTCCTCCTCCTCTCTCCTATCAGGCACCCACGTTGAGTCAATGACCTCATCATCCCCTCCCTCCTCATCACTGGAGCAAACCTGGCAGTATGCTGCAGCAGGGGGAGCATGACTGCCAGATTGCTGTCCTTCTTGGGCACCCCCTCTGTCCGTGCTCATGTTACTGCCTTCATCTAGCTCAGTATCATCATCAGAGCCTTCCAAACGCTGGGCATCCTCCTGGAGCATGTACCCAACACTGTGGTCAAACAGTTCGAGGGACTCCTCAGGAGGACATGGTGGGGCTAGGGAAGGAGTCACCGATGACATTGAGCCGAGGGAAGAGGCCGCTGCTTTGTTAGACAAACTACCCTCAGCATGGGTGAGAGAGGATGAGGAGGATGAGGACGGCTTGGTCATCCACTCGACCAAGTCTTCCGCATGTTGCGGTTCAACGCGGCCAGCTGCCGAAAAAAAGGCCAAGCGTGTCCCACGGCCACGTGCTGATGAGGATGCACCGTCTCCATGACCAGCACTAGACACAGAGCCTGCTTGCCCTCTTTTATTGGCTTGTGACTGTCTGCCTCTCCTTGTTGGCCTTCCAGACATACTAATGGCCTGTAGCTGCACTAAGCTGGGATATATATATATATATATATATATATATACTGATACTGCAGCTAGAAAAATCAACTGCCTGCCTGTAGTATGAGAACACCACCAACCTTCTACAGGTAGCTTTAGCTGAACACTGTGCAGAGCTCGCAAAAAAATAACTTGCAGCTTATTTATCTGCCTGCGGTAGTGATAGGATCAGGAAAATACCACCAACCTTCTACAGGTAGCTTTAGCTGAACACTGTGCAGAGCTCGCAAAGAAATAACTTGCAGCTTATTTAGCTGCCTGCGGTAGTGATAGGATCAGGAAAACACCACCAACCTTCTACAGGTAGCTTTAGCTGAACACTGTGCAGAGCTCGCAAAAAAATAACTTGTAGGTTTAGCTGAACACTGTGAGGAGGACGCACCACACTAACTTGTAGTTTTAGCTGAACACTGTGAGCAGTACGCACTACACTAACTTGTAGCTTTAGATAAACACTGTGCAGAGGTCTCACTACACTAACTTGTAGTTTTAGCTGAACACTGTGAGCAGGACGCACTACACTAACTTGTAGCTTTAGCTGAACACTGTGCAGAGGTCTCACTACACTAACTTGTAGTTTTAGCTGAACACTGTGAGCAGGACACACTACACTAACTTGTAGCTTTAGATGAACACTGTGCAGAGGTCTCACTACACTAACTTGTAGTTTTAGCTGAACACTGTGAGCAGGACGCACTGCACTAACTGTAAATAGTCTAGCTGCCTGACTGTGGTACTAATAGGATCAAAAGAACACCAGCAATATTCTTCAGGTAGCTGTAAATACTGTAACAAGACAAGCCTGCCTGTCAGTAGGAAGATAAAAGGAATGGATCTAGCTAAACTGAATACAGTATATATATATATATATATATATATGCAACACCTGGGATGCATATATATACACAATACACTGTAAGTGCAGCTAACTCACTGACTGTCCTGCCTAATCTAGCTAACTCAAATGAAATGACACTGTCTCTCTCTCTCTATCTAAGCACGCCGGAACGCACTACACAGGGCCGCCGTGCAGGCGGCCTTATATAGTGTGGGGCATGTTCTAAACCCACCGAGCCATAATTGGCCAAAGCCACTTTGGCTTTGGCCAATTACAGCTCTCTCTACCGACGACGCTGTGATTGGCCAAACATGCGGGTCATAGTGCATGCTTGGCCAATCATCAGCCAGCAATGCACTGTGATGCCGCAGTGAATTATGGGCCGTGACACGCCACACGAATTTGGCGCGAACGGCCCATAACGTTCGGAATACGGCGAACGACCGAACAGCCGATGTTCGAGTCGAACATGGGTTCGATTCGAACACGAAGCTCATCACTATTGCTGAGTATGAATGGATGGCTGGGTATGGCTGAGCCAGGGGGGATCCAGGGGGGGCAACAAGGCAATTGCCCCCTCCGAGAAATTTGTGACAGACCAGTCAGTCAGCGGATGAGTGAGCAGACGGGAGACCGAGTGTGCCGGTTAACGAGCAGGCGGGCCAAGTGGGAGAGAGACTGAGCGGGGGGTCACCAGCTGATTGTGCAAGTTAAGGAGCGGGCAGGCCAGGTCGGCGGACGAGTGAGGGGGGGTCGCCAGCTGATTGTGCAGGTTAACGAGCGGGTAGGTCGCAGACGAGTGAGGGGGGGTCACCAGCTGAGTGTGCGGGCGTGCAGGGCAGACATTGAATGAGGGGGCGGGCCAGTCCACAGGTGAGCGGAGAGACTGGCCAGTCAGTGAGCTGGCGGGCGGGGAGCAGAGAGATGACATCATCTCTCACCGCCCGCCCAGCATCACTGCAGTTCCGCCCTCACTGTACAGCTGAGGGCAGCAGAGAGATTACATCATCTCTCTGCTGCCTGCCTTCACTCTGACAATCTGCACCTTAGCAGGCCAACAACAATGAGCAACGTGTGGCAAGTGTAATCCGCAATGTGTGGCAGGTGACGTGGCAAGTGTAATTCGCAATGTGTGGCAGGTGAGGTGGCAAGTAACAATCAGCAACATGTGGCAGGTGACGTGGCAAGTGTAATCCGCAATGTGTGGCAGGTGACGTGGCAAGTAACAATCAGCAACATGTGGCAAGTGGCGTGGCAAGTAACAATCAGCAACATGTGGCAAGTGTAATCCACAATGTGTGGCAGGTGATGAGGCAAGTGACAATCAGCAGCATGTGGCAGGTGGCGTGGCAAGTAACAATCAGCAACATGTAGCAAGTGACGTGGCAAGTGTAATCCGCAGTGTGTGGCAGGTGGAGTGGCAAGTAACAATCAGCAACATGTGGCAGGTGGCGTGGCAAGTAACAATCAGCAACATGTGGCAGGTGGCGTGGCAAGTGTCATCCGCAATGTGTGGCAAGTGACAATCAGCAGCATGTGGCAGGTGACGTGGCAAGTGACAATCAGTATCTGGTGGCAGGCAAGTGACAATCCGCAGCTTGTGGCAGGGACGTGGCAAGTGACAAGCTGCATCTGAAGGCAAGTCGACGTGGAAAAAGTGACACACTCGGGGCTCCCACTGATTCTGCATTATGGTGAGTTGAACCATTTCATTTTATATTACAATGTAATAATATAAATAATGCTCTTCAATCATCCTAACACCATAACAACCATGATGTAGTGATGATGAAAGCGCCAACACCAGCAATTGCCTCGATAAATTGCCTGCAAAAAAACATATTTTCTGGCAGTGCCCCTCCCGAGACTAGACTCTGGATCTGCCCCTGGGCTGAGCATGGATGGATGCATGAGTATTGCTGACTATGGATGGATGGCTGGGTATGGCTGAGTATGGGTGGATGGCTGGGTATGGCTGGGTATGGCTGGGTATGGCTGAGCATGGGTGGATGGATGAGTATTGCTGAGTATGGATGGATGGCTGAGCATGGATGAGTATTGCTGAGTATGGATGTATGGCTGAGCATGGATGGATGGATGAATATTGCTGAGCATGTTTGGCTGGGTACAGCTGAGGACGGCTGGGTACAGCCGGGTACGGCTGAGTACGGCTGGGTATGGCTGAGTACGGCTGGGTATGGCTGGGTACAGCTGTGTACGGCTGTGTACGGCTGAGTATGGCTGGGTACGGCTGGGTATGGCTGAGTACGGATGGGTATGGCTGAGTATGGATGGAGGTTTATGGGATGGCTGAGCATGGATGGATGGATGAGTATTGCTGAGTATGGATGGATGGCTGAGCATGGATGGATGGATGAGTATTGCTGAGTATGGATGGATGGCTGGGTATGGCTGAGCATGGATAGATGGATGAGTATTGCTGAGTATGGATGGATGGCTGGGTATGGCTGAGGATGGATGGCTGGGTATGGCTGAGTATGGATGGATGGCTTAGCATGGATGAGTATTGCTGAGTATGGATGGATGGCTGAGCATGGATGGATGGATGAGTATTGCTGATTATGGATGGATGGCTGAGCATGGATGAGTATTGCTGAGTATGGATGGATGGCTGAGCATGGATGGATGGATGAGTATTGCTGAGCATGGTTTGTTGGGTACAGCTGAGGACGGCTGGGTACAGCCGGGTATGGCTGAGTACGGCTGGGTACGGCTGGCAACGACTGAGTATGGCTGGGTACGGCTAAGTATGGCTGGGTACGGCTGGGTATGGCTGAGTATGGATGGGGGTGATTGCTGAGCATGGATGGATGGATGAGTATTGCTGAGCATGGATGGATGGATGAGTATTGCTCAGTATGGATGGATGGCTGGGTATGGCTGAGTATGGATGGATGGCTGGGTATGGCTGAGTATAGATGGATGGCTGGGTATGGCTGAGTATAGATGGGGGTGGATGGGATGGCTGAGCATGGATGGATGGATGAGTAATGTTATGTATGGCTGGGTATGACTGAGTATGGATGGGGTGGATGGGAATGGCTAAGGATGGATGGATGAGTATTGGTGAGCATGGTTGGCTGGGTACGGCTGAGGACAGTTGGGTACAGCCGGGTGCGGCTGAGTACGGCTGGGTTTGGCTGAGTATGGCTGGGGAAGGCTGGGTACGGCTGAGTATGGCTGGATACGGCTGGGTATGGCTGAGTACGGCTGGGTATGGCTGAGTATGGATGGAGGTGGATGGGATGGCTGAGCATGGATGGATGGATGAGTATTGCTGAGTATGGATGGATGGCTGAGAATGGATGGATGGATGAGTATTGCTGAGTATGGATGGATGGCTGAGCATGGATGGATGAGTATTGCTGAGTATGGATGGATAGCTGGGTATGGCTGAGGATGGATGGCTGGGTATGGCTGAGTATGGATGGATGGCTAAGCATGGATGAGTATTGCTGAGTATGGAGGGATGGCTGAGCATAGATGGATGGATGAGTATTGCTGATTATGGATGGATGGCTGAGCATGGATGAGTATTGCTGAGTATGGATGGATGGCTCAGCATGGATGGATGGATGAGTATTGCTGAGCATGGTTGGTTGGGTACGGCTGAGGACGGCTGGGGACGACTGGGTGTAGCTGGATACGGCTGAGTATGGCTGGGTACGGCTGGGTACGGCTGAGTATGGCTGAGTACGGCTGGTATGGTTGAGTATGGATGGAGGTGAATGGGATGGCTGAGCATGGATGGATGGATGAGTATTGCTGGGTATGGCTGAGTATTGCTGGGTATGGCTGAGTATGGATGGGGGTGATGGCTGAGCATGGATGGATGGATGATTATTGCTGAGCATGGATGGATGAGTATTGCTGAGTATGGATGGATGGCTGGGTATGGCTGAGTATGGATGGATGGCTGGGTATGGCTGAGTATGGATGGATGGCTGGGTATGGCTGAGTATGGATGAATGGCTGGGTATGGCTGAGTATGGATGGATGGCTGGGTATGGCTGAGTATGGCTGGGTATGGCTGAGTATAGATGGGGGTGGATGGGATGGCTGAGCATGGATAGATGGATGAGTAATGCTATGTATGGCTGGGTATGACTGAGTATGGATGGGGTGGATGGGAATGGCTGAGCATGGATGGATGGATGAGTATTGCTGAGCATGGTTGGCTGGGTACGGCTGAGGATGGTTGGGTACAGCCGGGTACGGATGAGTACGGCTGGGTATGGCTGAGTACGGCTGGGGAAGGCTGGGTACGGCTGAGTATGGCTGGGTACGGCTGGGTATGGCTGAGTACAGTTGGGTATGGCTGAGTATGGATGGAGGTGGATGGGATGGCTAAGCATGGATGGATGAGTATTGCTGAGTATGGATGGATGGCTGGGTATGGCTGAGTATGGATGGATGGCTGGGTATGGCTGAGTATGGATGGATGGCTGAGCAAGGATGAGTATTGCTGAGTATGGATGGATGGCTGAGCATGGATGGATGGATGAGTATTGCTGATTATGGATGGATGGCTGAGCATGGATGAGTATTGCTGAGTATGGATGGCTGGTTGAGCATGGATGGATGGATGAGTATTGCTGAGCATGGTTGGCTGGGTACGGCTGAGGATGGCTGGGTACAGCCGGGTATGGCTGAGTACGGCTGGGTATGGCTGAGTATGGATGGAGGTGGATGGGATGACTGAGCATGGATGTATGGATGAGTATGGCTGAGTATTGCTGGGTATGGCTGATTATGGATGGGGGTGATGGCTGAGCATGGATGGATGGATGAGTATTGCTGAGTATAGATGGATGGCTGAGCATGGATGATGGATGAGTATTGCATAGTATGGATGAATGGCTGGGTATGGCTGCGCATGGATGGATGGATGAGTATTGCTGACTATGGATGGATGGCTGGGTATGGCTGAGCATGGATGGATGGATGAGTTATGCTGAGTATGGATGGATGGGTATGGCTGAGTATGGATGGATGGCTGGGTATGGCTGAGCATGGATGGATGGATGAGTTTTGCTGAGTATGGATGGATGGCTGGGTATGGTTGAGTATGGATGGATGGCTGGGTATGGCTGGGTATGGCTAAGTATAGATGGGGGTGGATGGGATGGCTAAGCATGGATGGATGGTTGAGTAATGCTGAGTATGATTGAGTATGGATGGGGGTGGATGGGAGTGGCTGAGCATGGATGGATGAGTATTGCTGAGTATGGATGGATGACTGAGCATGGATGAGTATTGCTGAGTATGGATGGATGGCTGAGCATGGATGGATGGATGAGTATTGCTGAGTATAGATGGATGGCTGGGTACGGCTGAGTATGGATGGATGGCTGGGTATGGCTGAGTATGGATGGATGGCTGGGTATGGCTGAGTATGGATGGGTATGGCTGAGCATAGATGGGGGTGGATGGGTATGGCTGAGCATGGATGGATGGATGAGTAATGCTATTTATGGCTGGGTATGACTGAGTATGGATGGGGGTGGATGGGAATGGCTGAGCATGGATGGATGGATGAGTATTGCTGAGCATGGTTGGCTGGGTACGGCTGAGGATGGTTGGGTACAGCCGGGTACGGCTGAGTACGGCTGGGTATGACTGAGTACGGCTGGGGAAGGCTGGGTAAGGCTGGGTACGGCTGAGTATGGCTGGGTACGGCTGAGTAAGGCTGGGTACGGCTGAGTACGGCTGGGTATGGCTGAGTACGGCTGGGTATGGATGGAGGTGGATGGGATGGCTGAGCATGGATGGATGGATGAGTATTGCTGAGTATGGATGGATGGCTGAGCATGGATGGATGGATGAGTATTGCTGAGTATGGATGGATGGCTGGGTATGGCTAAGCATGGATGGATGGATGAGTATTGCTGAGTATGGATGGATGGCTGGGTATGGCTGAGTATGGATGGATGGCTGGGTATGGCTGAGTATGGATGGATGGCTGAACATGGATGAGTATTGCTGAGTATGGATGGATGGCTGAGCATGGATGGATGGATGAGTATTGCTGATTATGGATGGATGGCTGAGCATGGATGAGTATTGCTGAGTATGGATGGATGGTTGCGCATGGATGGATGGATGAGTATTGCTGAGTATGGTTGGCTGGGTACGGCTGAGGATGGCTGGGTACTGCTGAGTTCGGCTGGGTATGGCTGAGTATGGATGGAGGTGGATGGGATGGCTGAGCATGGATGCATGGCTGAGTATTGCTGGGTATGGCTGATTATGGATGGGGGTGATGGCTGAGCATGGATGGATGGATGAGTATTGCTGAGTATAGATGGATGGCTGAACATGGATGGATGGATGAGTACTGCATAGTATGGATGGATGGCTGGGTATGGCTGCGCATGGATGGATGAGTATTGCTGACTATGGATGGATGGCTGGGTATGGCTGAGCATGGATGGATGGATGAGTTTTGCTGAGTATGGATGGATGGCTGGGTATGGCTGACTATGGATGGATGGATGAGTATTGCTGAGTATGGATGGATGACTGAGCATGGATGAGTATTGCTGAGTATGGATGGATGGCTGAGCATGGATGGATGGATGAGTATTGCTGATTATGGATGGTTGGCTGAACATGGATGAGTATTGCTGAGTATGGATGGATGGCTGAGCATGGATGGATGGATGAGTATTGCTGAGCATGGTTGGATGGGTACGGCTGGGTGAAGCTGGATACGGCTGAGTATGGCTGGGTACGGCTGAGTATGGCTGGGTAAGGCTGGGTATGGCTGAGTATGGATGGAGGTGGATGGGATGGCTGAGCATGGATGGATGGATGAGTATTGCTGAGTATGGCTGAGTATTGTTGGGTATGGCTGAGTATGGATGGGGATGATGGCTAAGCATGGATGAATGGATGAGTATTGCTGAATATGGATGGATGGCTGGGTATGGCTGAGCATGGATGGATGAGTATTGCTGAGTATGGATGGATGGCTGGGTATGGCTGAGTATGGATGGATGGCTGGGTATGGCTGAGCATGGATGGATGGCTGAGCATGGATGGATGGATGAGTATTGTATTGCTGAGCATTGGTGGATGGCTGAGCATAGATGGATGGATGAATATTGCTGAGTATGGATGGATGGCTGGGTATGGCTGAGTATGGACGTATGGCTGGGTATGGCTGAGTATGGATGGATGGCTGGGTATGGCTGAGTATGGATGGATGGCTGGGTATGGCTGAATATGGATGGATGGCTGAGTATGGCTGGGTATGGCTAAGTATAGATGGGGTGGATGGGATGGCTGAGCATGGATGGATGGATGAGTAATGCTATGTATGGCTGGGTATGACTGAGTATGGATGGGGGTGGATGGGAATGGCTGAGCATGGATGGATGGATGAGTATTGCTGAGCATGGTTGGCTGGGTACGGCTGAGGATGGTTGGGTACAGCCGGGTACAGCTGAGTATGCCTGAGTACGGCTGGGTACGGCTGGGTATGGCTGAGTATGGCTGGGTACGGCTGGGTACGGCTGAGTATGGCTGGGTATCGCTGAGTATGGATAGAGGTGGATGGGATGGCTGAGCATGGATGGATGAGTATGGATGGATGGCTGAGCATGGATGGATGGATGAGTATTGCTGGGTATGGATGGATGGCTGGGTATGGCTAAGCATGAATGGATGGATAAGTATTGCTGAGTATGTATGGATGGCTGGGTATGGCTGAGTATGGATGGATGGCTGAGCATGGATGAGTATTGCTGAGTATGGATGGATGGCTGAGCATGGATGGATGGATGAGTATTGCTGATTATGGATGGATGGCTGATCATGGATGAGTATTGCTGAGTATGGATGGATGGTTGAGCATGGATGGATGGATGAGTATTGCTGAGCATGGTTGGCTGGGTACGGCTTAGGATGGCTGGGTACAGCCAGGTATGGCTGAGTACGGCTGGGTACGGCTGAGTACGGCTGAGTATGGATGGAGGTGGATGGGATGGCTGAGCATGGATGGATGGATGAGTATGGCTGAGTATTGCTGGGTATGGCTGATTATGGATGGGGGTGATGGCTGAGCATGGATGGATGGATGAGTATTGCTGAGTATAGATGGATGGCTGAGCATGGATGGATGGATGAGTATTGCATAGTATGGATGGATGGCTGGGTATGGCTGCGCATGGATGGATGGATGCGTATTGCTGACTATGGATAGATGGCTGGGTATGGCTGAGCATGGATGGATGGATGAGTTTTGCTGAGTATAAATGGATGGCTGGGTATGGCTGAGTATGGATGGATGGCTGGGTATGGCTGAGTATGGATGGATGGCTGGGTATGGCTGAGCATGGATGGAGGTGGATGGGATGGCTGAGCATGGATGGATGGATGAGTATGGCTGAGTATTGCTGGGTATGGCTGATTATGGATGGGGGTGATGGCTGAGCATGGATGGATGGATGAGTATTGCTGAGTATAGATGGATGGCTGAGCATGGATGGATGGATGAGTATTGCATAGTATGGATGGATGGCTGGGTACGGCTGCGCATGGATGGATGGATGCGTATTGCTGACTATGGATAGATGGCTGGGTATGGCTGAGCATGGATGGATGGATGAGTTTTGCTGAGTATAAATGGATGGCTGGGTATGGCTGAGTATGGATGGATGGCTGGGTATGGCTGAGTATGGATGGATGGCTGGGTATGGCTGAGCATGGATGGATGGATGAGTTTTGCTGAGTATAAATGGCAGGCTGGGTATGGCTGAGTATGGATGGATGGCTGGGTATGGCTGGGTATGGCTAAGTATAGATGGGGGTGGATGGGATGGCTGAGTATGGATGGATGGATGAGTAATGCTGAGTATGGCTGGGTATGACTGAGTATGGATGGGGGTGGATGGGAATGGCTGAGCATGGATGGATGAGTATTGCTGAGAATGGATGGATGACTGAGCATGGATGAGTATTGCTGAGTATGGATGAATGGCTGAGCATGGATGGATGGATGAGTATTGCTGATTATGGATGGTTGGCTGAGCATGGATGAGTATTGCTGAGTATGGATGGATGGCTGAGCATGGATGGATGGATGAGTATTGCTGAGCATGGTTGGATGGGTACGGCTGAGTACGGCTGGGGACAGCTGTGTGCAGCTGGATACGGCTGAGTATGGCTGGGTATGGCTGAGCATGGCTGGGTAAGGCTGGGTATGGCTGAGTATGGATGGAGGTGGATGGGATGGCTGAGCATGGATGGATGGATGAGTATTGCTGAGTATGGCTGAGTATTGTTGGGTATGGCTGAGTATGGATGGGGATGATGGCTAGGCATGGAAAATAATAAAAGTAAACAAATGTGTAAAATAGAAGTAAACACATGGAAAATAATACAAGTAAACAAATGTGTTCTAAAATAAAGTAAAATAAATGTAAACACATGGAAAATAATGTAAGACTAAATGTAAACCCATGGAAAATAATGTAAGAATAAATGTAAACACATGGAAAATAATTAAAGTAAACAAATGTGTTCTAAAATAAAGTAAAATAGAAGTAAACACGTGGAAAATAATGTAAGAATAAATGTTGAAACATGGAAAATAATAAAAGTAAACAAATGTGTTATATAAAAAAAAGTAAAATAAATGTAAACCCATGGAAAATAATGTAAGACTAAATGTAAACCCATGGAAAATAATTAAAGTAAACAAATGTGTTCTAAAATAAAGTAAAATAGAAGTAAACACATGGAAAATAATGTAAGAATAAATGTTGACACATGGAAAATAATAAAAGTAAACAAATGTGTTATATAAAAAAAAAGTAAAATAAATGTGTTCTAAAATAAAGTAAAATAAATGTAAACACGTGGAAAATAATTAAGGTAATATAAAAGCCTGCTGAATACAGACATCACTCAATGTATACGTGTCCTCATCTTGTGAGGTGATTACAGTGAAATGTATCTGTCTCTCCCTTACATTGTATACAACGCCCTGTACTGATCCCATCCTCCGCCCTGAGTCAGTCTATTCCTGTCTCCCTGCCCAGCTCCTCCTATTCTGATTCTGTGCCCTGCCGCGTCATTTCTGCTCGCCATCCTGGCAGAGAACCACAAGATTGTCCACATAGGAAGTCCCTGTGTACGGATGAGCGGTGCGGGCGGGCGCGGAGCAGAGTGTGGAGTGTGATGAGGAGCGGGCAGTCTTGAAGGTCGAGGTGATGATTAGAAGTGATCGATAAGTGATTGTATAGAGCACACTGACTTGTAGTGTACAGTTCATTCACAGAGCAGTGTACAGGAGGTGGCTGGAGACAGTGCTGTGTGCTGAGCACAAGTTTGCATGTTTCCTAATTCCTCCTGCAGTCTTAATAATACACATTGTATGATTTAGAGGGGGAGGGGCGTATTGTATAGTTTGTCTTCTGCTGTTGCAGTTATTAGATTGTAGACTGGGGGGGGGGGGGTGCAGATTGATCAGCAGATATAAAACATTCCTCAGTTGTACCATCAAGCTGTCAGTTCCTTTCTTAGAACTTATCCCTTCCAGACACCCCCATTCTTTATGGCCAGTCTGGTCTTCTCTGTTAAAAGACATCCCCCTCTGAGTGATCGATGTACATTGTAAGGATTTTAACAAACTTTGCTGCAGATTCCTACCAGATTCTGCTCCGATCGGCAGCCGTCTGATTATGTCAGTGTAAACCTGAATGGGAGTGACTTTTCCATTATTAATCAGCTGATGCACTGGCAGTGTTCTAAGGCTAAATGCACACTGGGCGTTAAAATAACCTTATAAAAGCACCAGTAGCTTTGCAGTGAGTCTTTCAACGTTTTTTAACATTCTTGCAATAGCGTTCATTAGCGTTTTTCTGCGTTAGCAATTTTTTGCGTTTTGTTTTTGTTTTTTCAATGGATCAAAAACGTTAAACGCTGGTGAGCCACATTTTTGAGCGTTTATGCGCATTAAACGTTTTTAAGCATTCTTTTGTGGTCAGAAAAACAGCTCCTGAATGCGATTTTAGGGCGTTCAGACAACAGCCCATAAACTCCACTGCTGATAAACGTCCATGTGTGCATAGACACATAGGATAACATAGAGGGGAGTTTATGGGCTGTTTAAATAAAAAAAAAACACCCAAACTTCCAAAAACAGCCGTTTATTAGCTTTAGTGTGCATGGAGCCTAAGACCCCTTTCACACTGAGGCATTTTTCAGGCGCTACAGCGTTAAAAATAGCGCCTGAAAAAGCCTCAGCTGCAAACCCAGTGTGAAAGGCAGAGTGCTATCACACTGGGGCGCTGCGCTGGCAGGGCGTCACAAAAAGTCCTGCCAGCAGCTTCTTTACAGCGGTGTAGGAGCGGTGAATACACTGCTCCTACACCGCTCCTCCACCACTCCTGCCTATTGAAAACAATGGAGCAGCGCTGCCATACCGCCTGCAAAGCGCCGCTGCAGCAGCTTTATGCGGGCGGATTTAACCCCTTTACGGCCGCTAGCGGGGGGTTAAAACCACCCCGTTAGCGGCTGAATAGCGCTGCTAAAACAACGGTAAAACAGAGCTAAAAAATTGCGCTGCTTTACCGCCATCGCCTGGGTGCTGGCAGTGTGAAAAGGGTCTAATGAAGAAACCTGCAGGGTCAGCATTCCTTCAGAAGTGATTAACCCTTTGGGAGTATCTCACTAGGGCTGAAACAACTAATCGATTAATCGACAACTAATCGATTATGAAATTAATCGATTACTATTTTCATAATCGATTAATCGGCCAGTAACATAATGGGGTTAAAAAAAAAAAACTAAGATGAGCCCTTTAGAAATTTTACAAAAAGAGCAAATAATCGCTACTGTAAATATTACTTTCACAGTTCTACAGTAAAAAAAAAAAAAATGAACCCCTTACAGTAGTGATTATCTGATTTTTTTTTTTTTTTGTACTATAAAAGGGCTAATTTAAGTTTTTTTAACCCCATTATGTTACTAAACGTCTTAGACTTGGTTCACATCTATGTGTTTTTTGGTGCTTTTTGCAGAAACACACTACAGTTCATTTACATGGTTTCCTATGGGACACGTTCACATCTATGCTTTTTTCAGCTGCTGCATATTTGGAAAGGCTCAGGGACTACCGAGCCTTATGCAGGTCACGCGGATCAATTTTCACACGAGAATATTCAGACAAAAAATCTTTGTACATTCGCTGAATAAAAGAATGTTGTTTGAAATTTTCACTGGTTTTTAACATTGTTTTTAAAATGAATGTAATTTCTAAACGAAAACCACATACACTGTCCGAAAATTCCTTTGACCAAGAAGTTTTCTATTTCCAAATTTTCCCGTCACTGTGGTTGAAAATGAACGTCGATTTGACCCCCACTAACGATTAGAAAATCGAACGAACGTTCTTAAAATGACAGTTTTTTTGAAAGAAGGAACATTGTTTGTTTTTTTTCAAATAAAAAAAATTTCATCTCTGAGTCTGATGATATTTACCAGATTCACCCTTTAATAGTATATACAGTATATCTCTTCTCTAATAGTATATACAGTATATCTCTCCTCTAATAGTATATACAGTATATCTCTCCTCTAATAGTATATACAGTATATCTCTCCTCTAATAGTATATACAGTATATCTCTCCTCTAATAGTATATACAGTATATCTCTTCTCTAATAGTATATACAGTATATCTCTTCTCTAATAGTATATACAGTATATCTCTCCTCTAATAGTATATACAGTATATCTCTCCTCTAATAGTATATACAGTATATCTCTTCTCTAATAGTATATACAGTATATCTCTCCTCTAATAGTATATACAGTATATCTCTCCTCTAATAGTATATACAGTATATCTCTCCTCTAATAGTATATACAGTATATCTCTCCTCTAAAAGTATATACAGTATATCTCTCCTCTAAAAGTATATACAGTATATCTCTCCTCTAATAGTATATACAGTATATCTCTCCTCTAATAGTATATACAGTATATCTCTCCTCTAAAAGTATATACAGTATCTCTCTTCTGTCATTCTCAGAGTGGATTAGATATTTTGCTCTCTAACCATATAGTTGGTTATTTATATTTACCACTGCACAGAGATATTTAAGAATAAATTGCCTTTTTTCTAAAAAAAACTTTACATATTAATTAAATTATACACCACACCTTTTTTTTAAGGTTATTAACCGATTAATCGATTAATCGAAACAATAATCGGCCAACTAATCGATTATTAAAATAATCGTTAGTTGCAGCCCTATATCTCACCAAAACAGACATTTCTTTGGTAGAGGATGCTTAAAGCAGCTTCACCTAAAAAGAGGAAGTTCCACACTTCTTCTTCTCCCCCTCCCCTATCACATTTCCACATTCTGCTGTTTTTTTTTTGTTGTTTTTTTTTTAGGGGGGGGGTACCTAGTTTTGACAGTACCCACTGCTAGTTTCACTTGGATTGCCACTTATCTATGCTCCAGCTTTCACTTTGTTTCTCCTATCTACTTGTTATCTGAAATACGGAGGACTCTCTGATAATTAACCCTCTGTGTCCTTGGTGCTAGGGGAGGACTGTGCTTTTCTTCTCTGCATCAACTGACACGTACACTGCTGCTTACATATATGGTTAACTCTTTACAGCTCAATATCTGCAGGCTGGTGCTTCTGGAATCAATGGCATTTAACACCTGGTGTCTGCTTAATATGTTGTAACCTTTAATAGCTACCTGTATGGCTAATGCTGCCTTCTGGCATGTGAAGAAAAGTGTCATTTCTGATCATAAACCAGTCTGATCATAAACCAGTCTGAATTTTATTACCCATCCTGCTGACTACAGTTCACACTGATGTGGGTTAGAAATTGTGCCAGTTCAAACTAGGGCTGGCGAAAAAATCGATTTAAATCTTGAATTGAGTTGAGAGGTCAAATCGATTCAAAATTTAAGCAAATTGATTTTTTTAGAATTTTTTTTTTTTTTTCACCGCGCCGGTCCTGAGGCGCTGCGGGCATGAGTTTTTACGCGAGGCCGCGGCTTCGGCCTAGTCTGCGGCTTCGGCCGGACACCGCGGACTAGGCCGAAGCCGCGGCCTCGCCTAAAAACTCCTGCCCGCAGCGCCTCAGGACCGGCGCGGTGTCCAAAAAAAAACTCGATTCGAATCGTGAATCGAGTTTTTTTTAAAGAAAATCTCCCAGCCCTAGTTCAAACTAGCAATGCAGTCCGACTTCGGGGGGGCGATTTGACAGATATGCGGGTTCATGCACAGATGTCTATACAAATCGCACCACAAAGTCGCCAAAAGTAGTACAGGAACTACTTTTGGGAATCGGTGCAGCGTCGCTAAAAGTCGGCGTTGCACCAATTCGGACGGTGCCATTGCCGGCAATAGCCGCCAATTTGACATGTCAGATCACATGCCAAGTCGGCCCGCTGTGAATGGGTGCTTAAAGAGGAACTGCAGTCTGCTCACATAATTTAGTATGATTAGAATGCATTTGGAGACCCTTATAGGGTACTGATGTGACTGCATTGATGGGCACTGGTGAGGCTGCTTTGATGAGCACTGGTGAGGCTGCTTTGATGGGCACTGGTGAGGCTGCTTTGATGGGCACTGGTGAGGCTGCTTTGATGAGCACTGGTGAGGCTGCTTTGATGGGCACTGGTGAGGCTGCTTTGATGAGCACTGGTGAGGCTGCTTTGATGAGCACTGGTGAGGCTGCTTTGATGAGCACTGGTGAGGCTGCTTTGATGAGCACTGGTGAGGCTGCTTTGATGGGCACTGGTGAGGCTGCTTTGATGGGCACTGGTGAGGCTGCATTGATGGGCACTAGTGAGGCTGCGCTGATGGGCACTAATGAGGCTGATTTGATGGGCACTGATGAGGCTGCACTTAGTACCCACTTTTAATGTACAGAGAGGAAGAGGTGGGGCTCTAAGAGGAAAAGGTGGAGCCTAAAGAGGAAGGGGTGTGGTTTACAGATGTCAGGGTGGATCTTAAACAGGAAAGGGCGTGACATTGACAGGAAGGGGTGGGTCATATTTAAATTAGGGGGTGCACAAGTTTAGTCAGGCCTAAGGCAGCACAAAATCTAAATACACCACTGATTATAGGTCAATGTGGTCTCCAGAAAGGGGGCTTTATTCCTGGGCACCGCATATATACACTCCTGTGTTTGTGCTGGAAGCGCACCCAATCGCAAACTCCCATTACTGCGATCGATTGACTGCGTGATTGCACATCCCAGTGTTGTTTCTCCTCTGTGAATGGGAAGAGATATATTGAATGTATTCCTCCTCCTAGAGGAGAGGTCTGTTAAAAAAAAAAAAAAAAAAGTAAATAAAGTTGTTTAGGTCTTGATCTCGTTTTATTAGTGTGAGTTCAGGAAGGAGGAGATTTTCACTGCAACCTGTATACATGCCCACATGTGTGATGTAAATATCATGTGACCTGGCTAGTTCTGATAAACAAATGTGCTCTCCAGCATAAAAGACACAACTGAGCATGTGCAGGTCGGCTACCCTGCCTGTGTGAGCTGTCCTTCCCCAGATAGACATTGCAGGGAGGGAAGGATCTGTGCATACAGGATAAAACAGCCTTTTTACACCGTGCAGAGGATTAACCCCTTAAAGTGATTGTAAGGGTTTGTTTTTTTTTTTCTTTTAAAATATCAAACATATAATACTTACCTCCACTGTGCAGCTCGTTTTGCACAGAGTGGCCCTGAACATCCTCTTCTGGCTCCTCCCCACATCAGATAACCCCCTAGGAGAAGCGCTCTCCCGAGGGGGTTACCTTGTGGGCGCGCTCCTGAGTCCAACATTCGGCGTCCATAGCCGCCAAATGTTTGACTCGGCCCTGCCCCCCAGCGCCTGCGTCATTGGATTTGATTGACAGCAGCAGGAGCCAATGGCTGCGCTGCTATCAATCTATCCAATCAAGAGCCGAGAACCCCGGGCAGAGAGACAGCGCATCCCCGCCGGGTCAAGTTTCAGGACTCAGGTAAGTAAAATGGGGGGGGCAGTCACTGCCAGGTGTTTTTTCACCTTAATGCATAAGATGCATTAAGGTGAAAAAACACGAAGGTTTACAACCCTTTTAAGTTCCACAGGGAGTATAACAAGCATGCTATGCTGCATATACAGACTGATTTTACTGTTGTGGGTTTAGTAACACTTTAATGGACAGGGTGAATGTAGCTAATTGATCGCTCCTGGGTACTTGGCTCTAACCAGCCTGTCGGATTCGTTTGCGATTATCGCAAGCGGCTGCTATAGCTGCTAGCTATTATCACTGTCTTCCCCCGCTGGTAGAAGACAGTTGCTCGGCAGGAGGGTTTCCCCTGTCAGCATTGACTGTGTTGATGGGTAAATCGTGTGAATTTCTTTCCTGTAACCCATGGTTACAGGAAAGAAATTCACACCATCTATGGCCTGCCTTAGTGGCAATGTGTTAGTTGGTGTCCGTGTATGTAATTGTGTTAGGCCCAGTACATGTGTACCTCTGTCTGTTCAACAGAAGCCAGCCTAACAACTGGCTTCTGTCAAACAGTCATGCTGGAAAATCAGCATTTGATAAATGCTCGCAGCCAGTGGCTGCACTCGCTGATCACTGTGTCCTGGTGAAGGGGGAAGCCCCCTGTCACAATACAATAGCTCAGCTGGGAAGATCCCTGCATCATACACCATTGTGTTGACCCTCTGGTTGAACAAAAAAAAAAAACCTGAATGTCTATACCCAACTTTAGGGTCAGCGTGTTTTAGGCTCGGTTCACACCAATGCATTTTTTCATGCTTTTTGCAGAAACACAGGACATTATTTTTAACATGGGTTTCTATGAAACACATTCACATCAATGCATTTTTGTACCTCTGCATTTTTGGAAAGGGTCAGGGACTATTTTAAATGCCAAACGGTGCTTTTTTTTTGGTTCAATAGACTTCAAAGGAGAAGCTGCAGAGAAGCATGTAGTGCGTTTTTACTGCAATTTTGCAGCGATTTGCATTTTTAAATCTGCCCAATAACAAATTTGCCAAAAAAGCATAAAAAACGCAAAATGCAAATCACGGCAAAATCGCCGTAAAAACTGCAAAAAGCACTGCAGAAACGCTCAAAAGCAAACTGCTTAGGTGTGAATGGAGCCTAAATGTGATATTTGTGAAGACAAAATTTTCAAACAAATAACAGTGAAGTCAAAAAATATAGAATACATATATACAAGGATATATATACAAATATGGTGACAGTCCCAGTGGTGTTAAGGATCACCACTGTGCTGTTAGAAGTGTTATATTGAATCAAAACTTGTGATCACCACATGGTTCATCACCACCATTAAAATTGGATTCTTACAGGAACAGATGGAACGTATTACAGAGTCAAATCAGCTTGAAAATGGCAATCCCACCATGAAGGGGTTCAACATACACCACTTGGCTTGAATCTTGTGATATCTAAAATGAAATGAGACGACCCACATAGTGTAAATTCGTATAAAACATTTAATATAATCAAAAAGTACATAAAACTACTCACATTTTCAAAATATAAAAGTGCTTATATTTAAAAATATTCCAGGGAAATGTTAACAGCATTTACCAATCCAAACAGGCATTGCGACTTCACGTGTGTTAGCTCCGCCCTGCACGTTTTATCACAACTGACGTCATCGGTGGCACTGCCTGTCCGTTTCTCTCTGACTGTCATCAATCTGAACCACCAGACAGATGGGGAATGGATTCCCATCCATCTGTTTTTAGTGGGCTGGATCGGATGTCGGCGGGTGTCAATGGACAGATGATGGGAAGAACTGACAGGCGGACCCGATCAGTCTGTCCAAGTGAAAGGGGCCTAAATTGAAAAAATATTTTCTTTACTATTTTGGGACAGGTTTTCTTCCATAATAAAAAAAAAAAACAGAAGGGATCAATTACCATTTATCACCAAATAAAAGCCCGATTTTGTCCTGAAAAAATAAGGTAAAATCCACCTGGATACACTAAGTTGTGATAATATTTACTAATACATGTCAGACTTGTAAAATTGGGTTTGGGCGTTAAGGTTTCTTTTGACCTTGGTCATGAAGGGATTAAGGCAATAAGGTCATGAGCATCCCCACCAACAGCTGATTGGTGCGTCACTGACAGCCTCCAGCTGGGTTTGGACCGAGCACACACTCATCAAAAATCTTTATCAAGTGAGGAGAATTCCCCTCTCAGCTCTCATTGGAGCAGGCTTCACCATTGGAAGATTTATTGTCACCTGTAAGATTCTGGATTTTCTATCATTTTGTGTCTTGGTCACCAGGACAAAAAGAGAGAATGACACAGACTACAATCAAATCATGACAGAGAGTCTAACCCAATACTATTCCACCCAAAACTATAAGAAAACATATTTCTGGCTTTAGATACAGTGCCTTGCAAAAGTATTCACCCCCCCCTTGGCTTTTTACCTATTTTATTACATTACAGCCTTTAGTTCAATGTTTTTTTAATCTGAATTATATGTGATGGATCAGAACACACTAGTCTAAGTTGGTGAAGTAAAATTAGAAAAATATATACATTAGGCCTCTTTCACACGGGGCAGATCAGTCATGATCCGCCCCGTGAACATCCGCTTGCTCAGCGGGGATAGCTCCGCCGATCCCCGCTGAGCAGGAAGATGACAGGTGCATCGCTGCACACTGTGCAGCGACGGACCTGTCAGAGCGCCGCTCTCCCCTATGGGGGGATCGGATGATGACGGTCCGTAGTGTCCGTCGTCATCCGATCCGATCCGAAAACGGAGGAAAAAGTAGGTTTTTCCTCCGTTACACTTTTCGGATCGGAGCGGGTCGGATGTCAGCGGACATGTCACCGCTGACATCCGACGCTCCATAGGGATGAATGTATGTCCGTTTTTCATCCGAAAACGGATGGATGAAAAACGGACATACGGATCATCCGTGTGAAAGAGGCCTAAAACTATTTTTCAGAAATAAAAAACTGATAATTGGCATGTGCGTATTTATTCACCCCCTTTGTTATAAAGCCCATAAAAAGCTCTGGTGTAACCAAATTACCTTTAGAAGTCACATAATTAGTGAAATGATGTCCACCTGTGTGCAATCTAAGTGTCACATGATCTGTCATTACATATACACACCTTTTTGAAAGGCCCAAGAGGCTGCAACACCTAAGCAAGAGGCACCACTAACCAAACACTGCCATGAAGACCAAGGAACTCTCCAAACAAGTAAGGGACAATGTTGTTGAGAAGTACAAGTTATAAAAAAAATCCAAATCTTTGATGATCCCTAGGAGCAGTTGTAAATCTATCATAACCAAATGGAAAGAACATGGCACAACAGCAAACCTGCCAGAAGACAGCCGCACACCAAAACTCACGGACCAGGCAAGGAGGGCATTAATCGGAGAGGCAGCACAGAGACCTAAGGTAACCCTGGAGGACCTGCAGAAGTTCCACAGCAGAGACTGGAGTATCTGTACATAGGATGACAATAAGCTGTACGCTCCATAAAGTTGGGCTTTATGGCAGAGTGGCCAGAAGAAAGCCATTACTTTCAGCAAAAATCAAAATGGCATGTTTTGAGTTTGCGAAAAGGCATGTGAGAAACTCCCAAAATGTATGGAGGAAGGTGCTCTAGTCTGATGAGACTAAAATTGAAGTTTTTGGCCATCAAAGAAAACGCTATGTCTGGCGCAAAACCAACACATCACATCACCCAAAGAACATTATCCCCACAGTGAAACATGGTGGTGGCAGCATCATGCTGTGGGGATGTTTTTCAGCAGTCAGGACTGGGAAACTGGTCAGAGTTGAGGGAAAGATGGATGGTGCTAAATACAGGGATATTCTTGAGCAAAACCTGTATCTGTGTGAGGCTAGGATGGAGGATTTGAGGCTAGGACGGAGGTTCACCTTCCAGCAGGACAATGATCCCATACACACTGCTAATGCAACACTTGAGTGGTTTAAGGAGAAACATGTAAATGTGTTGGAATAGCCTAGTGAAAGCCCAGACCTCAATCTAATAGAATTTCTGTGGTCAGACTTAAATATTGCTGTTCACAAGCGCAAACCATCCAACTTGAAGAAGCTGGAACAGTTTTGCGCGGAGGAATGGGCAAAAATCCTAGTGTTAAGATGTGGCAAGCTCATAGAGACTTATCCAAAGCGACTTGGAGCTATGATAGCCGCAAAAGGTGGCTCTACAAAGTATTGACTTTAGGGGGGTGAAAAGTTATGCACATTTACTTTTTCTGTTATTTTGTCCTATTTGTTGTTTGCTTCACAATTAAAAAAAAAAAAAAAATCTTCAAAGTTGTGGGCATGTTCTGTAAATTTAAATGATGCAAATCATCAAACAATCCATGTTAATTGTAGGTTGTGAGGCAACAAAACACGAAAAATGCAGAGGGGGTGAATACTTTTGCAAGGCACTGTAGACTTTACATTTTACAGCCTGGCAGAGTTTAGGCTGCATTGGTTCTCTCTCTGGATGTAAAACCTTAATGGCCAGTTGTACCACCAAACTGTCCATCTCTTTCTAAAAATAATAGATTCCAAAAATATCCGTTCTCTAGGACCTCTGCCCACCCTTGTCCTTCCTATGTTTAAAGCAGACCTTAACTCCAAAAAACAACACTAATCCCTTCCCTCCTCTGTAATCTAAAAAGTCACTTTTTTGTTTTATTTACCTTTTTTTCTAGCCCCGCCCCTTGCTTCTATTATCACTTAGACAAGAATGATGCATACCCTGCTCCTGGTGCCTCCGAGATACGCACATCAGATATCCCAGGAGGCATCAGCTTCTAACCAGCGTCTGACGGGAGGTGGGTGGACCTTGAGGTGCATCATCGGAGATTGGGGGGATTGCTGCGCAGGACTCAGCCTGCAGAGATAGAGCAGTGGATCATAGCAGATCAATGCTGGATTCACTGGTCCTGTGGGTGTGTTTATAGAGTCTGCACTTAACAAAAAAGGTTAGAGGGGGATGGAAAAAAAAGCGAATACAGATTGGTCCAACATCTGGGCTGCCACAAAATCAGCTGCGCAGAATGTTGTGGCCTCTGAAGCAAACTTCAAAGTATTAATGAGCTGGTACCTGGTCCCTTCCTGGATAGCCAAATATCTTCCATCCTACTTTCCTGCTTGTTTCCGAGGTTGCCCAGACAACAACACGCACTTTCATATCTGGTGGAGTTGCCCTGGAGCCCAATCATATTGGGCCAACATTTTCCGTATCATTTCCACACTTATTTGGCAATACCATAACCCCTGACCCAGCCATTGCTCTACTCCCTCATATCTGGTGGAGTTGCCCTTGAGCCCAATCATAATGGGACAACATTTTTTCATATAATTTCCACACTTATTTGGCAACACAATAGCCCCTGACCCAGCCATTGCTCTACTCAATAAGAAACCTCCTGATGTAACCTATCCCCAATTAAAGCTACTTTTGCAGGTTACAACTGCGAAGCAAACCATTGCGCGAAGGCCTGGGAAACCTCACATCTCACTATCTTGGAAACCAAAAATAGGGTTACCATAGCCATGGTCCATGCCAAAATAGGAGCAATTCTCCTAGACAGGGTCAAAAAGTCTAAATGCCTATAACGACAATGCTTTACTATTACCCTGAATAGCCCTATGGATAACTCTGCCTACTCATAGGGACCAGAGGACCAGACCACTATCCCCCACCTCGGTGAACTCCCTTCTTGCCCTCCACCCCTTTCTTCTCAGCTGCCTGCCCCCCCCTCTTCTTTCTGCTCCCCTCTCTCTTTTTTCTTCCTCTCCTTTCTCTTCACTTTTCAGCTACTCTTCAGCTATTCAGCTGCATTGCATGAATCTATCCATGGCCTCTGCTGCCACCACCTATTCAGGCCCCCGGCCCCATACCCGGCGCCGTGCGCCTGAATTACAACTGGGGGGGGTGTTTTTGAAGCACCTGATTAGAGCCATAGTCTCTAATAGGCTTCAAAATAGGTGAACTGCGAGCGCCATTATTGGCGCTCGCAGCCCACCCAGATGTGTTAGAAAAGCGAATGAATATTCGCTTTCCTAACACTGAACCGCCTCTCCGCCAATCAGGTGCTCGGGTCTGTTACCCGTCACCTGATTGGCTGAAACGACAGGCTCCGCTATTGGACGCCTATCAGGAGGAGAGGACGGATGGAGACGCATGGAGGACACAGCTCGCCACCATCACCCGCTGCCCCACAAGACAGGGTAAGTGCCGGGCAGGCGGCAAGCAGGCAGGGGGGGCACAGTGGCAGAATTTGATGGGCACAATGGCAGCGTTTGGCACAGTGGCAGCGTTTGATGGCACAGTGGCTGCAATTGATGGGCACAGTGGCTACGTTTGATGGGCACGGTGAGGCTGCAATTTTTTTTTTTCAGTTTGTTTGCGCCCCCCAAAATTTTTGAGCACCAGCCGCTACTGGTCAGACGTTTGATGGCACAGTGGCGGCATTTGATGGCACAATGGCGGCGTTTGATGAGCACAGTGGTGGCATTTGATGGGCACAGTGGCTGCAACTGATGAGCACAGTGAGGCTGCAATTTGTTTTTTGTTTTTTTTTCAGTTTGTATGCGCCCCCCCAAAAATTTTGAGCACCAGCCGCCACTGGTCAGACCTACAAATGTTCTCAAATGCTTATTCTACAACTCAATCTTTCTCAGCTTCAAGGACTCTAATGCTGCGTACACACGATCAAAATTTCGGCCCGCAAAAGACCAATGAGAGTTTTTCGTCAGAAAATGTGTGTATGCTCCATCGGTCTTTTGCTGGCGGAATACCAGCCAGCAAAAGATTGAGAGCATGCTCTCAATTTTTCGGTCGGGAAAAGTTCCTATCCGAAAATGCGATCGTCTGTGGCAATTCCGACACGCAAAATCCCTACGCATGCTCGGAACCAATTCGTTGCATGCTCGGAAGCATTGAACGTCGTAATGTTGTACATCACCGCGTTCTTGACATTCGTAATTTCAGCAAAGTTTTGCGTGACCGTGTGTATGCAAGGCAGACTTGAGCGGAATCCCGTCGGAAAAGCTGACGAGAAAACCGATCGTGTGTACGCGGCATTAGACAGTAGTCTGTTTGCTAACTACGAGACAACTCCCACTAGAGTCCCCAGTAATCAATCTTGGTTCATAGGAATCATATTGTTTCCTGGATTTCACCTACCAACATCCTACTAAGTGTCCCCAAACCAACTCACACCACGTAGCCTTACAATGTTATTTGATGCCTTGCTGTTTTCTGTTTTGTTTTCTTTTTTGCTCGCTATGCTCGCTCTGTTACAAAGGGCTGCATTCCTATCTCTGCAATATGTCATTATACTGCTAATGTCTCCCCTTAGCCCGGGGGGGGGGACATTTACTTTCGATGCATCCTGTCCAGACTTATTGTTCTCTCCTTCAATAAAAACTTTTTTTGACTTTGAATAGAGTGGGGAAGGGTTAGGACAGGTTGAAAAAATACACTAGTCAATCTAGTTCAACCAATAAACACAAATAAAAAAACCCTCCATATAATCTATCCTATACCCATAGTTGATCCAGAGGAAGGCAAAAAATCCCAATAAAAAACTATAAAAAAAAAAAAAAAAGGAAATTTTGGGTGTAGGTACACTCTAAGGACTTGTATTTTCCAGTTTGGCTTTTTATACTGTAAATAAATTAAAGGGCCAACTAAACACTGATATTTTTTAAAAGAGCATATTTAACCCTTGATATTAATGGGGTATAGCTGGGCTCATTGGTCAAAGAGGCCCGTGTACTTTATTAAGATTATCTGGTTCTTCAAAATACACACAAAAGACACAAAAGGAAGTGAGAGTAAATCTCTCTAAATGAAAGGAAGTTATTGGAAGATTCTTTCCTCTGGTGACAAATGTAAACATGTTATTTTCCCAACACTTTCAGTTCCAGTAACAGCGGTCACCAGGATAATAAAAGAGGATAACTCTTTACAGTGAGGACGCAGAGAGCAATAAAAGCCTGGCAGAGCTTGTAATCGTCCCCAATCTAAAACTAAAAAAACTGTTGCAATATGCATCACATTATGCATTATCATGCATTCAGTGATGTCCTAGGTAATACATGATCTTTGAAGTTGTTACACCCTTGGAGTTGTTTTTCTTTCCAGTCGCCTGGACTCAGAAAACCATAAGCTGTAAATTGTGATCTGAGGCCGGCTACAAGCACAAATTCCCTCTGCTCTGGGTGTTGAGGAATGTGTTTCGCTTTCACCAGTAAAAGTCATCTGCCTTTCTTTTGATTTTGCAACACATTTTTTTGTTGAAATAGCATCATATTATATTAGGATTATATATCAAATCCAAGTACTTGAGTACCTACTCTTGTCATTTTACCTGCACACTGTGTTATATATATTGTTCTTGTAAATTCCCCACCCTCTAATTATTTTGTTACTCTAATGAAGTATCTGTGTTGCCTACTGATCTTGGGTGGAGATGAAATATATATTGTGTAATGTAGAACATGTAAGTAATCATCCCTCCCAAAGCTGTGAGTGTAGTATTCTGCTGAATGCTGATGAATGTCTGGTTTGGATGGACATTTTAAAGGGGTTGTTGCATAAAGCATAGTGGCATAATAATAGCCATGACTGCTATGGGGCCTGGGATAAGAAAGGGGCCCTGCTATGAAAAACTAAACTGGAATTTCCAGTATAAAAGGGCTGGAGTGCGACCTCCGGGTCCTTGCTAGTCACAAATCCCCCGTTATGCAGTAAGAAGCATTTGCTTAGCTGTCTTAAGTTGGCCATACACATATAGATTTCTTTGTTCAGGCTCCATGCACATTAGTGTTTTTTTTTAAAGTGGTTGTAAAGGCACAAGGTTTTTTACCTTCATACATTCTATGCATGAAGATAAATAACCTTCTGTGTGCAGTAGCCCCCCTAATACCTACCTGAGCCTCCTTTCGATCCAGCGATGTCCACGAGAGCCTTGCCTCTCCGGGGACTCACATTCCTGATTGTTTTTTTGCAGCAGTGGGAGCCACTGGCTCCCGATGCTGTCGATCACAACCAGTGAGCCAATCAGGAAATGGAAGGGGCAGTCATGATTCAAAAACCTTTGATCCCCTACCCTTTAGTGTTCAAAGATGGGAGACATAAAAATAAGTAGCATGTGAATATAAGTTAAAGTGCAAACTGCAAACCACAATTAAAATGAACAATGCAAATTCATATATATACATTGTGAAATAAATCCAGTATTTCATTAATGTGAAAAATAAGTGCTCAAAAAGTTCATATAAGAATCTTATATAAACAGCTCGGTGTTCCCATTCAACTGCTCCGTGTAAAAAGAAAAGTGTCTTTGTGCAAAACAATTATGCTTAAAAGTGCTTATGTGTCACCACCGTGCTCTTAAAGAGAAGAATGGCCACTTACCAGACCAATAGATCCAACAGAGGGGATTATATGCACATAATTAAAATCTCGGCTATCAGGTAGCAGCTCATTGCAGACCAGTCTCTGAGGCACGTGGTGAACTCAGGCTCCCGACTCATGGAGTATTTTGTTTTAAAAACTTTTTGAGAACTTCAGATTAATGAAGGGCTGGATTTCTTTCACTGTGTGTGTGTGTGTGTGTGTGTATATGTGTGTATATATATATATATATATATATATATATATATATATATGTGTGTGTATATATATATATATATATATATATATATATATATATATATATATATATATATATATATATATTGCATTGTTCATTTTTATTGTGGTTTGCACTTCAACTTATTCACATGTGACTTATTTTTATATGTCTCTCATCTTTGAACACAAAAGGGTAGTGGATCAAAGGTTTTTGAATCACGGTGCTATATTCATTTCCAATGTTTATCAATAGATGTTGCATTTACTTGTGGTTTGACCACATGTCTATTTCCACTGTGTGCTATTAGAGACTGCGCACCATTGTTACTTTATAACATTTGCTAGAGCCTAGTATTTAAGGAATACTGTACACTGGTGCAGCAGTTTCACTATTAGCGTGGCCAAGCGCAACCCTCAGGAATCTTAAGTGTCCAAACAGTGCTTGCATCTTATTGAATGCAGGCACTGTATGGCTGACAATTTTCCAATTTATTCCTTTGACAAAAATTGATTGAAAAGTTGACTTTTGTCGATCCGGATGTTGCTGACAGAGCACAGAGAGATTTTCAGATGATTCAATTCCTGTTTGATCAGATTTTGGCCTTATGTGTACTGGGCATTTAGAAAAGAAAGAGGGCGCACCAACCTAGTGCATTACCACCGATAAACTTTAATGCAGCATAAAAACAGCAAAGATTATACTCACAAACGAGCTAGTAAAAACAGCTTTCAAAAGGGCGCAAGAGCGCTATTCTGTGGATCGACACACCAGGACCTGTTGCCGAGAGGGTCAGACCGGTGCAAATGGCCAATGGCTTACGCGTTTCGGGGGAGCACCCCTTTCTTCAGAGCCTAAGCGGGCAATGGGAGACCAACCATTGCCCGCTTAGGCTCTAAAGAAAGGGGTGCTCCCCCGAAACGCGTAAGCCATTGGCCATTTGCACCGGTCTGACCCTCTCGGCAACAGGTCCTGGTGTGTCGATCCACAGAATAGTGCTTTTGCGCCCTTTTGAAAGCTGTTTTTACTAGCTCGTTTGTGAGTATAATCTTTGCTGTTTTTATGCTGCATTAAAGGTTATCGGTGGTAATGCACTAGGTTGGTGCGCCCTCTTTCTTTTCTGATTTTTTCTAGCTTGAATACCCATTGTTCAAACGAGGGCTGCAAGACGCTAGGCATTACTTCTCTAGGTGGCTGCACCACATATCTAGTTCATGGACACCTGAGCGCAGGAGAGATTTTTATTGTACTGGGCATTTAGCCCAGGTGCTTGAGCCCCCGACAATTAGTTATGGGTGAAAGGTACAGGAGCACCATCCAGCCCCCCTGTTGGCAGCTGGTAAAACTCTTGAGAGGCTGTGGCGAGACGGCGTACTGAGTGGTACTAACATTTTGGGCACTATGCAGCCAGGGGCGAATGCTTGAAATATAGACTGCATTCCAGGAATTCGTCCCTGGGTGTAAATTGCTCCAAATGCTAGTATTGCTCCGTGCCCTGTCCAGCCACAGCATTTTTCAGCCTGTCATGGAGTTTTACAGGCTGCTGGCAGCAGGGCTTGATGGTGCTCCTGTACCTTCTACCCGTACCTGAGCACTGGGATCTCATGCACCTAGGTTAAACATGGAGTGTGCATGAGGCCTTAGCAGTGTAGATTTATTGCCTTGATCTTCCGCTACAGACTGAAATGAACCATGTGTGCCGAATGCAGTCAAAATTACCAGAGTTTCTCCTCCACTAAAACCTTATAAGACAGCAGACATCTTTATAATTACAATTATTATTATTATTACTATTTTTATAGATTATTTTTGCAATTACCAGTAATTACCCTCCAAATTGATTCAGTATCTTCCACTTAAAGTGGAACTGTAGCCTGTGATGTCATCCCTGCCTGGCCAAGACCACGGCAAGACCTGGAACCCGGTGGACTGAAGATGTCAGCGGCCGGGCATGGAGCTTGAGGACGCCACATCGCTGGAGCTGAGGTGAGAATTAGTTCCGCTTTAATTAAAAATATTGGTTAAAACCTGTTGTTAAGGCCACACGCCTTTCTGTCTCCACCTATCAATTTTTAACCGACCGCTGTACATCCTGGTGCTTACTGTGACTCATTTCTAAACCTTGTTCTACTAGTTTACTTTTAAACCATTTTTTAAAGAACTGCACATTGTCATTTTCAATTCTTTCTTCTACCAAATGTTGCGGCCTCTGACATTGTTAAATGCATTCTCACCCAAAATAAAAAAAAAATAAATAAAAATATATATTTTGCTACTACAATATATTATCCACAGTGCTATGCTGACAGCCCTGTTGGTGCCTGTCCTAGGTTTATGCATACTTTATTGTAAGATCAATGATGAGTACTGTGACAGCTGACATTGCAGGCTGCTATGGCTACAGCGGCTTGAACGAAAACAAAACGGTCAACTCCGGTTGGAGCCGATGTACTAACTATGCAAAGTTAGTAGTGCGATCTCCTCCCATTGAGCTGGTTGTGTTCTGACAGGGGGACGGCCCCCCTATCAGAACAACCTGATCAACGCTCTCCGCCACTGGCCCTGCCCCTTATCTCTCCTGGTTGGCTAACTGAGTTTGATTGACAGCACCCGGAGCCAATGGCGCTGCTGCTGTGTCTCAGCCAATCAGGAGGGAGACTCCCGGACAGCTGAGGCACTCGTGTACATCGCTGGATCTAGATGGGGCTCAGGTAAGCATTCGGGGGGGGGGGGGCTGAGGGGGGCTGCTGCACACAGAAGGTTTTTTATCTTAATGCATGGGATGCATTAACCACTTAAGGATTTGCCCCCTTAATGACCAGGCTATTTTTTGTGATACGGCACTGTGTCACTTTAACTGACAATTGCGCGGTTGTGCGCCACTGTACCCAAACAAAATTGATGTCCTTTTTTTTCCCACAAATAGAGCTTTCTTTTGGTGGTATTTGATCACCTCTGCGGTTTTTATTTTTTGCACTATAAACAAAAAGAGTGACAATTTTGAAGAAAAAAACAATATTTTATACTTTTTTGCTATAATAAATATGCCCCCGAAAAATTAAAAAAATTAATTTCTTTATCAATCTAGGCCAATATATATTGTTCTACATATTTTTTGTGAAAAAATCGTAATAAGTGTATATATCGATTGGTTTGCACAAAAGTTATAGCGTCTACAAAATAGGGAATAGATTTATGGCATTTTTAATGAATTTATGTTATTATTTTTTTTTTACTAGTAATGGCGGCGATCTGGGATTTTTAGTGGGTCTGCGGCATTGCAGTGGACATTTTTGACACATTTTTGGGACCATTGACATTTATACAGCGATCAGTGCTATAAAAATGCATTGATTACTGTGTAAATGTCACTGGTAGGGAAGGGGTTAACACTAGGGTGCAATCAAGGGGTTAAATGTGTTCCCTTGTGTGTGTTTCTAACTGTGGGGGGGGTGTGACTGACTAGAGGATGAGACATATCGCTGTTCCTGATTAGTAGGAACAGACGATCTGTCACAACAGGGATGTGTGTGTTTACACACACACTTCCCTGTTCTGGCTCTCGTGCCCGGCTGATGGTCATCGCAACCGTTGGCCACGGGCATGGGGTCCCCCACCGCTGTTTAAAGGGCCAAAATACAGCTATGGCGATTTGCAGGAATGAACCGACGTACCGCAGTATAATGACGGCGGCTGGTCGGCAAGTGGTTAAGATAACAAACCTTCTGCCTTTACAACCACTTTAACCACTTCGCGCCCGCGCTATAGCCGAAAGACGGCTGCAGCGCGGATGCTATCTGCTGGGTGGACGTCCCTGGACGTCCAGCTGTTTACTTTCGCAATGCGCGCTCCCGCGGGCGCGCATCGCGGAAGTTCTGTGCTGGCCGTGTCCCTCGGACACAGCCAGTCACAGAACGCCGTAAACGGCCAATGACAGCGGCTGTTTACAGTGCGATCGGCGGTGCCAATGAGAGAGGATCTCATATGTAAACATATGAGATCCTCTCTCATTGCCGGCTCTCCCTCCTCACACAGAGACAGCGTGTGAGGAGGGAGAGCGAACCGCTGCAGCGGTGAGTGCAAAAAAAAAACAGTAATAAAAGTCGTCAGTGTCATCTGTCATCCCTCCCCACTGTCATCTGTCCCCACTGTCATCCCTCCCCACTGTCATCTGTCCCCACTGTCATCCCTCCCCACTGTCATCTGTCCCCACTGTCATCCCTCCCCACTGTCCTCTGTCGCTAGTGCCATCCCTCCCCACTGCCATCCGTCCCCACTTCCATCCGTCCCCACTTCCATCCGTCCCCACTGCCATCCCTCCCCAGTGCCATCCGTCCCCACTGCCATCCGTCCCCAGTGCCATCCCTCCCCAGTGCCATCCATCATCAGTGCCACATATTAGTGCCATCTGTCATCAGTGCCACGTATCAGTGGCATCTGTCATCAGTGCCACGTATTAGTGCCATCTGTCATGAGTGACACGTATTAGTGCCATCTTTCATCAGTGCCACGTATTAGTGCCATCTGTCATCAGTGCCACGTGTCATCAGTGCCACGTATTAGTGCCATCTGTCATCACTGCCACGTGTCATTAGTGCCACATATCAGTGCCATCTGTCATCAGTGTCACGTGTCATTAGTGCCACATATTAGTGCCATCTGTCATCACTGCCACGTGTCATCAGTGCCATGTATTAGTGCCATCTGTTAGTGCCACGTATTAGTGCCAAATGTCATCAGTGCCACGTATTAGTTCCATCTGTCATCAGTGTCATCAGTGCCACATATTAGTGCCATCTGTCATCAATGCCATGTCAGTGTCACGTATCAGTGCCATCTGTCATCAGTGCCACGTCAGTGTCATCAGTACCACGTATCAGTGCCATCTGTCATCAGTGTCACATGTCATTGTCCTGGTGCTCCAGGACCTTCAAAAGTGTAATAGGTAGTCAACAAGTTAGATGTGTAATTTATGCTCCTAGAACACCTGATGGTGCTCCCTGCATGTTGGGGCTCTGTATGTGGCCAGGCTGTGAAAAAGTCCCACACATGTGGTATCGTAATACTCAGGAGGAGTAGCAGAATGTATTTTGGGGCATTATTTGTGGTATACACATGCCATGTGAGAGAAATAACCTATTACAATGACAATTTTGTGGGGGAAAAACAAAACAAAAACAAATCTTCATTTTGCAAAGAATTGTGGGGAAAAAATGACAACATCAAAAAGCTCACCATGCATCTTACTAAATACCTTGGAATGTCTACTTTCAAAAAAGGGGTCATTTGGGGGGTATTTGTACTTTTCTGACTTGTTCGTTTTGCAAGAAATGAGATAGGCCACCAGTACATCAGGTGTGATCAATTTTTTATCATTTGCACCACAGCTTGTAGACTCTCTAACTTTCACAAAGACCAAATAATATTCACTAATTTGGGTTATTTTTACCAAAGATATGTAGCAGTATAAATTGTGGCCAAAATTTATGAAGAAAAATTAATAATTTGCAAAATTTTATCACAGAAACTAAGAAAAATTTGTTTTTTTTCAAAATTTTCGGTCTTTTTTTATTTATAGCGCAAAAAATAAAAAACCCAGAGGTGATCAAATACCACCAAATGAAAGCTCTATTTGTATGAAAAAAAGAACAAAAAATTCATTTGGGTACAGTATTACATGACTGAGTAATAGTCATTCAAAGTGTGAGAGCACCGAAAGCTGAACATTGGTCTGGGCAGGAGGGGGGTTTAAGTGCCCAGTGGGTAAGTGGTTAAGGTATTACCTGTTAACGCATGCTGTAAGACACATTAACACAAGGGAACCCTTAAGTGTGAATCAGCCCAAACTAACTTTGTATGCAGCTTTGCATTTTTAGATAAAAAAAGGGAATTTGGTGCAAAAATTCTTCTGCTACAGCAGGTGGCCTTTCAGTGGGAATGAACAATGCTCATTTGTACTATGTTCAACAGTTAAAAATATATTTACATTTCTTTTCTCTTTAGACCCCTTTCACACTGGGGTCATGGCCGCATCACCGCTAAAGCGCCGCTCCTTCGAACTGCACTTTTAGGCCGCTAGCGGGGCGCTTTTAACCCCAAAGAAGGGGTTAAAAGTGCCTGTGTTACGGTGCTTTTGAAACGCTTTTCATTTTAATGGGCAGGGCGTTTTGGGAGCGCTAAATACAGCGCTCCCAAACCGCCCCAAAGATGCTGCTTGTAGGACTTTTCCTAACGTCCCGCAAGCGCACTGCCCCAGTGTGAAAAGTCACACTAAAATCAATGGGAGGCGGTTTTCAGGCTCTTTACAGGCGCTATTTCTATCGCTAAAACGCCTGAAAACCCCCTCAGTGTGAAAGGAGTCTTGTAATCATTTCACATTCGTCTTTTCATAACTAGCAGGTGCTTAGTATAAAACCTTTTTTTACAAGGTTTCAGATAGCTAGTTTACTGCTGCTCAGACAAGAATAGAAGTATATTGGATTACGCAGACACACAGCTGAATGACTCTGAGGGGTTAGCAACAAAGTGCTGTATTTTTATTTTTATTAGACATTCAGCATGTACTCAACACATGGAAGCAGCCTAAATTTAAAGCCCAACTCCCGGACTAAGCCCCCATCCAGAGGCCCTCTAGTGTATATTTTGCTTTATTTTTTCAGATGTCATCAGGCCTATCATGTTACATGTTGGGTCTTCTTCCCTTATTCCTCAAAACTCTTCTCTAGTCCAGGTTGGTATTCGTGATGACATCAGCACCACTCCCTGCTACAGTCCACTATAAATGAAGAGTGGGGTGATAATGCCTCCCTAGGGGGATTTATTTATAGCAGTGGTCTCCAAACTGTGTTCCTGGGGCCAGATGCGGCCCTTTGCTTGCCTTTATCTAACCTATCGGGTATTATTCCTGACATTGACACCAACGATGAGGCATAATGCCTTCAACCGACACCAACTATTTCTCCCCTAATACCAAAGATCAGGCATTGTTTACTCCTACCGGGCACAGTCCAGCTCCCCTAAAGTCTGAAGGCCAGTAAAGTGGCCCTTTAGAAAGTTTGGAGACCCCTGATTTATGGTATTCCCCAGTCTTCTGAATTATTGACGTTGGGTACTGCTCAACTCGGAAGACTGAGGACATCTTGTGGTGAAGTAGAAGTATTTATTGAGAAAGTGCCTGATTAAAGCGGAGTTCCACCCAAAAATGAAACTTCCGCTTTAAAGGAAGGTGACCCCCTGACATGCCACATTTGGCATGTCAGTCTAGGATGGCCAAGGGACTTGTGGACATCACTAGACAAAGATGGGGCTCAGGTAAGTATTAGGGATGCTGAGGTGGCTTCTACAATCAGAAGGCTTTTTATCTTAATGCATAGAATACATTAAGATAAAAAAACCTTCTGCCTTTACAACTCCTTTAGGGTTTTGAGACTGACGTTTGGTAACTCGAACCAACTACCGCCACATATTTTCTATGGGATTAAGGTCTGGAGACTGGCTAGGCCACTCCAAGACCTTAATGTGCTTTATCTTGAGCCACACCTTTGTTGCCTTGGCCGTGTGTTTTGGGTCATTGTCATGCTGGAATACCCATCCACGACCCATTTTCAATGCCCTGGCTGAGGGACGGAGGTTCTCGCCCAAGATTTGATGGTACATGGCCCCGTCCATCGTCGATTTGATGTGGTGAAGTTGTCCTGTCCCCTTAGCAGAAAAACACCCCTAAAGCAGAATGTTTCCACCTCCATGTTTGACGGTGGGGATGGTGTTCTTGGGGTCATAGGCAGCATTCCTCCTCCTCCAAACCAGGCTAGTTGAGTTTTTGTCAAAGTGCTCGATTTTGGTCTCATTTGACCACAACTCTTTCACCCAGTTCTCCTCTAAATCATTCAGATGTCAGATTAGCAAACTTCAGATGGGCCTGTACATGTGCTTTCTTGAGCAGGGGGATCTTGTGGGCTCTGTGCAGTCCTTCATGGCGTAGTGTGTTACCAATTGTTTTCTTGGTGACTATGGTCCCAGCTGCCTTGAGATCATTGACAAGATCCTCCCGTGTAGTTCTGGGCTGATTCCTCACAGTGCTCATGATCAATGAAACTCCACTTGGTGAGATCTTGCATGGAGACCCAGACCGAGGAGATTGACAGTCCTTTTGTGTTTCATCCACTTGTGAATAATCACACCAACTGTTGTCACCCTCTCACCAAGTTGCTTGGCGATGGTCTTGTAGCCCATTCCAGCATTGTGTAGGTCTACAATCTGGTCCCTGACATCCTTGGACAGCTCTTTGGTCTTGGCCATGGTAGAGAGATTGGAATCTAAATGATTGCTTCTGTGGACAGGTGTCTTTTATACAGGTAACAAGCTGAAATTGGGAGCACTCACTTTAAGTGAGTGCTCCTAATCTCAGCTTGTTACTTCAATAGAAGACACATGGGAGCCAGAAATCTTGCTGATTGATAGGGGATCAAATACTTATTTCACTCATTAAGGCTGGGTTCACACTAGAACACGCAGTGGCTAACAGCAGGAGTCCGGTGCATCTCCATTCGCCGTTTCAGGTCCCATTTCAGCCTGAATTTTGGGCTGAATTCAGACCTGAAACCAACCAAAAGATGCACAGGCCTCCTGTGCAATTCGCACTGGAGCCGCTGCGGAGATGTGTGAACCGGGTCCATAGAGAGCAGGTTACAAGCTATTGCTATGCGAATTGGATGCGGTAAAAACCGCATCAAATTCTGAAAAGTGTGAACCCAGCCTGAAATGCAAATCAATTTATAACTTTTTTGAAATGCGGTTTTCTGGACATTTTTATAGTTATTCTGTCTCTCACTGTTAAAAATAAACCTACCATTAAAATTATATCTGATCATTTGATCTGATCATTTCTTTGTCGTACAAAATCAGCAGGGGATCAAATACTGTTTTTCCTCACTGTGAATGTCAATCGTAATAAAAATAAATTATGCCTGTGCAGATTTTTGCGGTGCTAGATACATTGTAATAATCTTTCTAAGTGATAAATTGTTACACAATTATGGGTGAAGGACAAACTTGTTTTTATGAAAGTATTTGTATGCAAAGTGTAATTTAAAATTTTATTTATTTATCCCCAGGTGTATTGTTTTGCTAGCCCTTGTTTCCTTAATGTGGAAAAAATATGCAGCCTCGCTGCTCTGCGTCTTGGCTGGGGGTATTTGGGCAAGGAAAGAGTCTTCTTACTCATAGGATACACAGATTTTATGGCTCTGCTGCCACTGCAATTAACAAACACCAGCAGTCTGTGCTAAACAGAGACTCCCACAGGTGAGAATCCTCAATGTACTTGATCGTTAAATCTTTGCGTGCTGTAACTGATCTAGTCCATTTCCTGCTGTCTTATTTTAGGAGTGCCTGCCGTGTGTCTTTCCTCTCCAAGTCCAATGGCCTAGTTTGTTATTCTGTGCCCTACAGGAGCCTGAGTGGCATGGTAGCAGGTAAGCAATGTTGCTGTTTCAAACAGATGGTTTGAAATAAGTGCTGCTAATGTTAAATAAGAATTTTTTTAATATTACATTCATTAAGGGACACGGGATCAGTAGTTATTTTGATCAAGTTGCGTTGTATTGCTGCTTTCAGGAGGAATGGCAAATAAAAAAGCTGTTGGCCAGCCAGGTATAACCCTCCCACTCCCAGCCTGCTTCACTGTTTGATCTAGCAGCCTTTTCCTGTAAAGAACCCTGTTAGGTCTTGCATAACGATAAGGATGTGTTGAGGCCTAGAGCCTCCTTTCTTTCTAAGGTCATTTCGATCATTTACCCAACCAGGACATTGTTCTTCCATCTGTCTGTACAGCTCCAGTACATCAGAATGACATCTTTTTTCATTGCCTGCATGTAGTACATGCTGTTCCAGTTTATCTCTAAGCCGCTGCTTCCATTAGAAAGGCTGTCTCATGTTTTCCATTCCTGATGATACCTGTAAAGGGAAACCAGCTTCTCGCTCCATCATTTCTTGGTGGCTCAGACAGATCATTGTTCAAGCTTATGGTCTTAAATACAAAGATCCACCTTTTTCCTGTCTGGGCGCACTCTTTTAGATCTGTAAGTGCTTCTTGGGTGTTTTTGGCATCAGGCATCTGTTTCCCAGATTAGCAAGGCTGCCATCTGGTCTTCTGTTTACAGGTTCTCTAAGTTCTACCAGGTGGATGTTCAAGCCTCATGTGAGCTTTGGGTGTAAGGTCCTTCAGGTAACTGTGGGCTGCTGCCAGGTTACTGTTCAGTTATATGGGCCTCAACAAAGGTCCTGTCGCTATGTGTTTGTGAACTATTCCCATTACTGCTTTTTTTTTTTAATTAAATTTATTTTTTACAAAACTGAGGCATGCTTGGAGTGGTAAGAGGTTATAACTAGTTGGCTAATAGTTTTTTTGCTAGTGTCCAATCTCCCTTGAAGGTGGCAGTATAACCCAGTCATGTTAGAGCTATGCTCAAGTCTGTTCCAAGCAGCGTTAAGACCCGAGGACCTAGCCACTTGATAGGCAGATCTGGTTCTTCTGTAGTTGAGACATCTAAGTCACTGTGTGTGGCTTTGAAGGGGAATTTCCAGCCTCTATAGTTTTCAGGCTTGCCGTTAAACTTAGTGAGACCTGTCTTGGGGAGCATGTATTTAGTGAACTGTGACATGTCTGTGTTTTTGGACCTTGGGTGCGCAGTCACACGTGGAACAAATTCAATTACATTGACTGGTGTGCTGAGATTGAGCAACTTTGGAAGGAATGGTAGAGCAAAGGTTTTCATTCCCGACACTGAGTCAAAATTGATTGCCATGTTGGGTTGTAGCTGTGGAGCAGTGTACTTGGTAGTAGAGAGTTCACTAGCCTCATGGTAAGATGCATTGTCTATTATGTGCATACCTTTGTCTATAGTAAGCTGCGGTGCAAAAGCTTGGTGTACTGAGGGATAAGTAGGCAGATTGTCTTGAGAGGTGAGCGTTGCGATGTGCTGACCGTGGCTGAGGGTTACAGCTGCTGTGAATGGGAGCTGAGGTTTTGGGAAAGAGTGTGAGGAACATGAGGCATACGATGCAACCAAGTGTCTGCTGCTGTTAACTGAATCTATATCATAAAATATCCTACCAGGTCTCTGTGGAACGTATAATATATCCTAAAAAGGGAGCCTTTTCACAAGAATAGTTAAATCAAAAATAAAATAAATTTGGTTTTATGCTCAACCTGCCCCATTTCTCACATTTCTTGTTGTTGCTCTGGGTGACGCACTACCAAAAAATATATGCTTCCCTGACAGATGTCATTACAATATTATTTATTAGAAAAAATTCATTTTTTTTAACCACTTCAATACTATGCACTTTCACCCCTTCCTACCAGTAGTGTATTTAGGTTTTATGCTCCCCTAGGCCTGACTAAACTCGTGCACCCCCTAATTTAAATATGACCCACTCCTTCCTGTCAAGGCCACACCCCTTGCTAATTTGCATAGATTCCCTCTCACTTCCTGTTTGGCTATGGGGCAGGAAGTGAAGGGAAATCTCTGCAATGGACAGGGATGGTAAAAAATAAACTGACAGGGGCTATAACCCTCCCTTACTCTATCCAAAATTTTTAAAAAAAGTGTTGCCTATAGTTCTATTTAAGCACAAATTTCTGATAATTTTATGGAGAGGACTAAGAAGATATAACCATGCCAATGGTGCAGCAGAAAATATATAGCACAGTGAGGAAGGTTTGTGGTCCAGGATGATAGGACAGTCAAAATTAGAAGCGACCCCCCCCCCACAGTTGCCGCCCACATACCGGAAGCAGTGCGGCCGCTTTATGGGGGCGCTAGATTAATTTGCCTCTCAGCCCAGTCCGCCCCATAAGACTAGCACTACACTAATAGTGTAGCACAAGCTGGCGGGGACTCTTTGGGTGCTGCCCCCCTGCAATGTGCTGCCCTAGGCCTGGGCCTTTTTGGCCTAGGCCAGGATACAGCATTGCTTCCTACCCAGGCCAATTTTCAACTTTCAGCACTGTCACACTTTGAGTGACAACTGCGCGGTCATGCAACACTGTACCCATATGAAATTTTTATTTTTTATTATTTTTTTCCCACAAATAGAGCTTTCTTTTGGTGGTATTTTATCACCACTGTGTTTTTATTTTTTTTGCTAAACAAATTAAAATAACTACAATTTTGAAAGAAAAAAATACATTTTCTTAGTTCCTGTTATAAAATTTTCTAAATAAGTACTTTTTTCTCCTTCACTGACTGGCACTGATGAGGAGGGACTAATACGCAGCACTGATAAGCGGCACTGATGGGAACTGATAGGTGGCACTGATGGGTGGCTCCTTCTTCCACATGTTTGCTGTGTCCCCCACATGGCTTCTCGCAAACTGCAAACGGGACTTTTTATGACTTTCTTTCAACAATGGCTTTCTTCTTGCCACTCGTCCATAAAGGCCAGATTTGTGGAGTGCACAACTAATAGTTGTCCTGTGGACAGATTCTCCCACCTGAGCTGCGGATCTCTGCAGCTCCTCCAGAGTTACCATGGGCCTCTTGGCTGCTTCTCTGATTAATGCTCTCCTTGCCCGGCCTGTCAGTTTAGGTGGACAGTCATGTCTTGGTAGGTTTGCAGTTCTGCCATACTCTTTCCATTTTCGGATGATGGATTGAACAGTGCTCTGTGAGATGTTCAAAGCTTGGGATATTTTTTTTATAACATAACCCTGCTTTAAACTTCTCCACGACATTATCCCTGACCTGTCTGGTGTTTTCCTTGGCCTTCATGATGCTGTTTGTTCACTAAGGTTCTCTAACAAACCTCCGAAGGCTTCACAGAACAGCTGTATTTATATTGAGAATAAATTACACACAGGTGGACTCTTATTTACTAATTAGGTGACTTCTGAAGACAATTGGTTCCACTAGATTATAGTTAGGGGTATCAGAGTAAAAGGGGCTGCATACCAATGCATGCCACACTTTTTAGATATTTATTTGTAAAAAAAATTGAAAACAATTTATCATTTTCCTTCCTTACTTCACAATTATGTGCCACTTTGTGTTGGTCTGGCACATAAAATCCCAATAAAATACATTTACATTTTTGGTTGTAACATGACAAAATGTAGAAAATTTCAAGGGGTATGAATACATAGTGGTTCTGCAATGTGATTCCCAAACTTCTGCTTCAAACTTGTTGTGAAAAGGTGGTCCAGAGGAGGAGTATGGGCTGGTGATCATAGATGTTAGCAATCCCCAGCTGGATGACAGATATACACAGCTCCAATCCACTTCCTCACACTGAAAGGGATAACCACATGAGCAAACTCCCAAAGTTTACTCTTTTGTGCCCTTGCAGGACGTGTGCAGAAAAACTGACCTCTCTGCACCTTGGTGTGAACGAGGCCTTAAATTACGGTAGTTGTAAACTCTCTTATACCACTTGTACCTACAGGTAACCTTATAATAAGGCTTACCTGTAGGTACTGTGAATACCTGCTAAACTTGCACAGTTTAGGAGATATTCAAAGTGCATCTAGCCGATGACAGCATCGGTGCATGCAGATTTGAAGGTCCGGCTTACAGTGCCAGACCTTCAGAGCCGTGCCAGAAACGACGGCTTCTGCGCCCATGCACAGGAGGGACATTACCGTTGGTCCGGCCGCTCACAGCCGAAGATGTTAGCTGTCAAAGCGGTGAGCGGGCGCCGCTGGGAGGACTTCGTTCTAAGGTGAATATTTCATAATGCGCTAGTATGTGATGCATAACATTATGCCATTTTCTTACAGGTTTTTTTTTTGTATTCTTCAGCGGTTTCCCCTTCGCTAGGCACCTGTAGGAAATAGGATTATATGACATGTGGCATCTTTTTAATCCTAGAACCGATGCTTTTACATGTTGTTCCTCACATTAAACCACACAATTTAAACCACACATTAAAATGAATTGGTGTATGAATGCCTCATGGTTACAGGTATTAACCGCTTCCCGACCGCCTCACGCAGATATACTGCGGCAGAAGGGCACGTACAGGCAGAATCAGGTACCTGTATGTTGCCCTTTAAGAGGCGGGTTGCGGGCTCGTGCGCCTGCGGGGAGCTTCGTGAGAGTGATCGCAGGTCCCGCGGACTCGATGTCCGGGGGGATACCCGCGATCGTCTCACGGAGAGGAAGAACGGGGAAAGGCTAATGTATACAAGCCTTTCCCCGTTCTGCTTAGTGACACTGTCAGTGATCACAGCTCCCTGTAATCGGGAGCGGTGATCAGTGTTGTGTCACACACAGCCCCCCACAGTTAGAATCACTCCCTAGGACACACTTAACACCTACAGTGCCACCTAGTGATTAACCCCTTCACTGCCAGTGACATTTACACAGTAATCAGTGCATTTTTAATTGCACTGATCGCTGTATAAATGTGAATGGTCCCAAAATCGCTCCAAAAGTGTCCGATGTGTCCGCCATAATGTCGCAGTCACGATAAAAATCGCTGATCGCCGCCATTACTATTAATAAAAATGCCATAAAACTATCCCCTATTTTGTAAACGCTATAACTTTTGCGCAAACCAATCAATAAACGCTTAATGTGATTTTTTTTTTTTTTTTTTTTTTTTTACCAAAAATATGTAGAAGAATACGTATCGGCCTAAACTGAGGAAAAAAATGTTTTTTATATATATTTTTTGGGGATATTTATTATAGCAAAAAGTAAAAAATAATGTGTTTTTTTTTCAAAATTGTCGCTATTTTTTTGTTTATAACGCAAAAAATAAAAACCGCAGAGGTGATCAAATACCATCAAAAGAAAGCTCTATTTGTGGGGAAAAAAGGACATCAGTTTTGTTTGGGTACAACGTCGCACGACGTTGACCACGCCCCCTAAAACGTCACAGTCCCAGCATGCCCAGGGACTGTGACATCAAAAGGGGACGGGGTCTCCACCTATATAAGTCACAACGCAGCCCTCGGAGAGCAGTCCAGCCGGAGAGAGCGTCGTGTCAACATCTGGAGAAGAGAAGAGAAGAGAAGAGAAGAGAAGAGAAGAGAAGAGAAGAGAAGAGAAGAGAAGAAGCCCAGAAGCCCGGACCTCTGCTGGCAAGAGAGCTACCTGAAGACAGCGGAGGAGCCGGCCGAAGAACTGGAACACCGGGAGAAGAGAGCGGAGAAGAACCAACCGGACGCCGTGAGAAGATGAAGCGGAGGGACCCCCGAAGCCGGAAGAAGACCCCCCTGACCCGGAGCTGTTTAATAAAATATTTTAAAAACCTGCGTAGTGTGTTTTATTACTTACACTTTTTCCCTAGGTGAATGGGTAGGGGTACCATGTACCCCATACTCATTCACATAGGGTGGGGGGCCGGCATCTGGGGGCCCCCTTATTAAAGGGGGCTCCCAGATTCCGATAAGCCCCCCGCCCGCAGACCCCGACAACCAACGGCCAGGGTTGTCGGGAAGAGGCCCTTGTCCTCATCAACATGGGGACAAGGTGCTTTGGGGTGGGGGGGCCCGCAGGGCGCCCCCCTCCCCCAAAGCACTCACCCCCATGTTGAGGGCATGCAGCCTGGTACGGTTCAGGAGGGGGGGGAGCTCGCTCGTCCCCACCCCCTTTCCTGACCGGCCAGGCTGCGTGCTCGGATTGGGGTCTGGTATGGATTTTAGGGGGGACCCCACGCCGTTTTTTCGGCGTCGGGGGTTCCCTTTATAATCCATACCAGACCTGAGGGCCTGGTATGCCCTGCGCTCGCCGCAATAGGAAAATTTGTTTTTCCTGTTGCAGCGAGCGCGAGATGCAATACCCTGCCCTTGTGTCGTATCTGGTCCGTCGGACCAGCATACACACGAGCGGGCTTTCCGTCGGACCATCACACACGAGCGGACTTTCCGCCCGAAACTGAGTCCGACGGAAAGATTTAAAACTTGTTTCAAATCTAGGTCCGGCGGGCTTTTGGGAAGAAGTCCCCCGGAGAAGTCCGCCGGCGCCCACACACGGGCGGATTGTCCGGCAGGCTCTGGTCCGCCGGACCAAGTATGCCGGATAGTCCGACCGTGTGTACGCGGCATAAGGGTAGACAGATTCTTTACTAGCTACAGAGTAGTTAAGGAATGATAAATAATGAAGGCATCTAAGAGGAAATAAGCATAAAAAGTATACAATCTGCATTGATAAATGGGTGCCTGCAATTATAAAATAGAGTAATAATAAGGGGAGAGGTGGAGAGGGCGTGAAAGGATAAAGGGAATGAGTACATAGGGGATTAAGCTATAACAACAAACATAGATACATTAAATATTGGTGTGTGTAATAAGATTAATATGTGGGGCTCATGAAAGGGGTGGGGCAGGGGGGGGGGGTTGTGGGTGTTTTTTTGGGGGGATATTTGTAAACTGTTTTTGAATGTATTTTTGGATTTTGTGTGATTTGTAATTGTAATGAAAAAAAGATGTTGTGTTTTTTTTTAAACAACAAACATGTCATACCTCTACTGTGCAGTTCGTTTTGCACAGAGTGGCCCCGATCTACCTCTTTTGGGGTCCCCCCGACGGCGCTATCAGCTCCTCCTTACATCTGTAAACCCCCTAGGAGAAGCGGAGAAGCACCCTCCCTGGGGGGTTACCGTGCGGGCGCACTCCCGAGCCCGGCTTTTGCGTCCATAGACAAAGAATGCCGGACACTGCCCCGCCCCCGGGCACCTGCGTCATTGGATTTGATTAACAGCAGCGGGAGCCAATGGCTGCGCTGCTATCAATCTATCCAATCAAGAGCCATCGGAACGAACGAGCTCAGGTTGGGGGCGGCTGGTCAGTGACAGAAGTTTTTTCACCTTAATGCATAGGATTCATTAAGGTGAAAAAACACGAGGGTTTACAACCCCTTTTAATAAACAGATGCATTAAAAAAAAAAACTCCCAAGTAAAAAAGAGGAATCTTCCGTACATCCAGTGTAATATAAAGTGGCTCAATATGTTAAGGCATATGGACAACAAACATCTGTGGTCCAGAGGAGGAAATGAGGTTCGTATTATGTATTGCATTGTATATCAAATTTAAAAGGTGAAAAATCCATAAACAGTACAGTTGATAATATATTACCATGGGAAAAAGACATCAGCTAAACTAGGATTTTAGCCAACATTACAATTCAAAAGGGATAGACATCCAATCAGATAAGAATCTTATAGATCATTCAAAGCAGCTTATTCCAAATTTCCAAATAAATGTATATGGTTCATATATACTTATAGGGTTTCCGTGTTGGCCTCCTGGAATATTTAGGACTCATGGCGGGTGGAAACAGCCTGACCGGTTTCGCTTGTTCCAACCTGCTGCATAAGAGTCAAGCCTCCTCCTGTTACCTCCTTCACTTTCCCTAGCAGTTTGCTCTCAAACTTATAACCTTGCCATGGCTGTGGTGTGCTCACGTTTTTCAATCTGTGCTCTCTTGCATGCAGCTTCTGATTTCGCCTCTGCTTTCAGCAGTCAGTCTTGCGTGTACTTTCTGCGGCTTCTGCTTCCGCCTCTGCTTTCTTGCGGGCAGGTTCTGCTTCTATCTCCACTTTCTATTGGGCAAAGGCTGCCTGAATTTTAAGAAGCTTTAGTATCGGTACTGGCTTTAATAAGTTGTGGACTGAGAGTGGAAAATCGCAAATGTAGAGACCTGGAGGAGTGTCTCATAGATGCAGAGTGATGAGATTTAGATTTATGTACAGTGGAGGCTGGTGTGGTTTTTTTTTTAATTTTTTTTTTTTTTTAAATTTTTTTTGGGGGGGGGGCAGCAAACAACCAACCCCCCGGTCAGCTGGCAACCCCGTCACCACTCCGTCGCTGTATTTTGGCCGGTTGGGTCACCCACACCAAGTCGTCACCCCCCCCCCCAGGCTTTCAGAAACCTCCTAAGCCTATTAGAGCATCCAGCCCCGCACTTACCCCATCTAGGTTGGGCAAGGCTTCTATGGGTGGCGGCTTCCGCCATGCGTCTTCTCCTCCCCCCCTCCTCCTTGGCATCCAATAGGATTGCCTGTCCTTTCAGCCAATTGGGTAACTGGTCTCAGGACCCGCTTTCTGATGCTCTGTGCCCTGAGCCCATCCTTTTTTGAAGCCTATAAGAGCCTCTGGCTCCAATCAGATGCTTAAACCCCCCCCCCCATTGGAATCCATGCGTCTGGCGCCCTGCATGTAGATCAGAGGACTGGACGCAGGGACTTGGGGGCGGCGCCTGTGTGCCCCTAATGGACAGGTCGCCACTGTTAATGAAGTTGTGTGATTCTCACCTCTGCCTTTGACTTTGTTTGTGGTATTAAACTGTCTCATGAAATCTCTTTAATTCTTGTGATTCTTCAGTGTTGTACCGTTTTAAGAGGTGAAGAGTGCCCTCTAGTTGCAGTACCTCATGAGAAGGTTGAGAAAGGCAAGATTTGCAAACAGTTTTGGACCATAAGTGATTGACATTAATCAGCAGTCCTTTATCAGCCTGTTGAACCTCTCAAGTTGGTTTAACTAAGTGTTTACCTAGTTTACCTAGTTTGCTTAGTTTCTGATCTGATAAGAACTCTGGTTCTTGCTGCGGTTCTGCCTCCACAGAAATTGTAATGACGTGCTCTGAAATTATGTTTACAATGAAAAGTTAACTGGCAGTCTCTGATTGCCTGGGCGATCCGAGTGGAAGTTGGCCTGGCAAACGGTGAGCCTATCCAAATAACATCCTTCAAATTGTAAAACGCTTTGATCCATAAAACTTGTGCAGATCATACCAGATAGACATCAGATAAGTCAAAAAATCATAGTGTGTCTATCTCCAGCAGAATATAGTACATGTGGAGAATGGAGACTAAGCATGAAGAAGAAGGGTGGGACTAACTAGTAGAGGTAATATCGAGTACTAATGCGCAAACCACAAACCTCAGACAAATATTAAGAGCAAACAAAGATAACTGATATAGCTGCCACCATAAGGGTGTTCCCACACCAATAAAGGAAATCTAACAAAATATTGTATAAAGTGGCACTGAATCAAATCAATTGAGGATGTAAAACAACTAAGTATAAATGGAAATTCAGTACTGGAAAATCCAACAAATACTTATGTCTAAAATCATTACTCTTCCATCACATTGAGTAACTAAGGTAAAGACAAATCAAAGTTACTTCAATAAATGCATCCAAATTGCTAAATTCCATAAATGTCTATTAGTGGAGCCTCACAGAGGGAGAGTAAAAATCATCCGGGAGAGAATCTTCTGATAAAAATTCCTATAAACGCATCAAATAAATAAAGTGCCTAACCGTAATTCATGACACAGGTGTGAATAAAAAAACAAGCCAATAAATACACCCTACAATATGTAGATAAGTAATGAACGATAAAGTGCAAAAAATGTGCAGATTGTTCCAACTTCAATGTAAAAAAATTTACAACTTTAATTGATTGCTGGCACTGGGAATCTTTTGATGAACTATTTCTTCACTTGTTTTGATTGAGATTGTCACAATTTGGATTGTATTGTCTATGGGACCTCATCTTTATGGCACTTTACTTTTATTTGAAACATGCATATTGGATTTTAATTATCAATTTGTTCATCTATTTTCACATTTGTGAAGTGTTACATGATATATATTTATGTACTTGCGTATTTATTAATTTGTTCATATATTTTCACGTCTTTACCTTAGTTACTCAATGTGATGGAAGAGTAATGATTTTAGACATAAGTATTTATTGGATTTTCCGGTACTGAATTTCCATTTATACTTAGTTGTTTTACATCCTCAATTGATTTCATTGAGCGCCACTTTATACATTATTTTGTTAGACTAACTAGTAGAGCATCCCTTAGTTACAGAACAAGGAAAGGACAAAATTATTTATAGGCAAACGAACTACAATTAATGTACAGTGCATCCGGAAAGTATTTACAGTGCTTAATTTTTTTCCACATTTTGTTCTGTTACAGCCTTATTCCAAAATGGATTAAATTCATTATTTTCCTCAAAATTCTACAAACAATACCCCATAATGACAATGTGAAAGAAGTTTGTTTGAGATCATTGCACATTTATTAAAAATAACAAACGAAAAAAATCACATGTACATACAATAAGTGTTCACAGCCTTAGCTCAATACTTTGGTGAAGCACCATTGGCACCAATTACAGCCTCAAGTCTTTTTGAGTATGATGCTACAAGCTTGGTACACCTATTTTTGGGACGTTTCTCTCATTCTTCTTTGCAGGCTATCTCAAGCTCCATCAGGTTGGATGGGGAGCATTGGTGTACAGCCATTTTCAGATCTCTCCAGAGATGTTTTATTGGGTTCCAGTCTGGGCTCTAGCTGGGCCACTCAATGCCAATCAGAGTTGTCCTGTAGCCACTCCTTTGTTATATTGGCTGTGTGCTTAGGGTTATTGTCCTGTTGGAAGATGAATCTTGGGCCAGAGCGCTCTGGAGCAGGTTTTCATGAAGGGTGTTTCTGTACATTGCTGCATTCATCTCTCCCTCCATCCTGACTCCCAGTTAATGCTGCTAAAAAGCATCCCCACAGCAAGATGCTGCCACCACCATGCTTTACTGTAGGAATGGTATTGGCCAGGTGATGAGCGGTGCCTGGTTTCCTCCAGATATGACGCTTGCCATTCAGGTCAATTTTGAGTGTCATGGCAAAGGCTGTGAATAGTAACGTTGTCATTATGGAGTATTGTTTGTAGAATTTGGAGGAAAATAATGAATTTAATCCATTTTGCAATTTGTAACATAACAAAATGTGGAAAAAGTGAAGCACTGTGAATACTTTCCGAATGCATTGTATAACATGATGCATGCCTTTCCTCATGTTTGATTTATGTATTATTGTGTCCATGCAATCTTGTATATGTTGAGGAAATGACCCAAAAATTGAGGGATCATTTCACCCAACATACACATTGTATTAGAAAGAAATCACCATCTCTGCCGGAGCCAAGACAAGGTATTCAGGATCTGATCTTTTGTTTTAATGTTTTGGGTGACGTACTTGCATACAAGAGAGGGGATAGAACTTTGTGATCAATAGGTTAGCATTATATCTTTTTGGTCTCAATGGGGACTATGATTTTTATTTATGTAACCTAATGAAAGTGATTTTAGATTTCAGCTTCGCTTTTAATCTACAAATGACTTTAGTGCCTAAACATTTCTTTCAATTGTTACAGCTGGATATTACTGATGGATACGGACTTCAATTGTTATTCAGTTTGTTATTGATGTTGCTAACAATGTTGTTGAAATGGTGTTACAATGTTGTTACCATGTTTGTTCTTTTTCGGAGTCTTTGTAATGTTGCTGACTCATTGGTGTTGAGAGGGATAAACTATACGTGGCAATAGTTTCCTGTGCAACATCCTTTGCTCGTTGTATTTAAATGTCTCTTATTACCTTGTTAATTACACTATACCTGAGGAAGAGCAGGGATGCTCCAACCTGTTGTGTCATACTTTTGTACATGATGAATTATTAACTCTGAAGATTACAGCAGCAAATTGCAGTGTGAGAATTAATTGGGGTATGTATTAGTGACAGATTGGAGTCTGATACACACTCACACGAAATACAACAACTACAGTCTATTGTGTTCTAGACCGGCTGACTTTCATTCCATGTGTGGCCACTTAAGATGAACAGAAGTCAATCTACCGACTGCTGTTCAACCGTCCTGTCGGATAAAAGCCACTCAATAAGCACTGCAGGCAATAGCGTGTTTCTGCTGTCATAATACAATAGTGGAGCATTCCCCCACCCACCTTGAATGTATAAATGGGGGAATCAGTTCAGCTTTTTCATTCAGCCCATTTGCTGAATGAAAAAAACTGAACCACACATGGTCAGATTTAGAAGGTCACTGTTACATTTTCATTTCTGGGTAAGATATTTCTAAAGGCCAAACGTTTGATGCTTTCTAAATAACATGATCATAACTTTTTTTTTTAAGTTTTTTTTTTTCTTTCTTCAATTTCATAGATCCAGTTCAGCAGCACCGGCAGCGCTTAAATACGTGGTTTAGTTGTTTGCCAAGTGAGGAACGACACTTTGGGCCTTCATTTGCTCTGGATTCTATCTATGTGGATCCAGTTATTCGTGAAAGCTCCATAGAAGACATCTTGCGTCCGCTGTCTGAATCAACTTTCCAGACTCAGCTGCAGACCCCACAATGTCCTCGCAGTATATCTGTCTCTCAGTTGTTCCAAGCCGACCCCTCTGGAAAACCTGTACGAAATGTGATTCTCTATGGCACAGTTGGCACTGGGAAAAGCACTCTCATTCGAAAACTTGTACTGGATTGGTGCAATGAGCGCAGGGCTGATTTCCAGTTGATCATTCCGCTCTCTTGTGAAGATCTGTCCCAGGTCTCTGCCCCAGTGTCACTGACTCGGCTGATCAACAGGAAATATCTTCATCTACGAGATCTGCTACCCACTTTGTCAAATTATTCCAATATACTCTTTATACTCAATAGTCTAGAGTGGATGAATCTAGATTTCAGGATGGCAAACACTGAGCTGTGTAGTGATCCAAATGAAGCCATGCCTCCTCCAGCTATCCTTGTGAACCTTCTGAGGGGATACATGCTTCCTGAGGTGAGACACTGAAGCAAAGGTTGGTTTACTAAAGGTGAATTTGCAAACGTAGGAGAATAAGAGGGAATTTTTGGCTACTCCACCCATGAACGATAGACCATTTTTCAGTGGACATGGGTTGATGAGTTAATGCTCTGCTTTTTTATATTGCAAGCGCCAAAAACAATGCAGGTTTTTTATTTTATTTTTTTTTACAAACTAGGTTTCTGCTTTGTTCTTGCTTTTTTGGTTTAGTTTTACTGATTACATATATACTGGGTGTATGGGGGTGTGTATACAGTGGGGGAAAGAAGTATTTGATCCCCTGCAAATTTTGTAAATTTGCCCACATATAAAGAAATGAAGGGTCTATAATTTTTATCATAGGTGTATTTTAAATGATAGAGAGAATATCAACCAAAAATACAGAACAACAAATGCTATAAATTAGGTTGTGGTTCTGTGAGTTAAATAAGTATTTGATCCCCAAGCAAAACATGACTTAGTACTTGGTGAAGAAACCCTTCTTGGCAACACAGAGGTAAGACGTTTCTTGTAGTTGGTGACCAGGTTTGCACACATTTGAAGAGGGATTTTGGTCCACTCTTTACAGATCTTCTCTAAATCTTTTAGGTTTCATGGCTGTTGCTTGGCAACTTAAAGTTTTAGCTCCCTCCATAAATTTTCTATAGGATTAAGGTCTGGAGACTGGCTTGGCGGCTCCGTGACCTTAATGTGCTCCTTCTTGAGCCACTCCTTTGTTGCCTTGGCGCTATATTTTGGGTCATTGTCATGCTGGAAGACCCATCCATGGCCCATCTTCAGTGTTCTGGCTGAGGAAAGAAGGTTCTCATCCAATATTTTACAATACATGACCCCGTCCATTGGCCCCTCAATGCAGCAAAGTTGGCCTGTACCTTTAGCAGAGAAACCGCCCCAAAGCATAATGTTTCCACCTCCATGCTTGACTGTTGGGATGGTGTTCTTAGGCTCATAGTCAGCATCTTCCTCCTGAGATGTGTGCAAACCTTGTCACCAACTACAAGTAACGTCTTACCTCTTTGCTTGCCAATAAGGGTTTTCCCACCAAGTACTAAGTCATGTTTTGCTTGGGGGTCAAATACTTATTTCACTCACTGAACTGAAACTTAATTTATAGCATTTGTTTTATGTGTTTTTTCTGGATTGTTGGTTGATATTTTGCCTCTATCATATAAAGTACACCTATGATAAAAATTATGGACCCTCAATTTCTTTGTAAGTGGGATCAAATACTTATTTTCCCCACTGTGTATGTATGTGTGTGTATATATATATATATAACATATGTATGTGTGTGTATATATCTATATGTATGTGTGTGCGATTTATACATATAGATGTAGCGCTACCCTCTTAGGAGCCACTGAATTTTTGGGTCCCCCTTTACATGTACAGTCAGGCAACAAGATCCACTCCCCAACTGTCCTTCCATCCCTGGTCCCTGGACACCAAAACGGTTGGGGACCACTGAGGGTTGATGCAAACCAATTTACCTTGAGAGGGGTGCTTACAATGATCTGTTTTTGTTTTTTTTTTCATTTATGTAAAAACTTTATCCCAAAAGGAACAAAACGTTTGCTCTAACTGCTCAAAAGGTATTATCTGAAGTTTGGGTTCAGTTTGTTTAGTGTATATAAATTTGCCATTCGTTCTAACACTCCCCTCCCCCAGACTAACTATGCTGCTTCCCAAATTTGTCTCTGTGCTCCTAAAATGTGGGCACAGGAGGTGTTGGCCTCCTAAATGTTGGCCAGATCACCAGGTGAAAACAGAGGAATAAAAAGCTAAATAAAAAGTATTGATAAGCTGCACTATATTACATTTTTGGTTTTAGTTTTTCTACCACTTTAATGTACCTAGTGCATCATTTTCATGCTCTGTGTTTGACTCCCTCAGTAGCAGCACATTTCTTCATTTCCAAAAAAATTGTGGCGAAAAATTAGATCATCTTGGGGTGTTTGCTTTCCCAAAAAGGGTCATTTTGGGGGTTTTGATACTATTCTGGCATTTTTAATTTAGAAAGGTAATTTTTGGTCTCCTTTGTATAGTAAAAAATAAAAAAACAGTGGTTAATAAAAGAGGTTTAGGTTTTTTTTTTGGAAATCATACTTCCCTGCCGGCTCTAAGACTGAAAATTGAGTGATCAAACACCGCTGATCTCTCAGTGCTCTGTTAGCAGAGAGCTAGTGACTGTCGGTCACTGCTGTCTGCTCTGCCCCCCCTGTGCTCACAGGAGTGCTGGGTGTGGAGGGGGCAGAAGTGGCTGGCTCAGGCTCTCAGTGGCTCACAACACAGGTAACATCACAATATTTGCAAATGTCTTTCTTCCTGCACTTAGGCCTCTTTCACACGGACTGTCCGTTCAGGTCCGCCTGTTAGTTTTTTAGGCGGACCTGAACAGACACTCCATGGAGGTCTATGGAGCGTCGGATGTCAGCGGTGACATTTCCGCTGACATCCGACCCGCTCCAATCCGAAAAAGTGTAACGGAGGAAAAACCTACTTTTCCATCCATGATCGGATCAGGTGACGACGGACTCTACGGTCCGTCATCACCCGATCCCCCATAGGGGAGGGCGGCGCTCTGACAGGTCCGTCGCTGCACAGTGTGCAGCGATGGTCCTGTCATCTTTCTGCTCAGCGGGGATCGGCGGAGCCGATCACTGATCCGCCCCATGTGAAAGAGCCCTTAGCATCTGCAAAATCTTTAACCAACTCATCAAACTGTATCATCTTGAGGACACTGCTCTGGACAGCCAGTAGGCACAGAGCACTTAGCCTTTCATGGTCCTCAGATCATTCTTTATCAGTGTCAATTTGCTGAACAACCTTTCTTCCCAACAACTAGTGACCATCATTCCTGAAATATATTCTAAGAACTAAATTAACACTTGGAAAGGTATCAGCAAGCCCTTCATCATGTAATAAAACCTGTTGAGATGGAGTGAGATATGACTTGAGCTTGGCAAAGGCTGAAAACTGGACAATTTCCTCAATTGGCACACTACTGGATTCTTGAGGGAAAATATGTTTTTCTTTTTATTTATAAAGGAAGTCTGGCGCCCCTTTTGCCCCCTTATAACTCCGGTACTGGGTCTAGCTCAACCTCAGGAGACTTGGTTGTCTTTTACTAGCTGAGAGGTAAGAGATGCTTCTTTTTGTTAATGACACTATCGTCAGCCTTCCCTCCTAAAATAAATGGAGTTTTCTAGATAGAGGTATCCCCCTTAAATTGTTACCCACTATGTAAAGTAATTAAGTAGTTTCTCTGTTATCATAAAATGTGCCTTTTTAAAGCAGCATTAGATGACTGTAACTGTTTTCTTTTTAGGCAAGAGTCTTGGTCACCACTCGTCCTTCTGCCCTTAAGAGAATCCCAAGGAAGTATGTAGGGCGGTATGTAGAGATTTGTGGCTTTTCTGATACGGAGCTACAGAAGATGTATTTCCAAGTGCGTCTGGGTCATAAAGATGCAGATCCTCAAGAGACAGAAAATCTGGCAGAAATGTTAAGTCGCAATTTGGAACATCATAGCCAATTGTCTGCCGCATGTTTCTTGCCCTCATACTGCTGGCTAACCTGTGCAACATTACATTTGCTGTACTATACCAAACCAGGCGATCCCCCTATGACACTGACTGGAATTTATACAACCTTCCTGAGACTTAATTTTGCTGGAGAAGTGCTGGATATAACACATCCCTCTAAGATATCTCTCATGCGTTATGTAGCACGCACTGTAGGTAAATTGGCATATGAAGGCTGTCTTTCTCGACGCACACGTTTTACAGAAGATGATGTTGGAAAGTGTTTTCATGTGGAATTGAACAGCGAGGAGGAGCTTAATCTTCTAAATGTCTTCCGGTCTGATGCCTTCCGCTTCTTCCTGACACCCTGCCTCCAGCCGGGTCAAGAGAACCTGTATGTCTTTGCAATACCTGCTATGCAGGAGTACCTTGCTGCACTTTATTTTGTATTGGGAGAACACAAGACTGCTATGCAGCGTCTGGGAAAAGATGTTTCTGAGATCATCAGCAAAGCTGGAGAAGATGTGGTTGCAGTAGTCAATGTGTTGTCCAAATTTCTTCCTCTGCGCATCTTTGCCCTCTTTAACCTGTTACGTGTTGTTCCTCGGCTATTTGGAAGGGTTACTGGGAAGAACCGTGACAACATAGCTCAAACTATGACTGTAGAAATGTTCAGGGAGGAAGACTCTTATAATGATGATGTTTTGGACCAGATAAACTCAAGCATCCTTGGTGTTGAAGGGCCTTCTCAACTAGCAGAGGGAGTTGATGCTGGCCCAGAGGAAGCATTTGAGTTATTTCCGATATTCATGGGAGGGCTTCTATCACTTCAAAATCGTGCTATGTTAGAGCAGCTCGGGTGTTCAATAATGAACGTGGATGCATTTGAAATCACAAAGGCTCTGAAAAAGGATCTTTTGCGAAGGAGCCTTCAGAAGCTGCCACCCTCTGAGCTCATGGACTTTTTGTTCTTTTTATATGAGTTTCAGAATGAAGGATTTGCAGCTGGCTTGGTCAGTTCACTACGAGATCTGGATCTCTCCACTGTCCGCATGACGCCCCTCAAGTGTACGGTTGTGAATGCGGTAATGGGAGATACCAGGAAACCAGTTTCAGAATTCAACCTCAGTAACTGCCATCTAGATCCTGATGCCATCCACACCTTATCCCCCTTGCTGAGGAGATGCCAGAATGTAAAGTGAGGAAAATATTTACATTAGGTGACAATATTAGGTGGCGTGAAAATGAAGCAAGTTGAGGGTTGTGTTATAAAAGTAAAGGGCTTAGGTATGAAAATCACAGTCCATATATGTTCCCATTGTTATGTTTATGCGCTATTTATGTGAAGTTTGCAGTAGTTAAATCCCTTCCCATGTGCAATCTGTATATAAACAGGGTATTGTGTTTGGGACATGTTTGCTGAACATTTCCCGTCTGAGATCCATAAGCTGACACTTTGCATGGTGGGGGACTTTTATCCTTCTGGGCTGTTGCTGACAGCTTGTATCCCCACTGATGATTGGGGACCATGTGATCACCATTTTAGTTATGACATATTGATTAATGCAGGCTAGAGCTTTGATTGAAAAAAAAGCCTTCAGCCTGTAAATTATAGCGGTTCTAAAGGCAGAAGGATTCTATGCATTAACATAAAAAAAATCTCCTGGGTGCAGCTCCCCCTCCATCCCCCTTATGGCTTACCTGAGCCCCATCTCAATCCAGCAATGTGCATGTGAGCAGTGGCTCTCCTGGGTCTCTTTCCTCATTGGCTCCCGCTGCTGTCAGTCACAGCCAGTGAGCCAATGAGGAGAAAGTGTGCCCATGCCATGCTCTATGTGTGAATGGACCATGCCCATTCACAGGAGTGTGGCTCTGGAGCAAGCCTACTTAAGTGCCCCCATAGAAAGACGCTTGCTATTGGGGGTACTCGACATGGGGAGGAGCCAGGACCACTGGCGGGGGACCCAAAAAGAGGTGGATTGGAGCTGCTCTGTGCAAATCCATTGTACAGAGCAGGTAAGTATAACATGTTTGTTATTTTTTTGGAAAAAAAAAAAAACACAACATTTTATAATCACTTTAACCACTTGCCGACCACTGCACGCCGATATACGTCGGCACAATGGCAGCAGGGGGCAAATGGGCGTACCTGTACGTCCCCTTTAATTGTCGTGGCTAGCGAGCGCCAGCCGCGTAAAGCATGACCGTGCCTGCATGTCCAGCGGACTCTATGTTCGCCGGTGTCACGGAGCTGCAGAACGGGGAGATGCCTGTGTAAACAAGGCATTTCCCCGTTCTGCCTAGTGACATGACAGGGATCTACTGCTCCCTGTCAGCGGGAGCAGTGATCGCTGTCATGTCAGTGGTAGCCCATCCCCCCCACAGTTAGAATCAATCCCTAAGACACACTTAACCCCTTGCTCGCCCCCTAGTGTTTAACTCCTTCCCTGCCAGTGTCATTAACACAGTAATCAGTGCATTTTTATAGCACTGATCGCTGTATAAATGACAATGTTCCCAAAATAATGTCAAAATTTGTCTGCCATAATGTCACAGTCATGATAAAAATTGCAGATCGCCGCCATTACTAATAAAAAAAAATTAATAATAAAAATGCCATTAAACTATCCCATATTTTGTAGACGCTATAACTTTTGCGCAAACCAATCAATATACGCTTATTGCGATTTTTTTTTTTTTTTTTTTTTTTTTTTTACCAAAAATATGTAGAATACATATCGGCCTGAACTAAGGAAAAAATTAGTTTTTTATAAATTTTGGGGGATATTTATTATAGCAAAAAGTAAAAAATATTGCTTTTTTTTCAAAATTGTCGCTCTTTTTTTGTTTATAACACAAAAAAATAACCGCAGAGATGATCAAATACCACCAAAAGAAAGCTCTATTTGTGGGGAAAAAAAAGGACGTAAATTTTGTTTTGGTGTAACGTAGCACGGCCACGCAATTGTCAGTTAAAGCAAAGCAGTGCCGAATCGCAAAAAGTGCTCAGGAAGGGGGTAAAATCTTCTGGGGCTGAAGCGGTTAAGGTTTGCACTTGGGAGGCAATAAAAACACAGTTGAGCCATGTTTTTGCCACCCCGACTGTTTCCCCTTTAAACTGCAAAGGCAGTGGATGTGGATGTACACATGTCACAGCTGCGATGCTTTGAATCATGGCATGGCAAAAATTAACCCCCCCGGTCACATTCAGTGGGCATTATTGCCCCCTGAACACAGACCATTCAACTGGTTTGTTATGGGTTAAAAGAGGCATTGAGGTGGCAACATAACTTCTAATCACTGCCTGTCAAATGCCCTTAGAAAAGCATTCCACCACAGATTGCTTTTCAGAGGGCACTACTAGCTTAAACAAGCCCTTACATTGCCACCTTCAGGCTGCAGTGGCATCTGCAGTACCACAACAGCAGTTTTAAAAAATAATATATTAAACAATCTATTAAAAAGGTAAAAATGTTGCATATTTGTCAGCCTATAATGCAAAAGTAGGGTGTTTTCATTGAAACTGTGTATCATAAAAATGTTCATATTACACTTTTTACTTCAGATGGAGCTTAATCCAATTGCCATCTCACAACTATTTTTTTTTTTAACATAAAGTTTATTTAATTTTTTAACAAACAAACATAATATGAATCAATTGTAGTAGTTTAAGAAAAATGTTATACATTAATATAGTGTGCAGTATCAAATCAAGTAAGTATTATGACAGTGAAATACATTAAGGTTCTGACCAATGAGTGCATGTAAGCATGAGATGAAGGGGTAGGTATATGAGGAGGCCGTCTGGTCTCTTTTCAAGGGTCAGATGTCTAGCTTTCACCCAGTCTGCTCAGATTTGATCAAATTTCTTCGGGCAATTCCTTCCTAAATATGTTAATTTGTAGAGAGGTAGTGCTGCATTAATGAGGGAAAGCCAATATTGGCATTAATGAGGGAAAGCCAATATTGGCATTAATGAGGGAAAGCCAATATTGGCATTAATGAGGGAAAGCCAATGCTGTGTAAAAGACAAATAGTTTTTTCCTTTGGGGGACTTCAAGGAAGTCACATATACCTAGAAGTACGGGAATAGGACTGTTCGGGACATTCCCTTACAACTATTTTAAAGTGAACCTGCCACTGGAGGAAAGGGAGACAAACTGCTGCAGATATGAAGTGCAGGCACCTAGAGGTGCTCAATTCTACAGCAGCCTGCCAAACCTTCCTTTCACCACTAAATCTCGAGCTGTTCAACCAGCAAAGCACCGCAGTCCTTTACTGATGGGATTCCGTTTGAATTGCTTTACTTTGTCATGAAGGTTCATTCTCTAGTGAGTTATGTGCCTAAAACCTGTTTTTGCAGTTTTAAGCATCAGTATGTATGTTAAAATAGGTTTTCTACTATTTTGTTCTAAACATTTGCCTGTTTTTGCATTAGAGTTTTTACACTTTTTTGTGTTTGCTTAAAATCTGTTATAATTATCAGTATCGTGCTCTCCTGTTTGCAAGGTTTTTATAAAATGGCATCTCTTTTTAGTTTGCAGATGAATTCACTAGGACCCAATTCCTGCAGAGAAATAAAAGATATTCTGCTCCACCCAGACTGTGCGATTACCAATTTACGGTAAGATTAGTATGAATAAATATGCCTCTGTATGCCAGTATGCTGTGCTTTTGTTTATATGGTTTGTGTGTTGATGTCACAGTAATATGATGTAGTTTAGAATAGAACATTATAATTAAGGCTGAGTAAAGAAGCTATGGTTTCCTTAAAACAGTCTTTGCATTCCCATACCAGTATATGGTAATGCATTAACTGCTTAAACAGGTCAATTTGCAGTCAGAAGGATATTGTCTTAAGTCTAAGTGCACCTGTTAATGAATTCTGAATGATCTCAGGAACGTCATAAACTGATACCATCAACACAAGCCCAAAGCACATCATTACAGGCCCTTAGATTTAAAGTTAGTCTTCGCTTGGATTGGATCACCCTCCATGTAACGCGTTGTCAATTGTGCATTTGATGGTTTAGTTATCAACCAATAGTCCAGAGGAGAAACTAGAATCTTCAGGGCCCCTGTGCAAGAAAACATTAAGAACCCCCCTGACCCGAGCCTTCCCACTGATCCCAGGGCCTTTTACAGAGTTCCCCCTTACATCAGAGTCCACAGTGTTCCCCCTTACATCAGAATTCCCAGCATTCCCAGAGTCCCATTTATATCAGTGTTCCCCTTTACAGTGCAGATCCTGAAGTAAAGCTTAAAGTGGAATGCTGCGGACTTTGGTGTAAAGGGGAACTCAGATGTAAGAGGTACTCTGGTTTGCCCTTACCTCACGACCTGCATAGAAACCCACTGCACTATAACAGACAGGTGGGAGTGCCATTAAGAATTAATGCGTAGGCACCATGCAGTTTGGTGCGGCATGATTCAATAAAAGGGTCAGGGACACCTTTCCCTGCGTTTTGACGAGTAGGGCGACCCATTGTAATGAATAGGCTGCCTACACGAAGAAGGCAGGTCACAACAGTGTGAACCTAGCCTCGAAGGCTGGACATCTGGGCAGTAGCAATCCACCCTGAGCACACAGAAGATTGATGCAGAGAACAGCACCCACATCTCTGCTTGCACTGTTCTCTCTACCATTGAGGACCTCCCATCATTGCTCCTGGAAGAAGATATGCCCCCTCCCACATCCCAAGATATCATGATGACAGCTCCAAAAATATGTATACCAAGAATTCAAAAAAGTAATGGTTGGGGTGCTCTAGTGAGGGATATTCGGCTTTAATGACCTTATAAGTAGTGACAAAGGCAGAATATTGTTAAAATGGGAAGCACTTGAAATGTCTAAATATGACCAATCAACTGTTTCCTGATATGAAACAAGGAGTGTCAGCGCTCAATAGGTTAAAAATAGAAAAGAGTCTCTTCGTAGCAGCAACAAAAGTTTATTCAATGTTGTACATAGAAAAGAACAAAATCCGGTGTCGATGCAATGATGATGTGGATAATGGCAGAGATGTAAAATTTATTAAAAACAGCTTACGGTATCATCCTTATCCTCCAGTTAGGGTTACCATCTGGCTACACTGGGTTCAGTTGTCACCAAATCATCCGTGATCCCTTTCACATTACTGCAGTTTAGCGCTGGTGAAATTTTTGCTATTTCATCAACTGTTTCCTGATAGATTCACTAATATGTAACTCTAGTACAGTATATGACAATTTTACAAAATATTTATCTGTGACCACCATTCCATTTTACAGCATAAGGGTCCATGCACACTGGACTTAAGACGCTGCTTCTACAGGAGTTTTGCATTTTGCCTGTATAAACAGTTCAATGTTTAGAGGCAGGAAAATCCCTTCTGGTTTGCATTTTTGAGAGGAGTTTTCTGGCAGAAAAAAAATGCTAAATGCTCTATATCTAGTCCTCCAGTACCCCCAACAGGTCATGTTTTTAGGATTTCCCTCAGATGAACTGGCTGTGGTAATTATGTGTTGGTGATCAAACCAAAATAATGGAAAGCATGAAAACATGACCTGTTAGGGGTACTTGAGGACTGGAGTTGAGAAACATTGCTCTATATGAGCGTTTTTTTTTTTTCTGCCGAAGTGTTCATGAACCCTAATTGTTGGTATCAAAGCCATGACACATCAATGACATGCCGAGGGAAAGAATTGACAGCCCACAGAAGTTCTCCACTTCTTAATTACAGGGACCCACAATGAAATGCATGTTTGGAGTTTGCCATTGTTTCCCCATTTCGTTTTGAGGCAGTATATAAGTTACTGCCGTGAAATATTGTCAGGCTCTCCTTTTGGAAAGGAAACAGCTTCTCTATCATACTGTGTAAGGTGGAAATTTTTCTGTCTTATTTCAGTTAGCTATTTATTACATGTATGCTTTATATACCGCACATCTTTTGTTGGAGGATTCATCTTATGGTGTCCTTTTTCTACTTAGATTATGTAATAACCCTCTGACAGCAGAAGGAGTGGGATTTATTATGGAGGGTCTTGCTTCTAACAGTTCATTGAAGAACTTATCACTCCTTCACACGGCTCTTGGAGACAGAGGGGCTGAGATTTTGGCTGATCACTTGGGAAGAAATCAATACCTTGAGGAACTAAATCTGGCATACAATGGGATACATGACCAGGTGGCTTTTAGGCTTGTTGAAGAGGCTGAACGCCACCCAACACTGAGCAGAGTGCAGTGAGTACCACTAATATATGTAATGTATTTTTTGTATTTTAGCTTGTATATTTCATAAAGTCAATATACACAGGTCCCCTGTAACATACTTGGTATACTAGGGTGAACTAGACATACGACTGTCGTGTTCAATGTTTGACATACTCCAACAGTTTTGAAAGGCAACACAAAATTCCCTGGGTCCACACACAAACACACACACACAAATTCACATGAGGGTAAGTGAGTATCCGGTGTTTAGTTCAGCTTTAAAATTGTATGTATTGCCACAAACTTTTTTCTTTTTGGGGGGGGGGGGGGGGGGGGTTAGAGAAAAATTGAAACTCCTGCCAGTTTATTTTTTGCGGCCTGTGTCCCATTGAAAATTTTCTCCTTTACATTCTGTCTCACAGACACAAGGGGGGGTTAGAGAAAGGCCTCATTCACACAGGTGGTAAAAACGGGTGGTTCAGCTGCATTTACTGCCCTCTTCCCCGACTCTCTATTGAAAGCCAGAAGGGGTTGTACACATGCCACAGCCACAATGCTTTGTTGTAGGATCCCCTCCTGAAGGCATGGAGGCCAATGCTCTACTGCCCACTTAAAATCAGTCCATCGCAGGTCACTTTTCAGAGTGCAGTATAAAACTTGTGTGAACTTAGCCAAAATCTCAAAATAAGACAAAGTCTGCTGTAAGTCCTGAAACAGGAATCCCCATTGGAAGATTTACCCTTGCCTTTTGTTCTGGTGGCAACGGTAAAATTTTGGATTTTCCATCACTTTCTCTCTGTGACAAAAGTCATGCGACAAAAAAAAAGAGGATGAATATGCTGGGACACAGACAGCAATAGGAATTTTAATCCTTCCATACTCAGTCCAGAACCAATTAGGAAAAAAATTGGCTCTAAGCGTTAACCTCCATTACTATTAAAGACCCCATCTTGTACTACCAAAAATTTAGAAGAAATTGGGGTGCCACATCCCTGTAAGTAGTGCATCATACAATAATATATAATACAATCAAATGGGACTTTTGAGGCACAACATTTTTTATAAATATATATTATTTTATTTCATATTTATAAAAGCTTGCAAAAGTATCATCATTCCATATAAAATATTTTTTTTCATAACTTCACAATACAAGACCATAAAACACATTATATCATCTCCAAAAGGGATGATCCTGGCCCTCGACACGTTTCCTGGACTTGGTCCACTTCTTCAGGAGCCATAGACATATTTGTAAACCAAATAATCCAAGTAGAAAATATCCATCATTATTTACAATTCATAATGTTGTAATAACCAACATCCTATTGAATACTCAAATAAATCATCTTGTACTAATTTAGGTTTCCCCATACACATCTGATGTACCCTTATTTTGTGTACAGTCCATGGGATAAAAAGTTAAAGTGGACCTTCAATGGCAAACCAACGGTCTCCTTTTTGAGCCAGATCCCTTCCCCCACACAGTATTGGCTTTTAAAAGCCTTTCGTAAATAAATCGTTCACCACCCAAAAACAGAAATGATTGCCTTGGTCCCCTGGCCTCTGATGCTTTTGGAAGGCATGGGTGAAGTCACTGTGCCTCTCAGCAAAACTGGGAGCTTGAAGCTCCACAAAAGTCAACTCTTGCAGGAATTTAAGCCCCCAGCTCTGCTAGAAGGTGCAGCAACATCACCCATGAATCCCAAAAGCATTAAAGCCAAGCCATGTTTTGTGGTTTTTTTTTTTTTTCCTTTTGGGGGGGGGGGACCAGTTTGTTTACAAATTGCTTTTAAGGCCATTTGTTTTCAGGGGTAGTTAAAGAAGCAGACTTTTCATTTGCCCCGGGGGGGGGGTCCAATTTAATTTATCTTGTTTGAATGAAAATGGATATTTGTATGCATATTAGTTAGATGACTGTAATGTGTCATTTTTTCCCAAACTAAGAGAGCCCACATTGTATTTATTTTTTAATTCCAGCACATGTAGGAGGGGGATCCACTTACCCTGAAAGGGATAGGAACAGTAATGCCCCGTACACACGGTCGGATTTTCTGACGGAAAATGTGTGATAGGACCTTGTTGTCGGAAATTCCGACAGTGTGTAGGCTCCATCACACATTTTCCGACACACAAAGTTTGAGAGCAGGATATAAAATTTTCCTACAACAAAATCCGTTGTCGGAAATTCCGATCGTGTGTACACAAATCCGACGCACAAAGTGCCACGCATGCTCAGAATAAATAAAGAGATGAAAGCTATTGGCCACTGCCCTGTTTATAGTCCAGACGTACGTGTTTTACGTCACCATGTTCAGAACGATCGGATTTTCCGACAACTTTGTGTGACCGTGTGTATGCAAGACAAGTTTGAGCCAACATCCGTCTTAAAAAATCCTAGGATTTTGTTGTTTTAAACATTAGAAGAATTTATCTACAGCAGTTTGACCTTACTTATTAGTAAGGAGTCAAACATGTACTTGTGAGCAGGGAAGGGCTGGCAGCCTTAGGCCTGGGAGGCAAGTCCAGTCAAGTGGCCCATTGAACCACAGATTTAGCTCACCATCCATACCCACCTGGTTTTATAACGGATATTGATTTTATGCAGCAAGACAAATATGATACAATGTGTTAATATAATTTAATGTTAATTGCAACAAAGGAGGTTCAACAAAAATAATGCATCAATGCTGCCTCACCAGTGTCCGTCAATGCAACCCCACCAGTGTCCGTCAATGCAGCCTCACCAGTGCCCGTCAGTGCAGCCTCACCAGTGCCCATCAATGCAGCCTCACCAGTGCCCATCAATGCAGCCTCACCAGTGCCCATCAATGCAGCCTCACCAGTGCCCATCAATGCAGCCTCACCAGTGCATATCAGTTCAGCCTCACCAGTGCATATCAGTTCAGCCTGAACAGTGCCCATCAATGCAGCCTGAACAGTGCCCATCAATGCAGCCTGAACAGTGCCCATCAATGCAGCCTGAACAGTGCCCATCAATGCAGCCTGATTAGTGCCCATCAATGCAGCCTGAATAGTGCCCATCAATGCAGCCTGATTAGTGCCCATCAGTGCAGCCTGATTAGTACCCATCAGCTCAGCCTCACCAGTGCCCATCAGTGCAGCCTCACCAGTGTCCATCAGTGCAGCCTCACCAGTGTCCATCAGTGCAGCCTCACCAATGCCCATCAATGCCGCCTGATCAGTGCCTATCAATGCATCCTCACCAGTGCCCATCATCTCAACACAATACATACACATCTATCCTTATCCCTCAAAATTGTAACTTCATCATCACCATTCCAAGCTTACTTTTTCATAACCATCTTCATCCCTCTCAATAGCCATCTTCATCCCTAACTTCCTTTTTCAGTATCATCCTCATTGTATTTCACACTGTAACCAAGTCTTCGTTATCCCTGAATTCTTAATGTAACCTCATCATCCACTTCAATCTCTATAGTCATCCTCATGATCTTCCTCATTCCTCTCATAATCGTCCCCATCATCCTTATCCCTTTCCAGCATGATCCTCATCTCTCTCCACATTGTAACTCCATCATCCTCATCATTCTCCATAACCATCTTCATCCCCAACTTCACTCTCTACAATCATCCCCATCCCTCCCTGCTTTATAACTCATCATCCTCATCCTTGTATTCTCTATCTGTCACCACATGATCCATCTTCATGCCTCAAGCAGCCTCTATCCTTCCCTCTTTCCATAATCATCCTCATCCCCACCATCCTTTTCACCATCATCATCTTCATCCCTGTAGGTCCCTCTTTCCTTATGACAGAGGACACTCTCCTGATGTCAGGCTATGAGACCTGTAGTGTAATGTAATCTATGGTGTAAGATGTGTTCTTAGTACAGTCAGAAGAAGTGGCTGCCACGTCACACTTACAGTCCCTCCGTGTTGCTCTTTCCTGCACAAGAGAAGGCGGGCTGGGTGTGACCACCTCCGACAACCGCCCTGTTGTTAAGATTGCCCTGGCTCATGGGGTGATAGTGAAACGGCCTGGGGGGAGATTGCCACCCTGCCCCCCAGCCCAGTCCACCCCTGCTTGTAAATGAGCCTTTAACCACCTGCCGACCGCCGCACGACGATGTACGTTGGCAGAATGGCACGGGCAGGCAAAAGGACTTACAGGTACGTCCTTGCCCTCCCGGGGGCGGGGGGTCCGATCGGACCCCCCCCCTGCCTGCGACAGGCGGATTCTCGTCAGGAGCGATGAGAGGTGAGGGGGAGGCCACTACACACACAGTAGAACATGCCAGGCATACTGTACACCCCACGATCACCCCCTAATCACCCCTTCCCCCCCGTCACACTGACACCAGTTTTCTTTTTTTCTGATTACTGCATTGGTGTCAGTTTGTGACAGTTAGTGTGGTAGGGCAGTTAGTGTTAGCCCCCTTTAGGTCTAGGGTACCCCCCTAACCCCCCCTAATAAAGTTTTAACCCCTTGATCACCCCCCGTCGCCAGTCTCGCTAAGCGATCATTTTTCTGATCGCTGTATTAGTGTCACTGGTGACGCTAGTTAGGGAGGTAAATATTTAGGTTCGCCATCAGCGTTTTATAGCGTCAGGGACCCCCATATACTACCTAATAAAGGTTTTAACCCCTTGATTGCCCCCTAGTTAACCCTTTCACCAGTGATCACCGTATAACTGTTACGGGTGATGCTGGTTAGTTCGTTTATTTTTTATAGTATCAGGGCACCCGCCGTTTATTACCGAATAAAGGTTTAGCCCCCTAATCGCCCGGCGGTGATATAACTTAGGTTTTAGGGTCAGATAAGGTCTGCGTCGCCCCAGGCAGCGTCAGATTAGCGCCAGTACCGCTAACACCCACACACGCAGCATACACTTCCCTTAGTGGTATAGTATCTGAACGGATCAATATCTGATCCGATCAGATCTATACTAGCGTCCCCAGCAGTTTAGGGTTCCCAAAAATGCAGTGTTAGCGGGATCAGCCCAGATACCTGCTAGCACCTGCGTTTTGCCCCTCCGCCCGGCCCAGCCCACCCAAGTGCAGTATCGATCGATCACTGTCACTTACAAAACACTAAACGCATAACTGCAGCGTTCGCAGAGTCAGGCCTGATCCCTGCGATCGCTAACAGTTTTTTTGGTAGCGTTTTGGTGAACTGGCAAGCACCAGCCCCAGGCAGCGTCAGGTTAGTGCCAGTAGCGATAACACCCACGCACGCACCATACGCCTCCCTTAGTGGTATAGTATCTGAACGGATCAATATCTGATCCGATCAGATCTATACTAGCGTCCCCAGCAGTTTAGGGTTCCCGAAAACGCAGTGTTAGCGGGATCATCCCAGATACCTGCTAGCACCTGCGTTTTGCCCCTCCGCCCGGCCCAGCCCAGCCCACCCAAGTGCAGTATCAATCAATCACTGTCACTTACAAGACACTAAACGCATAACTGCAGCGTTCGTCAGGCCTGATCCCTGCGATTGCTAACAGTTTTTTTGGTAGCGTTTTGGGGAACTGGCAAGAACCAGCGGCCTAGTACGTCAAATCAGTAGTCAAATAAGCACTGCAGTAACACTTGGTGATGTGGCGAGTCCCATAAGTGCAGTTCAAGCTGGTGAGGTGGCAAGCACAAGTAGTGTCCCGCTGCCACCAAGAAGAAGACAAACACAGGCCCATCGTGCCCATAATGCCCTTCCTGCTGCATTCGCCAATCCTAATTGGGAACCCACCACTTCTGCAACACCCGTACTTCCCCCATTCACATCCCCAACCAAATGCAGTCGGCTGCATGAGAGGCATTTTCTTTATGTCCTCCCGAGTACCCCTACCCAACGAACCCCCCCAAAAATGATGTCGTGTCTGCAGCAAGTGCGGATATAGGCGTGACACCCGCTATTATTGTCCCTCCTGTCCTGACAATCCTGGTCTTTGCATTGGTGAATGTTTTGAACGCTACCATACACTAGTTGAGTATTAGCATAGGGTACAGCATTGCACAGACTAGGCACATTTTCACAGGGTCTCCCAAGATGATTTTGAGAGACCCGATCCTGGAACCGATTACAGTTACAAAAGTTACAGTTACAAAAAACGTGTAAAAAAAAAAAAAAAATAGTAGTTTTATGGTTCTCTCTCTTTCTATTCTCTCTCTATTGATCTGCTCTTTTTTACTGTATTCTATTCTGCAATGTTTTATTGTCATTATGTTTTATCATGTTTGCTTTTCAGGTATGCAATTTTTTATACTTTACCGTTTACTGTGTTTTATTGTTAACCATTTTTTTGTCTTCAGGTAAGCCATTCAGCTGCAGCGCGGATTTATTTATCTTGACAGCAACAGCGTTTGCTCCTACAATATATAAAGCCGTGACTCCAGCGGAGGTGATATATGCCGAAGCATGGGGGCAGCAGGGGCGGAGGAGCGATTTGCTCCTACCTTTTGCGGGAGGATGCCCCCATGCTTCGGCATATATAAACGGTGCATGTATGCCCATCATTAGAAGTGGGTGGATGAAGGGAGGTATTCTAATGGTGGACATACCCACCGATCAATCTCTTTTTTTCGTTCAGCCCACAGGCTGCATGAAAAAAAAAAAAATTACAATATATGCCCAACAAGGACCAGCAATGTACTGGTATGTTGCTGGACTTTGAGTGGTTATACCAGAATGATGCCTTCAGGTTTAGGTATCATCTTGGTATCATTCGTTTCAGCCAGCGGTCGGCTTTCATGTAAAAGCAATCCTAGCGGCTAATTAGCCTCTAGACTGCTTTTACAAGCAGTGGGAGGGAATGCACCTCCCACCGTCTTCCATGTTTTTCTCTGGCTCTCCTGTCCCAACAGGGAACCTGAGAATGCAGCCAGTAATTCAGCCAGCTGACCATAGAGCTGATCAGAGACCAGAGTGGCTCCAAACATCTCTATGGCCTAACAAACCGGAACCTACGAGCATTTCATGACTTAGATTTCGCCGGATGTAAACAGCGCCATTGGGAAATTGGGAAAGCATTTTATCACACCGATCTTGGTGTGGTCAGATGCTTTGAGGGCAGAGGAGAGATCTAAGGTCTAATAGACCCCAATTTTTTCAAAAAAGAGTACCTGTCACTACCCATTGCTATCATAGGGGATATTTACATTCCCTGAGATAACAATAAAAATGATTAAAAAAAAAAAATTAAAGGAACAGTTTAAAAATAAGATAAAAAAGCAAAAAACAATAAAGGAAAAAAAAATAAAAGCACCCCTGTCCCCCTTTGCTCTCGCGCAAAGGCGAACGCAAGCATCGGTCTGGCGTCAAATGTAAACAGCAATTGCACTATGCATGTGAGGTATCACCGCGAAGGTCAGATCGAGGGCAGTAATTTTTAGGAGTAGACCTCCTCTGTAAATCTAAAGTGTTAACCTGTAAAGGCTTTTAAAAATGTATTTAGTTTGTCGCCACTGCACGTTTGTGCGCAATTTTAAAGCATGTCATGTTTGGTATCCATGTACTCGGTCTAAGATCATCTTTTTTATTTCATCAAACATTTGGGCAATATAGTATGTTTTAGTGCATTAAAATTTAAAAACGTGTTTTTTCCCCAAAAAATGCGTTTGAAAAATCGCTGCGCAAATACTGTGTGAAAAAAAAAATGAAACACCCACCATTTTATTCTGTAGGGCATTTGCTTTAAAAAATATATATAATGTTTGGGGGTTCACAGTAATTTTCTTGCAAAAAAAAAATAATTTTTTCATGTAAACAAAAAGTGTCAGAAAGGGCTTTGTTCTCAAATAGTTAGAAGAGTGGGTGATATGTGACATAAGCTTCTAAATGTTGTGCATAAAATGCCAGGACAGTTCAAACCCCCCCAAATGACCCCATTTTGGAAAGTAGACACCCAAAGCTATTTGCTGTCGAGTCCATGGAATATTTTATATTGTGACACAAGTTGCGGGAAAGAGACAAATATTTTTTTTTTTTTTTTTTTTGCACAAAGTTGTCACTAAATGATATGTTGCTCAAACATGCCATGGGAATATGTGACATTATACCCCAAAATACATTCTGTTGCTTGTCCTGAGTATGGGGATACCACATGTGTGAGACTTTTTTGGGAGCCTAGCCGTGTACGGGACCCCGAAAACCAAGCACCGCCTTCAGGCTTTCTAAGGGCGTAAATTTTTTATTTCATTCTTCACTGCCTATCACAGTTTCGGAGGCCATGGAATGCCCAGGTGGCACCCCCCCCCCCAAATGACCCGATTTTGGAAAGTAAACACCCCAAGCTATTTGCTGAGAGGTATAGTGAGTATTTTGCAGACCTCACTTTTTGTCACAAAGTTTTGAAAATTGAAAAAAAAAAAAAAAAATTTTTTTCTTGTCTTTCTTTATTTTCAAAAACAAATGAGAGCTGCAAAATACTCACCATGCCTCCCAGCAAATAGCTTGGGATGTATACTTTCCAAAATGGGGTCATTTAGAGGGGGGGGTTTGTGCCATCTGGACATTCCATGGCCTCCGAAACTGATAGGCAGTGAAGAGTGAAATCAAAAATTTACGCCCTTAGAAATCCTGAAGGCGGTAATTGGTTTTCGGAGCCCCGTACGCGGCTAGGCTCCCAAAAAGTCCCACACATGTGGTATCTCGGTACTCAGGAGAAACAGCTAAATGTATTTTGGGGTGCAATTCCACATATGCCCATGGCCTGTGTGAGCAATATATCATTTAGTGACAACTTTGTGCAAAAAAAAAAAAAAAAAAATTGTCACTTTCCTGCAACTTGTGTCAAAATATAAAATATTCCATAGACTCAACATGCCTCTCAGCAAATAGCTTGGGGTGTCTACTTTCCAAAATAGGGTCATTTGGGGGGGGTTGTGCCATCTGGGCATTTTATGGCCTTCAAAACTGTGATAGGTAGTGAGGAGTGAAATCAAAAATTTACGCCCTTAGAAATCCTGAAGGCGGTGATTGGTTTTCGGGGCCCCGTACGCGGCTAGGCTCCCAAAAAGTCCCACACATGTGGTATCCCCGTACTCAGGAGAAGCAGCTGAATGTATTTTGGGGTGCAATTCCACATATGCCCATAACCTGTGTGAGCAATATATCATTTAGTGACAACTTTTTGTAATTTTTTTTTTTTTTTTGTCATTATTCAATCACTTGGGACAAAAAAAATTAAATATTCAATGGGCTCAACATGCCTCTCAGCAATTTCCTTGGGGTGTCTAATTTCCAAAATGGGGTCATGCATCAAACTGCATTTTGCCATGTCTATGTGGTTTTACACTATAACTCGAATCTAGTTTTATCCTAAAAACTTTTGTAAATGTATGGTACTTTTTTTTTTTCCCTGCAGTCTCTACTTTAATGAACTGTCTGATGATGGTCTCCAAGCCCTGAAGCCTGTGGGGGTCAAAGTCCTTGTATCTCTTACTGAGGGAACAGATGCATCACGTCACTGGCATCTAATTTTAAGGGAGCTGCGGGCCAATGTTGGAGGTTGGGATCATGCACGCATTAGTGCTCACCTCACTCTACTCCTGCGGGATCTGCAGCAAAGCCGGGCACTAACTACAAGTCTGTGGCGCAAAGCACGGATTTTCCGTGTAGAGACTGAAGTGAAACTTATGCTGGGCAGAATTCAGCATGGAACACTTTGAAAGAGTTATGATCAAAAAGCAATTTGTTGTTTTCCAGTGTTGTTTGCTTCAGATATTGATTGTACGGTTAAAGGTCACCTCCAAGAAAAGGTTTACATGTACAGGGTGTTTGCAGCATATGTACAATTGTGTCAACGTGTTTATCAGCTTCATGATACATAAGAAATAGAATATGTATGTCTTTTTGCACTTGTACTCCTAATACTTTGTGCATACAAGGGAGTGGTGGCTATTTGTACATTTTTAAGGGGTTTATGATAAGCTTTCAAGCAAATGTTGTTTACTCCATTGTTAAAACTTCGCTTCCCTTGCTTTTTACTTTTTAAATAAAACATCTGGTATTTTTTTTCTGTGTGCATTTTTTTTTATAATTAAAAATGTTTTTCAATTCTTACTTTCTGAGGGCAGGTTTGACATTTAACGTGTGCCCTTGCCCAAACTATAAACATTACAGCTTGTTAGGAATATGTAAATACTTTAATCAAACTTTAAAAAAGGCCAACACTGACATCTCTAGCTCCTTGTACTATGAACTAATTCATTGTCAAAAGTCACAATAAACATCACAAGCTGTTAGTAAAGATCTTGTAACACTTCAGTTATTATAGTGGTACTAAATCCACAACAGTAAAATCAGTTTGTATATGCAATAAAGCATGCTTGTTGAACTCACTGTGGAACCTAAGGGGTTAATCATCTGCATTGTGTAAAAAGGCTGTGTGACCCTGTATGTACAGATCCTCCTCCTGTTCCACTGGCTCCAAAACAGGTCTGGATAAGACAGTTACTGGAATCAGGCTGCACATGCTGTTTGGTATGTATTGCTGGAGAGGTTTTTTTTCTTAGGAGAGTACATGTGATTTAGCACAATCCAGACAGAGGGTTAGGGGTCCTGTAGCCTGATAGGACATTTGTGGAAAAATGAAAACTCCTCCTACAGGCTTTAACCAGGCACTGATAGAACTCACAAGACTGCTATATACGGCTGATGAGAAAAGGTATTTAGCAGTTTATATTTACTAAAACAGTAAATTGTTCACGTCATGCTAAATCCTTCGGCAGTTACCATCAAAGTGGTTGTAAACCCTAGAAAAAAAAAGAAAACCTGCAAGACAAAGGCATAATGAGCTAATATGCATAGTATACTTCACAGCATGCTTCACAGCCGGACGCGCACTGCGCATGTGCGAGCCACGCTGCGCACTATGACTGGCCGGGCAATCTTCTGGGACCTGTGACGTGTCCCAGAAGATTGCAGGGAGGGAGGGACCAGAGATTTGATCTTCCTTCCGGCACCAGGGGAGGAAGTGGGAGCTGGGTACTTGTGAAAACAGGGTACCCGCCCCCCCCCCAAAAAAAAATGGGTGGAACTCCAATATAATCTCCTGTACTTGAGGAAGTTATTTACGCAACCTGTTCTGTCATGATATGCCTTCCCTGGATTAACCCCCAGGCCTTGCCCTGAGCTCCAACACACCTTATGTCTTATCCCTTCAGTTGCTTCCGTTTACCAAATGTCGTTTTTGGGATAAGGCGTTTGCCCTTCCCTGGCTAGGTCTAAACAGTTTAAATTTCCATGTTTCCTGGGTTTGTTGGGTTGTTCCCTTTTCTCTCCAGCTATGGCTCACAGCAGCCTTGACACTTGTAGACCATCCTCCTTAGCCTATGGATGCCTGACAGCCTGGTCAGGCATTTTGCTAATATTCTTACCATCCGGATATTCCCTAGGTTAGTAAATTCTAGCCTTACATTGTATGCCTTCCTTTACATCCCCTTTTGGGAACCAGATAATTATCCTGCTTGGTATTCTTTGTAAAAATAGTTCTGCATAGTGGGCTGATAAAAAAAAAAACATCCTGAGTTACTTACTAATCTCTCATACTCTATATACATTCACATGGCCATACTTCTGGCATTTCATTTAGAACCCTGTAGATCCTGATCGACCGAATACACCCCATTCTTATGTGCAGCCTTTTACTATACAGGATTCTATCTTGTCACCTGGTGGGACTTCTACAGGACCTCATGGCTTCTGGGAGGGGGGGGGGGGTTGCAGGGTCCCTCATAAGATCCAATGCTCTTTTTTTCTGTTCCCATCAACAGCAGTGACCATCCTTGGACTCTTCTTCCACTTAGGGATCCAATGTGTCTGGGTGGTCATTTTGCCCCCTTTTTTCTTTCAAGGGACTTCTATCCTGCAGAAGCCCATGTCCCATTAAAATCTGATTCTGGGGCCTATACAGTATCCAGGAATCTACACTGCTCCTTTGAGCAGAGTCACTACCTAAATTTTGTTTCACGTTTTTTTCCCTACAATGGCTGCTATGTGGGTGTTCAGTGTCTGCTGTTGCTCCTACAGCAAGATGTTTCTACTCTTAACTATTTGTTTTGAGGTCCATTGGCTTTCTTGTTTTCTTCCTGTGGGCCTGTTGTGGCTGTTTAGCTTCCCACCCCTCAATTATTGTTGGGGACATTCCATGATCTATAAATTGATCCCTCTTTCCTGTACTGTATGATAAAGATAAGGGGGGTTTTGATGTACCTGTAAATTCTGTATCTTGGAGTACAGTACAGGACACCAGCCCCTTCCCTCTCTTCTGTGTGATCTCTCTATTGCGTGATAACAAAACTCGAGCATCACAGAGTAGGGTGGGGTTTTATGGGGACACTAAGGGGCAGACCCAGCAAAGTTTTGCTAGTGTCCAATCACCTGAAAATAGCATATCTAATCCATGGTCTATGAATCGATTTATGTGTCCTGTACTGAAATTTACAGTTATGTAAAAATTCCTCTTTTGGTTGTCTTGGGTATGGGTCCACATATAAATACATCTCTGACCTAAATAAATCTATAGTTAAAATGGTCATGAGGAGGGCTTGTCAGGCCGCATGTGGTAGGTCCAGATATAGGTCTGGATTGGTACAACTATGGCATAAAGATTAATTGCTAGCTTCAGGGAATCCCCATGGGCAATATAGGTGCAACAATGACTCTGAAAGCAGTAACTGATTTCATAACATAGAAGTCTAATGGTATGGGCAAGGGACATTGTAATTAGGAGGCAATCTAGGTTCAACAGAAGTACTCAAGTGCAGTACTAGAACAGTATACAGGATCCTAGGCAGCAAACAGTCCAAGGTAAGCAACATTGTTACAACACAGAAGAATAAGTAGACACACTGGAACAGGAACACTGGAATCAGGAACTTACCTTCAGGAATTTGGGAACAGGAACCAACTAACATGAACCAACAGTCTGGAGCTGTAGTCAATGGCAGCGTACATCACACAATGACCTGACTGCATCTGGAACACGGCTTATAATGGTTGATGACTGCATATGGAACAGGTTCAGACCGGCAAAGACATTGGAAAGGTCAGCCATTTAAATGCTAGTAACTCCATATGATGAGCAATGTGACATAAATGATATTGCTCCTTTAAATGGTAAATCCACTTTCATGGGGAAAAAAATAGCAAATAAATAAAAAATAATATAGCGTATACAATTGCAATACAAGTCATATTGTAAATGAATGTTATTAAAAATGACCTTTCCTTTTCAATCTACAGCTACTGTAATTTTCTATAAATGCAAACCAATTTTGCTACATGGAGTTGTTCTGTACACATTCTGTACACAGAATGTGTACTGACCACCCCCAGAAACATAATTTCCTGCTTGTGTGATTGGCTCACTGATTTTCCAATTAGATACAAGCCAGATTTCAGGCATCCCCTGCAACAAAAATGTAATTTTTGTTGAGATATTTCCAATAGGAACATGTTGTAACCTGGGGGACAGGTAGCAGGTACAAAGCTCCCTGGGATGAGCAGTCTTTCAGGCACAGATACCAAATCCAGTGTTCCAAAAACAAATAGGAACAAAAATAGCCAAACAAAAACCTAGCCGTGTCTCGGCACTAACTGTACAATATTTACATAACTACCAGGCTGAGCAAGCCTACAGCTTGTCAGCTTCCACATTCACAGCTTAATACCTTTTCCAACCTTTTGCTCTCCTAGACAGAAGTTGTCTGAGGTTCCCAGGCCAAGAGCAAAGGCTGTCTGCTCAGGTGAGCTTAAATTAGAATGGGGGAGAGGATCAAGACCCGAACTGGACCATGGATCAGAGATCCCTGAACGTATATGAGAGAAGCCTGGGAGATGTATAAACCCCGCACAGGACTTTTCCTGGCTCTCTCTGGGACGCTCTGCTACATATCCTCCCCCCTTGTTTCAACCCCAGGGTTGGAACACCAGTGGCCCAACAGAAGTGAACACGGAACAGGGCATCTACATTCCCCATCTCAACAACTGGCCAGTGTTTTTCAGTGAAGGAGTAATCCTGTAGAGCCAAAAACCATCGGTTCACCCGTCTATTAGTCTCCTTCTTTTGGGCCATCCATTTCAGGGGAGCATGGTCAGTTATTAACTCAAACTGGCGCCCTAACAAATAGTACCTGAGCGCGTCCACGGCCCACTTTATGGCTAAACACTCCTTTTCAATGACTGCATACCTTTTCTCATGGTCATTGAGCTTTCTACTTAGGTACACCACAGGGTGTTCTTCCCCATTGTGTACCTGTGATAGTACTGCCCTGATACCAACATCAGACACATCTGTCTGAACCAAAAAATCTTTGGAGAAATCGGGGGGAGTACAGTACTGGCTGTGCACACAGAGCCTTCTTCAGGACTTGGAAAGATTCCTCTGCTACTAAGGACCATTTCACCATTACAGAGTCTTTCCCTTTCATAAGGTCTGTCAGTGGGGCAGCTATAGTTGCAAAATTTGGGATAAACCTTCTATAATACCCCGCAATGCCAAGAAAGGCCCTGACCTGCTACTTGTTTGCAGGACGTGGCCACTCCTGGATGGCTTCTATTTTACTCACTTGAGGTTTTATGACACCACCTCCAATAGTGTAGCCCAAATACTTGGCTTCCTCTAGACCAATGGCACATTTTTTTGGATTTGCCGTAAAATCTTCTTTGAAGAGTAAATCAAGGACAGCCTGGACACGGGGCAAGTGAGACTCCCAGTCATTGCTATGTACCACTATGTCATCTAGATAGGCTGCTGCATATCGTCGGTGGGGTCTTAGGGTCCTGTCCATGGCCCTCTGAAATGTCGCAGGGGCATTTTGCAATCCAAAAGGCATTTTTTTATACTGAAAGGAACCCTCCGGGGTCACAAATGCAGTCTTCTCTTTGGCACTACTCTTCAGGGGTATTTGCCAATAACCTTTTGTCAAGTCCGAAGCGGTCAGATAGCGAGCAACCTTGCCAAGTCGGTCTATAAGTTCGTCTACTCTGGGCATTGGGTATGTGTCAAACTTTGTCACTGCACTAAGCTTCCTGAAGTCATTACAGAACCTCCAAGTGCCATCCGGTTTTGGGACTAACACGATGGGGCTAGACCAGTCACTATTGGATTCCTCAAAGAAATCTAGCTCCAACATTCTTTTAAATTCATCACTGATGTCCTTTCCCCTCGCTTCAGGAATTCGGTATGGTTTGAGCTTGACACGGACCCCAGGTTCAGTAACAATATCATGCTGAACTGCTGAAGTCGTGCCAGGTAACTCTGAAAATTTCTCTTTATTCCTTATCAGGAACTCTCTAGCTTCCTGTTTTTGGGAATATGACAGGGTGTCTGGAATCGTGACCTCAGGGATCAGAGGGGCCTCAGTACCCTTAGGCGTTACCGGGAGGGACCTCGCAGTTAACGCCAGTCTATCCTTCCAGGGCTTTAACAGGTTTATGTGGTAAATCTGTTCAGGCTTCCTTTTTCCTGGTTGATATACTTTGTAATTGACCTGCCCAACTCTCAATTACTTCAAAGGGGCCCTGCCACTTAGCCAGGAACTTGCTCTCAACAGTGGGAACTAACACCAGGACCCTGTCACCAGGTGAGAAAACACGGAGTTGGGCCCCCCTGTTGTATATCCTCTGTTGAGCTGTTTGGGCCTGCAGTAAGTGTTCTTTTACCATCGGCATGATTGCTGCAATCCTGTCCTGCATTTGAGCGATATGCTCAATGACACTTATGGGGTGTCTGCTCCCCCTCCCAAGTTTCTTTGGCTATGTCTAAGAGTCTCCGAGGGTGTCTCCCATAAAGCAACTTAAATGGAGAGTACCCCGTAGAGGACTGGGGAACCTCCCTGATGGCAAACATCAAGTATGGTATCAGGAAGTCCCAGTTTTTCCCATCCTTGTCAACAACCTTTTTTAACACCAAACCATCCGTTTGAGGATGGTACACCGAGGTTCGCAACTGCGTCACCCTAAATAACTTGCAGAGCTCCCTAGTTATTCGTGACATAAATGGGGTGCCCTGGTCTGTAAGGACCTCTTTAGGGATGCCAACACAACTGAATACCATAAACAGCTCTTTGGCAATGTTTTTAGCAGACTCGGGGTAACGCCTCAGGGTAACATAATCCATGATTACAAGGATATGCTGATGCCCCCGAGCAGACTTGGGGAGTGGACCCACAAGGTCCATGGCAATCCTCTCAAAGGGCACTTCAATAATGGGCAAGGGCACTAAATGACTTTGGAAGTGGGGCTGACATCTGACACACAGGACAGAATTGACAATAATTCTCAATATCCTTCTGTATCCCGGGCCAGTAAAACCTACACCCTTTCAGTAGTTTTCTCAACCCCTAAATAGCCTCCTAGCAAGTGCCCATGGGCAAGTTCCAACACCACCCGTCTGTATGGCTTAGGGACCACCAACTGTTCAACCACTTCACAATTCTTTTTACATACACGATACAGTAAATCCTCACTGCTGCTGAAAGAAGGAAAACAGAGCCTGCCCCTGTATCGACAGGTACATCATTAATCACTATTACATTTTCCCAGGCCCTGGCAAGGGTTGGGTCTTTTCTCTGCTCGGTACCAAAATTTTCCTTGTGCACAGTAAGGTCAGCGAACTCTAACGTAGGCTCAGATTCAGCAGATGGCTGTCCAGCTCCACTGGTTGTGGGGACCTTCTCAGGCTCCTTCAGCTCTCCTGCCATAACTGAGAAAGGAAAACCCGGGGAGCCCTGAGAAGAGTCCCCTGAACCCACATTGTCAGTAGTGGTCAGGAGTTCTGGCTCTGTCACTGAGTTAGCTACTGCGACCGGGTCGGGACGATCCTACATTTTGGGATCCTACAGTTCCCAAAACTTGGTAAGTCCCTACCAACGATGCCCTCGAGCACCAAGTGGGGCACAAGTCTGACCGGATGGGTCCCCATACCTAAGCCAGTTTTAAACTGAACAGTGGCTATAGGATGCTTGCGGGTATCCCCATGTGCACAGATCACAACAACTTTTTTAGCATGAAAATTCACAGTTTCAACCATCTCAGCTATAACCAAAGTCACTAGACTTCCAGAGTCCAGCAAGGCTGTAATAGGCTTATTATTAACAGTCATTTGGCACATGTGTTTTCCCATATTTGGCGCTGAAGTGCATGAAACAGCAGCAAACATAGACTGCCTTCTAATAGATAGATCACACTGCATTGGTTCTCTGTCAATGGACAGTTTGCTGCAACATGTTCCAGTTCTTGGCAACGAAAATACCTGATGTTTCCCCAGTTTGATTTGCTGATAGGCAGTGGCTTCCCTTGTTTGGGATGCCAAACTTCAGTCCGGGCACCAAAAATCCTCCCCCCTATTTCCTTGCCATGCTTACTACCCACTTCCCCTTGAACAGTCTTACCGGTTGCCTGGGGAGACCGTGGCTTTGGGTGGAAAGTCCGTGCGGCTGTAGAGGTGGTGGCCAGGCTCTCTGCAGCAAAGTACCTTTCAACAAGTTCCACCAGGTTGTCCGCCGAGTTGGGGTCTCCTTGACTCACCCACTTCTGCAGCTCTCAGCGGTCCGTTCAAACGTTAGGAGAAAGGCCTCTGGTTCATCATCTGCAGTCATCTTAGACAGAAAGCGACCCACATGGATGGCTGAGAGCTTGTCTCCAACATCAACTTTAGCAGATGACCACTGTGCTAGCATCTCCAGAACCTTAGTCAAGGTTTTCCTATCCGCTTTTGCATCAGTGGCTAGCTGTTTAAACAGCCTCTGCGATTGCTCCTGTACAGCACCAATCTGTTGGCGAAGCGCCTTGGTTTGCTCCTGTGTGATAGCGTTGGCTTGCTGCTGTGCAGCGTTGGATAACACCAATTGTTTTAGGATTTCCTCCATGTTTAGTCACTCTAGGTTCTGGCCTTTTAAATAGTAACTCACTACAGCTGGTCGCAGTCTCCACCATATGTAACCTGGGGGACAGGTAGCAGGTACAAAGCTCCCTGGGATGAGCAGTCTTTCAGGCACAGATACCAAATCCAGTGAGGTAGTGACAAACAGTGCAGTGTTTATTTGTGATATATACAAGTCTATATACAGGTGCTGTACAGTGTTCCAAAAACAAATAGGAACAAAAATAGCCAAACAAAAACCTAGCCGTGTCTCGGCACTAACTGTACAATATTTACATAGCCTAACTACCAGGCTGAGAAAGCCTACAGCTTGTCAGCTTTCACATTCACAGCTTAATAGCTTTACCAACCTTTTGCTCTCCTAGACAGAAGTTGTCTGAGGTTCTCAGGCCAAGAGCAAAGGCTGTCTGCTCAGGTGAGCTTAAATTAGAATGGGGGAGAGGACCAAGACCCGAACTGGACCATGGATCAGAGATCCCTGAACGTATATGAGAGGAGCCTGGGAGATATATAAACCCCGAACAGGACTTTTCCTGGCTCTCTCTGGGACGCTCTGCTACAATGTCTAAAGGGATGCAGGCACAGCAGCTTGACTCATTAGTGCTCTGCAGCTGCCACACCTGACTGATAATTATGAAACAACTCCCATTAGACCCACTGAGCCAAGAGACACGAGAAAAGTGGAAAGCACCTCATTTCAATTCACTAAAAAGTCTTTACAGTTGTTTACATGTGTAAGCTGTCCTAAGCTATAAAATATTGTCTCAGAGTTTGCTACTCAGTCAATTAAGGGGTTTGTTAATATTTTATACTGACTTTCAGAACTGAATCAAGGTGGATGAATCACCCATGGGTGTCTGTAATAGTTTAATAACTGCAGTTGTAGATTTCTGTGCTTGATTTTCCAGATCAGCCCATTAGAACTGTTTTTCTTTGTAAAAGGGTTAACTCTCTTTACAGATTTTTATCATATTATATATAATGCTGCAGAAATAAGACTTTCTGGGGGAGACAGTGTTTGCACTGCATTTGCAGCCATGAGTTCTTGTCTGTACTAGAGAATGGCAACCCCATACCTAAGATACAAGGAAAGCAAAAGTATAGTACTTGCAACAAAAATCATGTGAAAAGCAAGCACCAGTTCACTTTTAATGCCCAATCATGTGCTGATTGGACAACAATGGCAGCAGTATATAGATCTTTGAAGAACATTGTAAAAGGCTGCATAAGCTGAATTGGCATTCTGTTATTTAACTTCTGTCAGCAAAAATGTTTATGATCCAGATAATTTACCTGCTATTGTATTGTAAACGTCCTATGGCCATGTTCCATGGGTGTTGACTGCTTCTGTAACATTCTACAAGCACTGTGTTAGCTATGCACCCCTTAAAAGTCTATCAATATTTCAGACTTTGGATCCAGTATGTGAAATGTTTGCTCTCTTCGTGTCTTTACAGTATATTGCACCATAATAAAATTTCTTTCTGATATTGCAACTGTAACTCGGCAAAGCATACCTCTCCGTTAGACAGCTGAGACCTCAAGATCATCGTGTATAAAATGGTCACCATCCTGTTTTTCCCCTTTAACTGGCACTCCCTAAAAGAGGAAGGCGATATTGAGTGCACCAAGCTATTTGATTGAACATTAACTCTGGTGTCTTGATGTATGGGAGGGGGGATAGAGCGATTATAGGAGGTGTTGTGCTAGGATGTACTTTGCACCTTTCAAAGGAACATCAGAGATATTCAAGGAAAAATGAAGAAGCGTTCAGGTACAGATCGGTAAAAAAAATCTGCACTCTTATTTATGAAATGACATGGTCAGACTTACCTTTTTGGAGTTAGAGAATTCTGTCTTCTATTTAAATCCTCTTATGGATTATCTCTACGTGTTTTTTTCTTTATTGTTTTTATTTATTATTTCACTTGTAATATAACCGAGTACAAAATGACTGCAAGGATTTATCTTATGATAGAGAACTGAAGAACAGTTTGGGCACATAAACCCTCCTGGCATACATATATGGTGTATATGCCAACCTGTCTTTGTGTGGCAGCATGGTCTGGGTAGAAATTATGCATTTAATTGGGACCTTTCTTGCTTTTAATACTGCTGTTTGTGGTGAGAGAAAAGAAAGACATTTGAATTCTGAATATAATTTGGGTGCTCCCCAAAAATATTGGAGTTAATAATAGAATACCATGGCAGTACTCTGAATTAACTAGAAAATGTTTTTAAAAGAATTGAGTAAAAACAGAAAGCTGCACAAAAATAAAAAATAGAAGCGCTTTCTCACGTAGAACTAACCTGCTAGTATGATATTATTTATATTTAGTAGCTGCTGGTGAAGCTTTAGTTCTACTTAAAGAGTAACTCCACTTTTTTTTTGTTAGAAAATAATCCTTTCTGGATGATCAATGTGCATTGCAAGGATTTTAACAAACTTTATTGCAGAGTCCTACCTGTTTCTAATCTGAAGAAAAAGCTGTTTGTCTTGTGCTGTGTGAATCTGAATGGGAGTGACCTCTTTAATTTCAATCAGCTGATGCACTAGCAGTGTTCTAATGAGGAAACTAGCAGGGTCAGCATTCCTTTAAAAAAAAATTAAACCTTTAGAAACAGCTCGCCAAAACTGAAATTTTTGTTGCAGGGGATGCCTATAATCTGACTTGCATCTTAGTGCAGACTTCTGGGAAAATCCGTGAGCCAATCACACAAGCAGGAAATGACATTTCTGAGAGTGTTTCGTATACCAACTGTGCACTGAATGCCTCCAGGTTGATATATTGCATTGAATTTTGATTAAAAACAATTATACATTTTATTGTAATTAAACTACAATATGGCTTGCAACAAAATTGTATATCCTATATTATTTTTGTTTTTATTTGCAGTATTTTTCCCAAAAAAGTGGAGTTACCATTTAAAGCAGAACTCCAGCCAAAAAATAAGATGAAGTGAATAGCACAATAAAATATAACATGCCAAAAGCAGCTTTTGTTGCAAAATTCAGCTTCGATCCAGACATTTTTCGATTTGTTATAGGCACAACAGCATATTTATTGATTTTGTTGGCTTTGCAGGCTACACCAATTTGAAGATTTGCAGATTTTGCTTTTATTTTAAGTTGCACAGGCTTTATTTACTTTGTCGACCCTGCAGGATACACACAGTACATTCAATGTGGCAGCGCAGCACTATTCACTTTGGAGGCATTTTTACCACAATAGCTATGGATAAGCTACAGGGTGCTTGTAGCAGCTGGATCACCTTTTACCTTATTGTACATACAGTGATAGCGTGAGAGTAACTCATTATACACTGACTACTAAAAGAAAGCTCTATTTGTGGGGGAAAAAATGGACATACATTTTATTTGGGTACAGTGTCAAACGACCGCGTAATTGTAAGTTAAAGTAACGCAGTGCCATATCGCAAAAAATGGCCTGGTCATGAAGGGGGGTAACTCTTCCAGAGCTGAGGTCGTTATTGCAAGTAAGGTAACACCACCTTTCCAGCTGCTTTTGCTTTTGCTGGCCATACACTAGCCGAAAAATCATTCGAAAATCTGTCATTTGGATTGTTCGTTCATTTTTCGTCCAGTTAATGAGCACAAATAGAAAATCAGTTTTAACTTTTCAGAACCAAAAAATCAAAGGAACAGGTTGGAAAATTCTACCAAACGCAGGGACGATCCTGGCCGGGGTGCACGGGGTGCACCGCACCCCAGCGCTGTCATTTTGTTCAGAAGAGGGGCGTCGAGCAGCCCGAGCCAAGCGGCCGGCGATTCTAGCTGTGTAACAGAGTGACGTCACTCAGGGACGCCGCGGCCGCCCCAGCATTCAGAGCGCGCCGCGGCCGCCCCAGCATTCCTTGCGCCGCCTCCGCGGCTAGTACAGAAGCTCAGAGAGCTGAGAGCTCCGCCCACCTCAGCCATCTTCTCAGACAGCGTGAGCACTCAGCGTGGCTAAGAGGGGAGCGGAGCTGAGCCGAGCCGGAACGGAGTAGACTAGTGCCTGGCCCTGGCTGGCTGGTCTGAAGACAGAGAGAAGAGCATATCTGCGGCTGCCTACCTCCCTGTCCCTGCACTGCACTGCACCAGGCAGCGTCCAGGCCGGTCAAGGAAGGAAGTTGGAACTTGGAAGTAAGTAGTAGTAGTCTGACTGTGATGCACTGCTGCCCATCAAACACACAGCTACTGTTGTGCCCATCAAAAGCTGCCACTCTGCCTATAAAAAGCTGCCGCTCTGCCCAAACACAGCCACACTGTGCCCATCAAAAACTGCCACTCTGCCCATCAAAAGCTGCCACTCTGCCCAAACAGCCACTCTGCCCATCAAAAGCTGCCACTCTGCCCAAACACAGCCACTGTGCCCATCAAAAACTGCCACTCTGCCCATCAAAAGCTGCCACTCTGCCCAGACACATCCACTGTTGTGCCCATCAAAAACTGCCACTCTGCCCATCAAAATCTGCCACTGCCCAAACACAGCCACTGAGCCATAAAACGCAGCCACTGTGCCCATCAAACGCCCACCGTGGCCATAAAAAGCTGCCACTGTGCCCATCAAAAGCTGACACTGTGCCCATCAAAAGCTGACACACTGTGCCCATCAAACACAGCCACTGTGCCCATCAGACACAGCCACTGTTGTGCCCATCAAAAGCTGCTACTCTGCCCATCAAAAGCTTCCACTGTGCCCAAACACAGCCACTGTGCCCATCAAAACCTGACACTGTGCCCATCAAACGCAGCCAATGTGCCATTAAACGCAGCCTCTGTGCCATAAAACGCAGACAATGTGGCATAAAACGTAGCCACTGTGCCCATCAAATGCCCCCTGTGCCCATCAAAAGCTGACACTGCCCATCAAACGCCGCCATTGTGCCATCAAAAGCTGCCACTGTGCCCATCAAAAGCTGCCACTGTGCCCATCAAAAGCTGACACTGTGCCCATCAAAAGCTGCCACTCTGCCCATCAGACACAGCCACTGTTGTGCCCATCAAAAACTGCCATTCTGCCCATCAAAAGCTGCCACTGCCTAAACACAGTCACTGAGCCATAAAACGCAGCCACTGTGCCCATCAAACGCCCACCATGCCCATCAAAAGCTGCCACTGTGCCCATCAAAAGCTGCCACTGTGCCTATCAAAAGCTGACACTGTGCCCATCAAACACAGCCACTGTGCCCATCAGACACAGCCACTGTTGTGCCCATCAAAAGCTGCTACTCTGCCCATCAAAAGCTTCCACTGTGCCCAAACACAGCCACTGTGCCCATCAAAACCTGACACTGTGCCCATCAAAGGCAGCCAATGTGCCATTAAACGCAGCCACTGTGCCATAAAACGCAGACAATGTGGCATAAAACGTAGCCACTGTGCCCATCAAATGCCCCCTGTGCCCATCAAAAACTGACACTTCCCATCAAATGCCGCAATTGTGCCATCAAACGCAGCCACTGTGCCCATCAAAAGCTGCCACTGTGCCCATCAAAAGCTGACACTGTGCCCATCAAAAGCTGCCACTCTGCCTATCAGACACAGCCACTGTTGTGCCCATCAAAAACTGCCACTCTGCCCATCAAAAGCTGCCACTGCCCAAACACAGCCACTGAGCCATAAAATGCAGCCACTGTGCCCATCAAACGCCCACCGTGCCCATCAAAGCTGACACTGCCCATCAAACACAGTCACTGTGCCCATCAAAAGCTGACACTGTGCCCATCAAAAGCTGACACTGTGCCCATCAAACACAGCCACTGTGCCCATCAGACACAGCCACTGTTGTGCCCATCAAAAGCTGCCACTCTGCCCATCAAAAGCTTCCACTGTGCCCAAACACAGCCACTGTGCCCATCAAAAACTGCCACTCTGCCCATCAAAAGCTGCCACTCTGCCCAGACACATCCACTGTTGTGCCCATCAAAAACTGCCACTCTGCCCATCAAAATCTGCCACTGCCCAAACACAGCCACTGAGCCATAAAACGCAGCCACTGTGCCCATCAAACGCCCACCGTGCCCATCAAAGCTGACACTGCCCATCAAACACAGTCACTGTGCCCATCAAAAGCTGACACTGTGCCCATCAAAAGCTGACACTGTGCCCATCAAACACAGCCACTGTGCCCATCAGACACAGCCACTGTTGTGCCCATCAAAAGCTGCCACTCTGCCCATCAAAAGCTGCCACTCTGCCCAAACACAGCCACTGTGCCCATCAAAAACTGCCACTCTGCCCATCAAAAGCTGCCACTCTGCCCAGACACATCCACTGTTGTGCCCATCAAAAACTGCCACTCTGCCCATCAAAATCTGCCACTGCCCAAACACAGCCACTGAGCCATAAAACGCAGCCACTGTGCCCATCAAACGCCCACCGTGGCCATAAAAAGCTGCCACTGTGCCCATCAAAAGCTGACACTGTGCCCATCAAAAGCTGACACACTGTGCCCATCAAACACAGCCACTGTGCCCATCAGACACAGCCACTGTTGTGCCCATCAAAAGCTGCTACTCTGCCCATCAAAAGCTTCCACTGTGCCCAAACACAGCCACTGTGCCCATCAAAACCTGACACTGTGCCCATCAAACGCAGCCAATGTGCCATTAAACGCAGCCTCTGTGCCATAAAACGCAGACAATGTGGCATAAAACGTAGCCACTGTGCCCATCAAATGCCCCCTGTGCCCATCAAAAGCTGACACTGCCCATCAAACGCCGCCATTGTGCCATCAAAAGCTGCCACTGTGCCCATCAAAAGCTGCCACTGTGCCCATCAAAAGCTGACACTGTGCCCATCAAAAGCTGCCACTCTGCCCATCAGACACAGCCACTGTTGTGCCCATCAAAAACTGCCATTCTGCCCATCAAAAGCTGCCACTGCCTAAACACAGTCACTGAGCCATAAAACGCAGCCACTGTGCCCATCAAACGCCCACCATGCCCATCAAAAGCTGCCACTGTGCCCATCAAAAGCTGACACTGTGCCCATCAAAAGCTGACACTGTGCCCATCAAACACAGCCACTGTGCCCATCAGACACAGCCACTGTTGTGCCCATCAAAAGCTGCTACTCTGCCCATCAAAAGCTTCCACTGTGCCCAAACACAGCCACTGTGCCCATCAAAACCTGACACTGTGCCAATCAAAAGCTGCCACTCTGCCCATCAGACACAGCCACTGTTGTGCCCATCAAAAACTGCCATTCTGCCCATCAAAAGCTGCCACTGCCTAAACACAGTCACTGAGCCATAAAACGCAGCCACTGTGCCCATCAAACGCCCACCATGCCCATCAAAAGCTGCCACTGTGCCCATCAAAAGCTGACACTGTGCCCATCAAAAGCTGACACTGTGCCCATCAAACACAGCCACTGTGCCCATCAGACACAGCCACTGTTGTGCCCATCAAAAGCTGCTACTCTGCCCATCAAAAGCTTCCACTGTGCCCAAACACAGCCACTGTGCCCATCAAAACCTGACACTGTGCCCATCAAAGGCAGCCAATGTGCCATTAAACGCAGCCACTGTGCCATAAAACGCAGACAATGTGGCATAAAACGTAGTCACTGTGCCCATCAAATGCCCCCTGTGCCCATCAAAAACTGACACTTCCCATCAAATGCCGCAATTGTGCCATCAAACGCAGCCACTGTGCCCATCAAAAGCTGCCACTGTGCCCATCAAAAGCTGACCCTGTGCCCATCAAAAGCTGCCACTCTGCCTATCAGACACAGCCACTGTTGTGCCCATCAAAAACTGCCACTCTGCCCATCAAAAGCTGCCACTGCCCAAACACAGCCACTGAGCCATAAAACGCAGCCACTGTGCCCATCAAACGCCCACCGTGCCCATCAAAGCTGACACTGCCCATCAAACACAGTCACTGTGCCCATCAAAAGCTGACACTGTTGTGCCCATCAAAAGCTGCCACTCTGCCCATCAAAAGCTTCTACTGTGCCCAAACACAGCCACTGTGCCCATCAAACGCAGCCAATGTGCCATTAAACGCAGCCACTGTGCCATAAAACGCAGACAATGTGGCATAAAACGTAGCCACTGTGCCCATCAAATGCCCCCTGTGCCCATCAAAAGCTGACACTGCCCATCAATTATTATTGTCACATGTAGCACAGCCAGATATTCCTGCAGCTCCTTTAATGTTCCTGTAGGCCTCTTGGCAGCCTCCCTGACCAGTTTTCTTCTCGTCTTTTCATCAATTTTAGAGTGACGTCCAGTTCTTGTTGATGTCACTGTTGTGCCATATTTTCTACACTTGATGATGACTGTGTTCACTGTGTTCCATGGTATATCTAATGCCTTGGAAATTCTTTTGTACCCTTCTCTTGACTGATACCTATTAACAACGGGATCCCTCTGATGCTTTGGAAGCCCTCTGTGGACCATGACTTTTGCTGTAGGATGCGACTAAGAAAATGTCAGGAAAGAACAGCTGAACTTTATTTGGGGTTAATCAGAGCACTCCGAGGCTAGGTTCACATCTATGCTGCTGCGCTTGATGCATTTTTCAGGCACATTTTGCACTTTTAAACCCTTGTTTTTGCATGCAGTTTTCATGCATTTTGCGTTTTTTTTCTCTTTAAACACACTGTATATGGCTGGTTGCTAAGGAGGATGGGAAGCCAGCCGCTTTAACTTTATTTAATTTATATTTGCACTGTTTTGTGATTGTATGCATATGCAAATCTGTTATTTGCACTTTAGTGATTGTATTTATTGAAAATATAAAAAGTACAAAATCAATCTATCTTGCATATTTTACATCTGTAGTTATATATTTTCTGCTACCTCATTTTCTGTTCAAAAGTTTAATATTGTTCAGTTCATATTTATATTCCAAGTTTTTTTTTTCTGATACACTTTTTGATTTACATGCACTTGACACAGAATTGTCAATAAATAATACATTTATTTTGACTTGTCAAAGCCGTTAACCAAGTTATTGTCAAAGCAAAGTGGTGGGGCTTACAGATTGAGAGGTGGAGTTGTTGCCATAGAAACATTAGTAAAGGGGAGGAGTTAGTAAAGATGACCACGCCCATGTGGGGGCGCCAGACATATTTCTGCACCCAGGCGCCTGTGACCCTAGGATCGGCCCTTGCCAAACGTACGATAGATTGAAAGGTTAATGTGTTTCACGTCCGTTAAAAAATTGAACTGTTTGCACTGGGCACATGTGACATTGAATGATTTATCGATCAAAATTCGGTCACGTTGGCATTATCATTTGCGCTCATCGCCAAGTGTTTGTTATTAAAACAAGTCCAGAATTACACTGCTCCATTCAATTATAAGAGTTCTGTGCAAACTTCAAGGTGCAACTTGGAGCTTACATAGGAGTGAGAACTCTCTTCCAGCAACGTGTGACAGCACTGGGAGTCCAAACATCACCAAGCATTAGAGTCATTTCCCATACTCATTACTTCTTGGATACACAGAGTTGATTAGAAAAAGAAAATCTGCACAAGCTGTAGAAGCATTGGAATAAATGCTGGTGAGGTCTTTGGAGTTATAATAGAGGACTGAGTTAGCAGAAACAAGAAGGAAATAAAAACTGATGTTTTCCAAATAAGATTAGCAGATTAAATTGCTGATCAGTGACAGATTATGATTAAGTAGAGTAGATATACAGTATTAGGCCCCTTTCACACGTGCGGACCGTATGTCCGTATTTCATGCATCCGTTTTAGCATGAAATATGGACATACATGCATTCCTATGGGATAGCGGGTGTCAGCGGATGTACATCCGCTAACACCCGATGTTGTCCGCCTCCGCTCTCGTCCGATTCTGCGGACGGAAGAAAATCCTATTTCTCTATCCGTCTGCAGAGCGGATCGGATGAACATGGACAGACGGTCCGTGTTCCTCCGATCCCCCATAGGGGAGAGCGGAGATCTGACAGGGCGGTCCCTGCACAGTGTGCGGGTCCCGCCCTGTCATCTGCCTGCTCAGCTGGGGAAAGCGGAGCGATCCCCGCTGAGCAGCGGATAAACATGGGGCGGATCAATACGGATCCGTCCCGTGTGAAAGGGGCCTTAGAAATGGGACTGGATGAAAATCATGATTGGATAATCCATTTGAAAGACTATTGTTTTGGGTTTTTTTGTGTGTTTTTTTTAGAAAAAAATAAAAGGTGTTCAAGGGTGGCCTGATGGTATTTGCATTTCATTACAAGATACACCAAACCATCATATAAAAAGATCTAATATACTTTATTGTACAAAATCAGTATAACATTAAAAACATACACAAGTGTTCATACGCAAGTACTCTCTCTATTACAAATAGGAAATACTGTCAAGTGTACTAATTTGATTGATGCGCTTATTCAGAACGGGAGGGGGGGGGGTATTTACTAAAGGCAAATCCACTTTGCACTACAAGTACACTTGGAAGTGCAGTCGCTGTAGATCCGAGGGGGACATGCAAGGAAAAAAACAAAAAACTGCATTTTAGCTTGTACATGATTGGATGATAAAATCAGCAGAGCTTCCCCTCATTTCAGATCTTCCCCTCAGATCTAAAGAGACTGCACTTCCAAATGCACTTGTAGTGCAAGGTGGATTTGCCTTTAGTAAATCAACTCCACTGTGTTCACTTATGACAGTTAAAGCGGTTGTATAGTCTTTTTTTTAACTTTTACCTACAGGTAAGCCTATAATAAGGCTTACCTCTAGGTAAAAAAAAATATCTCCTAAACCTGTACGGTTTAGGAGATATTCCCCTTGCTATGAGCCGCTGACTGCAGTGACGCATGCGCACAGGGGATTCTCGGCTGAAGGCCCGGCAACTGCCAGACCTTGCCGGGAAAGAAATCTCCCGCGCGCATGTGCGGGAGTGATGACATCGCGGCTCCAGCCACTCACAGCGCTGGAGGCGCGATTCCCAGAAGACACGCTGAGGCAACATGTCAGCTACCTCGGCGTGGACCAGGTAAGATACCGACGCCTCGTTCTAAGGTAAGTATTTCATAATGAGCTAGTATGCGGTGTATACCATACTATACTTTCACACTTGAAAAAGTGTGAAAAATCATGTTGTCTGGCTGTGTGGGGGAAAGACCCAAAAATTCAGCGGCTCCTATGGGAGAAAGCACTACAATTATGATCTGTCTGATTTTTGTGCATGTAAATCAGACTAGTGTTCGATTGGTGCCACCTAGACTGTCTCCAAAGTTTTCAAAATGTTTTACAAAAAAAAATCTGAAGTGTGGCGTGCATTTGTATTCAGCCCCCTAATCTCTGATACCCCTAACTAAAATCTATTGGAACCAATTGCCTTCAGAAGTTACCTAATTAGTGTGTAATTTAATCTCAGTATAAATACAGCTGTTCTGTGAAGCCCTCAGAGGTTTGTTAGAGAACCTTAGTAAGCAAACAGCATCATGAAGGCCAAGGAACACACCAGACATGTCAGGGATACAGTTGTGGAGAAGTTTAAAGCAGGGTTAGGTTATAAAAAAAATCTCAAGCTTTGAACATCTCATAGAGCACTGTTCAATCCATCATCCGAAAATGGAAAGAGTATGACACAACTGCAAACCTACCAAGACATGGCCGTCCACCTAAACTGACAGACGGGCACCACACTTTTCAGATATTTATTTGTAAAAAAAATTGAAAACCATTTATCATTTTCCTTCCAATCCACAGTTAGGTGCCACTTTGTGTTGGCCTATCATATAAATATCCAATAAAATACATATACGTTTTTGGTTGTAACATGTCTAACGTGGAACATTTCAAGGGGTGTAAATACTTTTTCAAGTGATGATCCTCACTTAGCAAAGGCGGTTTACAGGTGCTTGGGAGAATAGAGCACATGGGTCACATAGCAGTAATTCTGCACATGGCCCTGAGGAAACTCCAGGTACCTCTCAGGATAAGCCTGGGTTCACACTTGAGAACGCAGCGGCTCACAGCAGGAGTCTGGTGCATCTCCATTCATTGCTTCAGGTCTGATTTCAGCCCGATTTTGGGCTGAATTCGGACCTGAAACAGAGTAAGGCTGGATTCACACCTATGCATTTTTTGTGCTTTTTGCATTTTGCAGATTTGCACTACAGAACTTGTTCCATAGGAAACCATGTTAAATGGACTCTAGCGCAAATCTGCAAAATGCAAAAAGCACTAAGACTGCATAGGTGTGAATCCAGCCTAAAAGACAAACAGGGCTCCTGTACAATTCGCACCGGAGCCTCTGCTAGGATGTGTGAACCGGCTTCAAAGAGAGTCAGTCACACTCTCGTTCTATGCTAATTGTATGGGAAACCAGCATCCAATTCACAATAGTGTGAGCCCAGCCTAATAGTAATTCCCTTGTTCCAGAGCAATATCCTACACCAACACCAACCCATCCCCCTGAATTTACCTCCTCATCAGACACACACCACTTGTCTGACTAAAGCTACATTTTCTGCCACTATGGCTGATATACAGAAGTTACTCCTTCCCTTTCTTGTCACATGCTGGCTATGGTGGATGCTTTGACATTGACCAAAAGCAAGGCAGTGCATACTGGTCTCTGGATAGATACGCCTTGTTCTGCTTGGCCTCTTATGCCGCATACACACAATCAGACTTCTTGTCGGAAAAAGATATGACGGCTTTTCCGACGGGATTCCGCTCAAGTTTGCCTTGCATGCACACGGTCACGCAAAAGTTCGCGGTGATGTACAACACTACGACGAGCCAGGAAAATGAAGTTCAATGCTTCCGAGCATGCGTAGGAATTTTGCGCGTCGGAATTGCCACAGACGATCGCATTTTCAGATAGGAACTTTTCCCGACCAAAATATTGAGAACATGCTCTCAGTCTTTTGCTGGCTGGAATTCGGCCAGCAAAAGTCCGATGGAGCATATACACGGTCGCATTTTCCGATGATAAAGTCTCATCGGTCTTTTGCGGGCTGAAATTCCGATCGTGTGTACTCGGCATTAGAAATCCTTTCTTATTCTTGATCTGCCTGAATAGGCTTTATATAATGATTGACTTAACTGAATTTAAAAAGAAAGGGATTGTTCCCTACATGGATCCAGCTATTCTCACACAAAATGATCAATCCACTTTTCCTATTGAAGGTGTTCCTGTCTTTCAAGATCCAGTAGAGGCATTTGGAGAATCTTTCAAAGTCTTCCTTTGCAGTTTGTAGATGACTATTGTCTTCTTATCAGTAGACTATGTCAAACTGGAATGGGAAATTCAATAATGAACTTTCTTACAATATAAACATGTTTTCCTTCTGAAAAATTACAACTCTTGCCATCACCTCTACTATTCTGTGTACACACCACAGAGAACGTGATCCATCAAATCTCCAGACAGTCCTTGCTTTCTGTGTACATGCGCAGAATTTTATGTCTTATTTAGCATAGTCTGTTGATCCTGCTCAGAAAAGGTCTCTTTGCAGCATCATCCCCTTTGAGGGTGAGCTCTTCTTTGGTAACCCCCTCTTTAGGAATATATTGTGGTGGCTATACCAGCTATATAACAGGCCATTTGTTCTTGGCAAATACTCACTAAGGTTCCACTTCATCCTTACAGGTTATTATACATCTGTTGACATGCCTTTCTTTGGTGATGTTAAGGTTTTTTTATTTCAACGTATCTTTCTGAGAGGTACACGATGAGTCTCCCTTGCTGTCTTCTCTTTATTTTCTTCTGCTAACCTTTTTTTTATATACTTGCTGCTTACAAGAGCAGCCTGATTTCCTGCAACCTTTTGCAGCTTCAAAGTCACACAGTGTTCATTTCCTTTCCTTTTCAAGACTTACAAGGCCTTTCAAATAGATCATAGGGGGACTCATACTTGTTAGGCATGTATGTCCCATTATTATCCATATATTCATAAAATGATATAAAAATTACGACAATAATTTGATTTCAGCCTGGTCATCCATGGTCCTGCCACTATGTCCCCACCCTCTTCAAAATCAGGATATTCTTGTTTTTGTGTAATAATTATAGTAGTTTGTGGTCCCCTTTATTAGACACCTGGTTGCGGCTGACATAAACAGATTGCAAGGATGTCTCTGAGACCTGGTTCTAATAGGCTCCTGAATCTAGGTCTACTGTATGACTGTATAATCACACCTCTCCCTAAATAAAAAAAATCTTTAGTCCCTTTTTAAAGTTTTATGAGGAGAAGTACATTACTAAGTCTTCACTATAGGGGTTATTTACTAAAGGAAAATCCACTCTGCACTACTGCAAGTGCACTTGGAAGTGCAGTCGCTGTAGATCTGAGGGGAAGATCTGAAATGAGGGGAAGCTCTGCTGATTTTATCATCCAATCATGTGCAAGCTAAAATGCTGTTTTTTATTTTCCTTGCATGTGCCCCTCAGATCTACAGTGACTGCACTTGAAAGTGCTCTTTCAGTGCACTTTTTGAAGTGCACTTGCAGTGCAAAGTGGATTTGCCTTTAGTAAATAACCCCCTATGTCTTTTTGGAGCCCTAAGAAAAAGGAGCCTTCGCAGACTCTTTCACTCTACCCTGTATAGCTAAGTGGTGTCTGGGTTTAATCCCAACATCATTTTCATTCAGGTTTCCTTCAGCACAACTTTTAGTTTATTGATGATTTCAAGTTTAAGAATGTGCTCTATGGCTCCCCCTGGTTGCCCCATCTGTTAATTCCTACTAGATCATGCTGGCAAAGTTGAAACAGCCTTTGCCTGATTTTTTTTTCTATGTAGGATCCCTAGCAACCACTTTCCCAAGGAAGGCTAGCTCTATTGCCTGGTGCCTGGTTTACTCATTCCCTTAGTTCTAGAACCTTTAACTTTCCTCACTGGCTTGGTAAATGTCACACTGTCCCTGTATTTTGTCAAATTTCCCCCTTAGGGACTTCTTTCTACATCACATGTTCTCTGTAGGTGCACCAGCGCATGCCTAGTTTCCCTACAATACATCCTCATTTGTATAACTGCTCTATATAACTTCTGTCTGAGATCCTCCTGCATCTTTAATTCACTGATTAAAAAAAAAACATATAAACTCTGTGTAATGCACTCTTTTCAGTAGAGAGCCTGCATATCTCCCCCCAACTGTACAAACCTAACAGGGGAGTTGGCACTGGACTCAATGAGATTATAAAAGACTCAACTTCCTTGGTTTGGATTTACCAAACCCTTAGCCCTAGGTTCCCTGTGGGTTTGTATCTGGTATGGTATTTCTTCCTGTCAACCATGGTGACATTCTGTATCCCTTTGGGACATTTATAGAGTGCTCTTGCTCAAGCAAAGCCCCAACCCCCACTTTTGATCCTGGGGGTCACCCTGGTATATGATTTCTCTAGAACAATAGGGCCTTCTTCTTCTTGTAGTCCTTAGCAGTTGTACTGCTGCCTAGATTTCCCTCACTTGTTTAAGAAACAAAATTGCCATAGCGGAGTTAGTAAGAACTTTGTAACATTATTGAAAAAATGTATCCACGCATACATGTAAGCAGGAGACGTGCAGCCTGAAATGTGGAGGGAGAAGAAGTGTAAGCAGATGGAAAGTCGGCAGCCACTATTCAATAGTAACTGATACACCTTAAAGCTGCATCCGCCAGAATCAACAGCAAGCTGTGGCATCTACAGCCACCCTGCTGGCACCGAGTGCAAGGAATGGGTGGCCATTATGCATTTCAGGGTCCTCTTTATCAAGTCACCTGATGGCTTAAGGGACTAGCTTTTAAGCCAGTGGGTGCAGGGTAAATAAATGGGAGAAGATGGAAGTGGCAGCTCATAAAGAACAGCCAAAATCGTAGGACTACATGTACCACCAATAAGCAGATGACTCCATATCAAATAGAGGAGGGAACATATTAAAAAAGAAGGAATAAATTAAATGCAAGATTAAATATCCACCTATCAAATACATATTAAATTGATAAGGAATAAAATGAATTAAATAATTGAAATAAATCTAAAACATCAATTACTTGAAAAACATTACCAAAAACAATTAAGGAGGCAAAAACGGTAAATCCATGCCAAGATCAAAAATCCAGAGAAATATAAATACGCTGAAAACTACTATCACAACCCACCCACTTTGACAATAAATACGTTAAAACAGATAAACTGCTAAAAATGTAAATACATGAATTGGTCCCTGTACCAGAGGCGGCTCTAGGCTTTGTGAGGCCTTAGGCAAAACTTACACATGAGGCCCCACGTACTGGGACGCTCCGTGATGAGGCCGCTATTCCTCAGGCTGTGGGCAGTATCTGATTTGTCCATCAGCTCCTAAGCCACAGAGTCCCAGTGGGGGTAGGCGGAGCCACCGGCGTCAACTTCAGTGATTGAGAACAGGCAAATTAGGAGGCCGCGAGGCCCGTGTGAGTGCGAGGCCTTAGACATCCGACTAATTTGCCTAATTAGAGAGCCGCCTCTGCCCTGTACCCCAATGTATATGACCCATGGTCTAAAAATAAAGTGCCTGTGTCCTGTACTGTACTCCAGGATACAGGATTTACAGGGAAGTAAAAAATTCTAATTTTGGGTAAAATGATCCATTGTGATGAGGTTTATGTGTGTCTGTGAGATTGTCACTTGTAGCATAGAAATTAGGAGTATTTTATGGGTACAGTACTGTACACTGCAAACAGACACTTGAGCTGAGAGTCTTTTGGTATCTGGTGTTTTTATGATTTTGCAGAGGCTTTTTTTTTTTTTTAGCCAATGGAAAGTTAGCTACCAGACAAATAAACTCTCAAAAATATGTGATACACGTGTTTTTAATAGGTTTCTATTAAAGTCTATTGGGGCCAAAATGACTGCTCAAAAAGAAGCTCATGTACTTTTCTGTGTGACTGCTTCAAGTGACACTAAAATAAAAGGTGTGAACGTGGCCTAAGGTACACTGTTCACCAGAACGCGGTATGTGCACCACAGAATTTGTTTCTCTGTACCTAGGGTGCCCCAGATCTTTCATAATCTTAGGCATGTTCACATTTTGTCATACTTTTTAGACTTTTTAATTGTGAAGCCACACAAGCCACTTGCTATGAATTTTGTTTATGTTTACATATTGCTTATACGGTTTGAATATCTGTTATAGTTTCTGTAATTCAGGTTGTCAGTAATGAGTGTGTTCTGTCAGTAAATTTTCCATGTTTTGTCAGTAAAAAAAAAAGTTGTTGGGGTTTGGAAACCCTGCTGCTCACCCTGTTGGAGAGGAAGCTGTACCTGTAGGGCTCTCCCTGCTTCATTCATTCTGTAGATTTTTGCTTTCTACATCTCATCTGCTGCCTCTTGGTCAATACCTCAATAATCATCAGATCACTAGTCATTTTCTCTGTACCTTTTTGGGCACAGCTTCCAAAATTCAGGACCTCGATAAGTTCAAATGCTGCTACAAACCTAAAAGGTAGGAAACACAAACTGTATGATTTCCCTATCCCATACATCAGCTGGGAATTTTAAATCTCTTAAAATTGACTGTAACCACGTACAATATATTTACCTATATACTGTAGACTCCATGTTGTCATATTTACAGATTTACATCTAGTCTAAAAAGAGAGTTTTATAAACAAAACCCCCTTTTTATATTTTCTGTGTGTTCTAAACTTGCTATACCTCACAAAAATAATTAAAATTGCTAGATTTTGTATAACTGGTAGAAATTAATTGGCACTAATGGGCACTGTTTTATCAATTTAGCAGCTATGTATTTTACAGATTAGGTGATCATTATATTTATCATTTGGGATCCTTGTGTGAGGTCCCTCATATTTATCTCCTGATATGTTGCTGCCATCTAATGGTTTTAATACACCAGTTTTACTCCTAGTTACCCTTTTTTGTTACAGCATAGTTAGTTTATTCTCCCTTTGTCTGCCCTCTAGTGGTTTTTATAAGTATGTACAGATTCAGCAATGATTACACTCTTTTGGTGGGGTTGACTTACTAAAGGAGTGGGACATGTTCATTTAGCGCAGTGAACATTGACTTAGCAAAATTAATTTTGATTTAGCTAAATTACTAAGGAGGAGCAAGACAACATTTACATTACAAAGAATACCCAGTCATGTGCAAGAAAGATTTAAACAGGGTTTTTCCTAGCACATGATTGGATGATAAAAGTCAGCACAATTTCAACCATTTCATTAAGCTAAGTAAATTTTCTCTTTGCAAAGCAAATTTTCACTCAGCTTAGTGAAATGGTGAGACGCCATGTGTTGTGGTAAAGTGCTCATCACCAACTGCCAGGTGTGACTCTGAATGTTTTTTGCTACACTTGTGATTTTTGCGGCTTTGTAGACCATGTAATTCATTCATAAGTGTCTCTCTTCTCTTACAGAAATTAAAGAAGATCTGAAATTACCCACGTAAGTACACAACTTTTGGATATTTTGTTTTTAATTATTTTGGATGGTGGCTTTGAGCATACTTTATTTTTTAAATCCGGTCAAAATGGAATAGTATTTATATTATCTTCTTTTTTCAGTTGGGTAAATTCAAATATAGCATGTTAAAATTTTTCAGTATTTTATCCAGTCTGTGAAACTTTAGTTCCCTTTTCACATGAATAATTAACACATTTTAGCTGTTCTGAAAAAGCTGGTTGTTTACAGAACTGAAATTAGTGATCAGAGTAGAGACCGATCCCTTATCAGACAGTGTCAGGGGTGTCTCTTAGATAAATGGAGCTGCAAAGCAACCTTCCCTGCTCTGCTGTCTCTTTAGATAACCCATAGTGCTCTAGTGACTGTTTTTCCACTACAAATACTCTTCATGTGGCTAATTCACATCCATGCACTTCATCCCATCAATATGGAAGAAAACAGAACATTTTATGTGTCCATTTAAGCTCCATTCACACCTGAGTGTACTGGAATCACTGCAAAACACAGGACATGTTTTCAATGCCATTATTTGTTCATGCCACCCCAAGCACGGTGCAATTTTGCTGTGACTGTTGAGTGACAAAATTGCTGCAAAAACTCAGTGCCAAACGCGCCTGGCTCTGTGCCAAAATTTAGTACATGAGCTTCTTTTGGAGTGTTTTTGGAGCGGAGAGAGGCCCATTCAAATGAATGGTGCCGCTCCAAAAAAACACACAAAAAAGCTTAAAAAAACACGGTGCAGCAGGTGTCGCTGCAATACACTTAGGTGTGAATGGAGCCTAAAGGATAAGTTAACCTTTTTGTAACATGTTACATGGTACACCCATATTTAAGCTGTAACATGTGACATGTTACTTTGGAACAGTCCTCTGCACCCCCCCCCCCTTCCTCTTGTCACAGTAGGCTGGGGTTCCTCTCCCTGCACCCACTGACACATTTTAAAAACAGCACAGCTGTGCAGGGCTATGCCCACACAGCTGCGTCATTAATTCACAGAGTTCTCTAAATGAATGAAATACAAGTATCGTCTTCCACTGCAGAAGACGGCTTGTAGTTCTCAATGAATTGCGAGGGTGTTGGTGAGCATCCTTACAGTTCATTGATTCTTCCTGCACTTCGGTAACTGTCTGTCCTTATGGGGATACAGGCATACAGCTGTACTGAATGTCTGCAGGAGCCTGGCATTGCACTTGCGACCCACTGATCACTGGTGCAATGCTTTGCAGGCTGCAGTGTAAAAAAATAATAAAAAATAAACAAATTTTTTATACCTGAAAATTTTACATAAGTTGGACTTAGCCTTTAAGCAAGCCCATATGCATTTAATTTTGAGCATATGCACTATTATTATTGTAGCACTACCCCCCTTAGAAGCCATCGAGTTTTGGGTCCTTCTATAGTCTGCACAGCCAGGCAACATGAATTTGTCCAACTTGCATCCAGACATAAGAAACAGTCCATGGGCTTGTTTTTTTTTTTATTTATTATGGATTTTAAATTGGATAGGGTAAAGGGGGTATGGGACTTGACTCAAAGAACAAAGAACAAAAAATGAGGACAACTTCCATCTCTGGCACACTGCAACAACAGATAATTTACCGAATTCCTTCTGGAACAACAACAGTCTTTAGCAAATGAATCCCCTCCTAGAAGTTTGGTGTCCCCCTGAGTGGATTTTTAGCAAAGTCTCAACTTGTAGGAGCTTTTGGTCCCCTTAATGAAAAAAATACTAGCCCACATGGCTACGGTATCTGATTCCAGGGCAAGGGATTGGGTAAGCAATAAACTGTCCTCTGAAGACGTGCCAAGAACTTGCATCTAGCAGACTTCTCTCTTATAGGCCCTGGGGGTGTAGAGGTACTCACACTGTCCTTGTCCTGCAGCTATGGATAAAACTGCTTTCAGGCCTTCTTCTGGGCTGGTTCCTTTCCAGTCTATGCAGGCTGTCCTTCCCCGGTGGACTGCAGGACAGTGGAGCTCCCTCTTTCAGCTTTCCTTCTTTCTCCATCCTCTAGCCTGGAAACAGAAACCCCCTTCTCTGGGGCCCTCTTCCATGCTACACAGCAGCACCTCAACCATTCGTCTTCCACCCAACTCCCCTGCTGGCCAGGCTCTTTAATGTTTATGGGCTGGTTCAGCCACCCTGCCAGGCCTCCTGCCTTGGGATTGGTCAGATTCCCACAAATATTCAGTTCAACATCTTCTGGCCTCTGCACACTAGTTTCTGGAAACTTCTCTAAGCTTCTAGAACCAGGGGGAGGTACCAGAGGCTGCAGGCATCAACCCGGTACCATTTTTGAGAGCTGGTTGTCGGCTTTTTAGTGATGACAACCAATGCGGCTAAAAGCCGCTCGGCTGTTATCTTAAAGGAGCAGGAGAGGACGCCCCCCCCTCCCACTGCCTTCCGCCGCTCTTCCCCAGCCTCCCATCCCACCAGGAGATCCGATCCATAATCCCGCACTTCTACTGACTAGGCTGAGACTAGAACGAAGCCAGAAACGGCTTCGATCTAGTCTCTTATGTAAAAACACGGAAGCGACGTCACAACGTCACTTCCGGTTTTCTCGGCTACCAATGGCGCAGATTTAAAAAAATGACAGTTTTCAGAATACTGGCGTTCTGAATACTTTTAGGTGCAAAGGAGGGATTGGGGGTCTTTTAGACCCCCAATCCCTCCATAAAGAGTACCTGTCAGCACCTATTACTGTCATAAGTCATTACTGTCAACAAAGAAAAGTCTTGCTCGCATATGAAAACGGTGTTCAAACGGTGTTCAAATTACACATGTGGGGTATCGTCGCAATTGTCAGAGTGAGGGCAAAAATTCTAGCAAAAGACCTCCTCTATAACTCTAACCTGGTAAAGCGTCGCCTGTGGAGATTTTTAGGTAGCATAGTTTGTCGCCATTCCACGAGTGTGGGCAATTTGGGCTAACTTTACTGTTTCGTTTTCTTTTAATTCATGAAAGTGTCTTTTTTCCCAAAAAATTGCGTTTGAAAGACCGCTGCACAAATACCGTGTGACATGAAATATTCCAACAATCGCCATTTTATTCTCTAGGGTCTTTGCTAAAAAAAATATATATATATCATGTTTGGGGGTTCTAAGTAATTTTCTAGCAAAAAATACGTATTTTAACTTGTAAGCAACAAATGTCAGAAATAGGCTTAGGCATAAAAGGGGTAAAGGTATAGAGACACGCGTCACACGTTCACAAACTGTGCAAACAAATGCCAACCACCCCAACCTATAACTATCCTTTGCAGCAAGGAGTACATGGAAAGGCAACACACATCAAAAACAAAAAAAAATCACAGATCACTTACCAGCTACCCTGCAACAAAACCAAATTGACCCTGTCTAACAGTTCACGTTAAAAACAAAGGGTTGAGTAACACACATTTGCAAACATACAGTATGTGTAAGCCGCAGTGGCCACGTCAAGGCACCCCAGTTTACTACGGTCCTAATTTTGAGAGTCTCCCACATTGGAGCACACATATAGCATGAGTTATAAAAAACTCATAACCATAAAGTGTCTACATATGTGATCATTTTATTGTAGAAACATAGTTGTTAGAAGGTCTAAATGTGCATATAAATATGAAACTAAACAAATAAAAATGATTAAGACTTTAACCAGGCACAGTAATGCTTGTAGTTTGTTTTACAGTATGTTTCTGTTCTGTTCTTTAAGGAAATTCCCATTCAATCCCAAACTGGGCATTGATAATCCTGCTCTGTGCCTTGGAGAAGATCCAGGTATCCTCAAGTATTTTATAATATTAGAGTGGTAAAAAAATGATAAAAATCATTGAGGTTAAAGTGTTACTAAACCCAGGACCCTGCATTCACTATATCTGATCTCCCACAGTGCACAGAACATGGAGATGCAATTATCTTAGTAAATATAAACTGCTAAAAATCTTTTCTCATCAGCAGTATTTAACAGTCTTATGACTTCTATCAGTGTCCGGCCGAGCACTGGTTAAAGCTTGTAGAAGGAGTTTTCATTCTCCTCTGACTGTCCTATGAGGCTAAATGACTCCTGACCCTCTGTCTGGAAAATGTGCTGATCACATACACCATCCCAAAAAAAAAACACCTCTCTAGCAATACACATCAAACTGAGCATGTGCATAGTCAAGGCTCTGTGCTATCAGCAGACAGATTGGGGACAGTGGAAGAAGGGGAAGATCAGGAGAGACAGGATCAAACAGCTTTTTTTACACAATGCAGAGGATTAACCCTTTAGGTTCAAAAGTGAGTACAGTGCCTGGCAAACGTATTCACCCCCCTTGGGTTTTTACCTATTTTGTTACATTACAGCTTTTGGTTCAATGTTTTTTAATCTGAATTATATGTGATGGATCAGAACACAATAGTCTAAGTTAGTGAAGTAAAATTAGAAAAATATATACATAAAACTATTTTTCAGAAATAAAAAACTGATAATTGGCATGTGCGTATGTATTCACCCCCTTTCTTATGAAGCCCATAAAAGCTCTGGTGCAACCAATTACCTTCAGAAGTCACATAATTAGTGAAATGATGTCCACCTGTGTGCAATCTAAGTGTCATATGATCTGCCATTACATATACACACCTTTTTGAAAGGCCCCAGAGGCTGCAACACCTAAGCAAGAGGCACCACTAACCAAACACTGCCATGAAGCCGGTGCTAAATACAGGGATATTCTTGAGCAAAACCTGTACCACTCTGTGTGTGATTTGAGGCTAGGACGGAGGTTCACCTTCCAGCAGGACAATGACCTCAAACACACTGCTAAAGCAACACTTGAGTGGTTTAAGGGGAAACATGTAAATGTGTTGGAATGACCTAGTCAAAGTCCAGACCTCAATCCAATAGAAAATCTGTGGTCAGACTTAAAGATTGCTGTTTACAAGCGCAAACCATCCAACTTGAAGGAGCTGGAGCAGTTTTGCAAGGAGGAATAGGCAAAAATCCCAGCGGTAAGATGTGGCAAGCTCATAGAGACTTATCCAAAGCGACTTGGAGCTGTGATAGCCGCAAAAGGTGGCTCTACAAAGTATTGGCTTTAGGGGGGTGAATAGTTATGCACATTGACTTTTTCTGTTATTTTGTCCTATTAGTTGTTTGCTTCACAATAAAAAAAATAAAGTTGTGGGCATGTTCTGTAAATTAAATGATACAAATCCTCAAACAATCCATGTTAATTCTAGGTTGTGAGGCAACAAAACATAAAAAATGCCAAGGGGGGTGAATACTTTTGCAAGGCACTATATAACAAGCATGTTTTATTGCATATATACAGACTGATTTTACTGTTGTGGGTTTAGTAACACTTTAAGTAAATGTATTGGGACTGGATGATACCGAATATACATTACCTATTTATGACGTTATATTAGTTTACAAATTATGACCAAATGGGTATAGGGAAAAAAAGCAAATGCATTCATCAATGTGAGTGCTATATCATTCATATCTGACTTGTCTCACACTGTAAAGGAAAAGGCTAAGTCTTGGTCCACTTTATATTTTATGTATCCTGTAACTTCTGCAAGTCCTAATAAATCTCCCACCAGCCTAATTTCTCAGGGTTGGATAGTTAAGACTATCATGTTTAGGATTTTTTTTCTAATAATAATAAGTTTACATTTTACTTTAGGCTTGATTCAAGATAGATAAGCAAATATAACGCCACTATTTATTTTATCTCCTAAAAAAATCTTCAATTCACAAGCATGATGATTAATCATTATTCTTTCACATGAAGTAAACATTATTTTGTTGAAAGCCCTATTATTATTTAAGTATTATTGTATTACTACCTTGGACCTCACTATTGAAACTCCCAGTTATTACCCTGAGCTTATGATATAGTGAATTGACTTTTACAGCTATATTTGGGCTGATAAAATAAAACTAACAGTGATATAAGATAATAGAACTAGCAGTGTCAATATATCAACAACTTAAAGAACTGACTTAATAAAGAATGTTATGTGTATTTGTGAATTGAGATGTAAGAGACGAAAGTTATGAGTAAAATGATGCATAATATTAAGGATAACACCAAAACAAAATTGTGATATGAACATAGTATAAAAAGTGGAACAGTGAAATAATATTGATATGTTGTGATACTCCAACTCAAATAAAAAACCTGATTTTGCTCAACATCCCAATGTCAAAAATTGTTAATACAACTCACTGCGGTTGATTTACTAAAACTGGAGAGTGCAAAATCTGGTGCAGCTGTGGAAGCTGATTGGTTTCTATGCAGAGCTAAACCCATTGTGTCCATTAGAAAAATATATGTTTATTAGTATGAAAACAAAAAATGGAAAACCAACATTAAAAATCGGTACCATTCATACAGTAACATTCATACTGATAAAAAGCCATGTCCACCTCATATATGCATATAGTTATGACCACAAGTGACAAGTCGATACGTTGACCAAGCCCCCTGGCTTGTGTTGCCACTGTGGAGGGAAATATGTATACAGGGTCCAATGTGTTGGACTGGTACTCCTGCAGAAGGATGTTCACGTATAGTCCTTTTCACTGAATTACTCCAAACCAGAACCTGCACTTTCTGGATGTAATCAAAAGAGGTTCACATAGTTCATATTGAAGACAATACAGATGGATGATGGTAGGGTAGCTGAGTATAGTTGAAATTACTGCAGTGGTCCAGAGGAGGTTCGATATTCAGGGTTCTAGATGTGTGATGTTATGTAGATATAGCCATAAAATCAAAAGCAAGACACTACATACCCTGAATTACCTCCCTCACACTGTGTAGTTGATCAGCTGGATGGAGTCACATGACAAACTCAAGCTACCAGTCAAAGTCCTATGTGGACCAATTGTAATCCAAGGTGATTGTACACATAATTGTGGAAAAGTCCCACATCCAGAAAAGTATAGATATACTTATCAGGTCCTGTAGAGCACCAATATCCTTAAATTGGTGAAAGAACCATTTCTTTGCAGGGTCTGCCATTCCATGAGTGTCATAAGAATGACAAACGGGTCATAGTGAAGTGGTGGACTGCACTCTCTTTAGCCTCTGAAGCAGCCGGCAGAGACCAGCAAAACTGGTCACGTCAGTGTCCACCTCTTCACTATGACCCGTTTTTGTCATTCTTATGACACCCATGGAATGGCAGACCCTACAAGGAATGGTTCTTTCACAAATTTAGGGATATCGGTGCTCTACAGGACCTGATAAGTATATCTATACTTTTCTGGATGTGGGACTTTTCCACAATTATGTGTACAATCACCTTGGATTACAATTGGTCCGCATTGGGCTGGGACTGGTAACTTGAGTTTGTCGTGTGACTCCATCCAACTGATCAACTAAACAGTATGAGGGAGGTATCTACATAACATCACACATCTAGAACCCTGAATATCGAACCTCCTCTGGACCACTGCAGTAATTTCAACTATACTCAGCTACCCTACCATCATCCATCTGTATTGTTTTCAATAGGTACTATATTAACCTCTTTTGATTACATCCAAAAAGTGCAGGTTCCAGTTTGGAGTAATTTAGTGAAAAGGACTATACGTGAACTTCCTTCTGCAGGAGTACCAGTCCAACAAATTGGACCCTGCATACATATTTCCCTCCACAGTGGGAACACAAGCCAGGGGGCGGGGCCAACATATTGATTTGTCACTTGTGGTCATAACTATATGCAAATTTGAGGTGGACTTGGCTCTTTATCAGTATAAATGTTACTGTATGAAATGTACCGATTTTTAATGTTGGTTTTCCCTTTTTTTGTTTTGATACTAATAAACATTTCTAATGGATACAGTGAGTTGTATTAGCAATTTTTGACATTGGGATGGTTGAGCAAAATCAGTTTTTTTATTTGAGTTGGAATATCATGAGTTCCTTACCGATAGCCCCCATCCCATCCCCTTCCCCCTCTTTTTATTTTGAAGTTTTGTGATTGCAATTTTGTACAAGGCAGTATCTTGAGGGTCATTAAATTCTAGTGTTTGATTAATAATGATATCTACTATTCTTTATACAGGTATATGTAATCCTATGTTTCTGCTTTCCCTTGATATCTAGTTTTCCTTTTCCAGGCTCGGATCCAGATCCAGTAGCTCGTTTCTGTGTACTGAGGAAAGATGTTAGTGGAACTTTTGGGTTCACCTTGCGTAGGGATTTGGAGAGAGTTGGTCATGTTGTACATGATGTGATTCCTGGAGGCCCTGCTTATCTTGTAGGACTAAAAGATGGAGACCAGTTATTACAGATTAATGGGGAGTATGTTTATCAGCAGGAGCACCTAAAGGTGAGATAACAGTGACTTGTTTCATATATTATAGGAATTACCTAGAAGTGTGAATCACATTATTATAACTATATGCTTACTGAAAATATACTATTCTATCACTTTTAGGTCATGTTTTTTGAAGCATGTTGTAGCAGGGGTCTTCTGGTTACAAAGCAGTTTAGATTTCTTCAGCAATGGAAAACTCATATTAGTACAATACAATTAGTACATATTAGTACAATGGCGGAATACCTGAACAAGGACCATAATAAACCCCACTGTAGATATCTATGTTTGAATGTGGGCATGTTGAGTGCTAAGAGGGCTTCAAAGTATTGCTCTCATCTGTAGAGTGTGATCCAAAACTATCTATCAGGTGGTAATCTTACATCAAGTAAGGTTGGCCTGGAGATGTCTAGAGTGGTTGGGTAAAGCATTAGACATGTGCAATTCGTTTCAGTCCTAATATAAATTCGGATTAATTTTTGGTTATTCGGAGATTCGGATGTATCTCGTGACGTCATCAACCCAGCACACCCTGGTCAATGACGTTACAAGGGAGTGGGTCACCTGATGATGTAATCGGATGGTTCACCCCTTAGCAATTTAAAAACTGTCAGGCGGCGGAGCTGTCAGACTGTGGGAAAGGTTTTTCTTGGGGTTTTTTTTGGGTCGGCTGTAGCGGCAGGCATCATGATTGGCGTTGGACTTACTTTGGGGGAACTTATTTTTTGTTCTTTAACTACTTGCCGCCCGCCCACCTTCAAATGACAGCGGAGCGGTGCGGATCTCGTTCTGGGACGACGTGTTTCTTGGATCTTTGCCCATGTGATTGGCTGTGTCCAATCACAGTCGATCACATGTAAACAAGGAAGTGCCGTTTATGGGCTCGCCTCACACTGACACTGACTAATCATCAGTGCCCTGATTATAATGCAGCCCCAGCAGTGCTCATTAGTGATGCCACTCTGTTCCCACCAGTGACACCAGTCTGTGCCCATCAGTGACACCAGTCTGTACCCATCAGTGAGGCCAGTCTGTGCCCATCAGTTGAGCCAATCAGTGCTGCCTTTCAGTGCCCATCAGTGCCTGCCCATCAGTGCTGCCTATCAGTGACCATCAGTAGTTCCCATCAATGCTACCTATCAGTGCTGCATATCAGTGCCACCTACCAGTGCACATCAGTGCTGCATATTAGTGCCTCCTCATCAGAGCCTCCCCATCAGTGCCCCTCAGTTCCGCCTCATCAGTGTCCATCAGTGCCCATCAGTGCAGCCTATCGGTGCTCATCAGCGCAGCCTCATCAGGGCACAACATTAAAATTCATACCAGACCCGAAGGGCCTGGTATGGATTGGGGGGGGGGGGCACACTGTTTTTTTTCTGCATTTTTCATTGCAGGCATTCTTTTGTTTAAATTTAAGCTGTCAGTGAGGAAGCCCACTGACAGCTGAAGAGTAATCAGTTGTTAAGGATGCAGTGGCCCACTCCTTAACAACCGGCTATTCTTTACACAGAATTTGGATCAGACGATAATTTTTCGATCGTTCCAAAATCCATGCAGCTTTGCATGGTAGCAAATCAGCTTCTAACTTCAGCTTGTTCAATTAAGCTTTCAAAATAAAACCTGAAAGATGATTGGTTTCTATGCAGAGCTGCACCAGATTTTGAACTCTCAGGTATAATAAATAACCCCCATAATTATTATCTGACTGGACTATAACCAACTGGGTCTATTGCAGTTCTCTTTTAAACCTGTAGATACGTTTCCAAAATTAGTAAAGTCAGTACTGCTGAGCTGACCCTATTGTATGAACATGTGTGAAAACAATTGCTTGCCTTTCTCTATTACTAAAGCATGTCATAACTCACCACTGTGATATGGTAACTAATCAGAGACAAGATCAAATTTTGGATACAAAAAAGTGGTACCATTTATTGGCTGCCCAATTTGTTGGATATATGAGTTGCATTTTTGGGCTTTTTACCTAAGTGTATCCTGTTGCTCCTGATTGTGACTCTCTGTTCCTGTCTGCTCTGTACTTGGACTCTGCCTGTCCCTTTGCGGTTCCATGGGTCACTTGCTAGGATGTATCTTGTTGCTGAGACTCTGTCCCTTTAAAAATACATATAAGGGGAAAAGTAAAGGCTGCTTCTAAAACCATGGAACTGCAATAAATGTGTAAACCTGATACAGAAATGTTAATGTTACAAAGCTCACATATACTTTCTATAAAAAGGCAGATTGATTCCATTCAGGGCACACATATAGATGAATGCATAGAGCGATCATTGAATATCATACAGTAGATGCTATATTGCGTGGTATTTCATATTTTTTATTTCAGTTAGTCAATCTTAGGTACATGACAGTCAGTACTATTGGTATTCCTAAACAGTCTGATCTTTGTCTTTACATTATACCTGAAAGTTAAAATGATATTGTGGTTTATGGTCATCCATTTGTGTCTATTGGTAATAAGACAATATTTAAGACGTTCAGTGGTTATTCAAGAAAAGGAAAAGCTTCCTGTTACCTTTGGCTATCTGGCAATTTTAGACTTGTCAATATTTCCACAGGTGGTACAGAAGGTGAAGGCCAGTGGCACCCGCGTGTCACTGGTTGTTCTTGATGAGTCTGGCTATAGGAAATTGTGTGCCAATAAAACCTCACCACTATCCATTCTCCCTAATGTCCTTCCTGAGTCTTGTCCCAGGCCACGGCTTTGCCTTGTACGTGATGAGGGTCGGGGCTTTGGCTTCACTACAACCTCAACCGGTGGTAAGTTATCCTTTTTAAAGCTACATTAATGTATCTCCTTCTGTGTACATACATACAGTATGTACATATATGTGTACAATTATTTTATCTTTGTTATAATGCTTATCTATATGAACTTATAGCCATTTTATGATCTATGTGCCCCATGCAATCCAGCATTAAAAATCCCAAATCAGTATGATATTAACAAGGTGACACCGAATGGGCCATATTTGCCAGCCTGAAAAAACTTACCAATACCATCTGAGCATACCTTTTATTTATATGTAATGATAGAGGATATTGCTGCATAGATGTGTTTTTAGTTTAATCTTATTTTATTGACAAAGTAACCAATGCATTCTTGCATAATCGCAAAGTAAACAAAGAGTATCGTACATAATGTAACATATGTAAAGTATGATTTCTTAAAAAGTGAGATGGCTCATAAATGCAGATCTTAAAGGCAGCAAATATGTAAAACATGGAAAAACAGGACAAATATAAAAGGTACAAAGCACCAACATCAACGTCATGGGTATCATATAAACAAAAATCATAAAGTACACTGAAAAACTATTACTCTTAGAAAAGGGTATGCTGTAGGGATCACATAATGTCAAAAATGGATGGAGAAGTGTTACATAAAAATTGCTCAAAGAGCATCTAAAAGTGCATATATACAAAAAAAAAGGGAAGAATGAAAAGAGAGGAGACAGAAGGACAAGGGCAAAGATACACTTCGACTAGGCTATGAGGTGATGGCAACCGGGTCACTTTCAGCCAAGAGATAAACTCTGAGGAATAGCGGAGCATGGACCATGAAGTAGGTGAAGGAATTCTGCTCATCCTTTCCAGTTTCCTGAGCCAATAGACGTTCCAGACAGTTACATAGTTACTTAGTTACATAGTAGGTGAGGTTGAAAAAAGACACAAGTTCGTCAAGTCCAACCTATAAAGTGTTAATTTTGTTGACTAAAATATTTTCGTTGACTAAATTAATACTATTTTAGCCGACTAACATACAACTGAAACTAAAATGACATTTTAGTCAAAAGACTAAAATACGACAAAAACTCAAATGGCATACCTCAGGTGAGGGTTGAAAAGAGGTCTCCATAAGCTTGCAGTATAAGTCGAAAATTTGATGGCAGAATTTTTTTACAGGAGGGCAATCCCACCAGATACGGAGCATGGTACCTGTGGAGATCAGACATCACCAACAGGTATCTTGTAATGATGGGTTGAAATGTTGTATAGTCGAAGGGCATCTGTACCATCTTGTCACCAACTTAAACCCTTTTCCTTTTCCCTTTTTATGTGTCAAAATAAAGCATTTTTGCCAATCCATAAGAGAAATAGAGTGACGCAGTTCTGATTCCCAGGCCCGTGTATATTGTGGGAGGCCAGGAGAAGAAGCGTTGTGCAATAAGGAGTAAAGTTGGGAGTCCACATGTGTTGGCGGGTCAGCCTGCAGAAGCATATCCTTAATCCCGAGGTTTCAGCTCGAATGTTTGATAGAGAAGGGAGAGTATCAATATAAGATATTACTTGCTGTCTCTGAAAACCACTGTGTTGGGTGTCGGGGGGATGACCCAAAAGGGTATCTGTTGTTAAAGACGGGTCTGAAAAAAGAACTTAGGCAAGTCTCCTATGATCTTCTTTTCACCAGGTTCTGAACCCTGCCCCATTCAAAGCCAGTGGGAAGGCCGGGGTCATAGGCCCCAACGGTTTAGATAAGGCACTGGGGAGTGGCTTTACTCTCTCAACCAAATTGTCATGCCACCAATGGCTGGTGTCATAAATGATCACATATGCAGCACCATGGCAGCTGCAGGTCAAAAAGAGGCCAAGATGGCATCTTTCTTGGCTGTATTGGATAGGAGGGTTTAGTTCCATTTTAAATTATTATACTGTACTGAGAAAAACATGCAACCTGACAATTTCTGCCCTTCATCTAAAAATGCTATTTGCCTCATTGTTTTTGGCTTCACTAAATACCAACTCAAAACTCCAGAGCAAGCATTCCACCAGTGAATTGAGAGGGAAATCAGAATTTCTGATCTGCGTACTTGATCTGAGTCACTGATTCTGTCATACTGCCTACATCAGTGTTTCTCAAAGTCAATGCACCGTTTAAAATTATGGACTGTTTTAAAGCACCCCATTCTAAAATGTAAAAAACTATTCTAATAGTTTTACATATTGCAGCCACATCGACACACGTAGGACACCCAACGTTAGAGGTGATTTATTCTTCCAAAGCAAATACACTTTTCCACACTGGTACCAACTAGTATTCCAGTGTTTTTCATTCACAGCTGATGTGACCCAAGTGTTGATGGAGGGGGGCAGAGGCGGGTCAAACAAGGATGCTGTGCAGGCGATCAATAAGCTTCTTATCAACATTGATGACTTCACTGGTTTTTAGGACACCGCTGCCTGGAAGGTTGAAATGGTGCACAATAAAAACCTGTGGCTTTATGTAACTAAAAGGCAGACTTGATCCACCTGCTGGCTTGTATATATTTTTGGGCAATTTTTTGGCATTTGGCCAAGGCACCCCTGAAGAAACCTCAAGGCCCCCCAGGGTGCCTGGGCACACTGGTTGAAAAATGCTGGCCTTACACATATGCCTACATATTTCAATGTCTACATTTCCTTGTAACAAACTTTACTTGATCTTATAGGTACATTCATCATATTCAATTTTAAAACAGCATAATCCAACATAAAAAAGGACATTGAAATGCTTTCTAACTTACTTTCTATTTTCAGCATCAACAATTTCAATGATTGTGACAAGTTTAAGAAGTAACAATTGCTTGCACTGTAAAATAGTCATTGTTTTCCATCTATAAATGTTATATTACTGTTTAGTGACCATTATATATTTGTATATACGATGTTGTTACCCAGGTGTCCGTGGTACATTTCTTCTCAATGTGGAAGATGGCGGTGCGGCACAAAAGGCTGGGGTTCCCTCTGGTGCCCGTCTTCTTGAAGTCAGTGGTGAAAGTGTCACAAGCTTTACATTGAGTCAACTGTCTAAAAAGGTGTGATAATATCCTTTTCTAGTTTTATACAAATCTTTGCACAAAATTGTATACTAATTATGGAATAGCTCTTAAAGTGTATCTATGATCAAAATGTAAAATTACATGTAGCACCCTTCTTGGTAGGTGTTAGAAGATAGTATAGGTTTTGGGTCTTTCTGCTTACCAGGAAGGCTGTCAGGTAAATTTAGATGCTCTCTGCCTACCAGGAAGCAGGGATCCATTGATTGAATGTTTCACACTGGTCCAATAGGACGGGGCATATTGGACAGTGGGAGGACACCTGACAAATGAGAGCACAGGCAAAGTTACAGCTCTGGCAATTAGCAGAGGAAAGTGTATATATGCCAAGGTCACATGTGCTCGAGGTCTTTGGCTGGAGGGCAGGGTCCTGGAGGGAGGGGGTAGCTGCCCCTCCTCTGCACAAGCTGTCATGCGGCCTCAGGTGGTTGACCTGAGGGCCTGAATCTGAGTATAGCTGCAACACAGATGTCCTGCAGAGCTGACTGGAAGTGACACTCACCGGGAAGTTTCTGTTTTGGCCTAAGTAAGTACAGATCTGTGTCATGGGCCCTGTCCTGCAAGGGCCACCCCTTCAGATAGTAGAGTCAGTGGACGGGTGTCAGTTAAAGGGGATGCTAGTGAATGTCCTGAAGATAAACAGTTTCACCAAGTCTGCTGCCAGAGCAAGCAAAGGACTTATTCCTCCCATACAAGTGTTGTATGGTATAGCACAGAGTCTGCTACCACATTTAACCTGGTGAGGCCGAGTGAGAGTTGTCCTCATCTGTAATTACTTCCAGTTGGAGTATCCCTCTACTCCCTTCTCCCATCCACGTTCAAACAATAAATACAAAAAAAAAAAAAGCTTGGATAACAAGTGGTTGAGAGTACGGGCGGTTGTGTGAAAACCCCTAGTAACTGGCTGCAAGATAAGAAGGAGAAAGCCCAGGGAAGTCTACACACAGCAATCCCTACAGCGGCAGTGCTACATATATATTCATTGCCAAATTGTATTTCAATAAATTCCAGCCTACTCCTTAAGGCTCGGTTCACACTGCCGTGACTTACAGAGCAAATTTGCCAGGTGACTTCCTGGCATTTGAGTCCTATTTTGATAATAGTATAGAATAGAAGTCGTATAGAAGTTGCATTGAAGTAGTACAGGAACCTTTTCTAAAGTCAGAAGGACTTTAGTAGTGCTAATTAAGGATGAGCCGAACACCCCCCGGAACAGACCAAAACTTCGCACGAACGTTAGAACCCCATTGAAGTCTATGGGACTCGAATGTTCTAAATCAAAATTGCTCATTTTAAAGGCTAATTTGCATCGTATTGTCCTAAAAAGTGTTTGGGGACCCGGGTCCTGCCCCAGGGGTCATGTATCAATGCAAAAAAAAGTTTAAAAATGGTCATTTTTTTCGGGAGCAGTGATTTTAATAATGCTTAAAGTCAAACAATAAAAGTGTAATATTCCTTTAAATTTTGTACCTGGGGGGTGTCTATAGTATGCCTGTAAAGGGGCGCATGTTTCCCGTGTTTAGAACAGTCTAACAGCAAAATGACATTTCAAAGGAAAAAAGTCATTTAAAACTACTCACAGCTATACTGAATTGCCGGCCCGACAATACACATAAAAGTTCATTGATTAAAAACGGCATGGGAATTCCCCACAGGGGAACCCCGAACCAAAATTTAAAAAAAAATGACGTGGGGGGTCTCCCTCAAAATCTATACCAGACCCTTCAGGTCTGGTATGGATTTTAAGGGGAACCCCGCGCCAAGATTTTTTAAAAAAATGGCGTGGGGTACCCCCAAAAAATCCATACCAGACCCTTATCCGAGCACGCAACCTGGCAGGCCGCAGGAAAAGGGGGGGGACGAGAGAGCGCCCCCCCTCCTGAACCGTACCAGGTCACATGCCCTCAACATTGGGAGGGTGCTTTGGGGGTAGTCCCCCAAAGCACCTTGTCCCCATGTTGATGAGGACAAGTGCCTCATCCCCACAATTCTGGCCCGGTGGTTGTGGGGGTCTGCGGGCAGGGGGCTTATCGGAATCTGGAAGCCCCCTTTAACAAGGGGACCCCCAGATCCCGGCCCTCCCCCCTGTGTGAAATGGTAAGGGGGTACAAAAGTACCCCTACCATTTCACAAAAAAAGTGTCAAAAATGTTAAAAATTACAAGAGACAGTTTTTGATAATTCCTTTATTTAAATGCTTCTTCTTTCTTCTATTTTCTATCTTCTTTCTTCTATCTTCCTTCGGTTTCTTCCTCCATCTTCTTCTTCTTCTGGTTCTTGTTCTTCTGGTTCTTCTGGTTCTTCATCCAGTCTTCTCGTCCGGCATCTTCCTCAGCGGCGCCGTCTTCACTTCATCTTCTTTCCTTGGGCCGCTCGGCATCCACGATTGGATGGGAGGCTCCCGCTGTGTGACAGTTCTTAAATAACGGAGGGCGGGTGACCCCGCCCCCCTCTGACGCAGGGCGAGTGACCCCGCCCCCCTCTGACGCACGGGGACTTCCCTGTGGCATTCCCTGTGACGTCAGAGGAGGGCGGGGTCATCCGTTATTTAAGAACTGTCAGAAGAGGAGAAGCATCACACAGCGGGAGCCTCCCATCTAATCGTGGATACGGAGCGGCCCGAGGAAAGAAGATGAAGTGAAGACGCCTGAGGAAGATGTCGGACGAGAAGACCGGATGAAGAACCAGAAGAACAAGAAGAACCAGAAGAACAAGAACCAGAAGAAGAAGAAGATGGAGGAAGAAACCGAAAGAAGATAGAAGAAAGAAGATAGAAAATAGAAGAAAGAAGAAGCATTTAAATAAAGGAATCGTCAAAAACTGTCTCTTGTCATTTTTAACATTTTTGACATTTTTTTGGTGAAATGGTAGGGGTACTTTTGTACCCCCTTACCATTTCACACAGGGGGGAGGGCCGGGATCTGGGGGTCCCCTTGTTAAAGGGGGCTTCTAGATTCCGATAAGCCCCCTGCCCACAGACCCCCACAACCACCGGGCAAGGGTTGTGGGGATAAGGCCCTTGTCCCCATCAACATGGGGACAAGGTGTTTTGGGGGCTACCCCCAAAGCACCCTCCCAATGTTGAGGGCATGTGGCCTGGTAGGGTTCAAAAGGGGGGGCGCTCTCTCGTCCCCCCTCTTTTCCTGCGGCCTGCCAGGTTGCGTGCTCGGATAAGGGTCTGAAATGGATTTTTGGGGGTACCCCACGCCATTTTTTTTAAATTTTGGCGCGGGGTTCCCCTTAAAATCCATACCAGACCTGAAGGGTCTGGTATAGATTTTGAGGGGGATCCCACACCAATTTTTTTTTTTAATTTTGGCCGGGGTTCCCCTTAATATCCATACCAGACCTGAAGGGCCTGGTATGGAATTTAGGGGGACCCCCACGTCATTTTTTTAAAAATTTTGGTTCGGGGTTCCCCTGTGGGGAATTCCCATGCCGTTTTTATCAATGAACTTTTATGTGTATTGTCGGGCCGGCAATTCAGTATAGCTGCGAGTAGTTTTTAATGACTTTTTTCCTTTGAAATGTCATTTTGCTGTCAGACTGTTCTAAACACGGGAAACATGCTCCCCTTTACAGGCATACTATAGACACCCCCCAGGTACAAAATTTAAAGGGATATTACACTTTTATTGTTTGACATTAAGCATTATTAAAATCACTGCTCCCGAAAAAACTGCCGTTTTTAAAACTTTTTTTTGCATTGATGCATGTCCCCTGGGGCAGGACCCAGGTCCCCAAACACTTTTTATGACAATACCATGCATATAAGCCTTTAACATTAGCACTTTTGATTTCTCCCATAGACTTTTAAAGGGTGTTCCGCGGCATTCGAATTTGCAGTGAACACCCCAAATTGTTCGCTGTTCAGCGAACTGGCGAACAGCCGATGTTCGAGTCGAACATGAGTTCCACTCGAACTCGAAGCTCATCCCTAGTGCTAATTAAGACTCATTGATTAACGTGGGATTTCACATGTCATGTGAATTGGGATCTAACAAGTCAGATCCCAAGTCGCGGCAGTGGGAACGGAGCCTAAAGCTGAACAATCTTGAAGTTTGTGAACTTATTATGTGAAGATCTCCACACATTTACTTCTTTGAATTCAGTGTATTCACTATGCCCTATATATATGCACTGCTGTGTCACACGTTTCATAGAGCTTGCCTTCTGAACTACAGAGGAACTTAGAGGAGGAATTTCAGGAGACAGAGTCAGTACAGGAATCATAAGCAGGTTTTTGACAATTACACCAGGAAACATAAACTGAATGCAGATTGTGACCCACATGGAAACTGAATGCTGCCCAGCCTAGATTACCAGATAAATTATATTATTCATAATAACAAAAGCACAGGTGTTTCCAATGTGCAACTACCTAAATCATTTTTTTTTTGCTTTTGGACTCCTTACCAGCTATATGGTAATTCATTCTCACTTAGAATATTTAGAATGTCTGAATTCCAGACGTCATTTCTCCAGGGAAAACACCAAAGCAGATTTAGAACATTAGATAGAACAGTGTACTGCATACATTATGTCACAAGTCATTCACTGGAGCACAGGGATCTAAATACCAGTAAAGGACTGTACTATTGAGCAGGTGTCATGACAGAAAATATGAAGGAAAGCAGCTGAGGACAGGCAGAAACATAGAGCAGCAGAAGTGACAGCTGAAGTGGCAATTAGGCAAAACCAGAGACACTGACAGAATCCCCAGATTATAAAACTGGAAGTCGGTTTGATTTTACAGTATTAAAGCGGTGTTCCGCCCCCAAAAAAAAATTATTAAAGCCAGCAGATACACATACTGCAGTTGCTGGCTTTTAACAATAGGACACTTACCTGTCCTGGAGTCCAGCAATGTCTGCACTGCAGCTGATGTTTCCTTCAGCTGCCGGGTGCTGCCGCCGCCATTGTGGGTAAGGGTACCCGGCAGTGTAGCCTTACGGCTTCACGCCGGGAACCCTACTGCGCATGCGCAAGGCCCCACTCCTCTCTCCTACTGGCCCGGCGACAGGGAGAGGAGGAGGGAGCCCCGCGGTGATGTCACGAGCCATGGCCCGTACTCCCGGAAGTCGGAACAGGATACCTGTCAAAGACAGGTATCCTGTCCCCCCCCCCCCCCAAAAGTGCCAATTGTGGTACTGGAGGGGGAGAGGAGACAAATGAGCGGAAATTCCACATTTGGGTTGAACTCCGCTTTAAGGACATAAATATCCCATACAGGGAATCAATGAGAGCTCACTGCCAAGATCAAGGACACTCATTGCATCTTAAAGAAAAGGGTTTAACCACTGCAGATAGAAAGTGTTCTTCACTTTACGGCTACATTCATGGATACTTGGATAGTCTACTATGTTCAGAGGTGGCATTTTAGTGGATTCAGCAACACTCTGCACTTTGGCCATATACAAACTAACTGATTAGCTGAGGCCAGTTTGTGCCTGGCCAGAACTCCACAGAAATGCAGGCCTTGGATATACACTGTCTACGTCAAGGCTCTGTTCTGTGTGGAGGCTCTATTCGCATGTAACCACTCAGATTATCAGGTACATATGAACAGCGACAACACTGGTCATTGATTTGTACTTAGTATGAATGTGACAGCCACAGCTGACAGCGGCTGCAGGTCACACACACTGTGTGCAGACAGCATGTAGTATGTCAATGTAGCCTAATAGCTGTGAAACTGGAAATATTGCTTAAAAAAGGATTATTATGGTAAATCTAAGCCTTAACATTTGGTTTGCTAGTGCATTATAGGGTTTATTTACGAAAAGCAAATATACTGTTGACTTTGAAAGATAATTTGCCCTTTACAAGAGAATTTCCCTTTACTAAGGCAATTCACTTCTCAAGTACATATAGAAAGTGCTGCGCAAATAAAAGTCCATACAAAGATAATACAAAGAGCAGAAACCACCGGTGACAATGGATATCTGGATGGTGACTTTATCCCTCCACCACTTTAAGATGGCCCCTCACCTCAGATATTCGACCTGAAACAGGTCACACCGCTTGTAAGGATTGAATGGATCTGTTTACTCCTTTGCTCCCTTCAGCTCTCAACGCTCAGGAAAGCCAGATGGTATATAGAGTAAAATAGAAAGCGACAGACCATAGTGTTCTCCGTGTAACAGTATTTAATAAATAAATAATGAATAAAGAATCGAATAACAAATCGAATAAAAAATCTTCAATGACACTCACATCGAACCGGCACTCCGTTCCGAGTACCGGCCAGCAGGCTTGTGATCGTATCTTGTCATCCGACAAGATACGATCACAAGCCTGCTGGCCGGTACTCGGAACGGAGTGCCGGTTCGATGTGAGTGTCATTGAAGATTTTTTATTCGATTTGTTATTCGATTCTTTATTCATTATTTATTTATTAAATACTGTTACACGGAGAACACTATGGTCTGTCGCTTTCTATTTTACTCTATATACCATCTGGCTTTCCTGAGCGTTGAGAGCTGAAGGGAGCAAAGGAGTAAACAGATCCATTCAATCCTTACAAGCGGTGTGACCTGTTTCAGGTCGAATATCTGAGGTGAGGGGCCATCTTAAAGTGGTGGAGGGATAAAGTCACCATCCAGATATCCATTGTCACCGGTGGTTTCTGCTCTTTGTATTATCTTTGTATGGACTTTTATTTGCGCAGCACTTTCTATATGTACATGTTTCTGAGGTATTTTTTGAGTTGACCTTTGTGCTTGCTTGCATTTATATTTTCTAATCAATCAGCGCTGAATTTATTCACATTTTCTTTATGCTTATTTAATTCACTTCTCAAAGAATACCCAATCATGTGCAAGTTAAAAAAAACAAAACGATAAAACATTAAAAAATTTATTTTTTGCTTGCACATGATTGGATGATTCACTAAGGAAGGCAAATTCCCCTGTGCCAAGTGCAAATTCCCTATATATCAACTGTCATTTTTGTTTATAATATACAGTTTTTACCACTTTCACCCCTTTATTGTATCTCATTGCTGCTGTTCTCCTCCAGCCTCTTTCAGCCAGTTCCTATGCACATGCTCAATTATTTGCTGATCTTTATTATTCTGGATTGTCATCCTGATAGTGCTGTAGCCTCAACCAGGGGGCATGTGACAGGAGCACAAACAGGGGTATTGGTTTAACCCTATAACCGGAAGTGTCTGAGCAAGATCCTTAATGGCAAGATTATTGGGAATTAATTTAATGAAAGCTGCTGATATAAAAAAGCGGGGCGGGGGGGGGGGGGGCTCACGATAAGTCTGATCATTGGAGAAGAGCAGGCTGAATTCCCAGCATAGCTAGAGAACTGACCACGGTGGTGGTGCTCTCCTAAAAAGTGTGGTCAGTTTTTAATAGAAAGGCAGAGGGACTGGCAGGAACACCAGGGATTTCACACAAAGGAAGCAATACAAAGAGAACAGGATACTTTTTCATACAAGTACATGGTACAGCAGGCACATATCAGGAATATGAGATGGGTTTACATACTCTTTAACATGTTAAAGCTTTCATGAGATTTAGGTGGGTTTTAGACCTCCTTTACATGCTTGCATCAATTTTTTTATTGAAGTTTTTCTTGCCTTTCTTTTGCAGTTGCAAAATAGTGGTTCGCGTGTTGTCCTGCTAGTTTTGGAACCATCTGCATTGGAGGTATATGAAGCTCACGGAGTTATACCAAGCATTGCATTTGCTGATACATCTTATGTGCCTTATCGTACAAAAAATCTTCACTTGGTGCGTAGTCCAGAGGGTTATGGATTCCTTTTAAGACAAGAAAAGTGCCTAGGTGGACAAGGTAAACTAAAATGTCACATACAGTATGTATTAAATACTTGGCCCGCAAAAAAATGTGCTATGTGGTATTATTACAATATTTATTTTTAAGCTATTTTTAAGCGTTTTACACCATTCAGTTTTCCAGTGGAACAAAATACTTTAGGTTCTTTGTTCCGTCTTTCAATGTGCCCTACCACAGCTAGCAAGGAGATGGAGGAGACAGACTGCTTTTGCAGCAACACTTTTCGATGGCTCTCGGCATTTGCCTGCCGTGTCAGGCCACTGTGCGCCAAGGGGGATACGCGTCCAGTCCAACATCACAGTCAGCGTGACAGGGCACTTAAAAGGTGGGACAAAGGACCCGTAGTATTTTCTTCCATTGAAGAAATGAATAGTGTAAAGTACGGTTGCACCAATACCACCTTTTAAGACCGAGTACTTTTTTCAAGTACTCGCCGATACGGTTTACCGATACTTTTTTAAAATGTCATGTGACAGTGGCACATGTGACAGTTTTTGTTTTTTTTAATTTATTTTTTACAATTTCTTTTTAAGTATTTTTTACAATTCCATATTATTATTTTTTTTACAATGCTTTCTTTTTTTGGGGGGGGGGGGGGGGGTTGGGGGGAATGGACGGTGTCAATGTTTATACAATTTTTTCTTTTTTTCAGCCCTGTTGGGGTGGGGGGCTTTGGTGAGACAGAGGACACAGATTCCCCTGTCCCTTTCTCTGCAGCCTTAGCTACACTGAAAATGTAAACTGAAACACAGGTTGTGATGTTTCAGTTATGAATTGACAGAGTCAGTGACTCTGTCCATTCAGAAAAAGGAAGGAGAATGTATATGACAGATTTACCTGCTCCTTCCTCCACTCTTCATCCTGAAAGATCCAGGATATGGGGGGACCAGAGGAGGACAGAGGGGGACCAGAGGAGCACACAGAGAGCCAGGAAGGACACAGGGGGACACAGAGGATGACACAGAGGGGGTCAGAGGACAAAACGGATCATGACCCAGAGCAGGACATGGGGAGCACAGAGGGGGACCCAGAAAAGGACCCGGGGAGCACAGAGGGGGACAGCTGAGGGTGATTGGTGCGGCGGTGGGGGGCAGTTACAAGCACCAATCTCCCTGACAGCCGCAGGAGGGAGAGGAGGAGAAGCGGCTGTCAGAAAAGCTATACAGGGAGCTTGATGCTTGTAACTGCCCCCACCGCCACACCGATCATCCCTGAGGCTGCCCAAATATCGGGTCAAGCATCGGAGCATTTGCACGAGTACAAGTACCCGTGCAAATGCTCGGTATCAGCAACCCTAGTGTAAAGAAACTTAAAGTGGTTGTAAAGCCTGAGAGTTTTTAACCTTAATGTATTCTCTGAATTAAGGTAAAAAGCCTTCTATTGTCAGCCCACCCACCCAACACTTATCTAAGCCCATTCTCAATTCAGCGCTATGCCTGAGAGCAGCGGGGCTGCTCTCTTTCCCCTCTCAGTGGACTCAGTGAGAGCAGCAGGAGCTATTGGCACTAGCTGCTCTCAGTAAAGAGGGGGCAGGGTTGAGCTGCACTGTGAGTGTCTATAGACACACGCACAGCGCAATTCGGAATCGAACCCGCACGTGTGCGACCATAGGAAGCGGCTTCCTATGGTGGCATACAGAGAAGAGGAGGAGCCAGGAGCGCCAGCAGGGGACCCGAGATGAGGAAGATCTGTGTAAAACCACTGCAGATAGCAGGTAAGTAAAAAACATGTTTGTTATTAAAAAGTAACTTTACAAAAGTTACATAGTAGGTGAGGTTGAAAAAAAGACACAAGTCCATCAAGTCCAACCCATATGTGTGATTATATGTCAGTATTACATTGTATATCCCTGTATGTTGTAGTGGCCCAGGTGCTTATCCAAGCACCTGGGCCACTACACCATTGATGCTCCCCACTGAAACCACCGCCTGTGGAAGGGAATTCCACATCCTTGCCACTCTAATAGGACGTACACACGGTCGGACTTTGTTCGGACATTCCGACAACAAAATCCTAGGATTTTTTCCGACGGATGTTGGCTCAAACTTGTTTTGTCTACACATGGTCGCACAAAGTTGTCGGAAAATCCGATCGTTCTAAACGTGGTGACGTAAAACACGTACGTCGGGACTATAAACGGGGCAGTGGCCAATAGCTTTCATCTCTTTATTTATTCTGAGCATGCGTGGCACTTTGTCCGTCGGATTTGTGTACACACGATCGGAATTTCCGACAACGGATTTTGTTGTCGGAAAATTTTATCTCCTGCTCTCCAACTTTGTGTGTCGGAAAATCCGATGGAAAATGTCCGATGGAGCCCACACACGGTCGGAATTTCCGACAACACGCTCCGATCTGACATTTTCCATCTGAAAATCTGACCGTGTGTACGGGGCATTACAGTAAAGAACCCCTTATGCAGTTTGAGGTTAAAGCTCTTTTCTTCTAATTCTAATGTGTGGCCACGTGTCTTATTAAACTCCCTTACGCAGAAAAGTTTTATTCCTATTGTGGGGTCACCAGTACGGTATTTGTAAATGGAAATCATATCCCCCTCTAAAGCGTCTCTTCTCCAGAGAGAATAAGTTCAGTGCTCGTAACGTTTCTTCATAACTAATGTCCTCCAGTCCCTTTATTAGTTTTGTTGCCCTTCTCTGTACTCGCTCCATTTCCAGCACATCCTTCCTGAGGACTGGTGCCCAGAACTGGACAACATACCCAAGGTGCGGCCGGACCAGTCTTGTAGAGTGGAAGAATTATCGCTTTATCTCTTGAGTCAATCCCCTTTTTAATGCATGCCAATATTCTGTTTGCTTTGTTTGCAGCTGCTTGGCATTGCATGCCGTTGCTGAGCCTATCATCTACTAGGACCCCCAGGTCCTTTTCCATCCTAGATTCCCCCAGAGTTTCTCCCCGCAGTGAGTAGATTGCATTCACCTTTTTGCCACCCAAATGCATAATTTAAAATTTTTCCACATTAAACCTCATATGCCATGTAGTTGCCCACCCCATTCATTTGTTCAGATTTCAAATACACTTCAGGTGTTGTACACAGTATATAATACAGTGTAGTGCGGTGTTAAAAAAAAAAAAATACCCATTATGTCCGGAAGGCCTCCAAGGAGAGGCAGATACTCACATGCCACTAGAGGGCAAGCAGCCTCTGAAATAATATTTACAGCAGGGACCGTTCCTGCACCCAACAAGAGTAACTGTGAGGGGTTACAGTGTTCTGGCACCACCAACACCTAAGGCCCAATGTTTCTGTCCGTGTTTAACAGGGACATATAATTACAATTTTTGAAATAATATTTAACAGCAGGGACCGCTCCTGCGCCCAACAAGACTAACTGTGAGGGGTTACCGTGTTCTGCCACCACCAACACCTAAGGCCCAATATACTGCAGTTCAGAGTATATAGTGCAGTCCGTATAGTATATATACTGCAGTTCAAAGTATATAGTGCACTCAGTGTAGCATATATAACACAGTGCAGGGTATATAGTGCAGTGTACAATATATAATATATAGTGTATTGAAGTGGTTAATGGGAGCCCTATGACAGAATTAAGAAAAAAACAGCATGGGGTCCCCCCGTCCATACCAGGCCTACTATGGATTTTGGGGGGAACCCCGACGCCATTTTTAAAAAAAAATTGGCGTGGAGTTCACCTTAATAACCATACCAGGCCTGGGGGGCCTGATATGGACTGGGTGGAAACCCACGCTGTTTTTAAAATGATTTTTTATGTATATTGCTGGGATATGTCAATACATTACAGCCCAGAGCAATTTAAATGAAATTTTTTCCTTTATAAATTTTATTTTGCTACGGTACTTTTCTAAACATGGGGAAAATGCGCTACTTTACAATCAGACTAAGGGGACCCCCATGCACGATATTTAAAGGAATATTTCATTTTTATTGTTTCACTTTAAGCATTCTTAAAATCACTGCTCCTGAAAAAAGGCTGTTTTAAAAACTTTTTTTTGCATTGATGCATGTCCCCTGGGGCATTACCCGGGTCCCCAAACACTTTTTATGGCAATAACTTGCATATAAGCCTTTAAAATGAGCACTTTTGATTTTTCGCCTTCGTGTCCCATAGATTTTAATGGTGTTCGCATGTTCGCACAAATTTTTTGTCTGTCAAGTTCTGGTACGAACCGAACTGGGGGGTGTTCGGCTCATCTCTACTATGATATCGTTTTCATTAATAAAATCTTGTATATAGTCCCTTATCATCCCTTCCAAGAGCTTGCATACTATTGATGTTAGGCTAACTGGTCTGTAATTCCCAGGGATGTATTTTGGCCCTTTTTTAAATATTGGTGCTACATTGGCTTTTCTCCAATCAGCTGGTACTATTCCAGTTAGTAGACTGCCAGTAAAAATTAGGAACAGTGGTCTGGAAAATACTTGACTGAGTTCCCTAAAGACCCTCAGGTGCAAGCCATCTGGTCCCGGTGACTTATTAATGTTACGTTTTTCAAGTCTATTTCTAATTCTGTCCACCGTTAGCCATGAGGGTGCTTCCTGTGATGTATCATGTGGATAAACACTGCAGTTTTAGTTACTGAAGCCCCCCAATTCCCTCATAAAGACTGAGGAGAAGGATAAATTCAATACCTTCGGCATCCCACCATCCTTTGTACCCAGATTCCCTTCCTCAATCTTTATGGGGCCAATATGGTCTGTCCTCCCTCTTTTACTGTTTATATACTTAAAGAATTTCTTTTTTTTTTTGCTCTCCTCCGTTATGTGTCTTTTGTGTTCTATCTTAGCCGCCCTAATTGCACCCTTACATTTCTTGTTGCATTCTTTGTAAATTTTGAATGCTGATGATCCCTCAGCCTTGTATTTTTTGAAGGCCTTCTCCTTTGCTTTTATATGCATTTTTACATTGGAGTTAAGCCACCCAGGACTTTTATTCACTCTTTTAAATTTATTTCCCAATGGGATGCACTGGCTAATGCCCTTATTTAATATGCTCTTAAAGCAAACCCATCTCACCTCTGTGTTCTTTAATTTTATCCCAATTAATATCTTCTAGCAAGGTTCGTAGTTTAGGGTGTCATGGTTATGCAGTAATCTTTCTCTGTCTGCTTACCTCTCCTCATGTGTTCAGACTAAGAGGCCAGCCACTCTCACCTGGCTGTTTTTATAACCTCTCCTCTAAGCATGGCTCCACCCCAGGCCCTATCAGGGAACCCTATATTAACCAGTGCATTGCAAGCCAGCGGTGCTGATCAACCATTGTGTATTCATTGTGTGTTTTGCTTCCTGTTTCCGGGTTGCCGTGTGCTCTTCGTTTGTCTCTGTTATCGACCTTGGCGTGTTCTCGACTATTCCTACCTACTCATGACCCTGACCTTTTGGCATGTCCCCGACTATCCCTGTTTGCCTGTGACCCTGAACCTTTGGCGTGTACTCTGTTGTTCCTGTCTGCTATTCACCCTGACCTCTGCCTTATCCCTTTACTATCCTTGTTGTTCCAGCCTGCTGCTTCCTTCTCCTGTAGTCTACTGTGAGCTATGAGACCCTAGGGGCCATGACCTGGAGCCAAACTGCAGCGCAGTCCATCCTCACCACTAGAGGCTCTGGTAAACACCTGCTGGCTCTTAGACTCCACGCCCTGGGGAATCTATGCACCCAGCTCCCACTGGGATCTGTGTTAGTGATCCAGTAGACCTGCTTCCTGAACCTCCCTGGGTACTATCCACAGCAGTCAGTCCTAGGGTCCACTATCTTAGCGGTGCACTTCTGACTCCCACGGGGTGCATCTGTCACCTGGTCTCAGGTGACCTGACATAGGGAAGTTGGTTCTTTTGAAATTCAGTGTCTTTGTATTCCTCTTATGTTTCCTATTTTGTATACTGAAGTTAATTGACCTGTGATCACTGTTTCCTAAATTGCCCCGTATTTCCACATTTGTGATCAGGTCTGTATTATTGGTAGTCAGTAGGTCTAGTAACGCTTTGTTTCTAGTTGGTGCATCTACCATCTGACCCATGAAATTGTCCTGCAAGACATTTAGGAACTGGCGAGCCTTAGACGAATGCGTGGTTCCTTCCGCCCAGTCTATGTCTGGATAATTAAAATCCCCCATTATGATGACACTTCCCATCCTTGCCACTAATCCAAATTGTGATAGGAGGTCCGTCTCCCCCTCCTCCCTCAGTATTACTTTCCCCTTAGTTTCATCCCTTTGGAGCTCTACCATAAGGATTCCACCTCCTCCCTTGCTCCCTTAGTGATGTCATCTCTCACATTCAATTGTCCCTCTCTATCCCTGCGATAAAGGGAATACCCTTGAATGGTTGCCAGTCCATCATGAGAGCTGTTGAACCAAGTCTCTGAAATTCCCACAAATCTAAATCCTCCTCATACAACAGTATCTCTAGTTCTCCCATCTTGTCCGCCAGGCTCCTGGCATTGGTGAACATGCCACGTAGTTTAGACCGGTTGCATACTGTCTTCTTATTGGGTGTTCCGAGGTTGCAAATAGGACTTGTTACTATACTTACCTCGGGTTTATGTGCTTTAGTCAACCTACCACTAATGCCCCCAATACTACCCTCTGGAATATGTTCCGCATTGACTATATCTACCTCTGGACCCTCCCCCGTCGCCTAGTTTAAAAGCCCCTCTAACTTTTCGGCCATCTTCACTTCCAGCAGATTTGCACCCTCCTCATTTAGGTGCAGTCTGTCCCTTCCATAGAGCTGATGACCTACTGTGAAGCCGGCCCAGTTCTCCAGAAACTCAACCCCTCTTTACTATACCAGCTCCTCAGCCACTTGTTTACTTCCCTAATCTCCCTCTGCCTTTCTGGTATGGCTAGAGGTACCAGTAGTATTTCTAAAACTACTACCTTGGAGATCCTTTTCCTCAAATCACACAATCACTTTAAAGATACGCTTCTTTAAGTTCTGTTCACAAAGATGAGTACAGAGTAGAAGTACTTTTTTATACCTTTCTGGTTCACATACAGCTCTGTTCTTGCATATAAAGGATAACATTTACTTATTCTGGCTCATTTAAGAAATTCAGGGCTGAGAGATGACAGCAATTTGGTGAATGTTATTAAGAAAATGACAGAGCACAGGAACAAGGAATTCTCCTGCATTTCATGCATACCCTGTGCATTTTAAGAGACCTGGGGCGGTGCTTTTTGTAGACCTATTCAATAAATTATTGAACAGAAACAGTATAGTATCTATCCCAACCAGTCAGAACAGATCTTGTTCTGTTCTGCCTTTAATAAAATAAATTTGGCTTGATAGTGGTTATTGTACTTTGCACTTAGCAGACTGCTGTTTGCATTAATTAAACCAGTTAACTTTATACCAGTGGAATGTGCATAACAGCATGGTTTTATATTATTAGTTAAAATATTTTACCTGCTGTATAAGTATTGAACACGTCGCCATTTTTTTAGGTAAATATCTTTCTAAAGGTGCTAGTGACATGAAATTTTCACTACATGTCGGTAACAACCCATGCAATCCATTCATACAAAGAAACCAAAACAAATACCTTTAGAAATTAAGTTATGTGTAATAAAATGGAATGACACAGGGAAAAAGTATTGAACACTCGAAGAAAGGAAGGTGCAAAAAGGCATGGAAAGCCAAGCCACCATCTGAAATCTATCAGTAATTAGAAAGCAATCCTGCCCTTTGTCAATTAAAATTAATATCAGCTGGTTCAGTCTCAACTGATGGCCTATAAAAAGGCGTCTCATTACCAAGGTGTCACACAAGAAACATCTTATGATGGGTAAAAGCAAAGAGCTCTCTCAAGACCTTTCCAACCTTATTGTTGCAAAACATACTGATAGCATTGGTTACAGAAAGATTTAAAAACTTCTGAATGTTCCAGTGAGCGCTGTTGGGGCCATAATCCGGAAGTTGAAAGAACATCATTTCACCATAAACTGACCATGACCAGGTGCTCCTCGCAAGATTTCTGACAGAGTGAAAAGAGTTATCAGAAGAATTGTCCAAGAGCCCAGGACCACTTTTGGAGAGCTTCAGAAAGACCTGGAATTAGCAGGTAAAATTGTTTCAAAGAAAACAATAAGTATTGCACTCAACCGCCATGGTCTGTATGCATGCTCACTACGCAAGACTCCATTGCTGAAGAAAAAGCATGCTGAAGCTTGTTTAAAGTTTGCTGCACAACATTTAGACAAGCCTGTGAAATACTGGGAGAATATAGTCTGGTCAGATGAGACCAAAATTGAACTCTTTCAATACCATAATACACACCATGTTTGGAGGTTAAATGGCACCGCACATCACCCCAAAAACACTATACCAACAGCAAAGTTTGGAGGTCAGAAAATCATGGTGTGGAGCTAATTTTCAGCATACGGTACTGGCAAACTTCATATCGTTAAAGGAAGAGTGAATGGAAAAATGTACCAAGACATTCTTGATAAAAATCTGCTGCCGTCTACCAGGATGATGACTATGAAATGAGGAAGGACATTTCAGCAAATCAATGATCCCAAACACATAGCCAAGTAAACTTTCAGTTGGTTTCAAAGAAAGAAAATAAAGCTGCTAGAATGGCCCAGCCAATCACCTGACTTGGATCCAATAGAAAATCTATGGAAAGAACTCTATGGAGAGGCTCACGGAAACTTCAAGATTTGAAGACTGTGTGGAAGAATGGAAGAATGAACCAAAATCACACCTGAGCAATGCATGCGACTAGTTTCCCCACACAGGAGGTGTCTTGAAGCTGTCATTACCAACAAAGGATTTTGTACGAAGTATTAAATAAATTTCAGTTAGCGCATTCAAAACTTTTTCCCTGTGTCATTCCATTTTTTTTACACATAATTTCTGAACTCATTTGTATCGATGGATTGCATGGGTTGTTACTGACATGTAGTGAACATTTCATGTCAATAGCATCTTTAGAAATATATTTACCTAGAAAAATGGTGATGTGTACTTATTTTACCCGCTGTAAAGCTATCGTTTCATTGTTTTGAACAAAATAGGGGGAAGGGAAAAACCCTTAAAACCCCTGGCAAGATTTTATTAGGTCTGAGTCCTATAGGTATCAGGTGCGGCTAGTGCTCACTATTTCGGGGGTGCTGCACAAACTAGCACCAACACCCCCCCCTCCCCCACATACGGGGGACAGACAGCAGTGGTCCTAAGACTCCCTGGCCAATAGGGGCTTCCTGATTGTCCTGGAGGAGAATGAGGAAGACAAAAACGAATATTAATTTGCTATCGCCACACAAGTGGGTGTGCTCGGGGCGCGGTGCTCTGTGCCCTGAGCTCACTTTGTTTTGAAGCCTATTAGAGCCTCTGGCTCAAATCACATGCTTAAAAAAAATTTAAAAACACCATTGAAATCCATACGTCCAGCACCCCGCATGTAGATGGGGGGCCGGATGCATGGATTGGGAGGCGCCCCTGCGCCACTTATGGAGTGGCCGCTACTGATAGGTATACAGTGCCTTGCAAAAGTATTCACCCCCCTTGGCTTTTTACCTATTTTGTTACATTACAGCCTTTAGTTCAATGTTTTTTACTCCGAATTATATGTGGTGGATCAGAACACAATAATCTAAGTTGGTGAAGTAAAATTAGAAAAATATATGCATAAAACTATTTTTCAGAAATAAAAAACTGATAATTGGTATGTGCGTATGTATTCACCCCCTTTGTTATGAAGCCCATAAAAAGCTCTGGTGCAACCAAATTACCTTCAGAAATCACATAATTAGTGAAATGATGTCCACCTGTGTGCAATCTGTCACATTATCTGTCATTACATATACACACCATTTTGAAAGGCTCCAGAGGCTGCAACACCTAAGCAAGAGGCACCACTAACCAAACACTGCCATGAAGACCAAGGAGCTCTCCAAACAAGTAAGGGACAATGTTGTTGAGAAGTACAAGTCAGGGTTAGGTTATAAAAAAATATCCAAATCTTTGATGATCCCTAGGAGCACCATCAAATCTATCATAACCAAATGGAAAGAACATGGCACAACAGCAAACCTGCCAAGAGACGTCCGCACACCAAAACTCACGGACCGGGCAAGGAGGGCCTTAATGAGAGAGGCAGCACATAGATCTAAGGTAACCCTGGAGGACCTGCAGAAGTTCCACAGCAGAGACTGGAGTACCTGTACATAGGATGACAATAAGCCGTATGCTCCATAGAGTTGGGCTCTATGACAGAGTGGCCAGAAGAAAGCCATTACTTTCAGCAAAAAACAAAATGGCACGTTTTGAGTTTGCGAAAAGGCATGTGGGAGACTCCCAAAATGTATGAAGGAAGGTGCTCTGGTCTGATGAGACTAAAATTGAACTTTTTGGCCATCAAAGAAAATGCAACGTCTGGCGCAAACCCAACACATTACATCACCCAAAGAACACCATCCCCACAGTGAAAGATGGTGGCGGCAGCATCATGCTGTGGGGATGTTTTAAGTTGAGGGAAAGATGGATGGTGCTAAATACAGGGATATTCTTGAGCAAAACCTGTACCACTCTGTGTGTGATTTTAGGCTAGGACCGATGTTCACCTTCCAGTAGGACAATGACCCCAAACACACTGCTAAAGCAACACTTGAGTGGTTTAATGGGAAACATGTAAATGTGTTTGAATGGCCTAGACAAAGTCCAGACCTCAATCCAATAGAAAATCTGTGGTTAGACTTAAAGGTTGCTGTTCACAAGCGCAAACCATCCAACTTGAAGGAACTGGAGCAGTTTTGCAAAGGAGGAATAGGCAAAAATCCCAGTGGTAAGATGTGGCAAGCTCATAGAGACTTATCCAAAGTGACTTGGAACTGTGATAGCCGCAAAAGGTGGCTCTACAAAGTATTGACTTTAGGGCGGTGAATAGTTATGCACATTGACTTTTTCTGTTATTTTGTCCTATTTGTTGTTTGCTTCACAACAATTCACAAAAAAAAAAAAAAACATCTTCAACGTTGTGGGCATGTTCTGTAAATTAAATAATGCAAATCCTCAAACAATCCATGTTAATTCCAGGTTGTGAGGCAACAAAACACGAAAAATGGCAAGTGGGGGAATACTTTTGCAAGGCACTTTATGTGTATAATTTTAGGAAGACCCTCTCAAAACATCTGCTCACAAATCGAAAGAAAATTATACAGAGATTGTACAAACAGAATGGGAAGTTTGTGGCCAGCTTCATACAGTATGTGGAATTTCCCGATGCTATTTGTAATACAGTGCCTTTAAAAAAATACATTCATACCCCAAAATGTTCCGCATTTTGCCATGTTACAACCAAAAACATAAATGAATTTATTGGGATTTTATGTGATAGACCAACACAAAGTGGCACATAATTGTGAAGTGGAAGGACAATTATAAATGGTTTTCAAATTTTTTTACAAGTATTTGAAAAGTATGGTGTGCATTTGTATTCAACCCCCTTTACTCTGATACCCCTAACTAAAATCTAGTGGAACCAATTGCCTTCAGAAGTCGCCTAATTAGTAAATAGGGTCCACCTGTGTGTAATTTTATCTCAGTATAAATGCAGCTGTCCTGTGAAGCCCTCAGAGGTTTGTTAGAGAACCTTAGTGAACAAACAGCATCATGAAAACCAAAAGCCAAGGAACACACTAGACAAGTCAGGTATAAAGTTGTGGAGAAGTTTAAAGCAGGGTTAGGTTATAAAAAAAAATCCCAAGCTTTGAACGTCCCATGGAGTATTGTTCAATCCATCATCTGAAAATGGAAAGAGTATGGCACAACTGAAAACCTACCAAGACATGGCCGTCCACCTAAACTGACAGGGCAGGCAAGGAGAGCATTAATCAGAGAAGCAGCCAAGAGGCCCATGGTAACTCTGGAGGAGCTGTAGAGATCCAAAGCTCAGGTGGGAGAATCTGTCCACAGGACAGCTATTAGTTGTGCACTCCACAAATCTGGCCTTTATGGAAGAGTGGCAAGTAGAAAGCCGTTGTTGAAAGAAAGCCAGAAGAAGTCCCGCTTGCAGTTTGTGAGAAGCCATCAGGCCAATCTTAGAAGAAAACCTGTTAGAGTCTGCAAAAGACTTGAGACGGGGCAGAGGTTCACCCTCCAGCAGGACAACCCTAAAACATACAGCCAGAGCTACAATGGAATGATTTAGATCAAAGCATATTCATGTGTTAGAAAGGCCCAGTCAAAGTTCAGACCTAAATCCAATTGACAATCTGTGGCAAGAATTGAAAATTGTTGTTCACAGATGCTCTCCATCCAATCTGACAGAGCTTGAGCTATTTTGCAAAGAAGAATGGGCAAAAATTTCACTCTCTAGATGTACAAAACTGGAAGAGACATCCCCAAAAAGACTTGCAGCAAAGGTTCTACAAAGTATTGGCTGAATACAAATGGATGCCACATTTTTCACATATTTATTTGTAAAAAAAATGTGAAAAACATTTATCATTTTCCTTCCACTTCACAATGATATGCCACTTTGTGTTGGTCTACTCTATAACATAAAATCCCAATAAAATACATTTATGTTTTTTATTATGTTTTTTTTTACATGTTTGGCTGTAACATGACAAAATGTGGAAAATTTCAAGGGGTATGAGTACTTTTTCAAGGCACTGTATATTATCAAGAAAATTTATCCTTGCATTTTGTCTTATTTTGCCCAGGACAATTCTTACGTGAGCTGGATCCAGGACTGCCAGCAGAGGTTTCTGGGATGCGAGAAGGAGACCGTCTGCTAGCAGTAAATGGTCAGAGTGTGCAGAACCTGGAACATGAAGACATTGTCAACCTCATTCAGCAAAGTGGAAATCAAGTCAGTCTGGTTGTTATCAGCAATGAAGGAGACAGATTCTACACTGAGGTAATGGACCGATAATGCTATAAAGGTTTAATGTGCCTCATCCCATTTCAGATTTTCATATAAACACTTACAGAGCCTTTTACAGAAATGATAAATATTGTATGGTAAAGTACAGCCACGTCAGCACACATATATTACATTGCCAGATTGTGAAAAATTGATTTCTTAGCATAATTAATTAATTTAGCAAGACCTACATCTATACCAAATATTGGATGCACTGAGATTTCTAGCCATATATGAAAGTAACACTTGTTTCTCTTATAAATGTGTCAAATCTCAGCATCTTGAGCTTCTGACATGAGAAATACAATGTCTTATCTTCTCAGACACCTGTAAGAGGTAATTTTCCTGTAAAGTGACCCTTTCAGGGGATCAGCGACAGAGGTGAATCCTCATAGCTCTGTGTTGAAAAATATCACTGCCATGCTATTAGCACCAAAAATGTGTAACCTTCCACCTTCAATCGTTTACATTATATTCCAATCCTCACCATTGTTCTAGCTATTTTATACTGTATATTTAGCTATAGATTTATGTATACAATTGTAAAGGACCATTGCTTTTTTTTTTTTGCACAAACTTTTCAAAGAACAATGGACTATTCACTTTGGTCCTTGATCTTGCATTCTGATGTCCCCACCACATTAATGCACTCATGCAGTAAGATCAGTCTGGGAGGAAACAAACTACACATATGTACAGGTATCTGGATTGTATGAAGAAACTGGATCGCCCAGAGGTATGCAGAAACAAGAAGATACCAGCTCTGTGCAGATAATGTGGAAATTAAACCCAGAATATACTCAGGAACGTCATCTAAGAAATGCATTTAATAGCAGTAGTGATGCAATTACCATACCGTATTTCCTTATGCTGTTTTTCTCTTAATCAGATTGGTGTTTCACCTTTGCTTTTTTATGAAGATCAAACCGTTGACATTGTATCTACTCATGTTAAAGAATCAAATGGACAAATGTTGCAAGAATCCAAAATGAAACAGGTATGATACATGATAGAAACACACATTGCTGCCCAGTGCAAGGACTAATAACCTATGAATGGGTACTGATAAAACCAATAGGTTAAAAATATATAGTTAACCCATTAACTATTAATATATTTAAATACTATTAAAAAAATAACTAAAATTTGGCCAAATCCTTACAGCCAGTTGTGTTGATTACCTTGAAGCAGCAAAAATTTGCAACTGTAGCAAAATTTTCAGGTTTTAGGTGTGCTGTAACAAATGGTAGGTCAGATATCAGTGTGCTGCCACCGATACATGATAGATACAGTGTCAAACTAACTTTGCAGCCACCAATATGATGTGATGATAGGCTCACACAGAGATTTTCCAGCTCGGGGGGCCACAATCGGAGTTGCAGCAGACTGAGTGAGCGGCGCTGGAGTCAGTTAACTCCACAGTTAACTGATTAGCCAACAGCTGTCACTCCATGTTTTATCATAAAAACAAGCTGCTTTCAATACCTATGTTAACATTTCTGACTTTTAAAAAATGTCTCTAATGCACATTGTCACACCAGACAGGGATATTTCAGAGATTTACAATATAGTAGCTCTTCTTTGAAAGGCAGGGGTTTTTTAGTTATTATTTAGAACATCTATAATGATTTTAAATTATTGTTTAATAAAAGAAAAGGGAAGACAATGCAAACAAAATATTTGCAGAAAAGGGGATTTTACAACAGAGCAGCAGACAAAATAAATGTGAAAAGAAAGAGTACCTAAAGTGGCAATACCCCCCCTTTAAACACTTACCTGAGGCTGTCAGCGATCCAGTGTTGTACCCAGCTACAAGTGTTCTCTCTTCCTGGTCAGGAGACTCAGGCAGCATTGGGAGCCATTGGCTACTGAGGAAGGAGCGGGGGGGGGGGGGTATTTTATTGTAAAAAAAAATTAGGCTTTACAATCACTTTAAAGCCTCTCTACTAAGTATGCTTTAAATGGTGCCTATAATTTAAAAAAACTGTGCAAATACCTATTTTTTTAATTTGAATCTGTTTCATAGCACTCACATGACCGCACAGTATCAAGTTCTGGGCAGCTGCTGCAGCTGGTGAGAGGAGACCTCAGCAACGGCTAGAACTATGGGCCAGTGGAGTGACATCACTGCTCTGGTAATTACTCAATATTGCCGATTCTTGCAGCAGCTGTCCAGGACCTGGAGCTGTGCAGTCATGTGAGCGCTAAGAAACAGATTGTGAAAAAGGTATTAACAATGTGCAGCAGTTTTAAAAGCAGAGGGAAGGCAACATTTAAAGCTTACATGTTATGATTTTCACTTTGGTGGTAAAGGAGAGCTGAAGACTGCTGATGCAGTTCCTCTTTTCTGGTCCCTGAGAAGAGTGTTGACAGAAATGACCTGACCAGTCAAGGGGTCTGAGCAGTGGCATAACTACCAGAGTCGCAGAGGTCGCGCCTCCGACTGGGCCCTGGTGTTCCGCCACTGTGGGGCTCCAGGCAGTCTTGTGAACCATCCATTACTGTAGGAACAGTTTGAAAAAGTAGCCTGATTTCTTCTGTCTGTAGGACAGGAGAATCAGTCTGTAAATGTAGGGACAGGCGCCTGCAGCTGAGCTGAGTGTCTATGACACTCTCACCCAGCCCAGTGAGCACACTCCCCCTTCCCCTCACGGATGGGAGAGGAGAATACAACCTGCTCCTCCTCTCACCCCTGTTCCTCCTGTGTCTGCCCAGACTGCCCACTCTCCTATCCCGATATGCAGCTGTATCTGACAGAAAGGAGAAATACGAATGATGATGCTGCCTGATCAGGTAAGAGCTTCAGCCCTCCAGTGAGTGAACACTGAGCAATGCACTATACTGTGATCACTGACCTGTTCCCATCTCTCTCCCTTCTCTCCCCCATCTGTCACTCTCCCTCCCCTGTTCTTGTAAGAGCTTCACAAACTTGTTCACTTCCAGGTAGCACTCAGGCAGCCCATATATTGATTGCTTTTTTTTCGTTCAACCATTGGGTTACCAAAATAAATATAATCCAATTCCCCCATCTACACATTCAAGGTGGATAGAGGAATCCTCCCACCGAGTCAGTGACGGAACTACCAAGGTGGCACTTGCGACTGGGTTTCCAGCCTCCTCTTGCTGTCCTGCCCCTGCTATTAACAAAGCCGATCTGGTGTCCCTGTCCCCATGGCAACGGTGGAAGCACATTAGGACCCAGTGCTGGTTACATTATGTGGCTGATGGACACATGCATGGGGGGGCAGCACTACTGGTTGTAGACAGCTGGGCTCTCTGCCGGCGTTCGCCTAGCAGCGATGACATTGCATAGCCTTCTCTGTTGACATGGAGATCGGGTTGCAATCCATGCGATGCTTCCGATCAGATCTAATATTAAATATGATAGTGGTTCTATTGATCAGAGCCCCCACCTTACTGGCATGGAGAACACACAGCTGCTGAACATATTGTTGATGTATTGTATATGTGATTGTACTTTTGATTCCAATAAATACTGTGTTTATGTCCACATATTAGATCCGATTGGGAGCATCACCCAGATCGCATCCCGATCAGGATGTCAACAGAGAAGGTTATGCAGCATCACCACTGCTAGGCAACCAGCGGAGATCTGAGCTGTCTACAACCAATAGAGCCGGCCTTTCTGCACATGCACTCATCAGCCCCATAATGTACCCAGCAATGGATCCTAATGCGCTGCCGCTGTAATGGAGACAGACGCTGGACCGACATTGTCATTAGCAGGGGCAGGACAGCAAAAGGAAGTTGGGAACCTCCACAGTGGTGTAGCAAATGTGCAAATGAGTGAAGGGAAGGCCAAAATGTGCTGCTGGTGAGGCCATAATTACAGGCTCCCTGCATTCTGTCTCAGCAGTGGCTTTCAGACCGATCCCTCAGTCAGCTCACAACCAAAAAATAGAAGTCACATATGTGACATCCATATCAGTTCTGATTTTTCCTCCATCTTGTGATGCAGAAAAAAGGGACCCCTGTAATCCCTATGGGTGGCTAAATATGATCAGTCGTGCGATTCACCCATATATGGTCAGTCAGTAAAAGTGGACCTGGGCATAAAATGTTTCCATTTGTTGTAACGAACTTGAACGAACCCGAAGGTGAGTAGATATAGGTGGACACACATCCGCTTACACCTGACCACCCATTGCAGTCTGCTTTTGTAAAAACAGGTTAAAAACGGACTGATGGAAATGCTGCCAAGTCTTGCATCCCCCTGGGAAAATCCACAGCCTCCAACAATCAGCTGTTGGCTACACAAAGTAGAAGAAATAAATAAGATGGAGGATCTAATACCTTCAGTGCAACACAAACAAAAAAAATACTCCAAGCTTTGGTGGCTGTGGAATATGTTTGTGATTTCAGATGAAGGAATAGCTATGTTTGGTTCATAAACACCACAAAATAGGCTAACTGCCCTGGTTGATGTTACTCTTCACTACCCCAGGATTCATATACAATAATAATTTCCTCACCCCCCCCAATTTTTTTCCCTTCTTCCCATCCCCTCCCCCTTTTGCTTCTAGTCTCTTCCAATCTTCTCTAATTTCTCCCAATTTATTATTTTCTTCCTGTGTAAATGGAACAGGACATAGGCAGCTCCTTATTACACGTTCGGTGATTCATTTTCTAGACTTTAGAATGAAGTGCTATTCTCTACCAGAACTGCATTCTACCAGGCCTGTACTGGCCATCGGGACTACAGGGAGTTTCCCGGTGGGCTGATGGCTCAGTGGGCTGGTTTCAGTGACAGCCTGTCAAAGTAATGGCTTTCTTGGTTCGCCCTCAACTTCACACAGTGATGTGAGAAAGATGAGAAAAATACAGAGGAGAATAAGTGAAATAGTAAAAAAGGTTAGTGAGGACTCCTTATGTTATGCTACTTATGTTTTTTTGCACAATTGCGTATAGTTTATATACTGTTTTTGTGCTTGTTTGCACAAATAAAGTGGGCCGGTCTGGATGAAGTCCAGGGCCAAATTTTTATCCCAGTCCAGCCCTGCATTCTACTGATGTTATGTATATTTTGAGTTGATTTCATGGTTTAGAGATGTCACATGCAATTTATTTGAATGTATTGTAGATTATACATTACTGCTGTAATGCCTTGGAACTGCCTCCTGTGGTTTAAATAAAATATTTGAAAAAAAATAATGGACTGATGGAACATGAAAGGTCAATTCCTGTTCTCTAATAAATACTCATGGCTTGTAAATATTTGTATTGCACTAAATTATGATAAGTTCAATAGCGCAGAGAACAAAGTTGAAGTACAACTATGCTAAAGTAGAATATAAAGTGTACCATTCAAAATAGCACTATATTACAGTGTTTCGCAACTCCAGTCCTCAAAGCACCATAACAGGTTATGTTTTCAGGATTTCCCTCAGATGAAACAGCTGTGGTATTTACTAAGGGAGTGAAACTGATCAAATTACCTGTGCAAAATAATGGAAAGCCTAAAAACATGACCTGTTGGGGTGCCTTGAGGACTGGAGTTGAGAATCACTGCTATATTATATCTATCTTATATATACATATGATTATATATGTTACATATAATTGATGTGTGGTATATCATATAACTGATAAGTCGTAACTGGTGTGTCGTTATATTATTATTTATAAGTTCAATAGGACATAGAAAAAAGTTGAAATAGAACTATGCTAAAGTAGGATATTCAATCTAACACTGAAAATAGCACCATATATACTGTATATATGTATTGCAAATAGGTTTTCTTTAATACATGTTATTTTTTTATACAGGCAGAAACTTCATCACAGTCTGAAATGCACAAGGAAAGCACAGTGACACAGAACAGCGAAGAATAAAAGAAGCATTTGCACCTTACATGTTATATTTAATTCCCATTATGTACAGTATATTATATTAATAAATTCAGTATCCTTAATTTAAAAAAATATATGTAATCTGTACTGTAATATCTAGTATTGTCACTTTTTTTTGTAGATCACACATTAACTAAAGACTATATGGTGAAGATAAAGTGGCAATACATCTAAGACTGATGTTTTCATGGGAGAGACTCCATGGCAAGAAGGGACAAAACTGGAAGATCTCAATGTTGGGCACCGCGGCTGTACAACATAAAATCTTCCCGCCTCGGGGGCCATAGGTGCTGCATACAGTTAATAGAAATCAATGAGTGTACTCATCATGTGTACAGACATACGACTGTGGTTGAAGACTGCACCCAGTGGTGTATGTCCGCATTAATGTGCATGTTTAGGTAAGTACTGGCATATACTCACATATAACCACTGATTTTATGGGTGGCTGTATGCAGCTCCTGTGGCTCCCAGGCAGCAAAATACTTCAGCATTTTACATTGTACAGATCCAGATGCCTGTGTGCATGAGGCCTTGGAGTCCTTGACTGTTATATAACACAGTACTTTTTTCAGAGCACAACATCCGCACACCACCCCAGTGGTATGAACTGGCCATCCCAGGGATCAGGCATTTTGCCTTGTCTTGCAATGGGTCTGCACTGGAATAGCCAACACAGTCCCACTGTCCCTGGTGTGAATGTACCTTGAGAGAGAGAGAAGAAACCAGTATGTGATTTAATCCACATGCATCTTTTCTTAAATGTCAGCAATCTTTGCTTTGTGTTTTAAATTTTAGCACGTTTTCTAGCTTAATTTTTGGATAGAAGAGGAATGATCACATAAGTGATTCAAATTGTTCTTGTTATAAAGTTCTTGTTAGTTATAACTACTTCTTCTATAGTAAGACAATAACATCAATTGCTAATGATTCCAAAATTTTCAGGCTACCAACAATAAGCTATGACATTGTATAATGTGACCAAATGTTTTATTTATCTGGGCCTTTTCTGCATATACCTATAAATTCTACACACTGAAGTTCCCAGCCAGATATTTTATTCTCTCAATGAGAAAAGTATTTTATTGACCCTGCTATACCATAGGCATTTAAAGAAAGCTTCCAAGGGATGTAAGGCTTTGAATAGACTTCCAGTAGAGGCAGCGAGTCAGTCACCAGTAAGTGGATTCAAACATGCTTGGGACAAATTTAGATCTAAACTAGACAAAAAAGTTAAATAGACATATAAAAAAAAAGGGGGCAGACTTGATTGATCACTTGTTTTTTTTTCTGACGTCAATCTTCTATATAATTTGTAGTGTGGACCTCTCTCACCATTCACACTAATGGAAGCCTGGTTTAGTTGGAGTTATATCTGATATAGATATCCACATGTTACATTACTCTTTATTTCCTATTCCTAAGACTTCTACAAAAATGCACTGAAAGCGGAGTGCCAGTCGTTTTTGTGTTTATTAAAAGTCAGCAACTCCAAAAAGTGTAGCTGCTGAATTTTAATTAAAAAAACACTCACCTGTCCCACGATTTAGCGATGTGGCCGCCCAAACCCTCAATTCTCTCCCTCTCACCAGCGCTGGCACTACAACTGTGGGCACCTGGCTGTGACAGGTTCACGGCCGGGTGCGCACTGTGCCTCTTGAATGGTCAGGCAATCTTCTGGGACATGTGACGTGTCCCAGAAGATTGCAGGGAGGGAGGGGGAGAGGCGAACTTACACTCGGATCGCCTAGGCGGTCTGAGCAGAAGTGGGAGCGGGTAGCCAAATGTGGCATAGGAGGGGGGGAGGAGTGCTTAAAGTGAAACTTCCCCTTTAATGCGGAGCTCCACTTTAAAGGATCTTATTATTGTCACCAGTATTGCCTCTGGTCTCCCAACAGCTCTTGTAATGAGTTATTTTGCACTGACGTCACCAAATCTCACTCCAAATCTCCTGAGACTACCAGTCAGGGGAGCAGTGCCGTAGGTTTCACACTGCAGATACACAGTTATGAGGCTGTAGATACAGAAGTGCCTAGGCACCCTCACATTTCAGAAAGTGCTCTGCTAGTTTTCAGTAAGAATTCCAGACAAAAGGTAATTTTTTATGGTACTGTTTAGGCACAATAACATTTCGTAATGTTCCCTAAAGATGTCAAATTTTTTCAAGTCCACTTTAAAGGTGGACATAGAGATCTGGCATATCAAGCTAGCTCTGCTCATTTCTGTCTTATCAGAAAATATGAATAGACTATTGGTAGCAATGGCGGCTGGGGGTTATTTTTTTTTTAGGTGGAGGGGCGGCAAACAATCCACCTGCTGGTCGGTCGGGTCATGGAGGACGGTATCCTCTGCCCCTCCCTCCCCCCCCCCCGGGTCAGTTAGTCAGTAGTTGGGGCCCCCGCACTTACCCCATCTCACGGGCGGCTTCTCTCTGGGCTGCGGGAGGCTTCCTCTGCGTCTCCTCCTTCCTCCTCCTGGCGGCCAATCCGATCGGATTTTCTTTTGGGCATTCAGGTGACGGGTCGCTTCCTGATTGGCCGAGAGGTGAATCAGTGTTACAATAGCGAATATTCATTCTCTATTGTCACACAACTGAGCCTCTGGCTCTAATCATGCGCTTCAAAAAAAAAAAAAACCCTGATTGGAATCCATGCATCCAGCGCCCCGCCTGTAGATCAGGGGGCCGGACGCATGGATGGGGGGGTGGCGCCCGTGCGCCCCCTATGGACGAGCCGCCACTGATTGGTAGAAATGTTTCAACCGGCCTGATTGTTAACAGAATAAACAGCCATCTTCTGCATTCTGCAGGTAAAGTTGTTCACACTCCATACACAGGGAGATTACACAATAGCATTGAAAATGCTTGTGTTATGAAAAAACCTGTACCTGTGTATGGCAGGCTCTGCTCAATATATGATCTGTATAATCATGTAACTTGTAAATAAGCAATACATAGAAGTTAGCATGCAGTTGTAAGGAAAAAAAGTTGTTAGATGTCAAGAGGATTTAATCCACAGTCCTGCAGCATCTGTTTGTATTGATGATGGATTGAAAGGGATTCACGTGTCCACTTCTGCTCAGCCAGGGTAAGCTTTTGCAGTAATTGATCCAAGCATGACTATGAGAGAAAGAGAGAGAGAGAGAGAGAGAGAGAGACCAGAAGCAGTTAGATAGAAGGTATCTGGCATTTTCATTTTTGGTATCAGCCAACTTCACACCACCCATATAGATTCCTGCAACATTAGCTTCTGACACTGGTTTAGGTTTGGCTGGCAATGATTAGCTGGCAGAAAGCACCACTGCAGGAGTGCTTTGGATACTTTTCCTGCAGTGACCTTCTGCTTCTTTCACTGAATTTTCTGTATGTACAGACTTCACAGTGGGTTTGCCTGGTGTGCAAATTATATTTATTTAGCTCCCTCCCCTAATAATTCTACATTGGGCCTAATTCATATAATTCTTCATTGGCCCCAATAACCAGACTATCTATATAATTCTCCATTGGCCTTAAAAACCGGACCCCATCTACCTATATAATTCTCCATTGGCCTTAAAAACCGGACCCCATCTACCTATATAATTCTCTATTGGTCCTAAAAACCAGACCCCATCTACCTATATAATTCTGTATTGGTCCTAAAAACCAGACCTCTTCTACCTCTATCATTCTCTATTGGTCCTAAAAACCAGACCTCTTCTACCTATATAATTCTTCACTGGCCCAAATAGTCAGACCCCTCCTATCTGTATATTTCTCCATTGGCCCCAATAGCCAGCCTCTCCTATCTATACAATTTTCTATTGGCCCTAATAACCAGGCCTCTCCTACCTATAACCGAGCACACACTTGAATCTGGAATTACACTGCCTTTTCCATGTTGCTGTTCTCAAAATAGATGTGATGTATACTGGCAGACATGTTGTAATAAATATTACAAATCTCTTAATCTAATAATGTCAGTATTAATGGGTTAAAATAATAAAGCAACCAGGTAATTTTGTACGTCTTCAAAATATTTGCTACACTGCCATGATTGTATATTGTAAAAAAATTTGAAGCGATTCTAAAAATACTTTTTTTTATAAAATAAATACATTATTTGCCATTGTATCTCTTGTGTTTTAATCTTTATTGGGGACTCTCAAATCAATCACACATATTCCTGAGCACTGGAATTTAGATATCCTATTGGGAGGATGCAGCTGTACTCATGTCAAGTTTTCTGTGACCAAAAGCATTTTTAAACTTTTAAAATGTGAGATGTGTGAATGATGGTTAATGTAGATAGGAAAATATATTGAAAAAGTTAGTGTTACTAAACCCACAACAGTACAATCAGTCTGTATATGCAGTAAAGCATGCTTGATATACTCAGTGTGGAACCTAAGGGGTTAAAGAGGAAGTAAACTTCCTCTGCAGACATTTACCTATAAGTAAGCCTATAATAAGGCTTACCTATAGGTTGTGAAACTATCTCCTAAACGTGTACCATTTAGGAAATATTTACATTACATCCTGCCAGTAACATCACTGGCGCATGTGCTCTGAACGAATGGCCACGGGTGCCGCTCCTTCCGAGCCCTGTGCCGTGAAAGGCAGGTCCGACGCGCATGCATGGGAGTGACGTCATCGCGGCTACAGCCAATCACAGTGTCGGAGCCCGTGAACCCGGAAGAAATTTCGGGAAAAATGTCAGCCGTCTCAGTGGTGTGCGGGTGCCGCTGCAACAGCTTCATTCTAAGGTAAGTGTTTCATAATGAGCTAGTATGTGGTGCATACTAGCTCATTATGCCTTTGTCTTGCAAGGTTTTTTTATTTTAATTTATTTTTTTCAGAGTTTAGAACTTCTTTAATCCTCTGCATTGTGTAAAAAGGCTGTTTGATCCTGTCTTCTCTAAACCTCCTCTTCTTCCACTGTCCCCAATCCATCTCCTGATAGTTCAGAGCTTTTGGGGCACTCTGCACATGCTCAGTTTGGTGTGTATTGCTAGAGAGTTTGTTTTTTTCTTGAGACAGTGCATGTGATCAGCACAGGGCCAATCAGCACTGTCCAGACAGAGGGTCAGGGATTCTGCAACCTTACAGGACAGTCAGAGGAGAATGAAAACTCCTCCTACAAGCTTTAACCACTAGCCGACTACCCGCAGCAGAATGGCTCCCCTGCGCTAATCGCCGTAGCTGTACGGCGGCCGCTTTAAGGGGTATAGGGGGCGCGTGTGCGCCTGCTGCGTGCCTGAGGAGCTGATGCGTGTGCCCAGCGGCCGCGATGTCCGCCGGGCACCTGCGATCGCTCGTGGAAGAGCAGGAACATGGATGTGTGTGTAAACATCCACATCCTGTCAGGGGAGAGGAGACCGATCATGTGTTGCTAGTATATAGGAACACCGATTGGTCTCCCCCCCCAGTCAGTCCCACCCCCCCCATTTAACCCCTTGATCACCCCCTAGTGTTAACCCCTTCACTGCCAGTGACATTTACACAGTAATCAGTGGCTATTTATAGCACTGATCGCTGTATAAATGTCAATGGTTTCAAAAAAAGTGTCTGATCTGTCCGCCACAATCCCGATAAAAATCGCAGATCGCCGCCATTACTAGTAAAAAAAAAAAATAATAATAATAAAAATGCCATAAATATCCCCTATTTTGTAGACGCTATAACTTTTGTGCAAACCAATCAATATATGCTTATTATGACTTTTTTTTTACCAAAGATATGTAGAATACATATCGGCCTAAACTGAGGAAAAAATTTGTTTTTGTTTTTTTAAAAATTGGGATTTTTAATATAGCAAAAAGTAAAAAATAGTGTTTTTTTTTAAATTGTCGCTCTTTTTTTGTTTATAGCGCAAAAAATAAAAACCGCAGAGGCGATCAAATACTACCAAAAGAAAGTTCTAATTTGTGGGGAAAAAAAAAGACGTCAATATTGTTTGGGCACAGCGTCGCATGACCGCGCAATTTTCAGTTAAAGCGTCGCAGTGCCGTATCGCCAAAAATGGCTCGGTCAGGAAGGGGGTTAATTCTTCCGGGGCTGAAGTGGTTAACTAGACACTGATAGAAGTCACACGAGTGCTCTAACTGCTGATGAAAAAAGGTATGTAGCAGTTTATATTTACTAAAATAACTGCATTTCCATGTTCTGTGTACGGAGGGAGATCAGATATAGTGAATGCAGGATCCTGGGTTTAGTAACACTTTAAAGTATTTGTGAACAGAATATAAATAAATAACACTGTAAGGAAGGGAGTATTGTCTTTCTGCCATAATCACATTTTAATAGTGGTTGGAAAGCAAAGGAGGCTGTGCGGTCACATGACTGTCAAACAAAACATTTTGAAAATGAATATTAAAATGTGATTATACTTACATATGTAACTATGTAACTATAATCATATTTTAATATTCATTTTAAAAATGTTTTGTTTTTTATTTCCATTTTGTTTGACAGTCATGTGACCGCACAGCCTCCTTTGCTTTGTTTTTTCCCTTAGAGAGGAAGAATATAGTGGTTGGAAAGAGGATGACCTCTTGCCAACCACTATACACAGCAGGAATACACACTGCCCGTCTGTGTGCGCTGTTTTCCAGCAGCTGCCGTGTTGACAGTGTGACTCTTGCAGGGAGCTGCTGCAAATCAACACAGCAGGGCTGGGCAAGGGGCGTGATGGCCAAACTGACTACGTGAGACATGGGCACGCTGTGCATGAGCACAGCATCCTGCATCTATATTTAAAAAGCATACAGTGCATTCATAATGTCACCCAGTTCACTTTTTTCAATTTAGTTATGTTGCTGCCTGATACTACAGTTCTTTAGAATGATTTTGTCTCCCGTTAATCTACGCTTAGTACCCCATAATAACAAATTGAAAACAGAATTTTAGAAATGCTTGCAAATGTATGAAAAAGGAAAAACTGAAATATCACATTGGCATAAGTGCACCATAACAAAATTGAAAAAAAAGTGAAGGAGTCTGAATTCTTTATGAATGCACTGTAGATCCACAAACTGACCACGCCAGCGTGGATTGGCTTCTGTGCTTGGTGTGGACAGAGTGAAACCAGCAAAAGGAGGGGAACTGGTAGGATCACCAGGTCTTTCAGGGGAAATAAGGATGTCAATAAAGAACAGAATACATTTTACCCACAACAGCGTAGCTAAACAGACACATACGTGCAGGGGTGTAACTAGAAATAGCAGAGCCCCATAGCAAAATGTTGTATGGGGCCCCCCTGCAAACAGACTCCCCCCCCACAGCTGCCCTAGTGTCAATGCAGCGTGACCTGTGCCACATACAGCATGACCTGTGCCCAATGCAGCGTGACCTGTACCCAATACAGCGTGACCTGTGCCCCATACAGCGTGACCTGTGCCCAATACAGCGTGACCTGTGCTCAATGCAGCATGACCTGTGCCACATGTAGCGTGACCTGTGCCCCATACAGCGTGACCTGTGCCCCATACAGCGTGACCTGTGCCCCATACAGCGTGACCTGTGCCCAATACAGTGTGACCTATGCCCAATACAGCGTGACCTGTGCCCAATACAGCCTGGTCTGCCTGTGACCCATACAGCCCCACCTATGCAGAGGAAGAGGCAAGCCACCCGGATCAGCAGAGAGCGGGACTGCCCGCTGTAATAGCTTTCATTTGAATTTCCTGTCTTCCCGGAGCTCATCGTCACATAGCCCCACCTCTTGGCCCGACGCCTTTGATGATGTCACATGTCCCGCATTGGATTGGCTTTCTGTCTATCAAAGGCGCCGGGCCAAGAGGTGGAGCTATGTGATGTGAGCCCCGGGAACACTGGAAGTTCTAATGAAAGTTCTTACATCGGGCAATTCAGCTCTCTGCTGATACGGACAGCTCGCCTCTTCCTTTCCTCTCTCTTCCCCTGGCTGGGAGACTGTGCTGGCGGTGCTCTTATCCTCACTGGGCCCCACTCAGCTGCATGCCCCATAGCGCCCCCATGGGTCGCTATGGTGGTAGTTACGTCCCTGCATACGTGTGATTTTGTTTTTTGGGATAATATACATTTTAAGCAGAACCCCCGATGATGACCCCACTGCAAGACATATTAACAACCCTGGGGTTCATTAATATAATATTAGATTTTTTTCTGCGGATCCGTCCAATTTCTTGCATCAGGACTATTGTCCTGCATTTTTCAAGATGCCTTTCAAACCAAAGAGTACTGCTGGCGGGCCTCTAGTGGTTTAGCTGGGCTCCATCTAACTGGCATATAAACTGACCTTCTATACATTCCACGTGACCATATTCTGCATGGAGACAGACATGTTTTCCACATGTGCAGCTCTCTTGTTGACGGACTCTGATATTGTCCTGTAGAACAGTGCTACTGCTAATCTCAAGGAAAGGCTGTACAAATTTGGAAATGGTAATTTCATGGATCTCCCTACATAAATCTAACTGTATGATTATTGGGAACTGACGCCTTTTCATACACCATAAACATGTCTTGATGCCTGTACACCTCTGTTAGAAACAGCAGCCAGGTTTTTTTTCCAGCTTAGTGACCTTGGTGTTTCCATAGGACACCCAAAGATATGCCACTGTACATGAAAATAAAGGTAATGTTTTGCCTTCCATTTTTTTTTTTTTTAACAACCGTAAAGGTTCATAAATATGGGCACTGAGACACATATCAAATTTTGACATGCGACTGTCTGCATTCACTTCTATGGGATGCCTGCACACAGTTCTAAGGTGGATGAAGGCACAGCAAAAAAAAAATATTTTAGAAGGGTTAGAAGTTCTAACCCTTTGTCATTTACTAACAATATGTTTTTTGGATCCCCATGGAGAGATTTCCTATCATTTCCTGTGCTGACAGGAGGTGAAGGAAAATCTCCCCAGGAAAAAGACACATATGGCCATAAAAACCTGACACAGGCTCTAACCCTTCCTAACCCTATCCAAAATAAATAAAAAATGTAGGGATGTGAGGGCAGGAAGCAGAGAAATGATATTTTAAGGCATACCATAGAAAAAAAAAACAGTCACAATCATAACATACACATGTGGGGTACATGTTGAGATAAATAGGGTGAGACTTAGGGTAACTAGTTTGTTGCTTGTTTCTAATACATATCCTTCTATATGTTGCAGTAATAGTAGTAGAAACAATTACTTACATGCAGTATAGTCTGATATTCTGCCTCCATGTTTTCAAGATCTCTCCTCAATTCTGTGATTTCAGCTTCTTTCTCTTGTGCCATGTGCTCTGATTCCTCTTTAAGGGTCTGCAGATCTTCTTGGCTTATGGCTGTAGATGTTAAAAATAAAGAAAAAATTTCAAATGTGACAACTGTTCATTCTGAAATATTTTTGCTTGTGCTGTTAAAGTTTATCCCAAAAACATGAATGTAATGTATCGCAGCTTAGTAATCCTTAGATTACTACATCCAGACAAGTGAAGGACACTCTCCAGGAGGTGGACGTATCATTGTCAAAGTCTACAATCAAGAAAAGACTTCACAAGAGCAAATGCAGAGGGTTTACCACAAGATGCAAACCATTCATAAGCCTGAAGAATAGAAAAGCCAGATTAGACGTTTCCATAAAAAAATATAAAAAAACCAGACCAGTTCCGGAAAAGCATTCTTTGGACAGATAAAACTAAGATTAATCTGTACCAGAATGATGAGAAGAAAAAAGTGTGGAGAAGGCTTGTAACAGCTCATGATCCAGAGCACACTACGTCATTTGTAAAACATTTGGGGGGGCAGTTTAATGGCATGGGCATGCATGGCTTCCAGTGGCACTGGGTCATTGGTGTTTATTGATGATGTGACAGAAGACAGAAGCAGCCGGATGAATTCTGCAGCGTTTAGATCCAAAACATACTGCAAAAGAAACCCAGGAGCTTTTGCAGGAAAAGAAGTTGAATATTTAGCAATGGCCTGAGTCAATCCTTAAACTGCGCAGAGGTTTTTTCACTGTCAGGGCAAAAAGGATGTGGAACTCTCTTCCACAATTGGTGGTGGCAGCAGGGAGTGAGGATATTTTTAAGAGACTCTTGGATGTGCATCTTAACGAACACAACATAAAGGGATATGGGAAATAATTATAGACACTGACACAAGTGCACCTACACAGGTTGAACTGGATGGACTATTGTCTTTATTCAACCTACCTACTGTGTAACTATGTAATCACCTGATCTCAACCCAATTGAGCATGCGTTTCACTTACTGAAGACAAAACTAAAGGCAGAAAGACCCACAAACAAAGAACAACTGAAGACAGCTGGCAAAGCATCAGAAAGGAGGAAACTCAGTCTTTGGTAATGTCCTTGGGTTCCAGACTTCAGGCAGTCGTTGCCAGTAAAAGATTCTCAACAAAAAATTAAAAATGAACATTTTATTTATGATTATATTCATTTGTCCAATTATATTTGAGCCCCTGAAAATGGGGGGACTGTGTATAAAAATGGCTGCAGTTCCTAAAATTTGTACTTCATGTTCAACCCCTTGAATTAAAGCTGAAAGTCTGCACTTCAAATTCATTTGGATTGTTTCATTTTAATTTTATTCTAGTGGCATACAGAGCCAAAAATATGAAAATTGTGCCTGTGTACAATTATATATGGACCTAACTGACTGTAAGTGTTCTCATATAAATATATTAGCCTTAAACATTACAAATGTAGAACCCTCCTACACCCCATAGACAGGATACTCCTCCAGAGGCAGGGGCAGGCTAGCATTTCACTCCAGGGCTGAGTCCATGGCTAAAATGGGGGGAAAACGTGAAAGGATATTTGGCTCCAGTCACTTTTTGTCTTTTTAGAGTATTATTGCAGAACGGTTAAAGAGGTGAGGGTTATGGGTCCCATATACCGTAGTAGATTATTTACAGACTCTCCAGATCAATGTCCAGCTTCACAGTGTCAGAACCTTCAAGCCGACCAGGCAACACTGTAAGCACGTTTCCAAATTTCAGTGAGTCCTCCAGGTGAGTCACCAGACACTTCTGAGAGACCAGTCTGCTTCCTGTGTCTCTCCAGCAAGGGGCCTCCCCTGGGTCTTCTTGCCACAGTTTTCTTCAGACCAGGTCATACATCTTCAGCACATTAGGCCCTAAAACAGGCTATTGGGCCAAACAGTGTAGAGCTCTATCCAGGAGCACCTCCTCAGCCTAAGGCAAGAGAGAGAGAGAGAGAGAGAGCACATGGCTTGTCCCAAATATTTATATCCTCCCCCAGCATGCACAAGTGGCCAAAACCTTCTACTGGATTGGATGAAGAAAATATAAAATACTCATAACTTAGTTTTGTTTGTGAAATATCATGTTATAACCAGTGAAACCAGTGACATCTACTGGCAACAGTGAGAAATCGCAAGCCAACTTAAAGTGGAACTTCACCCAAAAGGGGAAGTTCCACTTTTTCTCCTCCTCACCCCCTCCCATATTTAGGATGTTTTTTTCAGGCGGGAGGAGTGGGTACTTGATTTCGATAGGTACCCGCTCCAGCTTCTGGTCAGATCACTGTGCCGATCTGAGCGGAAGTTCGGCAGCCCTTCCTTCCCCCACAGCCTCTTTAGACACATTACAGGTCTCAGGACTGTGGAACCATTTACGGGGTGCAGGGTGGCTCGTGCATGCTCAGTGGGCAGCCGGCTGGGAAGCTGCAAGACTGGCAAAGAGCCAGGTCAGATGAGGTGTGTGTGTTTTTTTAAATTACTGTAGCTGCTGACTTTTACATTTTTGTTTACAGGGTGAAGATCCTCTTTAAGCTTAGAAAAAAAAACAGGTGAAAAATTATACAATCAGTCTGAGCTAAGTACAACCCAGCCAAAAACTAAAATCAACATATTAGCCCCTGTGTAGGTCAGGGGGGCTACATAAACATGTAAAGAAAATATCTGCAAAACAACATTACGTTCTCTTTGAAATGCAGCATTTGTATTGTATGCACCGTGTTTGCACATACTATATGTTTATGAGTTTAATACAGGGGTTTATTTCTCACATACACAGTTGTAGTTTTAATTTGGCCACCTCTTCCTCCAGGGCCTGTATACATGATGAGCTCTTCTGTTCCAAATCTTGATGCTGACGAGTCATTTCTGATAGATGAAGAATAGAAATAGTAAATAAAGACAATAAATCATACAGAAGCAAAAAACTGTTTTTATTTGCTATTTATGACCCATTTATTTTCCAAGACTTGGTATAAAAAAAATAATATGTTACTCTCACCCACTGGATGCACTGGGCATCGCTGCTCTACCCTCAACCCCACCCTCCGCAATTTAAATTACATTTTATTTTTCTTTTGTAAATTTACCTTTTCAATTTTGCTTTTTGACTGCCCCCCCTGGCCACCATTCTTGCCTAGACACAAATGATGTCTCCACAGTTTTGAAGCCTCTTGGGATATGTACAAAACATATCGCAGGATGCCTAACTGTCCATTCACAGGGGCCAAAGGAGGGTGGGTGCATCATCAGGAAGGTGGGCTGCCTGAACCAGGAAGAGGCACCCACTACTAGTTAATGAAAGGAAAAAAAAATGTTTTGGCAGGAATTGAGCTTTAAAACTATACTCTTTATACCGGTTAAAATAGTTTACTTACAAAAATTTTGTATTTAATATTAGTACAAGTTTATTTTATTATTGCATCATTCTCTTATTACACTGCATATTACAGATGAGTGCTTACCACTATAAATAGCTTGTTTTGTATCTCTTTCTTCCTGTAGGTCTTCTAATAGCTCATGGTTTTTTTGCCGTATTTCCTGTTTGTGGTATTGGGCCTGGCGCATCACTTGCCTTTGCAAAGCTAGAGATTTTAATATATAAAACATGAAAAATAGGTATTATTGTTGGCATAGAATGTTAGGAACCAATGAACAAAGCCAAACTGGCTGAAAATATTTAATACTGCCAATTTAAGTTTGTTGAGCTAAATCTCTCATTGATATCTCTTGTACCCCGTATGCTGCTTGATTACCAATCACTTCTTTTAAATGGCAGGTGCCAAATGTTAGACGTTTCACGCACACACTATAGCACCTATTCGATAAATGTTGAAAAGAGAAATAATAATGCATAGATCTATACTCAATAACCCTTAGATCTCTACTGTGCTTACACTTCTTTGTGAACAGGCAAGGGGTCCTGCCAGCGACTATCTAGGCAACCCCTTGCCTTTTGTTACTCTTAGCTCTGTTTCCAAGCACTCAGCCACCACTGAAACACCCTGCTGTTGATTCTTTACTATGGGAGACTTGGGGGACACCCCTCCAGACTTCTAACTCTTATGGACCCGTGTCACATCGACATTATAAATACCAGCAATTAGGAGCTATATAGGGTTGATGTATGGAGACCCACCCTTTAGTGTGCCACAGACTTCTCACCCCAACAAGACTTGGGGGGGGGGGGGGTTCTTCTCACTCAATTAATTTTAAGTAGCTGCCAAATAGCCACACACGCCATTACAGAGCTACCTCATTTTCTCTAAAGAAAACTACTTTTTCTACTACCCCCAACAATTGTGGTTGACCTGAGTATCTTGCTCCTTTCAGCCGTGTTGACTCCCAAGTTTGCAGATTTGATTCTAAAATATTTAGTGCTTCATAATGTATGAGCACAAGCATATAAAGATCACTATTTCTTTGTCCTTGTGTCTATTACCTTTGGGGAATAATTGTCCCTTTGTCAGTTTTTCAGTTGATAGAGTGTTTTGCTGCAGGCTCCAGCCCTGACAATTTGTTTGGCCCTATTCTACAAGAAATTGGTCAACATCATGGCTTGTATCTTACTAATAGGTTTAACCAGCTCAAACAAGATGGTAACTTTTTACCAGCAATGCTGAAAGCCACCATAGTCATGCTTCTGAAGCCAGGCAAGGACACCCAGTTTTGTGCTAACTTTCCCCCCATCCCATTGTTAAACATCAACGTTAAAATCCTAACCAAGCTCCTAGCTAAACAAAAGTATTCCCTCCTCAGACGCCTCTTCCCAAGAGACCACTTTGTTCCTCTTCGCCAGGTAGCTGATAACATTAAATGCACCATTCTTCTCAACCACCTAACCCGCTAGAGACCACAGCAGATTATGCTACTCTCTTTGGACATGCCCAAAACATTTGATACTTGTTATGATCATACAGTGCCATGAAAAAAGTATTCATACCCCTTCAAATTTTCTACATTTTGTCATGTTACAACTAAAAATGTAAATGTATTTTATTGGGATTTTATATGATAGACCAACACAAAGTGGCACATAATTGTGAAGTGGAAGGAAAATGATAAATGGTTTTCAACATTTTTTTACAAGTAAATATGTGAAAAGTGAGGCGTGCGTTTGTATTCAGCCCCCCTGAGTCAATACTTTGTAGAACCACCTTTCCCTGCAATTACAGCTGCAAGTCTTTTTGGGTATGTCTCTACCAGCTTTGCACATCTAGAAAGTGTCACTACCTCCCTCCTAACACTTTTTAAAAGCCATAGTGTGCAGGCCTTAGAAAATTCCTTCAAGGAATTGTCTCGCAGTTATTACCCCCACAAAAAAAATGCTAAATGTATACTGTCATATCCAGCTGCTTGTTTTTCAGGGTGCTCAAACAGAGAATATACTGTACATATGGAGGACCTGCCATGAGGTTCAAAACTTGTGTATATGGGTCTACACAAGCATTAATACAATCCTCTGGGTCAATCACTGTAAGGGCTCTTGAGAGGTCCTCCTATACAAACCTGTGACCACTGCTGCTTACACAGTCTGTGTTTAGAGACACGCACCCACAACTGCACAGATGACAAATCGGGAGCAGTGGTTGTATACGTACAGACGCTATGTCCCAATAGACATGAATAGGACTACCTGCACTTGGATCTGCATCCTGTGCCACCAAAAACATCCCTTTGTACAGTTGTAAAATAGTGAGAAGCACTGGGATGATATTACTTACAAAAAAATAAAATAAAAATGACTATACTGTATAATACACACACACACAAACATATATTATGCTATACTGTACTATAATTATAAAGAACATATGATAAACTGTAATGAACGGGTTCTGTTAAACTTGTAACAAATTAGATATTACTTACCAAGGTGATCCTTTAAGACATCTACCTCTAGAGTGGCTTTTTTGTGCTTATCTTCCATCAGACCTATCAGAATGAAGTCACGCTTTATAGGGTTACAACGCACACATATACTGTATGTATAAATAGATAAAGTAATTATCTATATTCCCTACAATATACAGTGGTGATAACTATTTACCTTAATATATACTGTATATACAGGTGTATCTCATAAAATTAGAATATCATCAAAAAGTTAATTTATTTCAGTAATTCAACTCAAAAAGTGAAACTCATATATTTTATATAGATGCGTTACACACAGAGTGATATAATTCAAGCATTTCTTTCTTTTATTTTGATGATTATGGCTTACAGAATTTTGGGTTTTCACTAGCTGTATCTCACAAAATGAAGGATTTTTAATACAGAAATGTTGGCTTACTGAAAAGCATGTTCAAGTACAGTATAGTATGCATTCAATACTTGGTCGGGGCTCATTATGCATGAATTACTGAATCAATGCAGCGTGGCATGGAGGCGATCAGCCTGTGGCACTGCTGACGTGTTATGGAAGCCCAGGTTTCTTTGATAGTGGCCTTCAGCTTGTCTGCATTGTTGGGTCTGGTGTCTCTCATCTTCCTCTTGACAATGCCCCACAGATTCTCTATGGGGTTTAGGTAAGGCGAGTTTGCTGGCCAATCAAGTACAGTGATACCATGATTATTAAACCAGGTATTGGTGCATTTGGCAGTGTGGGCAGGTGCCAAGTCTTGCTGGAAATTGAAATCAGCATCTCCATAAAGCTGGTCAGCAGAGGTAAGCATGAAGTGCTCTAGAATTTCCTGGTAGAGGGCTGCGCTGACTTTGGACTTTGAACAAAACACAGTGGATCAACACCAGCAGGTGACATGGCTCCCCAAATCATCCCTGACTGTGGAAACTTCACACTGGACCTCATGCAACTTGGATTCTGTGCCTCTCCACTTATCCTCCAGAATCTGGGGCCTTGATTTCCAAATGAAATGCAAAGTGTTCCACATCCCTGATGATCAGGTATTCTTCAAGTCCAGAAAAATATGAGCCATGCTGCCCTCCTATAAGCACAAATAAAAAAGGAGACTAACAACCCTCTGCAAAGAAATCATGACCTGATTAGCTTAGAGTGGTAACCCTCTCTATCTTATTGTGAATGCTGTTCTACAGGAGATCACAGAATGCAGATATCAGGACAAAATGTGAATGGAGGAGGGGTGGATGAATGACAGGGTCCACCTCCTCCAATCATATAGCACTTTGTATTCTGGGAAAAAAATACCATGAGTTTTGTAAATGGGCAAAAAAGAAGGAATGGGCAGGTAAGTGGCCTAGTCAATGCCCCACAGTTGCAGCTGCTGATCTTAACCCCCAGAGTGCCAGAAAAGGAGTATCTTCAGCTTTAAGCCCCAAGGGCTTAAGGGGGTTGACTTCAGGATATTTTGCGTAAATGCTGCAAAATCATCCTAGTGACTTGTCACATGATATCAAAAGGGCACATATGATTGTTTTACGTGGTGTCAAGAAGGTTCCACCCAAATGACAATTATTTTGAGTTTACTGATGAAACCCTAATAAAATATCAGTGAGTGGTAAGATGCATGTATTCCCAATTGCATACTCAGTATTACAGTACCTGATTCTTTCTGCTTTTTCATTTTCTTCTTATTCTGAAGCTTCCCCTTCAGTTTGGGAGGCATTGCTATTAGAAAAGAAAATGATCAATAAAGTCACCAGATACCTACATGTACATCTTAAAAAGCAGTGGAAGGTTTATATAATTAAAAGTATAACTAAAGGCAAAACTTTTTTTTAAGTTTGGATAAAGTGGAGAGGGATTAGAACACCTGTCAGGGTTTTACTGCTGTCTGTGCTCCCATTGGGAAAATGCACCCTCTCTAATTGTCCTATTTACCATTACCACCGAAAGTGAAACGATAAGAAATCCCCAAATTTTGGGCTGTCATTGGAACAGGAATAGAGGAGAAATCTTCCAATGGGGACACAAATTCTGGTGACCCTGGTAAAAACCCAGGACTCGCTCACTTTGGAGGGATTTCCTCTTACTTCCGGTTTTGCCTATAGGGTAGGAAGTGAATGGAAATCTCCACAATGGGACACAGATGGGAAAACAAATTGACAGGGGATATAATCCTCCTTTACTCCAAAATGAAAAAAGTTTTGCTTTTAGCCCCGTTTTAAATAATTATGGCACAACATTCTGGAATATTGTATCCAGTTTTAGAAATGTACTTCCAGGAATAAGAGTACAAAATATGGAGCTGTGCAAACAGTGAGAAAAAATAAGAGTCCATATCTCCTCAAGGCAGAAGGAGAGAAGATGTCGACTGTCCTTCCTGTTTGAGTGGATTACTGGAAAACACTACAGTATATCCAGGGCCGGACTGGCTTACCGGCATACTGGGAAATTTCCCAGTAGGCCACCCGCCCTGGGGCCGCTTTGATCTGTGGCTGCAGCGCTCCCGCCTCCTCCTCACACACAGCAGGAGCGCTGTGTGTCACGGAGCTGGGTCTGTGTGTTGTCGGCTGCGCTGTTACAAGGTCCTTCCCCCCTAGACTGGCTGGTGTGATAGTAGATTGAATCTGTGTTCCACCTATCACATGAGACCGTCTAGGTTGTGGGACCTTGTTACTGTGTCGCCGACAACACACAGACCCAGCTCCGTGACATACAGCAGGAGATGTCCGCTGTGTATGTGATCAAGAGCAGGCTATGGTGAGTCTGCATTCATAGGCACAGTGAGGCCACATTGATGGGCACATTGAGGCTGCATTGATGGCACAGTGAGGCTGCATTGATGGCCACAGTAAGGCTGCAATTATGGGCAAAGTGAGGCTGCATTGATGGGCACAATGAGGCTGCGATTATGGGCAAAGTGGGGCTGCATTGATGGGCACAGTGAGGCTGTGATTATGGGCACAGTGAGGCCACATTGATGGGCACAGTGAGTCTGCGATTATGGGCACAGTGAGGTTGCATTGATGGGTACAGTGAGGCTGCGATTATGGGCAGAGTGAGGCTGCTTTGATGGGAACTCGTGAGACTGCATTGATCTCTTGTACCATGTCTGCAGTCTCTGACCACCTCTTGACTTATATCATGTCTCCAGTCTCTGAGGGAGTCTGGGGAGGAGAAAAGAGTGGGAGTGCTACCAGGATGGGGGTCACGGGATAAGTCAGACATGTGTGGACTGTGGAGAGCAGACTATAGGAAAACAAAAGCCACCAAGCTGGAGCCGACTGACTGAGCCCTGCATGGTGCACCTGAGAGGAGGACAGTCACAGCGCCGCCAGGCCAGTCTGAGGGGGGGTCACTGATGTAAGGGGGTATAAAGTTTTCCCCCTTATATCAGTAACCCCCCACCCTTACCTTAGTGAATTCTTTCTGCGGAAGGTGGTCTCTGGTCACCAGAGTTGTCCATCCCCCCACCCCTCACGTTCCCAGAGTTCCTGGGGTCCCCCTTGACCACTGTTACCACCTTTAACTGGAATTTTCTTTTTATATATATATATATATATATATATATATATATATATATCCCTAGCCCTATGTGCTTTCATATCTGTCTATCTATATATAATACACTCTTTAAGTGTGCTTTAAAATACACAGTTTTCCCTTTCATGAACAATAAAATAATGACGTTATGATTTTGGGCTGGTATAATAATGCTATGGGGCTGGTATGACATTTTTCCAGGGCTGGTTTATATTCCCAGTCCGGCCCTGAGTATATCAGAGAGACTTGGAATGCTCCATACTGAATTAAAATGACAAAAGCCTAGAAACAGAACATCTCAGCTTGTTCTATGCTACTCTTATTCTATGCTAGTAATAAAACTGGGGAAAAAGTGATGCCATGTCTGAAATGGAGGACTAGGGAGGTTAAAGTGCTTCTATTTTGAATACAATAAAAATCCTTAAAGCAGAACTCCAGCCAAAATGACAACATAAAAATGAATAGCCCATTAGAAGATAACATAAAACTGACTTTTGTTGCAATATTCGCCTTCAATCCAGAGATTTCCTCTGCAGTACTTTTTATGCTATTAGATATCCTCAGTTTTATGGCCAGTATTCTCTTCTTCTGAGCCCGGGTGACCCTTAACTCCCTCCAGCCTGTGACTGGACAGTGAAAGAAAAAGCAGCACAGTGATTAGCTCATCTCTCTGTTTCTCTGCTCTCTCAGCATGCTTCTTGTCAGCATATGAACTGTTTAGCTCCTTGCAGCACTTATCAGATCAAATTCAGTAATTCACACTGTTTGTATTTATTAATGTATTAATAATTACAAAGCTGTATTTATTTGTTTCTTTTGCATCTGTCTAGAGTTCAGCTTTAAAGTAATAAATCACTTTTACCACCCATTTTTTTTCCAAATATTGTTTATTAAAGATTTCCATTTTACAAGTGTCAAACAAAAATTGGACTCAGTGTAGATTCTATTGCAAACATTCTTAAAAAAACTACTTCTTTTCAAAATTGGGAATGTTAAAAACCTAATAGGTTGGGCAAAAAAACTTAGACCAGAAACATTTTGGGAATATAAAGAAACAGTTGTAGGGTGAAAGGGTGAGAGCTATTGAGGGCTGTCAGCCAAGGTCAGTAGAAATTGTGAACTGGAGGAGCTCTTCTGTGTATACAGTAATATACAGTAATAGACCCTTTTCTATGCAACTCTACATACTCACATGTACCCTGCTGACTTCAGGCCTGTGTCTCAATAAACATTTTCCAGGCAGATGAGTCGATCAGTGACTGAGACATGTGAGTTGGGAAAACGCAAGGGGAGCCATAATGAAACCAGTGACAGACTAAAAGATTTGAAAGACTTACTACCTGCAGAAAACACAGATGGCAAATAGTAGACAGGGCTGTGCATAGTGTAATAGGTTATACAGGTTTATACTGCACTGGGTATGAATAACATTTGGTAACAATGCTAAGCCAGGAGGGTAATAAGGCAAGAAAAGAAACAGGAAAGACACACAAGATTGTTCAGGACAAGGGCACATTTGGTATGACATGCCCGCGTCATTGGATTTGATTGACAGCCGCGGGAGCCAATGGCTGCGCTACTATCAGTCTGTCCAATCAAGAGCCAAGAACCCCGGGCAAAGGAAGAGCGCGTCTCTGCCGGGTGAAATTCCAGGGCTCAGGTAAGTAAAACAGGGGGGCTGGGGGGCCGGTGACTGCCTGGTTTTTTCACCTTAATGCATAGGATGCATTAAGGTGAAAAAACACAAGGGTTTACAACCCCTTTAACTAAGAGCTCCTTTCTGCATGTATATACTGGCTTTTGCTCAAGCCTGCAGCAGAGAAAGCAGCTATATCTATTTTTCACTTTTTTTCACTTATCCTTAGCCTTCCATTTCTCTATCCTGTCATCCATTCTCTCTCGCTTTCCTTTCTTTGCGTTCCTCTCTCTCTTTTTCGCTTTCTTCCTCCCCCACCACCTTCCCCCTCTTGTGATATTGTACCTTCATTTCTGGTTACTATAGTGGGTGACGCGCACGTTGCACCAGCTTTTCTGAGTCCCTCAGCGTCTTTCTGCCCGCTTTGCGCATGTGCGGACGTTTGTGGTGGCCATCTTAAATAGGGGCAAATTTTACATTTTTTGCCCTTGTTTGTCAAAATCATTTTTTTAGAGAATTGTATCTTCCACAAGATGTCCTTCCCCTCGCCATTGTTTATTACTGGGGGCTTTCAGCATGGCAGCATGTTGTCATCTACGGAGGTTGCCTATGCGGGGAGCCCCTGGAGGGGACCCTGTTTTTTGCTTACGGTAAAATGTAATTTCTTTCTTTTTCTTTACTTAGGAATACCATTTCTTTGCTCCAGCTGAAATACCAGTCGCTAACTCCTTTATCTTTCTCTAGCTGCTTTTTCTGTCTATTGCCTAAAATAAGCAGTACGCCACCCGAACAAGACCATCTCCAACATTTAAGGTAGGGACCATCGTCCAGGTGAGTAAAAAAAAAAAAAAAAAGCAAAAAAGCACTTATGCTGGTACGTTTATGTATTTCAGCCTTGTATGCCAGAAGAAGTCCAAGCGGACATCAAGGCGACATAAACAAACCCTTTGAAGGCCACAACCAGATCAGGATACCATGCAAGTGGTGAGGGTTCATCTGTGAAAAGACATAGTTCTTCACATTCACCAACTCTCAAATCCCTAAATGCCGAGCATGCAGGGTCATCCCATTACACAGCCAACTGGTCTGCAAAAGCTGTTTTAGAGTCTATGCAGTAGATAGAAAGTCAGAGGGTTAACAGGTAAGCTGTCCTACTCAAAGATGGGCAGGGTGATACACAGCAGAATGAGCAACAGCAGTTCTATTGCAGCAATTAGCTCAATCTCCTCAAGAGAAGTTAACTCTTCCTGGCCCATCCTTGAGAGAATCATCTCACCACGCAGCAAGTATCCCTCCTAGACATCTGTATGATGGGGGGGGCCATCTGAGGATACCTCAGAAGAGCTCGGCCCTCGGACTTCAACTTTTTCCTAGTTCAGCCCTATGTCCAGCCTTTAAAGCCAGCTATTAGCGGGGAGAAAGCCGACACTACATCTGAGTAGTCAAAAGATGTTCTTCCCATTTCGAAAGAAGCAGGTTTCCTTCTTTCGGCTCGGTTTACACTAGTGCGACTTGTCATGCGACTTGGCACCAATGCCCTGTCAAGGCCTTGGGCATGCAATCTAATTTAGGCCTCCTCCGGCCTCCTACCTCAAATTTTTTCGAGACTTGCAATATCAACAATAAACAGTGATAACAGTCCTGCCATATTTGCAGGGAGAGCCATGATTCCCTAGGGCAATGTTTCTTAGTGCCCAGCCGCCGGTAAATATTCCTCTGATACTCTTTCTTCTGGCTCGAGGCATCACACCCATCAGAATCCTCACAGATTGAACCTTCACATTAGAATGTTAAAACAGAGGCTTTAATCATTAGGATGTTCCTCCAGAGTTGTTTTTGACTCTGCTCAAAGCACAGGAGCTTTCAATGAACAATACGTGTGACAAGGTTTGGAGTAAGTTTAGATCTTTCGCGAACAGCAAAACTTCAATCCTGATGTACCCTCTTCCTCCCAACTCCTTGATTTCCTGCAAACAGGCCTTGATTTAGGATTAGGAGTAAGCCTGCAGTATCTATCATGCCTAGTCATGTTTGTGAATATCAGAGCTTTACAATACCTCATGGGACATGTGGTTCCATGGCAGCTGGGGAGCCATAGTTTGCAAATCCCTGCTCTAGTACAATAGTTTCATGGATAATCAAGCTGGTTAAGAAGGTTTAAAGGGACAGGGGACTGGAACCCCCTCTTCAGTTGGGCTGTATGCCATCCGGTTGTTTTCTGCTTCTTGGATGGCCAGAGCATACGTATTCATCAAAACAATCTAAGGGGTAGCATCATGGTCATCCCAACATGCGTTTACGAGATGATACAGAGTGGACCCAGCAGCTTTCTCATCTGTAAAAACTGGCAAACAGGCTATCAAGTAAATCTTTTAAAATGCATCATCCCACCCATTTCAGCTAGTTATTTGTCACAGGAGGCACCGAGAAAACAGAAAATTGTTTCATACTTACCGTAAATTTCTTTTCCTGCTGCCTATCCATGGCAGCATACAATCCCACCCTTGGTATGCTATATTACATAGAATGCTGGGAGTGCACTAATCCTTTTCTTTTATAATATTCACTGGTCCTGAGGGAGGAGCCAAGGCGGAGCTTGTCACAAGTATGCTGCCATGGATAGGCACCAGGAAAAGTAAAGAAAAAGCTCCACAAAGGGGCCCAGGCAACATCAAAGTTAGTTTCTCTATGATACCAAAAAAATAGGACTTCTCAAACACATTTTTTTTGTGGGGAGTGTAATTACATTTTCCTGGGCCCCATCAGGTCAACAGAGGGCAGCAGAGAAGGCTTGGCTCACAGTCTCCGCTTTAATTCATCCCAATGGTGTTCTACTGGGTTGAGGTCAGGACTCTGTGCAGGCCAGTCAATTTCCTCCACCCCAAACCCACTCCTCCACGTCTTTATAGACCTTGCTTCGTTTACTGTTCCAAATCATTTGGTGGAGGGGGGGGGGGATTATGGTGTGGGATTGTTTTTCAGGGGTTGGGCTTAGCCCCTTAGTTCCAGTGAAAGGAACTTTTAAGGCATCAGCATACCAAGACATTTTGGACAATTTCATGCTCCCAACGTTATGGGATCAGTTTGGGGATGGCCCCTTCCTGTTCCAACATGACTGTGCACAAAGCAAGGTCCATAAAGACATGGATGATCGAGTTCGGGGTGTCGGAACTTGACTTGTCTGCACCTCAATCCGATAGAACATCTTTGAGATGAATTAGAGTGGAGACTGAGAGCCAGGCCTTCTCATCCAACATCAGTGCCTGGCCCCACAAATGTGCTTCTGGAAGAATGGTCAAACATTCCCATAGACACACTCCTAAACCTTTTGGACAGCCTTCCTAGAAGAGTTGAAGCTGTTATAGCTGCAAAGGGTGGGCCAACTCATAATTGAACCCTACGGACTAATGCCCTGTACACACGGTCGGATTTTCCGATGGAAAATGTGTGATAGGACCTTGTTGTCGGAAATTCCGACCATGTGTAGGCTCCATCACACATTTTCCATCGGATTTTCCGACACACAAAGTTTGAGAGCAGGATATAAAATTTTCTGACAACAAAATCCGTTGTCGGAATTTCCGATCGTGTGTACACAAATCCGACGCACAAAGTGCCACACATGCTCAGAATAAATAAAGAGATGAAAGCTATTGGCCACTGCCCCGTTTATAGTCCCAACGTACGTGTTTTACGTCACCGCGTTCAGAATGATCGGATTTTCCAACAACTTTGTGTGACCGTGTGTATGCAAGACAAGTTTGAGCCAACATCCGTCGGAAAAAATCCTAAGATTTTGTTGTCGGAATGTCCGAACAAAGTCCGACCGTGTGTACGGGGCATAAGACTGGGATGGCAATAAAGTTCTTGTGCGTGTAAAGGCAGGCATCCCAATACTTTTCACAATATAGTGTGTATATATATATATATACTGTATATATGTATAGGGGTGTGCATAAGTGCTTCACCCCCACCTGATTCGCCACTACAAGATAAATATATCATTGATCAGAAGGAATGCTGAGAAATATGGAGAAGTCTGCCAAAGTGACAACAAGTGCACACATGCTTCAAAAATGACTACAGATGGCTTATTATTCACAAATAATGATGCGCTCTGGTGTGTTCGCACAGCCCATGTGCAGAGCCTGCCAGAAAGTCGGCACTGCGGAGCGCTAATCACAGGCAGTGAGAAATTTTCCCGATCTGCGACTGCAGAGATAGGGAAATGTCTCACTGCTTGTGATTAGCGCAGCGGAGTGCCGACTTCCTGGCGGGCTCTGCACGTGGGCTGTGCGAACACGCCAGAGCGCATCATTATTCACAAAGCTGGAATTGCTGCAGTATTTAACACAAACAAATTGATTATCTCATTCTTGCTTTTAATATTGGTTGTTGTCATTTTATCAACCAATGATTCACCATCCATTCCTTAAGGGAACCCACTGTGATTAAAATATAAAATCTTTAAAGTTAGGTAAGCAGCAGGAATAGCTATCAGCATGCTTTATAATAGGATTATATAGGCTTTGTAGAGTAAGTCAATAACAATAACTCACCAGGGGTATAGTTGTTGCTTAGGAAGGAGTGAGAGGAGAATGACAGGCAGCACAACCAGCTCAGGATTTCATTATATGAGTCCACACCTCTCACAGACTGGCCAATGCAGGTACAGAAGAAGGATTGGAGAGTCATTGTTAGGACTCTGCTATGGAAACCAAGGAAGCCTAACAACCTTATGGTGATTGAGTAAAAACAGGCCACGGGAAAAGAAAAAAAAAAAACATTGCAGCCCAACATAAAGGGAGAGTGAAGTTATTTAGTTTATTAACCATTTCAGCCCCGGAAGATTTGGCTGCTGAATGACCAGGCCATTTTTTTGCGATTTGGCACTGTGTCGATTGAACTGGCAATTGCACGGTCGTGCGATGCTGCACCCAAACAAAATTAACGTCATTTCTTTTCCACAAATAGAGCTTTCTTTTGGTGGTATTTGATCACCTTTGCGGTTTTTATTTTTTGCGCCATAAACAAAAAAACACACAATATTTTGTACTTTTTGCTATAATAAATATCCCCAGTTTTTTTTTTTAGAAAAGCAAATTTTTTCTCAGTTTAGGCTGATATGTATTCTTCTACATATTTCTGGTAAAAAATCGCCATAAACGTATATTGATTGGTTTGCGCAAAAGTTATAGCATCTACAAAATAGGTGATTGATTTATAGCATTTTTATTATTATTATTTTTTTTACTAGTAATGGTGGCTATCTGCGATTTTTATCGGGACTGCGACATTATGGCAGACACATCGGACACTTTTGACATATTTTTGGGACCATTGGCATTTATACAGCGATCAGTGCTATAAAAATGCACCGATTACTGTAAAAATGTCACTGGCAGGGAAGGGGTTAACTGTGTTCCCTCAGTGTGTTTCTAACTGTGGGCGGATGGGACTGACTAGAGGGGATGACAGATCGTGGTTCCTAGCTTTCAGGAACTCACGATCTGTAATTTCTCACAGAACAGAACAGTGTAGCGAGCGCGCCTGCTATCCCGATCCCGCAAGCCGACATACAATGACGGTAATTCGCGGGATCGTGCCAACCTGCCACAGTATAATGACGGCGGCTAGTCGGCAAGCGGTTAAATCATTTATATTAACAACATTCAGAAATGTATTGCCAGCAGTCTTTTGTTTTCAAACCTCCAAAGCCGCGTACACACGAACGGACTTTTCAGCATCAAAAGTCCGACGGTCTTTCTGACGGACTTTCGAGGGACTTCCGACGGACTTTTGAACGAACGGACTTGCCTACACATGATCACACCAAAGTCTGACCACCTAGTACGCGGTGACGTACACCAGGTCCGACGAGACTATGAAAAAAGGAAGTGTAATAGCTGGTGCGCCACCCGTTGGGCCCCTTCTGCTAACTTCGTGTTTATCTTGTGTTAGTAGAAGTTTGGTGAGAGACAATTTGCGCTTTTTCAGACTCGTGTTTTTCAGATCGTTTAACTGTTGTTCAGTCTGTGCTTGTGAGGTTTGTATCTGCTTTTCAATGTGTGTAGTCAGTTCGCATTGATTTATAAGTGTGTTCTTGTCCGCTCCTTGCTGATTTTCAGCTCGCTCTTCACAGACCTTGCTGTTCTTCAGTGAGTTCTGTTAAGTGCGTTCTGACCAGCCGACCATTTTGAAGCCATGTTGCATGTACGTACTCGTCGTAGAGCTTGTGCATTGTATGTGCTTGGTGCTGTAGTTCATTCTTCAGCCCAAGCCCAGTCCATGAACAGGGAGAGGAGGAGTTCATGGACAAAGAATTGGTTGCTCCAGCGTGACCAATTCTGTCACATGCCTTTGCTCCGTGAGATCCGTGAGAATAATCCTGAGGATTTCAGGAACTTTCTCAGGATGATGGACCCTGTTTTTCACCGTTTGTTGGCATTGCTGACCCCTATATCAGCAGGCAGGATACCTGCATGAGGCAAGCCATCACTCCGGAGCAGAGGCTAGTCGCCACGTTGCGGTACTTGGCGACGGGGAGAAGCCTGCAGGACCTCAAGTTCTCGACAGGCATCTCCCCCCAGGCTCTGGGGATCATTATCCCAGAGACCTGTTCTGCCATCATCCACGTCCTGCAGAAGGACTATATTAAGGTAAGATTTTTATCCTTTAACATCACATTTTATTGTATTTAATGTTTGCTAATGTAATGTATTTCTTTACTCAGACACTAATTACCATGATTGCAATATGCTGAGAATGTCCCCTTTGTCCTCATGCATGTTGTAATTTTTTAATGCTCTTTTTTGTCCTGCATGCATATTTGCCTTCACCAACCTCCCCAGCATGCTATGCTGGGCCCATATCCACCTAGTCTAGTCACTTAACAATGTATTTTGTCAGCTCCATTGTAGTGCTTTAACCTAAAATTTATCCAAATGGTCTGTGTGTCCTTAAATTGCTTTAAAATCCCCCCCATCTAAAATGTATCCAAATGGTCTGTGTGTCCTTAAATTGCTTTAAACCCCCCCCCCCCGCCCCCTTAAAATGTATCCAAATGGTCTGTGTGTCCTTAAATTGCTTTATAATTCCCCCCCCCCAAAAAAAAAAATTATCAATGGGCCATCAGTGGGGGTGAGGAATCTGATAAGTGGGCCTTATATTTTAGTCTTGAAATAATACTTAAAATTAATGTTATACTGATGCTGGGCAAGAATGTTTTGTGTGTAATGTGCTTGCAATGTTATATGCAAAAGTACTTATATTTTTTTTCTTGTTTGACTCCCCAGTTTCCTTCAACGCCACAGGAATGGCAGACTGTGGCATCCCATTTTGCCACCCGTTGGGACTTTCCCAACTGTGGAGGCAGGGCTGGACTGGGACAAGAATGTGGCCCTGGACTTCTTCCAGACCGGCCCATTGCACGGTACATCAGGGCACGGCACATCAGGGCACGGTACATCAGGGCACATCAGGGTACAGGGCACAGCACATCAGGGTACAGAGCACAGCACATCAGGGTACAAGGCACATCAGGGCACAACACATCAGGGTACAGCACATCAGGGCACATCAGGGTACAGGGCACAGCACATCAGGGTACAGAGCCCAGCACATCAGGGCACAAGGCACATCAGGGCACAACACATCAGGGTACAGCACATCAGGGTACAGCACATCAGGCCACATCAGGGTACAGGGCACAGCACATCAGGGTACAGAGCCCAGTACATCAGCGTACAGGGCACAACATATCAGGGTACTGTGCACAGCACATCAGGGTACAGGGCACAGCACATCAGGGTACAGAGCCCAGTACATCAGCGTACAGGGCACAGCACATCAGGGTACAAGGCACATCAGGGCACAACACATCAGGGTACAGCACATCAGGGTACAGGGCACAGCACATCAGGGTACAGAGCCCAGCACATCAGGGCACAAGGCACATCAGGGCACAACACATCAGGGTACAGCACATCAGGGTACAGCACAAATGGCCACATAAGGGTACAGGGCACAGCACATCAGGGTACAGAGCCCAGTACATCAGCGTACAGGGCACAACATATAAGGGTACAGTGCACAGCACATCAGGGTACAGGGCACAGCACATCAGGGTACAGGGTACAGGGCACAGCACATCAGGTCACAGTACATCAGGGTACAGAGCCCAGCACATCAGCTAATAGGGCACAACCCATCAGGGCACGTCAGGGCACAGTACATCAGGGTACATCACATCAGGGTACAGGGCACAGCAGATCAGGGTATAGCACATCAGGACACAGCACATCAGAGCACAGAACATCAGGGCACATGACATTGAGCCACAGCACATCAGGGCACAGGACATCAGGGCATAGGACATCGGGGCACAGCACATCAGGGCACGATGCACATCAGGGCACATCAGGGTGCATTAGGGCACATAGCACATCAGGGCACATAGCACATCAGGGCACGGGGCACATCAGGGCACATCGGGGCACATGGCACATCAGGGCACATGGCACATCAGGGCACGGGGCACATCAGGGCATGGGGCACATCAGCGCATGGGGCACATCAGTGCACATTATGGCACATCAGGGAACATGATGGGGCACATGGTACATTATGGGGCAAATCGCACATCAGGGCATGGGGCACAAAGCACATCAGGGCACGGGGCACATCAGGGCATGGGGCACATCAGGCCACATGGTACATCAGGGCACATAGCACATCAGGGCACGGGGCACATGGCACATCAGGGCTCGGGGCACATCAGGGCACGTGATGGGGCACATTATGGGGCACATAGCACATCAGGGCATGGGGCACATTAGGGCACATGGCACATTATGGCACATCAGGGCACACGACATTGAGCCACAGCACACCGGGGCACAGGACATCAGGGCACATCAGGGCAAAGCACATCGGGGCAAAGCACATCAGGGCACAAGGCACATCAGGGCATAGGACATCGGGGCACAGCACATCAGGCCACGGGGCACATCAGGGCACATCAGGGCGCATTAGAGTGCATAGCACATCAGGGCACGGGGCACATCAGGGCACATGGCACATCAGGAACGGGCACATGATGGGGCACATGGCACATTATGGGGCACATCGCACATCAGGGCACATCAGGGCATGGGGCACATCAGGCCACATGGTACATCAGGGCACATCAGGGCACGGGGCACATGGCACATCAGGGCTCGGGACACATCAGGGCACACGGGGCACATAGCACATCAGGGCATGTGATGGGGCACATTATGGGGCATATAGCACATCAGGACACGGGGCACATCAGGGCACAGGGCACATTATGGCACATTGTGGCACATCAGGGCACATGATGGGGCACATCAGGGCACATTATGGGGCTTATGGCACATTGTGGCACATCAGGGCACATTGGGGCACATCAGGGCACATTATGGGGCACATCAGGGCACATTATGGGGCACATTAGGGCACATCAGGCTGCATGGCACATTAGGGCACGTGGCACATGGCACATCAGGGCTCGGGGCACATCACAGAGCACATTATGGGGCACATCGGGGCACATAGCACATCATGGCACTGTAGAGCACGGGGCACATTATGTGGCACATAATCAGGGCACATTGTGGGATCTTACTAGCCAGCATGCAGAGTAGCGCAGGGAGCTTCTGTAGTAGTAAGTTCTCTCTCTCTCGTGTCATCACGCTGTTCCCCGGCGGCCCCTCCTCTCTTCTTGTCTATACCAGATGATCTTACATATCATATCGTATAGACAAGAAGAGAGGAGGGGCCGCCGGGGAACAGCGTGATGACACGAGAGAGAGAGAGAACTTACTACTGCAGAAGCTCCCTGCGCTACTCTGCATGCTGGCTAATCTCGATCTACCCGTCAGGCGCCAGCTGTTGACGGTTGACAGGTAGCTCGCCGCGCACCGCAGATGTGGCTAAAAGTGAAACTGGCCACACTGAGCCATCGGCCCACCGGGAATCTCCCGGTAGTCCCGATGGCCAGTCCATCCCTGTGTGGAGGGGCTATAGATGGGAAACACGTCCACATCATGCCACCACCCCATTCGGGGTCATACTATTTTAATTATAAGGGGTTTAATAGTATTGTGTTAATGGCAGTGGTGTCGGCACAATATAAATTTCTGTATGTGGACGTGGGGACCAATGGCCGGATGTCGGATGGAGGAGTCTTCACCCAGACGGAGTTCTACCAGCGTCCCCAGAGTGGTGGCCTGGGATTGCCACCTGATGCAGATAACGTGGAAGGACTCCCCTTTGTCTTAATTGCAGATGAAGCCTTCGGTCTGAGCGAGCACCTGATGAGGCCATTCCCCCAAAGGACCCTCACCCCGGAGAGGAGGGTTTTGAACTACCTGCTGGCCAGAGCGAGAAGAGTTGTGGAGAATGCCTTCAGGATAATGGCCAGCCGGTTCTGCCTGTTTCAGACAGCCATCCACATAGTGGACTACTCACATTGTCCTAGCGTGCTGAATCCTGCACAATTATTTACACAAACATTCAAGCAATTATCTTTCATCTGTTGGACCTGAGGCCGGACTTACAGAGAATCCTCTGACGGGCCTGGACACTGGCTGTACTGGCTTGGCCCCCCAAAGTGCCCGTCAAGTTCTGGATAAATATGTTGATTTTTTTACAGGTAGGGGGGCCATTGCAATACCAGACAATCTTTAATTTTTCATAATAAAAAATAATGATCAGATAAAATCTAGAAATGTATTTATTGCTTGCCTTTCTTTTTGCCTGTCTCCTAGGCTCTCCTGGTGCACTTGTAGTGCCAAGTGTATTTTCCTTTAGTAAATAAGCCCCATTGTCACTGTAAACACCAAATAACTTACAAAACTGGTATTGAGCATTGAAAGAAGAAGCCACACATTTTGTTGATTAAAAGATCATTTTTAATCTGTGCACATCCACATCTGCGTTTAGGAATTTTTTTATTTTTAAAATATATATATTTTTTAAAACAATATTTTTTTTTTGGTTTTTTAAAAAAAAAAATATATATTGTTTTTTATTATAAACAGGCCTCATTTTATTTATTTATTTTTTTCTTTTTTATTATAAACAGGCCTTTTTTTTGTTTTTTGTTTTTTTATTATAGATAGGCCTCATTTTTTTTGGGATTTAACAAACAGGCCTAAAATTTTAAAAATTCAAAAAGCCCAGAATGGGGTCAGCAAAAAAAGGAAATGAAGAACATGATCAATGTTTTTTTTGGGAAAAAGGGATTAGATTCTCCCCAAAACATCGATCATGTTCTTCATTTCCTGCTGCATATTGTCCAGCCGATAACGCATGATGTCAATGGTATTGCACATGCCATCAATATCCCCATTCCAGGCCATGATCTGCCCAATCAATCTTTGGGCACTGTCTGTGGTAAATGGTTCCCCTTCTTCCACAACCAGCACATCACCTAAAATTGAGGAAATAAAATGTCTTTAGAAATATGCAGGCATACATAGATTACCAGAAGCTGTGGTGTCAGACACTCACCTGGTGGGGTGCACATGTCACCCACTTCCTCCACCTCTCCTTCGTCAACATCCTCAGGGGGGCGCTAGTGCTTGAAACTGGTTCCACCGCTTCAACTTACACAACCAGAACATCACCTAAAATTGATGAAAAAAGATGTCTTTAGAAATATGCAGGCATACATAGATTACTAGAAGCTGGGGTATCAGACACTCACCTGGTGGGGTGCCCATGTGACCCACTTCCTCCACCGCTCCTTACATTCCACTGAATGAAATTTGCTATTCATTCTAGTTTCAAAGACATCTAGACAACAATGTCCTAAACTTCTATTAATAAGACAAATTTCCAAGACCATAATGTTGTTTAAACCCTGTATCAACTAAATACATTGTATATGCTTGCTAACGATGTTCCTACGAACGATGTTTCCAACAAACGAATAACGATTAAGACTGTACAGTAAAGAAAAGCACATGGAGCAGCATGCAAGTTAATAATCAGAATAGGAAATACACGACAAGTACTTACTTTTTTTAAGAACTTTCTTAATTCGTCTGTACTGCTCCCTCAATTTAAGGTTGGACCATCGTTTCCTTAGCTGATCTTTAGAGCATCGTACCCCATAATTCTGATGCAGGGTCTTCACCACTTTGGACATTATTTTTGCCTTTCGTAAATTAGGCTGGGCATACGGTCCATGCTTCCCATCGTAATCTTTTCTCTGCAAATGAGCTACCATCTCCACCATCTCTTCAAAGGCCATATTGGAGGCCTTAAATCTCCTCTTCCCAGATCGTGACATTTCAGGCTCCGGGCTTTCCTCGTCACTGGAGTAATTAGTGCACACCTGCTGTGTCTCCGCCATTGTTACTCCTACTTCGCACCGTAGAGAGAAGGGACAGAGAATATTCGTCAAAAAAAATGTCAGGGGCGGGCGAGGCAGGCGGAGTTTCACGCATGCGCAGTGTATATAAAGCGAACCCACATGTGCCGTACGCATGTTCTGTGCGTAGAGAGAAGGGGCGGAGAATATTCGTCAAAAAGAACGTCAGGGGTGGGCGACGCAGGCGAAGTTTCACACATGCACAGTGTATATAAGGCTAACCCACATGTGCCGTACGTACATTCTGTGCGCGGAGCAAAGTGAAGTTTGCGGAGTGAAGTTACGAGCTTCCGAAATTAAGGTAAATTTTCTTTACTTTGTAGCGGCCTATACTGCTTTTAAAGAGTGCTACTTATGTTTGGGATAAGATTATGTGAGTTTAGGCTGACATTAGTGTTTTTGTCTTGTGTATTGTCTTACAGCAAAACTGAATAACAAGTTTAAGGACCCTGAATTTCTGATACGATTTATTGAGAAGTACAGGGAGATGAGGTTTAAACACCCTCAATATTACATTAAACCAGTAAGGAAGTTAACGCTGGAGAGACTTCTGGCATTTGTGCAGACTTTCATCCCAGAAGCAACCGTGGAGATTTTGGAAAAGAAAATTGGGATCTTGCGAAATATGTATAGGAGGGAGCATAACAAGATCCAGACTTCCCTGAGATCGGGAGCATCAGCAGATGATGTGTATGTACCCAGGCTGTGGCACTTCGAGTAACTACGTTTTCTTGATGACCAGACTGAAGCCAGGGAATCACTTTCGACCCTTCCCTCCACCCCTCCCTTCACCCTGCCCTTCACCCTTCCATGCACCCTTCCCTCCACCCTTCCATGCACCCTTCCCTCCACCCTTCCCTCCACCCCAGCTGAGGCTGATGAGGACCAACCTGGGACTTCCATCCTGGAAGAACCAGATTCGACCATCTGGAGCCAGGTATATTATTTTTAGACATATTTAGTGTCCTAATATTAATGATGTTAACTAGATGTTCTAATTGATTACCTATTAAGGATTGTATCCAAAAAATTATGTCTACATATCAATTGACAGTAGTGGCCAAAAATGTTTGTCACCAGCTTGAAAAAATGCTGGTGTCAGAATGATACTCTTTTATATGTATTAACATTGAATTTGCAAGTCATGAGCTGAAAATTGTGTGTGATTGATGAACCAAAAACTAAAACTATGTCCCTTTTTTATACACAGGATGAGCTCAGCCAGAAGGAAGGTGTAGAAAGTGGCAGACAGGAGGACGCTGGGCCCAGTGACAGTCAGGAGAAGGCAGGGGTTAGTGTCAGCCAGGAGGTGGCCGGGCCCAGTAGGAGCCTCACACGATTGCAGGTGCCTCCCCTCCGCCTTCATACAAAAAGGCCCAGAAAGGGGACGGTGACAGAGATGGCATCACTGCGCCTCATGAGAGAAGCTACAAATTTCCTCAAGAGCCCCCCGAAGCTGAAGAGGCCTATGGCTCCTAGATAGCCAGCAGGTTGCTCGAAATGGAGAAGGGCCAACGCCTCCTGTGTGAAAAACTTTCACAAGGGGCTGAAGGGCGAGTTAACTGTCAACACCCAAATAAATGAGCAAGCCCCTCCTCCTCCTGCCAAAAGTCAACCACCAGAGCCACAGCCTCCAAGGAAGGCTGCAGGGCAGTGTGGAGGGAAGGCTGCAGGGGATGGTGCAGGGCAGGGTGGAGGGAAGGCTGCAACGAGGAGAAGAAAGTGATGACCTGGCTTCAGTCTGGTCTGACAGAAGACGCAGACTGGTGTAGTACCACAGCCTGGGGACATATATGGCATCTGCTGCTGCTCTTGATCTCTGGGATTCCTGGACCAGATTGTGCTCCCTATTATATGGACTCCTCAAGATCCAAATTTTCTTTTCCACAGACTTGATGTGTGCCCTGGGGCCAAAAGGCTTCACAAATTCCAAAAGTTTCTCCAGCGTTGACTTCATCTTTATTTTGTTAACCAGAATAAATGGATATTTTATTTTCAGAAAATACTTGTCTATGTGTTTTTATTAAAATGCATTTTTAAAAGACAATGTCAAATTAACAACCTCCTTGAGGTTCCAAAAAAAAAAATATATCTAATGTTCTTGTGGTAACTTTACACCAAAAAACAAAACAAAAAAACAAAAACAAAAAAAAGGTTCTTGTGGTAACTTTACAACAAAATATATATATATATATATATGGAGATCACTATAAAATAATTTTGTAACAATCCTAAAAAAAGATCTTGATGAAATAAAAAGTAATAAAAGATGACTCCAAAAAACAAATGTGTAAACATTAGTATGGAGATCGGACTTTTAAAAAACACAATATCATTCATGAGATCAAAGAGAAATAATCCAGAAATCAGTTTGTGAGAGCTCTGTGTGAATATGAGCAGCAAAACATCTTTGTTCTTCCAACATTATAAAGAAGACAATGAATGCGCTGCATTCAACGATCACAGAATTTGCAGCGTGAGGAATGTGCTAGCTACACTAGTTTTACCAGACTGAGCGCTTCCGTGTCGTACTTGCTTTTAAGCATTCGTCGTTTTTTTGGCCGTCGGACTAGCATGCAGACGAGCGGATATCTCGATAGGAACTGGGTCCGGTGGAGTTACGGCGGAAAGATTTGAAGCATGTTCCAAATCTAAAGTCCGTCAGACTTTCGACAGAAAAAGTCCGCTGAAGGTCCGATGAAGCCCACACACGGTCTGATTGCCTGCCGGATTCGGTCCGTCGGACCAGTCCGGTCAAAAAGTCCGCTCGTGAGTATGCGGCATAAGAGTCCCCTGTTTTGATGTAATACACACATTTACAAAAAGTAATATGTTACATTTAAGCTTTACTACTGCTGTATTTATAGTTCTTAACACGTAAATGTTAGTATGTTTGGCACAAAAGGACTGCAGTGCAGATCTGTTCACTCTTATGCCCTGTACACACGGTCGGATTTTCTGATGGAAAATGTTCGATGGGAGCTTGTTGTCGAAAATTCCGACCGTGTGTAGGCTCCATCGGACATTTTCCGTTGGAATTTCCGTCACACAAAATTTGAGATCTGGATCTCAAATTTTCCAACAACAAAATCCGTTGTCGTAAATTCCGATCGTGTGTACACAATTCCGACGCACAAAGTTCCACGCATGCTCGGAATCAAGCAGAAGAGCCGCACTGGCTATTGAGCTTCATTTTTCTCGGCTCGTCTTACGCGTTGTACGTCACCGCGTTCTTGACGTTCGGAATTTCCAACAACATTTGTGTGACCGTGTGTATGCAAGACAAGTTTGAGCCAACATCCGTCGGAAAAAAAACATGGATTTTGTCGTCGGAAAATCCTATCGTGTTTACGCGGCATAACACTAATTACTAACTTTAACAGCAAAGGGTTCCCCAAAATAGTTTAAAAAAACATTCACAATACTTTTTTTCCTAGGGAAATGGAAGACTTAGAAATAGAAAAACGTCTTGATATTTGAATTGATAAGTTGGATCCTTTCTAAACTAGTATACCCAAAAGCCCTTTTGTAAAGGAGTGACCCTGGATGTCCGATTATCCATACATAGCTGGGAGAGCATTGTTTGATTCACAATTAATTGTTACTTCATATCATTTACTTCACTATTATCTATTTATAATACTATTATTATATATTGGTACACTTCACTGATTCTGCCATTGCATCACAATTAATTATGTGGATGTCTGTTTTATTTTCACTTGATTTCATGATTAAATTAATTTACATTCTCCCCATTTGCTTGTATTTTGATGGGGATACACAGCAAAGCAGCAAGATCGGGACCCCCGTAGTATGGGCAGCTCTGGTTGGCAGTGGTGATATTTTGGTTGGCAGTGTTCCTGCGTCATTTGGACATTTAGCGGTGAAGAGTTCAGTCGGGGATCACAGTGATTGTACTGGACTTACAGTGTAGGCAAAAAAACAGCAGGCAAATTCCTGATATGTTATTAGCAGAATCATGTTGAGAAATTAAGTCTTAACAAGGCTGAGAATGCACTTTGAAATTCCGTATTAAGCAGCAGAGGTTACCTGCCTAGTTTTCTTGGCAACAGCGAAGGCCCAAACAGGCTGTTTGCGTAGTTTCTGAATTTTTCACTTGGGGCCAGAGTGTTAAATTGGGAACTGGCTGTGCTAATCACTTGTTTATGTCATGTTTTCACTGAAGCAGCTCTGGGCCTATGGATGGAAATAACAAGGTTACAACCAGCACTGCCTACAATTCTTTTGCTGCTTTACATTAGATCACTTAAAGGAAATAAACTTTATGTACCAAAGGAGAGACTTTATAAGGTGTTCACTGAATTTAAAGTTACTGTCACTTTAAGGCACTATGCACATGGACGTTTAGGGGCTTAAAAATGCTTAAAGTGGAACTACACTTCATCTGAGCACCACAAACCAAAAATGCTATTTCATTTCATTTTTAATATTAAAAGCAAACTCATCCATCCATGTCTCCATGCTTTATTTTGTTGAGAAAAAAACACCCCCTAGCATTCCTGGGCGTGGCCATCTTGAGTAAGGGCAGATTATTCATCTAGCATTTACTACCTGGAATCCACCTACCCTTAGCTGAGGCATGCAGACAGAAGGGTGTGCCTAGCTGAGAAAACCCCTTCTCTCCTCCTGGGATGTAGGATGTCATTTGCCTAGGCATGGAAACCGGGGAGTAACTGAATAATGCAAAAAAAAGTTTAAAACAAGCAAATGTATATACTGATATACTTTTACTAACCATTTACTAATGCTGCAGCATGAGGATTAAAGTTAGTCAATATTGTTTGAGAGAGTGAAGTTCCCCTTTAAGCATAAAATTCCTGGGGCTTTTCAATGCGTCCATAAGGGCGCACAGGCGCAATCCCCCTCTCTCCTGCCACCCCCTCTAGCACCAATAGATAGATTAATGCATTGGATGAATCTATCTATGGCCACCGCTGCCACCCCCTGTTCAGACTCCCGGCCCCTTTTCGGGAGCAGGGCGCCTGAATTACAGCAGCAGGGGGTTTTGAAGCACCTGATTAGAGGCCAAAGCCGCGTACACATAAGCGAAATATCCGTCAGAAAAAGTCAGACGGAAGCTTTTTATCGTCAATTCCGATCGTGTGTGTGCCTCATCTGACTTTATTTTTCAAAAATTCTGACGGACCTAGAAATGGAACATGTTCTAAATATTTCCGATGGAACCAATTCCTATCGGGAAAACCGATTGTCTGTATGCTGTTCCGACGGACCTAAAACGACGCTTGCTCTGAAGCAAGTACGAGATGATAGCTATTGGCTACTGGCTATTGAACTTCCTTTTTCTAGTCCTGTCGTATGTGTTGTAAGTCACCGCGTTCTGGACGGTCAGACTTTGGTGTGACCGTGTGTATGCAGTTCCGCCGGAGAAATCTTCAGGGTTTATTCCGACGGCAAAACAGGTCGTGTGTACATGACAATAGGCTTTAATAGGTGTCAAAAAAGGTGACCTGCGAGTGCCATGCTGGGCGCACGCAGGTCACTCAGCTGTGTTAGGAAAGCGAATGAATATTCGCTTTCCTAACACTAAACTGCCTCTCCGCCAATCAGGTGCTCGGATCTGTTACCCATCACCTGGCTGGCTGAAACAACAGGCATTGTGATTGGACCCAGGTGTCCAATCATAGCAGAGGATGGGAAGAGAGGATGGGAAGAGACATCAAGGAGCTATCCCACTGAGACAGGTAAGTGCAGACGGCGGGCCGGGGGGGCACACTGGCAGCATTTGATATGGCACAGTCGCGGCACTTGATGGGCACAGTGGTGGCAATTGATGAGCACAGTGGGAGCAATTGATGGGCACAGTGGTGGCCATTGATTGGCACAGTGGCGGCAATTGATGGCACAGTGGCTGCATTTTATGGGGCACAGTGGCTGCATTTTTAGGGGCACAGTGGCGGCAATTGATGGGCACAGTGGCTACGATTGATGGCACAGTGGCTGCGATCGATGGCACAGTGGCTGCAATTGAAGGTACAGTGAGGCTGCAATTGATGGGTTTTTTTTCAGAATTTTTCAGTTTGTTTGCGCCCCCCCCCCCCAAAAAAAAAATTTTTTAGCACCAGCCGCCACTGCTGGGAAGCCACTGATGGCCTGTACCGCTGGCCATACAAGTGAATGGCTGTATGCGATTGTATGCAGCCATACCCATGTAAATGTCAAAGCTCCTGATGGGCACAGTGGGAGCATTTTATGGGGCACAGTGGCTGCATTTGATGGCACAGTGGCTGGCTGTGTTTGATGGCACAGTGGTGGCAATTGATGGGCATAGTGGCTGCGTTTGATGGGCACAGTGGCTGCGTTTGATGGCACAGTGGCTGTGATTGATTGCACAGTGGCGGCAATTGATGGGCACAGTGGCTGCGATTGATGGCACAGTGGCTGTGTTTGATGGGCACAGTGGCGGCAATGATGGGCACAGTGGCTGCATTTTATGGGGCACAGTGGCTGCATTTGATGGCACAGTGGCTGGCAGCGTTTGATGGCACAGTGGCAGCAATTGATGGGCACAGTGGTGGCAATTGATGGGCACAGTGGCGGCAATTGATGGCACAGTGGCTGCGTTTGGCTACAGTGGGGGCAATTGATGGGCACAGTGGCTGCATTTTATGGAGCACAGTAGCAATTGATGGGCACAGTGGCTGCGATTGATGGCACAGTGGCTGAGATTGATGGTACAGTGAGGCTGCAATTGATGGGGTTTTTTTTCAGAATCTTTCAGTTTGTTTGCGCCCCCCCCAAAATTTTTTAGCACCAGCCGCCTGAGGCTCTAACTGGCTTCAAAAAAGGGAAGGCTCAGGCACAGAGCCTAAGAACTCCTGGCCAATTGGGTCTCAGGACCCACTACCTGCTCGGCCAGGAGGAGAAGTAACGGCCCCGGCTCCTCCCTCGGCAAGCTGGAATGAGGAGCAGCATCAGCCTCCTAAGGTAAGGCCAAGGTTTGCCACTGTCCGTCTCCCACGGGGGGGGCACTGATCATCTCCCATGGGGGGTCCACTGATCGCCGCTGTCCATCTTGCGGGGGGGTGGCATTAGTGCGAGTGAGGGGGGCAGGTTTATTTGAGGCCTCTACCCCCCAAAATATTAAGCACCAGCCACACTGGTGACTGACATCCACTGTACTACATTGGGAGACCATGGTTTATTCTCAGCAGCCCCTCCAAATGAGCTTTTGGAAGAATGGTCAAACATTCCCATAGACACACTCCTAAACCTTGTGGACAGCCTTCCTAGAAGAGTTGAAGCTGTTATAGATGCAAAGGGTGGGCCAACTCAACGGACTGGGATGCCATTAAAGTTCATGTGCGTGTAAAGGCAGGTGTCCCAATACTTTTGGCAATATAGTGTATGTCTTTTTACCTTTGCACTGTGTGATGTTGTTACTATAGGGCAGTGATGGCGAACCTCGGCACCCCAGATGTTTTGGAACTACATTTCCCCTGATGCTCAACTACACTGAAAAGCGCATGAGCTTAATGGGAAATGTAGTTCCAAAACATCTGGGGTGCCAAGGTTCGCCATCACTGGTATGGGGTGTTGTTGTCATTGGGACTTCAGGTTTATTAGTCTGCTCGCCTCCCTTTTTTAGTGTCATTAGACTGAGCTCAGTCAAAATGTTAACAATAAAATGCTGTTGCTTTGATTTATCTCCGCTGCTATGAATGCCTCTATATACCAGACAAGGTAGAGTGAAAACACAAATATCGACGATAACATCTTGTTTCTTTCTTTTTCATTTTGTAAGTTGTCCCTTTATATAGGCATGCCAAAACTCATGTAATGTGCGCAGAAGAATAAAAGACCTAAACTGAACATTATTTTTTTTTTTCATCTATCTATATTACAACCACATTGCATTGTCATTCTACATTATTTTAAGCACATATTAAATACCCATGCTATCCATTGTGATCAGCTCAATAGCAAAATATGATTTCTCTTTTTTTTCTTTAGCCACGAGAACCTCATGTTAATAACAGGGAAAAAATAATATGGAGGAAAAGGAAAGAAAAAAAAAAAAGAACCAAATAAACAAAAATGGACATTATTTTCACTGTACATGCATTCTGTATAATTATAAGCCCTTCCCCTGAGCAAATCATAACATGCATGCTGTAAGGTCATTTTTTAAAGCTTCTGTTAAAGAAAAAAAAAAATGAATTTAACATGCTTGAGATGGATTTCTTGGCATTACGGGGAGGGTCACTCACCTGACTCGGATTAGATTGTCTGGCACATTTTCTAGCAGGCCCCCTCTCTGCTTTGGCACTTTGCTTCAAGCTTACAAAGTTTCACAATAGGAAAAAGAAACACTTGGCATCACAACAGGTATGTAATCCTTATGCTGCACATTTATCACAATGTAAAAAGTGTTCATTGTTTTCTATACTCAGCACACAAAACTTTTGTAGTACCATGTCGTTCTGTTTAACTGTACACTATAGGATACGGGAACTGTTTTAAGGGACAAGTTAGTATGTTGAACTTTTTTTTTTTACTTATTTTCTATTAATTCTATTATTCTCAGTTGCAGCTTCTGTCATGTGAATGCATACACAATAGAATTTGATGCTTTCTTGGCTAATAACAGCTAACTCAAATTTTCTAGAAAGTTCTAATGCAGTAAATTAAAAATAAAGTCTAAAAAGGAAAACCTTGCAAGTCAGCATTTAAAATACTTAATTTTCTGAGCCAATCAGTACCTCATATTAAGTTAAAAAATAAAAATACCCACACTTGTCCACACGTTGAAGCTCTCCAGTAACAGTTGTAATAAGTTTTATTGGATGACAGATACAGGTTTTGTGGATGATTAAGTTAATATGAGGTACTGATTGGCTCGGAAAATTAAGTATTTTAAATGCTGACTTGCAAGGTTTTCCTTTTTAGACTTTATTTTTAATTTACTGCATTAGAACGTTCTAGAAAATTTGAGTCAATTCCCTAGAACACCCCCCTCCCTCCTGTCATAGCTCTTATGGCCCGTACACACAATCCGAAAATCGGACGACAGATCGTCCGACTTTTTTCGCTTAAGGGTCACAAGTAGGAATTGAATAGGTTACTAAAGTCACGGAAATTCTCGTACGACCGAAAAAAAGATCGAAAGTAATGTCATGTGTTGTAATGTATTTGTATTGTATTTTCGGACGACAACTATACTGACTAAACGAAAAACGTGCGATCTGGTATAGTACGAGCAAAATTTTCGTGCTTGAATAATTTCAAATGAATTGTCGTGAACGGCTCTCGAAAGCTCTGTACTAACGTTCCGCTTATCGTACGATCGCGTCGAAAGCGGTATTTTTAGTCCAATTTTCGGATCGTATGTACGGGCAATTGCTGTGTGTGCTAAGTGTCACTTTATACAGTGCCTTGAAAAAGTATTCACACCTCTTGAAAGTTTCCATATTTTGTCATGTTACAACCAAAAACTTAAATGTGTTTTATTGGGATTTTATGTGATAGACCAACACAAAGTGGCACAAAATTGTGAAGTGGAAGGAAAATGTTAAATGGTTTTCAAATTTTTTAACAAATAAATATCTGAATAGTGTGATGTGCATTTTTATTCAGCCCCCCTGAGTCAAAACTTTGTAAAACCACCTTACACTGCAATTACAGCCGCAAGTCTTTTTGGGTATGTCTCTGCCAGCTTTGCACATCTAGAGAGTGACATTTTTGCTCATTCTTCTTTGCAAAATAGCTCAAGCTCTGTCAGATTGGATGGAGAGCGTCTGTGAACAGAAATTTTCAAGTCTTGCCACAGATTCTCCATTGGATTTAGGTCTGGACTTTAACTGGATCATTCTAGCACATGAATATGCTTTGATCTAAACCATTCCATTGTAGCTCTGGCTGTATGTTTAGGGTCATTGTCCTGCTGTAAGGTGCACCTCTGCCCCAGTCTCAAGTCTTTTGCAGACTCTAACAGGTTTTCTTCTAAGATGTCCCTGTTTTTGCCTCCATCCATCTTTCCATCAACTCCGACCAGTTTTCCTGTCCCTGCTGAAGAAAAGCATCCCCACAACATGATGCTGCCACCACCATGTTAAATGGTGGGGATGGTGTGTTCAGAGTGATGTGCAGTGCTATATTTCCGCCACACATAGCGTTTTGCTTTTAGGCCAAAAAGTACAATTTTGGTCTCATCTGACCAGAGCAGCTTCTTCCACGCTTGCTGTGCCCCCCACATGGCTATTCTAAGAGCTAATGACTTTTACAAATGGGGGAGACATTAAAAGCAGACCTTTTACAAGCTTCTGGTTCTCTAACTAATTTATTCGCTATTCTGCCAAACCTGGGTGGGCTGTAAGCACACTCTCTGTGCCCCGAGCCCACCCTATTTTGAAGCCTATTAGAGTCTCTGGCTCTAATCAGTGCTTCAAAAAAACTCCCCCGCCATTGTAATTTATGCGCCCGGCATCCTGCAATGGGCTGGATGCATGGATAGGGGGGTGGCGGCATGAATGGGGGAGGCAGCACTGTGCGCCCTCAATGAATGGGTCGCCACTGCTTCATTTACTGGCAAAGAAGAAGCTGCAGACACTAGAGACACGGCCTACATCCATTTGGATGCTCCATATCCAAATAATAACTTTATTTTTTGGATCGCTTCTCTGCCCTTTGGCTAAGATCAAGTGTAGTATCTGTTCTTATCAGTTGCCAGGAGGTGGTGCTTGCATCTGTCCCTGATCTAAGGCGAGGCGGTATCAGGGATAGCGGTGGCTTTACGAAACCTGCTGGTGTAAGGCCCCTTTCACACGGACGGTTAGAATTGTGCTTTTAGCTGCGGATTTTCTATTTTTCTGCTGCAGCTAAAAGCACACAATGCTTTCCTATGGCTCCATTCACACACTGCGTTTAGCTGCGATTTAGTTACATGCGGTTTGGTGCGGATAGAAAAAATAGAATTGACTGCGTCCAGGAGTGATTTAGCGCATAACTGCAGGTAATCACAGTGTACTATTTCTCCTGAGGATAGCAGCGGCAACAAGGAAAGAAAAGCAACAGGAAGCACATCAGAAATGGCAAGAATGTTCCAAACGCAGCTAAACGCAGCCGCATGTAAACGCAGGTAATCTCACTGTACAAATGCAGCTGATCGCAGTGCCTGGAGTCTTAAATTTCACAGAACATATTATATGTTTTTAACTGTGGTAGAACAGCCGTCTGTGTGAAAGGCGCCTAAAGGTAACCTGGAGCGGTTTTGTAGCCAAAAGGGAAGCCTTCTGATGGGGATAGAGAACCATTGGGTCTGGCCAGAGGGTCAGGTCCCTGGCCTTCTGGTCTAGATTGGGGTAGCTCTAGCTCCGTTCAGTTTTTTGGGAGAGAACACTGGCTTCCCTTTCCCACCAGGGGAGCGGTTAGTATTTCCCGAATGTAATTAGGTAGGAGGGATGGGAACGACAGTGAGGCCTGATGGTAAAGGGCTCTCACCAAGCTTCCACAACTTCAGGCCTTCCTGGCTGGGGTGGGGGCTGCTGTGGTTTGGGCTGGGGATCAGGGTTGCATGAAAAAACAGTGGTAAATGTGCCCCTGAAGTGGCAGTTCAGGGGGTGCCGTACAGTCATAGTGTTTAGGCACTTGATTTATGGCACCATGGTCACTTCACCACAACACACGTTTTTTGCACCTGTCTCTAGGGCTGAGCCTTTTGGCTAGGACCAGGGGAAATTTTTAGTCCTGGCTGGAGGGCTGGCCATTGTATTACACAATGGTCACTTTTCACTCTCTCCCACTTCCTTCTCCCCACTTTCTTTTTATTTATCCCTGTGTTTGTCACTTTTTTTGTATTTTTTGGTTGATTTTGTCACAGTGTGATGAGTAGGGTGTGGGCCTACTCTGAAAGTCTTGGGAGGGGGTGAACATAGGCCTTCTGGCTTGGTTCGCCCTCTCTCATGGGGTCTCCCTTCAGGGGAGTCCCACCTAGTACTTAGGTGGGTCTATTTCGGCAGACCTTCCAGAGAACGGTGGTCCGTCTGGTTTCGGCCAGATGGTCCCATGTGAAGTACCTCAGTCCCCATCTAGAGCCTAACGCCCCGGGGGATCAGGGTAAGGTCCTTCCCTAGTGGAGGACAGTGTAACACCCGTTGCACTTTTTAAGTTTCACTCTTTATGTGTGTGCACTTTTTTTTGGCACCGGTTTGAAGTTTTTGGGTGTGTTTTGCACGCTACTGGCTTTAAAAAAAAAAAACTTTATTTTTTGTATTTTTTCAGTTACTACTGTAAAGTCTGTTTGTGTTAAAAAAGCATCTGAGACTTTGCAAGAAAACACGTGTTTCAGCATGATATAAATACGGTATGTGTGGTAATATGCTAACTGCTAAGCAGATGAGGAAATATTTTGTTTAAATAACAGTAGCACACCCCAAGTTCCACACTAGTAGAGGAGGTCTGCTTTGCATTTACATATACAAAGTAAAATGTTCTTTTCCAAAATGTAAGGCTTTTTTCCAACAACAACAGGATACTAGTATTCCGGAAGGCCCGCCATTGTACCACACAATGGCACAAATTGCACTTTCTCCCCTTCCCTTTTCCCCACCTTTACGTTGTTTGTCTTGTGTGTCACTTTGTGTTATTTTTGGGTTGGTGGGTATGTACACTCTGTTTCATGTTAGAGTATGGTGTAGGTCCTAGGGCCTGCCCTGTCAGTCTTGGGAGGGGGTGGACATGGCCTTCTGGCTTTATACGCCCTCTCTCATGGGGTCTCCCTTTGGGGGAGCCCCACCTAGTACTTGGGGTGGTCTGGCTTCGGCCAGATGGACCATGTTAAAGTACCCCAGTCCCCGTCTGGAGCCTAACGCCCCAGGGGATCAGGGCAAGGTCCTTTAATTTTGGTTGACCCTATGTGCACTTTTTGTGTTCACTTTTTGGTTTTAAACTTTTTTGCACTGGGTAGAGTTTTTGGTATGTGTCCTAACTCCCTCCCTATCATTTTCATTTTACTCCTATTCCTCGAATATCCTTGCTAACAAGCTCCACCCAGCTTAAAGCTACTGCATCCTCATGTATGAGCAGCAGAAACAAATCAGGCAAGTGACGCTAGCATAGCCAATTAGCTAGCAATAATAAACGTAGCAGCCAGCAGCTGCAAGGCAAGGAATGTTAATAAACAGTAGCTAATGTTGCAGAATGTACAGATTTGTACTGATGATAAGGCGCAATAAATGCCATTTTTTGGAAATGATCTGTTTAAGAATGCTACAGAGTCTGTAGATGATGACGAAGATTTAGAGAAATGTGTTGAACTACAGGTATGCTTTCACCATTATTGCTGACATACTGTGATATGAGAATAACCATCATCATAAAATGTATATACAAGTGAAAGCACTCTGCAGTACTGAAATGTACATGTGCATTCAGGCAAACACATTTATACTAAACTGAAACGGGAGAACCCTGGATAGACGGATTAAACCACTTTAACATTAAAAATAATAAAGTGACTTGATCAGGGCATATCACTAAAATACGATATCTACTGGAAGACCTGATCTCACCAGCAGTTGCCGAATAGTCTCTGACTGCAAAGTAGGGATGAGCTTCGAGTTCGAGTCGAACTCATGTTCGACTCGAACATCAGCTGTTCGCAAGTTCGCCGAACAGCGAACAATTTGGGGTGTTCGCGGCAAATTCGAATGACGAACACCCTTTAAAAGTCTATGGGATAAATCAAAAGTGCTAATTTTAAAGGCTTATATGCAAGTTATTGTCATAAAAAGTGTTTTGGGACCTGGGTCCTGCCCCAGGGGACATGGATCAATGCAAAAAAAAGTTTTAAAAATGGCAGTTTTTTCAGGAGCAGTGACTTTAATAATGCTTAAAGTGAAACAATAAAAATGTAATATCCCTTTAAATTTTGTACCTGGGGGGTGTCTATAGTATGCCTGAAAAGGGGCGCATGTTTCCCGTGTTTAGAACAGTCTGACAGCAAAATGACATTTCAAAGGAAAAAAAGTCATTCAAAACTATTCGCGGCTATTGCATTGTCGATCCGACAATACACATAAAAGTTCATTGATAAAAACGGCATGGGAATTCCCCACAGGGGAACCCCCGAACCAAAATTTTAAAAAAAAAATGACGTGGGGGTCCCCCTAAATTCCATACCAGGCCCTTCAGGTCTGGTATGGATATTAAGGGGAACCCCGGCCAAAATTTTAAAAAAAAATGATGTGGGGGTCCCCCTTAATTCTCAGGGTCTGGTATGGATTTTAAGGGGAACCCCGCGCCAAAATTTAAAACAAAACCGGCATGGGGTCCCCCCAAAAATCCATACCAGACCCTTATCCGAGCACGCAACCTGGCAGGCCGCAGGAAAAGAGGGGGGGACGAGAGAGCGCCCCCCCTCCTGAACCGTACCAGGCCACATGCCCTCAACATTAGGAGGGTGCTTTGGAGTGGCCCCCCAAAACACCTTGTCCCCATGTTGATGAGGACAAGGGCTTCATCCCCACAACCCTGGCTGGTGGTTGTGGGCTTCTGCGGGCGGGGGGCTTATCGGAATCTGGAAGCCCCCTTTAACAAGGGGACCCCCAGATCCCGGCCCTCCCCTGTGTGAAATGGTAAGGGGGTACAAAAGTACCCCTACCATTTCACAAAAAAACTGTCAAAAATGTTAAAAATGACAAGAGACAGTTTTTGAAAATTCCTTTATTTAAATGCTTCTTCTTTCTTCTATCTTCCTTCATCTTCTTCTTCTGGTTCTTCTGGCTCTTCTGGTTCTTACTCCGGTGTTCTCGTCCAGCATCTCCTCCGCGGCGTCTTCTATCTTCTTCTCCTCGGGCCGCTCCGCACCCATGGCATGGGGGGAGGCTCCCGCTTTTCTCTTCATCTTCTTCTCTTCTTCATCTTCTTCTCTTCTTCATCTTCTTCTCCGGGCCACTCCGCATCCATGGCATGGAGGAAGGCTCCCGCTGTGTGACGCGTCTCCTCTTCTGACGGTTCTTAAATAACGGGGGGCGCACGGTACATGACGGGACTTCCCTGTGGCATTCTCCGTGACGTCACAGGAAGTCCCGTCAAGTCACCGTGCATCAGAGGGGTCACCAAGTGGCCCTGCCCCCCGTTATTTAAGAACCGTGAGAAGAGGAGACGGGTCACACAGCAGGAGCCTCCCTCCCTGCCAGCATGGGTGTGGAGCGGCCCAGAGAAGAAGATGAAAAAGAGAAGAAGAGAAGAAGATGAAGAAGAAGATGAAGAAGAGAAGAAGATGAAGAGAAGAGCGGGAGCCTCCCCCCATGCCATGGGTGCGGAGCAGCCCGAGGAGAAGAAGATAGAAGACGCCGCAGAGGAGATGCTGGACGAGAACACCGGAGGAAGAACCAGAAGAGCCAGAAGAAGAAGAACATGAAGGAAGATAGAAGATAGAAGAAAGAAGAAGCATTTAAATAAAGGAATAGTCAAAAGCTGTCTCTTGTCATTTTTAACATTTTTGACACTTTTTTTAGTGAAATGGTAGGGGTACTTTTGTACCCCCTTACCATTTCACACGGAGGGTGGGATCTGGGGGTCCCCTTCTTAAAGGGGGCTTCTAGATTCCGATAAGCCCCCTGCCCGCAGACCCCCACAACCACCGGCCAGGGTTGTGGGGATGAGGCCCTTGTCCTCATCAACATGGGGACAAGGTGTTTTGGGGGGCTACCCCAAAGCACCCTCTCAATGTTGGGGGCATGTGGCCTGGTACGGTTCAGGAGGGGGGGGCACTCTCTCCCCCCCTCTTTTCCTGCGGCCTGCCAGGTTGCGTGCTCGGATAAGGGTCTGGTATGGATTTTTGGGGGGACCCCACGCCGTTTTTTTTTAAATTTTGGCGTGGGGTTCCCCTTAATATCCATACCAGACCTGAAGGGCCTGGTATGGAATTTAGGGGGACCCCCACGTCATTTTTTTTTTAAATTTTGGTTCAGGGTTCCCCTGTGGGGAATTCCAATGCCGTTTTTATCAATTAACTTTTATGTGTATTGTCGGACCGGCAATGCAATAGCCGCGAGTAGTTTTAAATTACTTTTTTTCCAGACTGTTTTAAACACGGGAAACATGCGCCCCTTTACAGGCATACTATAGACACCCCCCAGGTACGAAATTTAAAGGGATATTACACTTTTATTGTTTGACTTTAAGCATTATTAAAATCACTGCTCCTGAAAAAACGTCCGTTTTTAAAACTTTTTTTTGCATTGATACATGTCCCCTGGGGCAGGACCCAGGTCCCCAAACACTTTTTATGACAATAACTTGCATATAAGCCTTTAAAATTATCACTTTTGATTATTCATGTTCGTGTCCCATAGACTTTAACGGTGTTTGCGTGTTCGAACAAACTTTTTTCCTGTTCGCATGTTCTGGTGCGAACCGAACAGGGGGGTGTTCGGCTCATCCCTACTGCAAAGTCAGCAATAGAAAAGAATAACTGATTTCACTGATGTAAACACTGGGAGAGCCAGGGGAGAGAGTAAAGCCGCATACACACGAGCGGAATGTCCGACGGAAGCTTTTTATTGTCTATTCCGATCGTGTGTAGGCCTCATCTGACTTTTTTTTCCCGAAAATTCTGACAGACCTAGAACATGTTCTAAATATTTCCAACGGAACCAATTACTACCGGGAAAACCGATCGTCTGTATGCTGTTCCGACGGACCAAAAATGACGCATGCTCTGAAGCAAGTACGAGAAGGAAGCTATTGGCTACTGACTATTGAACTTCCTTTTTCTAGTCCCGTCGTAAGTGTTGTACGTCACCGCGTTCTTGACGGTCGGATTTGGGTTGACCGTGTGTAGGCAAGACTGCTTGAATGGAATTCTGTCGGAGTTCTGTCGGAGAAACCTTCGGAGTTTATTCCGACGGCAAAACCGGTCGTGTGTTGGCGGCATTAGAGAGGGACCAAAGAGGTGTCCTTCCATGGTGAAAAAACCACGTCCCCTAAAGTCTGACATGTTTCAGGGGCCTGCTCCTTCTTCTGAGTGAAATCATCTTGCCAAACTACCTCTCTTATTTCTGACTTTACAGCCACAGATTATTCAGCAATTGGTGGTGAGACCTGGTGGTCCAGTGGATACTATACTTTGGTCATACGCCCTTATCAAGTCACTTTATTGTAAGTGCAATCTTATGATTTTTCCATATTAATTTTTTTAAATCAAATATGGTTTTATTGAAAGAAAAAAGTTTACAGACAAGATGACATACATATGTGCACAGCAAATCCAAGTCGTACACACCTCCCAGTAGTGCATCAAATACAGTGTATAGCATAAGGGTTTATACAGTCATAGTTCCACATTTTTGCATACGTTATTATAATTGTGTAATAACAAATCACCAGCAGGGTGGTTAAAGATATCACACCATTACTACTAATACATACGCTAGTAAATGATCCTATCTAGAGGACATAACTCACTCGATGAGTAACCTATCCATTACCAATTCTAATGAACTCTAGCCTGGAGTATCCAGCCAGGAGCCCCTGAGATTTTTGAATTTGCGAGGGCATCCACTGTGGGTTTTCTATATTGTTAAAGTGGTTTAATCTGCACTTTTCACACAATGGTTTTGGTTTGAATTGTTTGCATATATACATTATATTACCAATAGTATTGAGAGACCTGTCTTTACACGCACATGAACTTTAACGGCTTCCCAGTCTTAGTCCGTAAGGTTCAATATTGTGTTGGCCCACCCTTTGCAGCTATAACAGCTTCAACTCTTCTGGGAAGGCTGTCCACAAGGTGTAGGAGTGTGTCTATGGGAATGTTTGACCATTCTTCCAGAGGTGCATTTGTGAGGTCAGGCACTGACATGGACGAGAAGACCTGGCTCGCAGTCTCCGCTCTAATTCATCCCATGTGTTATATCAGGTTGAGGTCAGGACTCTGTGTAGACCAGACAAGTTCCTTCACCCCAAACTCACTCATCCATGTCTTTATGGACCTTGCTTTGTGCACTGGTGCACAGTTATGTTGGAACAGAAAGGGGCCATCCCCAAACTGTACCCACAAAGTTGGGAGCATGAAATTGTCCAAAATGTCTTGGTATGCTGATACCTTAAGAATTTCCTTCATTGGAACTAAGGGGCCAAGCCAAACCCCCGAAAAACAACCCCACACCATAATCCCCCCTCCACCAAATGATTTGGATCAGTGCACAAAACAAGGTCCATAAAGACATGGGTGAGCGAGTTTTTCACAAAAAAAGAGGGTCCCTCGGTATTCAACCTGTTAAAAATACAGCCTTCTCTTTCTTTATACCTGGCTCACATTGGGAATTGTAGTCCAATCATCCATAGACTGGCATAGCAAAGTTTAATTCCTGAACTTCATCTCCCATAATTCAGTGCTGTCAACCCTTAAGTCTATCGCGCTCCTTCTATTTGTCAACTCCTCCTGGTGGATGGAGGAGAGGTAGTGTTAACCCATTCAACTGAGTTCATTTGGAACACAGAGCGCACTGCAGCTCTCTGTCTTTAGCCAAGCACCTGACTACACTTGTAATATCATTTTCTCTTTTCTATTAACTGCCAAATATCTAAGTATATTATCTTTAAAATAATTGCATGTTCTTAGCATCAGCCTTGATTACATTTTTAAATATTTCTCCCAGCAGAATCCTTGCACACCCCAATGACAATAACGCAACATATCAAAAGCTGTGTATCAATGCACCATTTAAACCCGAAACCAGGGGGGCCTGGAGGTACAATACTGATACAACGAGAACAATCACTGAGTGAGAACACCTGTGTCTCTCAACATGTGCGCTCTGAGGACGAGGTAAATGATAAGTGGATAGATCTGGTTACTGTGGGAAGGGTGCCATCATCCCTGTGTATAGACAAATGGGAAGTACTCTCTGGGGGTGGGACTATACTAACACTAAGAAAGTACAATAGGAGTATAAAAATGTCATTTATTGGTACAGAGACATGCCCCTGAGGAAGACACGTGACCCTGTGTCGAACACGTGTAGGGGAGGGGCTAGGACGTTGAAGGCACTCGGGCTCTATAGCGATTAGAGTAGCTGATCAAGATTTTGGATGTGCGGCTCTATGTTGCGCTTTAAACCCATGTTCGTATTAGTGTGGTGCGCTGGAAGCACCTGCATTTTGTGAGTACCCAGTACATTTCATTAAACGCATGTTAAAGTGTTTCAAAACAATTCAAGCACTATTGGAGTCTTTTTCTCTGCATATGTTCTGCCGCTGAGATACTGAGGAGGAGATCTTAGGAGAAGTTTGAGAGCCAGCTGTGTTGGATATCTCACTGAGTCCTGGGGTGGCTGACAGGCATTTTTGACCCTGCTTAGTTGGGGAGTCACACTCCCAGAGGTGAGCCTATACCCATTGGGGGGGGGGGGGGGGAGTACGAGTGAGGTGATTCGTTGGTGGTCTGGAAGCTTTATATATAGGACTTCACAATTACATTTAGTTGTTCATCAATCAACATCCATTTGTGGAATTTTCACTGTTTTAATATGGACTTTTTTGCACTTTATATGTTTTTTGATTCAATGATTTTTGATATTTGTTGATATTTCATGATTCAGCGCTGCACTCTTATATATTGAGCTTTAAATGTGGACCCTAAATGTAACCTTGATTTAGGGTCCATATTTGAAGCTGTCGCGCTGACGGTTGGCAGCAGGGCTGCTGTCTGGACGCTAGGTTTATCAGCCTTCTATACTTGTTCCCTCTCTGAATAATTGGGTTATCTCTACCCAGCAGAGATCCACAGGATTACCATCAATCCACATTTTAATCTTAAACACCTTGGCTCTTTATTGGCTTCACAATTACATTTAGTTGTTCATCAATCAACATCCATTTGTGGAATTTTCACTGTTTTAATATGGACTTTTTTGCACTTTATATGTTTTTTGATTCAATGATTTTTGATATTTGTTGATATTTCATGATTCAGCGCTGCACTCTTATATATTGAGCTTTAAATGTGGACCCTAAATGTAACCTTGATTTAGGGTCCATATTTGAAGCTGTCGCGCTGACGGTTGGCAGCAGGGCTGCTGTCTGGACGCTAGGTTTATCAGCCTTCTATACTTGTTCCCTCTCTGAATAATTGGGTTATCTCTACCCAGCAGAGATCCACAGGATTACCATCAATCCACATTTTAATCTTAAACACCTTGGCTCTTTATTGCATCTTAGACTGTTCCTTAGATGATTGTCGTCTTTCCTGATCTCCTCTATATTATCATTTTCAAGATTTACTGTCTCTGCCTTTCTGGTCATCATATGAGGGAGCTTTTGTCTGGTGATATCCAAGTGGGCCGGCTGGTCTGGCAGTGGACGTCTGTGGTGGTGCGGGTGATAGTGCAGTCTCATGCCTCTGTCCTTGCGAATGTTTAGCATATTGGCATATTTATAGTGATCTCCATTACCTGAGAATTATCTGTATTGTTGTTCATGACACCTCTGAAAAAGGAATCCCGAAACACGTTAGCTATCACTGGACTGTTTCAACATATATGTAATGTTGTATGCCCTATTTCATGTGCAATACTTCTAGTATGTAATCTTTTGTACCAATAAATGACATTTTTATACTTCTATTGTGCTTCCTTAGTGTCGGTATAGTCCAACCCCAGAGGGTACTTCCCATTTAGGTAAATGATAAGCTGCTGGAATGGTAGCCTGGTATTAGAATAACTATTTACTTAATAACCTAATAACAGATTTACTCTTCAAATCCCACAAATGTCGTTTGAAAGCCACCAGTTTGGTCATTTGCAGGCAACACTGTAATGATATGTATATATGTCTATATGTAAATTGTTTCTATTGTTCCCTAGTAAGAATTTTGCTATAAATCCCAAGGTATAAAAGTTTGTTAGAAATATTGCAGTTATAATGACATAAAGAAGTATAGTTATACAAAAAGTTGCTTTGCGACTGTCTAAACATTTGTGGAAGCTGAACTGTGTGCAGTCTATGGAGATTCCTGTGCAAACAGCTGAATGAATGGGTGTTCAGCTGAGAGATTCCAAACGATAAGTAAATGTAAACAAACAGCAGGCATAAAAAAAACAAACGTCTGTATACCAGGCCATTTAGGTCTGAAATGGATTTTAATGGGGACCCCACAAAAATGGTGTGGGGCCCCCCAAATTCCATACCAGTCACATACTCTCAAAATGAAGGGGGGTATCTTGAAAGGGAAACCCTCTAGCAGAGCAGAGCACCTTATTCACATGTTGATGAGGACAAGGTCCTCTTCCCCACAACCCTGACCCTGTGGTTGTATCGTCTGGACTCCAACTGAATGTCATCTCCCGGTCTGGTCTCCGCCGATGCAATATAAGCAATGGGGTGGAGTCATTGGCCATATATGGACTTGAACATGACCATGGACATGACTGGGCCAGGGCTGTGAAGAAAGGCCTTTCTCCTCATCAACGTGGGTACAAAGTGCTTTGCCAGGTGGTACAACCCCCCCATGTTAAGGGCATGTTGCCTGGTATGATTCAGGGAGGGTTCATTTTGCCCTCCTCTCCTACATGCTCAGATAAGGGTCTGTTATGTATTTTGGTTGGGATGTCATGAAATTTTTCATAATTATTTTTTTTAAACCCATCCCTAAGTGGTTCATGTCCATAGGTACATTCTGCCTGAATAATCTCATCACCCCCTACAGGATAATTGCAACATGACAAAACCCATAACCTGACATCCCCACGTCTGAATACCTGGGCCATGTACCAACTCAGGCACTTACTAAGAGACATAGCAGACAAAGACTCATGTACTAGACCTACAACTTCATTTGAGATTTCTACAGAGGTACACTCCTGGCAACCCACCTACTTATATAAACGTTTAATGAACTCCACAAGGGGATTCAAACATATATGATATAATAATACTTTGGCAATGTATTACTCAAACAAAATCAGTGAATGCAGTGTGTCCTCACTGGGTATATGGATAACTTGAAGGGTATGTTCACACCAGTGGCCAATGGTGTGCTCTGCAAGGGAGATTTTGCCAATGCGTTGTAATGATGCATCCAGCTGTTTACTTTTTTCAACTTTATTGAAATATCATAAAATGTCAAATCATTCTTCATGCATCACAGAAATTCTGAAATAAAGTAGAGCTTGTTCTACTTTTTTCAGAGTACACCACTGCAGAGCAGTGGAGTGAATTAAGCCTGCAGGACTCAAGAAAAATTGTCTTGTCTATGTGTTGGGACTGCATTAGTCAAGGCTGCCCAACGCAGCTCAATGTACATTGTGTGAATGAGCCCAAACAAGTATTCGTATGACTCTGAAAGTCTTATCCAGTAGGACTAGGGTCCTAGGTTCTAATTTCACCAAGAACACTGTCTGCAGAACGTTTATATGTTCTTTGTGTGCTTACTTGGATTTTTCCATTTGCTCTGGTTTCCTCCCACAGTCCAAAATATAGGATTCTCCCAAACTGTACCTAATTTATGTGTCTGTGTGACAGTTGTAGGAGTGTTTTAGCCTATATTATAGGGGTTAGGGACTGGAATGATTGGCCCATGTATTCTGGAAAAATGGTAGAATTTGTTGGCTACATAGAGATAAATGAACACAAAATAAAGTGATCTTCTCTCTTGGACAGGTGATGTTCTGTAATCCTGACTTTGACAATGGAACAGAGTTTATCTCATCGGGAACCTTTACAGACATAGATTTTGTCACACGATCCTTGCAAGTCAGTACTGGTAAGAACAAGAAAATTATTTGACGGAAAAGTAAATGGCCTTACGTATGTACACCAAAATGCATTTTTTTTTTGCTTTGCCTAGCATAGTACTAAACTGGTTAATGTGAGAGGAGCACTTATGAGTTCACTATGAAACAGGGTGACAGCACTACCTTCCCTGCCCCCCCCCCAGCAAGGAGGATGGGGACCAATGCAGGACAAAAAGTTTACATCAATTCCTTCAGCCCCCCAAAGCACATAGGCTCCAATGAGATATGTGTGAGAGCGTTTGCATGTGCACATCATGGGTACGTAAGAAGTGCAGGGAAAGAAGTCCCTGACCCTTTTTAGAAATTGCATCACACTGAATGGCATGGTGCACCATGTGGTTTGGTACATATGAAATCAAGTCACAGCTGCCGAGGTGTGGGAGTGCCAACCGTGCCATTAAGAATTAATAGCACCCAACACATAGGCTAAAGTGCAGGGCATTTCTCTGTGGGTCGGGAAATTGAGCAATTTCACATGCGTTCTCACTTGCAGAGCTGTGAATCTACAGACAAACAAAAGATTTCCCAGGACACTTACGGACCAGCCTGCTAAACAACCAAATGTGTGCAAACCCTCTGTTTTTAACGTAAACTGTTAGACGGGGCCAATTCAGTTGTTTTGCAGGCTGGGTGGTAAGTGTAATGAGAAATCTTTTGTTTGTCTGTGATGTGCATTGCTCCTCCATGTGAATGTTGCTGCAAAGGGCAGTTATAGATTGGGGTGGTTGCCACTTTTTTGTACAGTTATAACTGTGAATCTAGCCTTACTCAACATTCATCTTCTTGAAATTAAGAAAATACCAAGTGACTTGTTCTGGTAGCTAAAGGGTCCTCCATTGCCAAAGCACAGTTTTACTTTAAAGTGATATTAAAGGCGCTTTGCTTTTTTTTTTTTTTTCTTTTTTTTTTTAATAACAAACATGTCATGTGTACCTCATTCTCCCTCTTAACTGTGTGAGAATGACATCGTATTGTGGTAAATCATATACCAATAGACCCATATATTTCCTTGTAGTTAAGAGGGCTGGGCTGGAAGGGAGCATTTGTCTTTTAGACACATGCCCCTTCTATGACGCTGCAGTGAGAGGCGTGCCTCCACTGCAGCATTTTTATTGGACAGCTGGGGCTAATGGTACTTTACCATTGGTCCAAGACTCCAAGCTGTCCATTGAGCTCAGTGCCTCTAACCAGGGCCGGATTAACATAGCGGCTACTGGAGCTGCAGCTCCAGGCCCCTTACCTTAAGATAGGCCTATTTGCTCCCCCCCCAAAAAACAATTGAGCTTTGAAATTTGGGGGGTAGGTAGCCGAAGACCTAACCCACCACTAGTAAAAGGGACTCCTAGGACCTATGGTTCCGGAGATATGGGGCTCCTTATGCAGCCATCAGAAGCTACATAAAGAGCGGCCAGTTTAAATACAAGCTGTCACACTGTTTGCAGCAGACTTGAGAGGATGAGCTCACAGTGCCTCTCCTCACTTCTTGTCAGAAGCACTGAGCTCAATGAACAGTTTGGAGTCTTGGACCAGTGGTAAAGTACCATTGGCCCCAGCTGTCCAATAAAAATGCTGCAGTGGAGGCTGTCCTCTCACTGCAGTGTCATAGAAGGGGGCATGTGTCTAAAAGACACATGCTCCCTTCCAGCCCAGCCCTCTTAATTAGGACAAAATATGGGTTTATGGGTATAAGGTTTACCCATAATCCCATGTTTTTCTCACACAGTTAAGAGGGAGAATGAGAATCTGCTGCTGCTGAAAAGGTACAAGCTAAATCATATATTATTATGCTATATGTTATAACATAATAATTTATCTATTTACTGTGAAATTACTGGTTGGACGTTTTAACTTCAAACTTCAGTAATTTGTCCGTTAAGCCACCTGCTTGAGTACAGTTTTTGAAAATATACTAACTTACCTTAAAAACAATCCATAATTGTTTGTATATTACTTACTTATTGTCATTAGCCCCTTGCAACCCAGGCCAATTCTGACACTTCTCTCCTACATGTAAAAATCATATTTTTTTTGCTAGAAAATTACCCAGATCCCCCAAATATTATATATATTGTTTTAGCAGACACCCTAGGGAATAAAATGGCTGTCGTTGCAACTTTTTACGTTACACGGTATTTGCGCAACAATTTTTAAAACGTGTTTTTTCGGAAAGAAACTGTTTCATGAATACAAAAAAACCCACTAAAGTTAGCGCAATTTTTTTGCATAATGTGAAAGATGATGTTATGCCGAGTAAATAGATACCTAACATGTCACACTTTACAATTGTGCGCACTTGTGGAATGGAGCCAAACTTCAGTACCTAAAAATCTCCATAGGCGTCGCTTAAAAAAATTTACAGGTTACATGTTTAGAGTTACAGAGTAGGTCTAGTGTTAGAATTATTGCTCTCGCTCTAACGTTCGTTTATGTAACCTGTGTGTATCTGCCTCATCAGCCACTGACCTCACCGCATGTCCCTGACCCAAATCCTAAAAATACATTTGGACAGGGCTGTACGAATGCTGTAGCTGTGATGCTTTACTTCACAGCTGCAACTTTTTTTTTTTTATTCCTTTAGCTGCAACTTCTTTAACTCAGCCTGCAGAGTTTGACAGGCAGCACCGCATGTCAAACTCACCTATTGATTTTAATGGGGCCACTCTGCAACTGCAAGCCAAACTTGCTTGCAGTAGCAGCATAGTCCAACAATGTAAAATTATCATTCAGCAATGTAAAAAAAAAAAAACAAGGAGGCGGCAAATTACCGCAAATGTGAAAGAAACTTGAAACACATCATCCATTTCACACTCACCACCAAACCATATTCTTCAAACTTACAGACTAGTAGACAAGAGAAGAACTAAATCTTTTTTTTGTTATCCCCGAGCTCTGCGGTGCGGTGCTTGTTGAAACCCTGTAAACCAAAAAATTGAACCATGAAAACACAGGACACAGAAAAAAGTGCCAAAGATGGACATTTTTTAAAAAAAATACACAATAAATTACATTCACTCAGCGGTATGATGCCTAATGTATTGTGCGGAGATTGGAACTAAATACCATAACCAAGAAACACCCTGCCCCAACCACCACACCATCATATGACCATCTGATAAGGGTGGAGTCATCATTGTTCTTTACCACTCTTGCGGCAGACATCTCAACTTGCTAATAGAAGTACTTAGAATATTCTATCTAATGACCCCACTTTTTGGTGGGTAATTTATGTTAACTTGAGTTTTCAGCAGGGGAATGTGAAGTCTGCACTGGTCTTTGGCCAGATCTATGCTTTTCTCAAGTAAAATCTTAATTTAGACGCATGATCTCAGTGTAATAATAATGATTTGTGTTGTCTTCAGTTTCTCTACAGAGTAGAAGGCCTCATCATAATCGTCTTACTGTACTCATCTTCATAGCAGTTATCCTGGTCGTGGTGTTGATTTTCAGTCTGACGCTTGGAATTGTGATGTCTAGTGAGTAACTTCATTTGGAAATATTATTACAACTATTCACTTTTTACCTGCTAACTGAAAAGATTGATTACAGAGATGCCTGCAAGTGTGATTAAAAAGGACAGGGTGATAAGTGGCTTTTGCAGTTCTCCAGCAACCAAGAGGGGGTCATGGAAAGGGCCACATAAAAAAATAAAGGCAAAAGGGGCAGCTTCCCTGATCCCACCAGTTTAGGAGCCCACCAGAACATCAGTACACTATAGCCTGGGTCCCAAGCCAGTAAATCTGCAGGTGTACATGGCTGCAAGTAACAGGTTCAACACCAATATGGTGCAGAGTTGCCATAAACAAAGAAACCACATCCGCTGGTCATTTTTTTTAACCTATGTATACACTTCAACTAATAATGATAATACAGTAAAACCTTGGATTGCGAGCATAATTCGTTCAGGAAACATGCTTGTAATCCAAAGCACTCTTATATCAAAGTGAATTTCCCCATAAGAAATATTGGAATCTCAGATGATTCATTCCACAACCATTTATTCATAAGTCCTTCAGTTTAGGGTCCATATAAAAAGATTATAGCAATGTGATCAGGTTGTGTAACCATAAAATGTCCATCCACAAGGGGATTAGAAACAAAATCCAGCAGGAACTACAGAGTATAAAAGAGAAGAGAGGTGCCTCTAAGTGTAGCAATATGGTTACATTTAATGAAGGTACAACATTTAGCAACTCGCATGGTTGTTGATTAAAACAGGCACATCTAAATATGCAGACATTCAGGGTAAAGCTGTCCACATAGTCTGTCCTCCGCACCCCGGCTACCACCGCTGTCAGTCTGCAATCATGACCAGGAAGACCACCCTGCAGTAGAGTGATCGGAAAGCGAGGCTTGAAGCGCTCGTGGAGTGCAGCGTGGAAGGGATGACATTGATGGCGGTGCAGAGGATGGTCTATGACATGTGGACAGCTTTACCCCGGATGCCTGCATACTTAGATGTGCCTGTTTTAGCCATCAACCATGTGAGTTGCTAAATGTTGTACCTTCATTAAATGTAACCATATTGCTACATTTAGATATGCTTCTCTTCTCTTTTATACTCAGTTTTCACATGACACTGCTTGTATATCAAGACATTGCTTGTATATCAAGTCAAAATTTATTAAAAAATGTTGCTTGTCTTGCAAAACTCTCTCGAACCAAGTTACTCTCAATCCAAGGTTTTTTCTGTAATAATAAGCTTTATTTTATATAGGTCTTTAAAGGTATCTTCTCAAAGAAATTTCCAAAATAAATTAAAACACGTAATACACAAGCAAAGGAACAAAAAAGGGGCAGTTAGATGAAGGCTTGTCTAACGAAGAAAGTTTTCAGTTTTGATTCAAAAGAGTTTAACGGTTAGCCCCCATTGCAAAAATACTGTGACAGGGCGCCCACTCTGCGCCAGATCACATACATATACATGATCCGGCATATCCGGGTAAAGAGGGTGTGCACACCTGCATCCCCATCTGTGCTCAAGTCGGTCAGCAGGTTCCAACCAATGATTTATGGCTGGGACCTGCTGATTGGCATATTGAATCATAGTATAGAGCCCTGTGTTTACTAACAACACAGGGCTTTTTACACGGAGCAGCCATGTGGCTGTTTTTTTTTTTTCTCCCTTCAAAGCAGGGAGAACGAACAACCACATTGATTAGTAAAAGCATCACACATTACACACATTACACATAGTTGGGTACACAGTTAACCCCATGATTGCCCCTAGATGTTTTTTTTTAAAGTATTTGTTTATTGAATTTTCAATGTAAAATGTTAACAGACACTTTTCAAAAGGGTACATCAGGAATACAATGAGTGTTATAGAACCTCTGGCCCAAAATGGCCAACTTAATAACTTATCAGAATCAGAACCCCCAATTCCCAAACGGGGTGAATGTCATATAGTGGGTTCTCAATATTGCTTTCTAGGGATTGTGTAGGACCCCTACCTTCAACAGTACAGTTTCATAAAAGGAGGAAAACTCAATTAACTACCAAATGTATCACTCATACTGACACACACACACTCACACACATGCCTTGCTACCCCTCCCCAGTCACCCAAGGGCCCCCATCTGAACACATGATATGTACAAATATAGTGTTATAAACATGAGTCCGCTACCCACTATTGTTGGGATAGTGGAGTGTTTCTCCAAAAGGAATTAGCAATATCAAGCCATGGCTGCCAGATCTTGAAGATTGTTTTAGGGCAGGCTCTGCCATGGTAAATGAGCTTAAAGATGGGCAATACTTTATTCACCATGCGGTAAAAAGTTTGTATATCCAGAGCGATAACAGAATTAATTTCCTGGCATAGAATAACAATATATGTACAAGGGTACGGGCATGTGTCCTGTGGATAAAGTCATTTAACACACCAAGTAAACCATCTTCAGGAGTATGAGGTACAGGCAGGGGCGTTGCTAGGTCTACAAAAGATCTGGGGCTAGAGCCCATAGCAGCGTAGTAAAGAAAGTCATACACTTGGGTGGGCATACACATGTATATACAGTAATATACGTGTGGGTGTATATATATCCCCAGAGAGCCCCCCACTTACATCAGGGTCCTCAGAGAGCACCCCTTACATCACTTTACATCAGGGTCCCCAGAGAGCCTCCTCCTTACATCAGAGTCCTCAGAGAGCCTCCCCCTTCCATCAGGGTACCCAGAGGGCCCCCCCACTTACATAAGGGTTCCCAGAAAGGCCCCCTTACATTAGGGTCCCCAAAGAGAATCCCCCTTAAATCTGGGTCCCTAGAGAGCCTAGGCCTTAAAATCAGGGTCCCCAGAGAGCCTCTCCCTTACATCAGGGTCCCCAGAGAGCCCCTCACTTACATAAGGGTCCCCAGACAGCCTCCCCTCCCCTTGGGGACCCCTGCAGAGACTCGGGGCTATTGGCCTCAGATTCGGGGCTATAGCCCCAAAAGCCACCCCCTAGCAACGCCCCTGGGTACAGGTAAATGTAAAGTGTTGTCAAAAAAGAAAATAAGTCTTTCCAATATACTGACAAGGCAGGGCAAGACCGAAACATGTGTAAGTACCCAGCTTCCGTATGCCCACATCTGGAACAGGAGGATGCAGAGTCAAAGCCCATGTGGGCCAATCTGGCAGGAGTATAATGCAGCTGGTGTATAAATTTGAACTGTGTATAGTGATCATTAGAACTTATAAGGTCCTGGAAGCAGATTTCAGAGGCCTCCTCCCACCTCTCCTCGGATAGATTAGGAATCAGAGCCTCACATTTCTGTTGATCCAGCTGGAAGGGATTGACCCCAGCTGACTGAAAACGTGAATAAACTGTTGTAACCAGTTTTTCAATATCTGGATAAAACAACAGCACCTCCCAAGGTGATTCTGAGAGCTCTGGGTCAGACCAGCAAACTGTGCCCTGTTGGCAGGACGCAGCAAAAGATATTTAAAAAAAAATTTATTAGTCACTCCACACCTGGCTTTCAACTCATCAAAGGAAAAAAAAATGTTATGAACAAAAACGTGAGAGATATGGGTGACCCCTAGTCGTGTCCACCACAGGGAGTCCGGGTGGCCAAGGAGCTCTGAGAAATTGGGATTGCCCCTAGATGTTAACCCCTTCCCAGCCAGGGTAATTAGTACAGTGACAATGTCAGTTATTGCCCACCACACTGTCAGGATCCCACTATAATTACTAGTATAAAAAAGTATCTTCCATCATACTTGATGTGATTGTAGCTGTATTAGTGCAATTGTGACAGAGAAAATTGAGTACTGTCCGTGATACTTTTTTTTTTTTGCACTAACATACAATTTTTCAGGACAAGCTTTCGGGGTATGTCCTCTCTCCTTTCACTCAGAGATGTGTTTTGTTTTTTTTTTGTTTTTTTAACATGCTGCTTAAAAATTTGTGAATCAGTACTGCTTGGACCTTGAAGAAGGGGACATACCCCGAAAGCTTGTCCTGAAAAATTGTATGTTAGTGCAAATAAAAAAAGTATCATGGACAGTAATTAATTTTCTCTAGCATAAAAAAATAATACAGTACATATACCATAGTTTGTAGACACTATAACTTTCAGGCAAACCAATCAATATATACTTATTGGGATTTTTTTTTTTTTACCAAAGACATGTGGCATGATACACTTTGACCTAAGTTTATTCAGAAATTAGATTTTTTTAATTTTTTTTTTGGATATGTTTTATAGCACAAAGTAAAAAATAATTGTTTTTTTTTTTTTTTTAATTTTCGTTTTTTATTCGTTAATATATTAAAAAATAAAAAGCCCAGTGGTAATCAAATACAACCAAAAGAAAGCTCTATTTGTGTGAAAAAAAAAAAATATAAATTCAATTTGTGTACAGTGTTCCATAACCACGTAATTGCTAGTTAAAGATGTGCCGAATAGCAAAAAAATGGCCTGGTCATGAATGGTAAAATCTTCCAGCGCTTAAGTAGTTAAAGAAGATAAATCTTTGATGTTCCTGAGAAGAAAATTAAGGAGAAGGCTCTGTCCCCCATAGAGTTTAGACAGGTTTGAGGGGCACACAAAAGACCAAATTTGGAGGAGGGAAGATAATGAGGAATGGAGTAGAGTGATAACATTGCAGACAGGTAATGGGGTGCCAAGCTGTGCCTTATAGGTGAGAAATCAATGCAAACAGCTCAAGGATAGGTAATCACTTGCACTAGACCTAGTCAGAATTCCGGCAGCCAAATTTCAGACATTCTGTTTAGTGTGGAACATGGCACCTCACCAAGTAGAGTATTAAAGTTTTCAAGTCAGGAGAACACAAATGTATTAATCAGCTTTTCAGCCACTATATATGATAACATAGGGCATGGTTGGGCGATGTTTTTTAAGTGGAAAAAGAGTTTCTGACAACATTCTTAACATGTGGATCAATAGTTAAGCTAGGATACAAAAGCCCTCGCTAATATTTCAATTTAAAGTTAAGCTCCAGTACGGCAGGACTGGCTCTACAAATTTGATGGGGGTGCCAAAGGCATGACTTCAGTCTTGTCATTGTTTAGCTTAAAGTGAAGCTCCACCCAAAAGGGCAAGTTCTGCTTTAAGCATTCCTTCCCCCCTTCTATGCCACATTTGGCATGTCATTTTTTTTTTGGGGGGGGGGGGGGGGTACCTAGTTTTGACAGATACCTACTCCAACTTCCGCTTGGGCCAACCTAGGCGATCCGAGTGGAAGTTCTCCTCTCCCCCCCTCCTCCCTTCAATCTTCTGGGACACGTCACAGGTCCCAGAAAATTGCCCAAACATTTAGAAAGCGTAACGTGACCCACGCATGCGCAGTGCGCACTCAGCTGTGAAGCCGCAAGCTGCCACAGTCGGGTGCCCACACTTTTAATGCCAGTCCCAGGGAAAGGAAAGGGAGAGCACTGAGGGTTTGGGTAGCCACATCACTGGATCCTGGGACAGGTGAGTGTGTGTTTATTAAAAGTCAGCAGCTACGCTGGAACTCCGCTTTAAGGAAATATTGAGCAATCCATGTTTTTATGTCACATATACAGTTGGATAGGAGAGAAGCATCTACATTCAAATCTGGTTTAGTATAGATGCATATAAGAGTATAATCAGCATAGAAGTGATAAGGGAATCCATGTGATCTTAACAGCTGACCAAGTGGACACATGTAATTGATAAACTGTAAGAGACCTTTGAAAGAGTCCTGAGGAACACTGGACGTAACTGGACCAAATTATAGGCTGGAATCCACCCATAGGTGCGCACCCCAAAGCTCAAACACACATGCGTGTATGTCTATATACATGGCCCTGGCACATTGATCTCCCCGCTGCTACAGAGTGATAATGTGCACTAGGTAATTAGGGAGTGCCTAGGCACAACCGGCACACCCTGTAGGCGTGCCTATAAATCCACCAATAGAGACAAGGTTATAGTGATCAGTAAGATAAGTCTAAGCATTTAAATGCAATTTCTGAAACTCCAAAATTTTTTGAGGCGAAAAAGAGAGAGACCGTGGTCCACAGTGTCAAAGGCAGATCTGAGATCAAGAAGAATTTAAATAGAAAATAGATAGAGAGCCAGAACCAGAAGCTATCACAAGGTCATTGGTGACTTTGACCAAGGCAGTTTCTGTGCTTTGCATTTGTTGAAAACCAGATTGGAGGGGTTCCAGCGGGTAATTTTGAGTCAGGTGAATATATATTTGAGATATGGCAGCTGCAGCCATGACCGAGATATCAGCACCACTTCCTGAAGAAATATATACAGTATATATACCAGGGCTTTTTTTCAGGGGGAACTTGGTGGAACTCAGTTCCCAGGGATATACAATGTAATACTGATATATAATCACACTCATAGGTTGGACTTGATGGACTTGTCTCTTTTTTCAACCGCACTTACTATGTAACTATGTATATCTAACTGGTTAAAGTGGTTGTAATCCTAAAAGAAAAAAAAAAGATATCCTGTTCCTTTTTTAAGAAAAATCCTGTTCCTTTTAAACAGGATATACAGCATAGTGCGTGTTCAGTGTCATTTGTCCCTCTCTATGCTGTAAAATACCTGGTTGATCCTGCCTGTTCCTGTGTCCCCCTTAGTGTGCTGACCACGGTAATCATGGTTGCTGATCCATGATACAGTGGTCAGTTTACGTGCCTCTTCAGCCCGCGGTCTCTCCCTCCCCCCCCCCCCCTCCCTGCCTGTCAACTTGAAAGTCTGTGTTTTGAGCCATCTCCCCCCGCCCCTCCCCTCCTGGCGCTATGGCTATAAACTAATCCTGAATCTTGGAATCTTCTCTGTTACAGAAAAATATACTGTGCAACTGTGCAGTATTCGTGTTTTAAAAATTATGCTGTGAAATACCTCTTTCAGAGCGCCACTGTGCGCTCACGTGACTCTCCTCCTCTCCTCCCAGCTAACATCAATGGGGAATATCAGCCCCCTCCCCTCCACTGTAGTCCTCAGATCGGAGAAGGAGAGCGTCGGGTGGTCACGTGAGCTCACAGCGGCACAACGCTCCAAAAAAGCCACCCCCCAAAAAATGTGCGTGGGAACACAAGTTCCCGCTACACAGAGCTGTGAAGGGGCCTGACAGCTGAGTGTCTCTGCCAAGCTCCCTCCTATGTACTTGTATAAAGCTGGACATACACTATGTAATCTCATTATACAATCTCTGTACAATTTCCTTTAGATTTACCAAAACTATGTAATAGGAGGACCCACCTGACCAATCCATTCAATTTGTATCAAATCAGACAGGCCTTTGCACTACATAGCTGATATAGATCTAAAGGAGATTGTACAACCAGCTTGTACAGTGTATGGCCACCTTAAATCACGCCCAGAAGTCAGCGAGCGGCCATTTTAACTGTCCTGGATGTCCATGCTTAAGGGGGAAATACATCTGGATGTTAAACTAGTGATTTGGATCCAGTGCACTGGAGTTTAGAGTGCACTTTGTTTGTAAGTAATATTCTTTCTTGGCTAATAAAAGATCAGAGTATTTGGCATACTACACTATGGTAGTTTTCATTCTTTATACCCCTTGCTGAGTGGAAAGGCTTTTCTGGAGTGGAGACCGTTTGAGTATTGCTACAGTGTTTTTCCCAGGAATCTAGGAAGGTTATATCTGACCTTACCAGTGTGTGGGTCTTTTTGTGAGGTAAGAGGCAGCATGGACGGGCGGTGGAGCGCAGCTTTCTGCAAATGCACTGATATTGAAGCACGCATGTTTTTTTGATGCCCTTATTATAGCGGTTTGCACAATTATTGGTGGACTTTTTCATGATTTACAGTAAAACCTTGGATTGCAAGTATAATTCGTTCAGGAAACATGCTTGCAATCCAAAGCACTTGTATAGCAAAGCGAATTTCCTCATAAGAAATCATGAAAACTCAGATGATTCGTTTTACAAGCATTTATTCATAAGTCCTGCAGTTTATAGTCCATATGAAAAGATTATAGCAATGTGATAGGTTGTGTAACCATAAAATGTCTATCTACAAATGGAAGCCTCCACAAGGGGATTAGAAGCAAAATCCAGCAGGAGCTACAGAGTATAAAAAAGAAGAGAGGCGCCTCTAAGTGTAGCAATATGCTTACATTTAATGAAGTTACAACATTTAGCAAGTCACATGGTTGATGAATAAAACCGACACATATAAGTATGCAGGCATCTGAGGTAAAGCTGTAGACCATCCTCCGCACCGCCGGCTTTCACCGCTGTCAGTCTGCAATCGTGACTGGGAAGACTACCCTGCAGTAGAGTGAACTGAAGCTTGAAGCGCTTGTGGATCGCAGTGTGGAAGGGATGACGTTGATGGCGGTGTGGAGGATGGTCTATGTTGCTTAACCACTTCCTTCCCCGCCCATAGTCATATGACGTCCGCAGATGGGATCTCCCATCCTGGGCGGGCATCATGTGACGTCCTCGGCTTCCCGGCTAGGGTTGCCACCTGTCCAGGATTCACCTGGAAAGTCAGGGTTTTGATTCATGTGTCCAGGTTTCAGTCCACCTAAAACCCGGACACATTATTCAGACAGGAATGTGGCTTGGAATGGGGCCTGATAGAAGGGTGAGGGGGCACTATGTGTGCTGCATTACTATTCTCTTCGGAGTGCCCAAAGGTGTCTCAGGTCTGTTACAATCCTATAGTGTATAGTAAAAAAAAGAACAAAAATTGCTGTGCACCACTAAAGTGTTCAGGTTTGGCTTGAAGAAAAAGTGGCAACCCTAATCCCAGTGGTATAGGGGTCGCGCACGCTGCTGCGTCACCAAGGAGCCAATGCGCATGCCCGGCGGCCGCGATGTCCACCGGGCACCCGCGATCGCTCGTGACAGAGCAGGAACGTGGATCTGTGTGTGTAAACACACAGATACACATCCTGTCAGGGGAGAGTAGACAGATCGTGTGTTCCTAGTATATAGGAGCACCGATCGGTCTCCTCCCCTAATCAGTCCCCTCCCCCCACTCCTTAGGTAACACATTTAACCCCTTTATCGCCCCATAGTGTTGACTCCTTCCCTGCCAGTGACATTTATACAGTAATCAGTGCATAGTTATAGCACTGATCGCTGTATAACTGTCAGTGGTCCCAAAATAGTGTAAAAAGTGTCTGATCTGTCTGCAGATCACCGCCATTTCTAGTAAAAAAAAAATAATAATAAAAATGCCATAAATCAATAACTTATTTTGTAGGCGCTATAACTTTTGCACAAACCAATCAATATACGCTTGCGATTTTTTTTTTTTTTTTTTACTAAAAATATGTAGAAGAAAACATATCGGCCTAAACTGAGAATTTTTTAAATTGGGGATATTTATTATAGCAAAAAGTTAAAAATATTGTGTTTTTTTTTATAGCGCAAAAAATAAAAAACGCAAAGGGGATCAAATACCACCAAAGGAACGCTCTATTTGTGGGGGGAAAAAAATTATAAAATTTTCTTTTGGGTATAGTGTTGCATGACTGCGCAATTGTCATTTAAAATGTTACAACGCTGAAAGCTGAAAATTTGCCTGGGCATGAAGGGGGTGAAAATGCCCTGTATTGAAGTGGTTAATGTTGTACCTTCATTAAATGTAACCATTTTGCTACTTAGAGGCACCTCTCTTCTCTTTTATACTCAGTTGTGACATGACACTACTTGTATATCAAAACATCGCTTGTATATCAAGTCAAAATTAATTAAAAAAATTAACTTGTATTGCAAAACACTCTCAAACCAAGTTACTCTCAATCCAAGGTTTTACTTTATATGGTTTATATGAATTTAGTTATGCACTGATTTATTCATCATTCAATGATATTATATTTGGTGGACTTTCACATGATTTATATGATTTGCATGAATTATTTAATGATATTATATTTTTCAAGGAGTTTAAGTGTGTGTGTGTGTATAAATATATATATATATATATATATACACACAAACAAAATCACCGCCGACTTTATTAGGTACACCTTGCTAGCACTGGGTTGGACCCCCTTTTGCCTTCAGAACTAGCTTAATTCTTCGTGGCATAGGTTCAACAAGGTGTTGGAAACATTCCTCAGAGATTTTGCTCCATATTGACATGATAAAATCACGCAGCTGCTGCTGATTTGTCGGCTGCACATCTATGATGCAAATCTCCCGTTACACCACATCCCAAAGGTGCTCTATTGGATTGAGATCTGGTGACTGTGGAGGCCATTGGAGTACAGTAAACTCATTGTCATGTTCAAGAAACCAGTTTGAGATGATTTGAGCTTTGTGACATGGTGCATTAGCCTCCTGGAAGGAGCCATCAGAAGATGGGTACACTGTAGTCATAAAGGGATGGACATGGTCAGCAACAATACTCAGGTAGGTCGTGGTGTTTAAACGATGTTCAGTTGGTACTAAGTGGTCCAAAGTGTGCCAAGAAAATATCCCCCACACCATTACACCACCACTACCAGCCTAAACGGCAGGATGGATCCATACTTTCATGTTGTTTATGTCAAATTCTGACCCAACCATCTGAATGTTGCAGCTGAAATCTCATCAGACTCATCAGACCAGGCAAAGTTTTTCCAATCTTCTATTGTCCAATTTTGATGAGCCTGTGCGAATTGTAACCTCAGTTTACTGTTCTTAGCTGACAGGAGTGGCACCCGGTGTGGTCTTCTGCTGCTGTAGCTCATCTGCTTCGAGGTTCAATGTGTTGTATGTTCAGAGATGGTATTCTGCATACCTTGGTTGTAATGAGTGGTTATTTGAGTTACTGTTGTCTTTCTATCATCTCAAACCAGTCTACCCATTCTCCTCTGATCTCTGACATCAACAAGGCATTTTTGTCCACATAACTGCCGCTCACTGGATATTTTCTCTTTTTCGGATCATTATCTGTAAACCCTAGAGATGGTTTTGCATGAAAATCCCAGTAGATCAGCAGTTTTTGAAATACTCAGACCAGCCCATCTGGCACCAACAACCGTGCCCCATTCAAAGTCACTTACAGTGCCTTGTAAAAGTATTCACCCCCCCCCCTTTGGCTTTTTTCGTGTTTGTTGCCTCACAACCTGGAATTAACATGGATTGTTTGAGGATTTACATCATTTAATTTACAGAACATGCCCACAACTTTGAAGATTTTTCTTTCTTTTTTGTTTATTGTGTAACAAACAACAAATAGGACAAAATAACAGAAAAAGTAAATGTGCATAACTATTCACCCCCCTAAAGTCAATACTTTGTAGAGCCACCTTTTGCGGCTATCACAGCTCCAAGTCGCTTTGGATAAGTCTCTATTAGCTTGCCACATCTTACCACTGGGATTTTTGCCCATTCCTCCTTGCAAAACTGCTCCAGCACCTTCAAGCTGGATGGTTTGCGAACAGCAATCTTTAAGTCTGACCACAGGTTTTCTATTGGATTGAGGTCTGGGTTTTGACTAGGCCATTCCAACACATTTACATGTTTCCCCTTAAACCACTCAAGTGTTGCTTTAGCAGTGTGTTTGGGGTCATTGTCCTGCTGGAAGGTGAACCTCCGTCCTAGCCTCAAATCACACACAGAGTGGTACAGGTTTTGCTCAAGTATATCCCTGTATTTAGCACCATCCATCTTTCCCTCAACTCTGACCAGTTTCCCAGTCTCCAATGCTGAAAAACATCCCCACAGCATGATGCTTCCACCGCCATGTTTCACTGTGGGGATGGTGTTCTTTGGGTGATGTGATGTGTTGGGTTTGTGCCAGACATAGCGTTTTCTGTGATGGCCAAAAAGTTCAATTTTAGTCTCATCAGACCAGAGCACCTTCCTCTATACATTTTGGGAGTCTCCCACATGCCTTTTCCCAAACTCTAAACGTGCCATTTTTTGTTTTTTGCTGAAAGTAATGTCTTTCTTCTGGCCACTCTGCCATAAAGCCCAACACTATAGAGCGTACGGCTTATTGTCGTCCTATGTACAGATACTCCAGTCTCTGCTGTGAAACTTCTGCAGCTCCTCCAGGGTTACCTTAGGTCTCTGTGCTGCCTCTCTGATGAATGCCCTCCTTGCCCGGTCCGTGAGTTTTGGTGTGCGGCCGTCTCTTGGCAGGTTTGCTGTTGTGCCATGTTCTTTCCATTTGGTTATGATAGATTTGGTGGTGCTCCTAGGGATCATCAAAGATTTGGATATTTTTTTATAACCTAACCCTGACTTGTACTTCTCAACAACATTGTCCCTTACTTGTTTGGAGAGTTCCTTTGTCTTCATGGCAGTGTTTGGTTAGTGGTGCTTCTTGCTTAGGTGTTGCAGCCTCTGGGGCCTTTCAAAATGGTGTGTATAGGTAATGACAGATCATGTGACACTTAGATTGCACACAGGTGGACATCATTTCACTAATTATATGACTTCTGAAGGTAATTGGTTGCACCAGAGCTTTTTATGGGCTTCATAACAGAGGGGGTGAATACATACGCACATGCCAATTATCAGTTTTTTATTTCTGAAAAATAGTTTTATGTATATATTTTTCTAATTTTACTTCACCAACTTAGACGATTGTGTTCTGATCCATCACATATAATTCAGATTAAAAAAAACATTGAACTAAAGGCTGTAATGTAACAAAATAGGTAAAAGGCCAAGGGGGGTGAATACTTTTGCAAGGCACTGTGTATATGTATATACATATATATATGTCATGTATATTTTTTATTCACTATACAAATTTAGCAGTGTGGGATTTATACATTTATAGGAACTGTGGTGTTGGAATTAATATATGGTAATTGGAGGGTTGAGACTTTTTGGGTTGCCCTGCACTGTTTGCTTATATATGGTTTGGTGTGGGAACACATGTCCGTGATTAGCGCCAATCTTCCACATTTGTAATACACGAATATATATTTATAATTTTAGGTATATATATTTAACTAATTTATTTGTTTATTGTGGATTATATTGGGTGTAGCGCAGTTTTTTGTTGTTGAAAATTTCATGATGAAAAGAGGAAGCTGAGAGAGGACCTCAGTCTGCTCCTTCACTGTCCATTCTGAATGTTAGGGGTGGGGATAGGATACAACTGTGTTCCTTTAAAGTGGTATTAAACCCAAAAGCAAAAATGTATTAAATTGCAGTTTACCGATCATAATGCCGCGTACACACGGTCGGACTTTTCGTCTACAAAAGTCCGACGGACGCCGACGGACTAAAGCTGGCTGACAATCCGATCGTGTGTGGGCTTCCCCGGACTTTCAGCGGACTTTTCCAGCCTCAAATCTGACAGACTTTAGATTTGAAACATGCTTCAAATCTTTACGTCGTTACTACGCCGGACCCAGAAATCCGCTTGTCTGTATGCTAGTCTGACGGACAAAAACCCACGCTAGGGCAGCTATTGGCTACTGGCTATCAACTTCCTTATTTTAGTCCGGTGTACGTCATCACGTACAAATCCGTCGGACTTTTGTGTGATCGTATGTAGGCAAGTCCGTTCGTAAGAAAGTCTGCCGCAAGTCCGCCAAAAGTCCGACAAAAGTCAGTTGAAAGTCTGTCGGACAGGCTGTCGGACTTTTGTAGCCGAAAAGTCCGACCGTGTGTACGCGGCATTAGATGTGGGGGTTGTATTTGTTTTCTTTTGCAAGCCTAAAAAGAGAACTAATGCAGCTATCATATCTAATGCTGCGTAAACACGGTCGGACTTTTAGCCAACAAGCTCACATCCAACATTTCCTGTTGGAAAATCCGATCGTGTGTACGCGGCATGAGAATTGGTAAGCTGCAATATAATAAATGTTTGCATTTGGGTTTTTTACCGCTTTAACTGTAAGTGGTGTCATGTACCTGGCTGTGCTGTGTGAGGGGTATGCAGAGGCGTTGCTAGGGGGTGGCTATTGAGGCTATAGCCCCGAATCTGGGGCCCATAGCCCCGAGTCTCTAGGGCAGGGGTTGGCACCCGGCCCGTGGAAATTTTCGCTGCTGTCCCCTTCATTGGACAGTGGTGAGCGCCCAATATCACAAGGGTGGATGGGGGCGGGAACCGCAGGAGTTGACTTTTTCATTAAACAGCAGGTGATTGGTTGCTGGACAATCCTAGCAATCAATCACCAGCCTGTTAATGTGAAAAGTTAACTTCTGTAGTTCCCGCCCCCATCCAGCTCTGTGATGCCGATCTCAGATGCTCTGCTTGCTATACACCTGTGTAAGGTAAGAGTTCTACTTACACAGTGTGTGTGGTGGGGTGCAGGGGACAGAGGGCACTGCAGTGGGGGGGTGCACTGCTCGGCACTGGTGAGGCTGCATTGCTGGGCACTGGAGGCTGCATAGATGGGCACAGCTGAGCCCTGCATTGTTTATGTAGCCAACTCCTGAGCCCTGGGGCTCTCTGGGGACCCTGATGTAAGGGGGGCTCTGGTTACCCTGATGTAAGGGGGGTGGGATCTCTGGGGACCCTGATCTAAGTAGGAAGGCTCTCTAGGGACCCTGATGTAAGGGGGGTGGGCTCTCTGAGGACCCTGATGTAAGGGTGGTGGGATCTCTGGGGACCCTGATGTAAGTAGGGAGGCTCTCTAGGGACCCTGATGTAAAGGGGGTTCTGGGGACCCCGATGTAAGAGGGGGTGGGCTCTCCGGGGATCCTGATGCAATGAGGGGGGCTCTGGGGACCCTGATGTAATGAGGGGGGCTCTGGGGACCCTCATGTAAGTAGGGAGGCTCTCTAGAGACCCTGATGTAAGAGGGGCTCTGGGGACACTGATGTAAGGGGGGTGGGCTCTCTGAGAACCCTGATGTAAGCAGGGGGCTCACTGGGGACCCTGATGTAAGCGGGAATCCACACTCAGAGATATATATACTGTACACCCACACGTATATTATATACATGTGTATGACTTTCTTTACTTCACTACTATGGGCTCTAGCCCCAGATCTTTTGTAGACCTAGCAACGCCCCTGGGGGTATGTATAGTTCTTAGGAATTGATAGATGAAGTTGGCAAGGTAAACTAGTTCCATATATAAATTTCATTGACCAACTTTAATTATTACCCCAACACTGTTATTTATATATGCTTACATTTCTACCATAGAGTATAAGAAGAATGATCTGAAAACAGCAACACTGACCAATACCAGTGTACTTTCTACTGGAGTTAACATGGAAACTGAATCTCCTCCTGGTGAGTAATAAATCTGTCTGTAACATGGCAAGATATACATTTATTTAATAAAACATAAAGTGTATTTCATCCCCAAAATTCAAAAAGTAATATGTTTTAGTGTTCCAGTTCTTAGATGTGGTGGCTGCATTTGTTTTATTTTGTGGCATGTTCCCCTGGTAATCCTGCTAAAAACACACTTCTTGTCCCTGGGTGGCAATGTTCACTCCCCCACTGTATCTATGGAAGGAACCATAATTGTCTTCCAGAGTGCTCTCCTAGTTTGCACTACATATAGTTCTATATTTGTATTTCTCTATTACAAGGTTGGGAGAATTTGTAATTTACAGAAAAAAAGCCTGGAAGGCAGATAAGAATGTCTGTGGCTTTTAGTTTGGCTCACAGGAAGTGAAATGGGCATTGCATTTAATACAAGATCGAGAGACATGTTCTGTGCATACTGATAAAAAGAGAATGTATGTAACCACATCCAAGGACTGGTAAAGTGCATATCCTTAATTAATGTGTATAACATGTTCATTTCATGCTTTATTTGTTAGAAGAGTGAAGAATTGTTGAGAAACAGAAATTTCCCCTAATATACCCTATATTACCAAAAGTATTGGGACACCTTCCTTTACATCCACATGAACTTTAATGGTATCCCAGTCTTAGTCCGTAGGGTTCAATATTGAGTTGGCCCACCCTTTGCAGTTATAACAGCTTCAACTCTTCTGGCAAGGCTGTCCACAAGGTTTAGGAGCGTGTCTATGGAATGTTTGACCATTCTTCCAGAAGCGCATTTATGGGGTCAGACACTGATGTGGATAAGAAGGCCTGGCACCAGTCTTCGCTCTAATTTGTCCAAAAGGTGTTGTATTGAGTTGAGGTCAGGACTCTGTGCAGGCCAGTCAAGTTCCACCACCCCAAACTCGGCCATCCATGTCTTTATGGAAAAAAGAAACAATAGCAGCGCTAAGATTAATAAAATTGTGAATAAAAATAATAATAATATTGATAATTGGTGAGCATCAATGTTATTAACTGAATCACTCAATTACTAATTAACGTTATCTATATTCGTGAAAAAAACTTACCCTTAGGGCTATAAAATAATTGAAAAAACAAAAAATGAATTATTAAATGCAAAAAATCAAGGAAATATTCAAAGAGGTGCAAAAGTATAAAGTTCAAATATGATTAAAATAATTCTGTGACAAATCCACCGCTGCATCCAAGAAGTGACCACCATGAGAAATGAAGGCTTACCAAACAGCAAGCAAGGAAAGCTTGTGACTTTAAACCCGGTCCGGGCCTTTATCCCAAGGCAGGCAGGTACCTCTGAGTGCCAAGCTGGTCTTAGGGACACAGCTGATGTCTCAGGGAAATTCAGCGTACATCAGATGATATGAATGATCAGCTAACTCTCTCGGGCCGGAGACCTATCATGAAGTCGCTCAGATCCAATCACATGATCGGTTCCCAGAGCTGGCTTCAGTGTATAAGAGGGACAGCCAACAACAGATGTCCCATAGTAAGCCTATGGGTGATGTCACCGCCCAGGCCTGAAGCCAGCTCTGGGAACCGATCATGTGATTGGATCTGAGCGACTTCAGGATAGGTCTCCGGCCCGAGAGAGTTAGCTGATCATTCATATCATCTGATGTACGTTGAATTTCCCTGAGACATCCGCTGTGTCCCTAAGACCAGCTTGGCGCTCAGAGGTACCTGCCTGCCTTGGGATAAAGGCCCGGACCGGGTTTAAGGTCACAAGCTTTCCTTGCTTGCTGTTTGGTAAGCCTTCATTTCTCATGGTGGTCACTTCTTGGATGCAGTGGTGGATTTGTCACGGAATTATTTTCATCATATTTGAACTTTATACTTTTGCACCTCTTTGAATATTTCCTTGATTTTTTGCATTTATTAATTCATTTTTTGTTTTTTCAATTATTTTATACCCCTAAGGGTAAGGTTTTTTCATGAATATAGATAATGTTAATTAGTAATTGAGTGATTCAGTTATTAACATTGATGCTTACCAATTATCAATATTATTATTATTTTTATTCACAATTTATCAATCTTAGCACTGCTATTGTTGCTTTTTTTCTATATTACTGGGTGTATCTTACTTATAGCAGCAGCTGTACATGGTTTGTTGTATGATATAGCGTGGTATTTTACTTGTGTTTACCATGTCTTTATGGACCTTGCTTTGTGCACTGGTCCAAATCATTTGGTGAAGAGGGGATTATGAAGTGGGGCTCCCAACTTTGTGGGTACAGTTTGGGGATGGCCCCTTCCTTTTCCAACATGACTGCACACCAGTACCACAAAGCAAGGTCCATAATTACATAGATGAGCGAGTTTGGGGTGGAGAAACTTGGCTGGCCTGCACAGAGTCCTGACCTCAATCCCTCACAAATGCACTTCTGGAAGAATGGTTAAACACTCCCATAGACACACTCCGAAACCTTGTGGAAGCCTTCCCAGAAGTGTTGAAGCTGTCATAGCTGCAAAAGGTGGGCCAACTCAACATTGAACCCTACAGGCTAAGACTGGGATGCCATTAAAGTTCATTTGTGTGTAAAGGCAGGCGTCCCAATACTTTTGATAATATAGTATAACCAATAGATCCATAACACTCCCTCTTTCTCCTTCTTTTATTAGCACCCCCAATTCCCAATTTTGAATGGAAAAGTAAAAAAAGCCTACTTTCGCTGCCCTAGTTCTATGACCATTAGAATGCAACCGTTTTTATAGGCCCTAAACTAAAAGGCCTTCTCTGTGCACATTATACTGCTGCGACATAGAGTTTGCACCCTACAGGTTGCCACATAGAACCCATTCTATTGAGTTACCTGAACTTTCCTGATTTTTTTTTTCTTTCTTTCTTACTTGTTATGTTATCATTCATTATTGCTGTTTCATTGTACTATATCCAGCTGTACCTTATTCAGTGGAAGTACTTAATAGAGAAATGTTAAAAAGAGATCTCTGTGAGGCTTGGGTGGATTTGTTTAAGGTAACCATTTATGCTGTAGATTGTGATTCATGAATATGGACTAGTATAATGCTGAAATTATATATTCATTTTACCTGTGTTGTGTAAGTCTGTGTAAGAGCAGAACTTGTATTAGCTTTTTATTTGCTATATTCCCACATGAATAATGCTGTAGTTAACTACACATCTTATGCAGGCCTAATCTAGGTTACAAGGCTTGGTAGTTCCACACTTAACCAGGAGCCTGCAGGAAATTTCACAATAATACAGAGCCAGGCAAATATTTTTGTCAATGAGTGGTTGTTAAGGATTTCAAATAGTTACTGCTATTAATAATGGCAAGACATAGAGGAATTCCAAGAGGTATTGCAGCTTATGTGAGTTTGTGTAGTACACCTAAAAAGAAGACAACTCCAAAAAGTTGTCAAAAGGATAAGAGGCCACACACCAGCAATTAGCCCAGTCATGATGTGTGAAGGATCAGCTTTAGCTTGTCTCGCCCGCTGATGCATCTCGCCCTCGCACGGGGTTAATCGTAAAGGTCTGAAAAGTTGAGGCAGACACCAGTTGATGGCTGTAAATTAGAAGCCAAAAGTTTATCAACAATGCAGAATATAATAGTGAAGCATGAAGACTCATAGGGAATGATAAGTGATAGACATGGGAGCTGGAGCCTCCTAGTACTTTGAATAGGAGATAAAAGAAAGTATTGGTAATATTGGTGCACACAGATTTCTGGTCTGTAATGTTATTTTTATGTAACCTGTAACTTCTCTGCAACTCCTACAGCTGAAGCCAAGGCTGTTCTGGCACACATCTCGGGACCTCCTCACCTATACAACATATGCTCCTCAACTGGGGTTCCATGGAACTCCAGGGTTCGGCGAGGAGAACACAGTGGTTCTGCAGCAGAGCTGTTGTAATTGATTTCTATCTGCTCAATGGTAGCTTTAGTGTTCCCCAAGCAGTGTGAACTTGAAATGCTTTGAGCACCCCCAAATTACAAAAAGGCCCTATCAACATACAATAAAATCCTTTATACCCCCAAAATACCACCCCTGAAACAACCCCACTTTTTTGAAAGGGAAACCTTGTCAGAAGAAAACAAACTGTGACTGCTGACCTCAAATCAACCACAAAATAAAACTAAAGCTGAGGTCAAGGTATGGGTTGTATTGCATTGTTTCATTGGTCCAGCTTGGACCAATGTAATTATGCATATACTGTACCTGTGGGACAGCTGTGAAAGTGGACAGTCACTGTAGTAACCACAGCTACTAAAGTTAATAACTATGATCCTGTAATGAGCAGCTGCCCTGCTGTATGGTAGTCACAGGGGGTCGCTTTCTAGGCAGGGCCCCCCTTTAGAGAACACCTTGCAGTTTTCTCTTTGATTGGACGAGTTGGAGTGGCAGGACGGTGATGTCACAATCTCCACCTCTTCCAATAGAAACATTTTCTAAATCTAAAAATTTAGAAAAATGCAAGGCATTCTCTAACTGGTGGCCGTACCAAGTGAGTACAAATTATTTAAATGTATTGGAAAAAAATCACAGGAAAATTATTATTTTTTCTCTTTATTTTCTATTTATCCCCAAAGATATTAAAGTATATGTATCTATATTTACTACCAAATCAAAGCCCTGTCTGCCTCACAAAGTATAATAAGTTAGGGTAGACTACAAAACCTGAATTATACAAAGTGCAGAACTCTGACATTGCCCAAATAGATCATTTAAAAAGAAAAAATTTCATATGTATCTCTTATTTAACCACCTCAATACCCCTTCCTTCCCAGACCAATTTTCAGCTTTCAGTGCTCCCTCACTTTGAATGACAATTACTCAGTCATGCTACCAAAAAAAAACAAAAAACAAAAAAATTAAATTTTGTTGAAAATTTAGGCAAAAATGTATTCTACCACATGTCTTTGGTAAAAAAAATCCTGATAATTGTATGATCATTGGTTTGTGTGAAAGTTATAGAGTCTACAAGCCATGCTACGCATTATTGAAAATGTATCAATCCTAATGCACTGATGGCCTAATGCACTGATCTGATTCTTGAGGCCCTAAAATGTCAGGACAGTACAATAACCCCCCAAATGACCCCTTTTTGGAAAGAAGACAGTCTGAGGTATTTAGTAAGGGGCATAGTGAATTTTTTGAAGTTGAAATTTTTCCCCACAATGCTTTGGAAAATTAAGAAATATATATATATTTTTTTTCTTCACTAAATTGTCATATTTACAAGTTATTTCTCACACGCGGTGCAGGCATAATTGCAATTACACCCCAAAATACATTCTGCTATTCGTCCTGAGTATGGCGATACCCCATGTGTGAGACTTTTCCACAGCCTGGCCACATACAGAGGCCCAACATCCATATAGCACCATCAGGCGTTCTAAAGGCATACAGTAAATTACACATTTCATTTCCTGAGTACCTATCACATTTTTGAAGGCCCTGGAGCATCAGGACAATGGAATTACCCACAAAATGACCCCATTTTGGAAAGAAAACAACCCAATGTATATTCTATGAGGCATACTGAGTCTTTTGAACATGTCATTTCTTTCCACAAGTTTTTGGAAAATGTGGAAAGAAAATGAAAACCTATTTTTTTCTCACAAAGTTGTCAATTTAGAAGATCTTTCTAACACATAGCATGTACATATCCAAAATGACACCCCAAAATACATTCTGCTATTCGTCCTGAGTATGGTGATACCCCATGTGTGAGACTTTCCCACAGCCTGGCCACATACAGAGGCCCAACATCCATATAGCACCATCAGGCGTTCTAAAGGCATAAATTACACATTTCATTTCCTGAGTACCTATCACATTTATGAAGGCCCTGGAGCACCAGGACAATGGCCAACAAAATGACCCCATTTTGGAAAGAAAACAACCCAATGTATATTCTATGAGGCATAATGAGTCTTTTGAGCATGTCATTTCTTTCCACAAGTTTTTGAAAAATGTGGAAAGAAAATGAAAACCTATTTTTTTCTCACAAAGTTGTCAATTTAGAAGATCTTTCTAACACATAGCATGCACATAGCCAAAATGACACCCCAAAATACATTCTGCTACTCGTCCTGAGTATGGTGATACCCCATGTGTGAGACTTTTCCACAGCCTGGCCACATACAGAGGTCCAACATCCATATAGCACCATCAGACGTTCTAAAGGCATAAATTACACATTTCATTTCCTGAGTACCTATCACATTTTGGAAGACCCTGGAGCACCAGGACAATGGAATTACCCACAAAATGACCCCATTTTGGAAAGAAAACAACCCAATGTATATTCTATGAGGCATAATGAGTCTTTTGAACATGTCATTTCTTTCCACAAGTTTTTGGAAAATGTGGAAAGAAAATGAAAACCTATTTTTTTCTCACAAAGTTGTCAATTTAGAAGATCTTTCTTACACATAGCATGTACATAGCCAAAATGACATCCCAAAATACATTCTGCTACTCGTCCTGAGTATGGCAATACCCCATGTGTGAGACTTTTCCACTACCTGGCCACATACAGAGGCCCAACATGCAAGTAGCACCTCCAGGCTTCTAAAACATAGCATGTACACACCAAGAATTACACCCCAAAATACATTCTGCTGAGCAAAAGGTAAAAAAAAAGCTCACCTGTGGTTTTAGCAGGCAGGAATACCGTTCTAGAGCAGCCAAAGCATTTGTCCAGACAGCCAAAGGAAATGTCCAGGAATTGTCCAGGCGGCAGACAGATATGGAAAAGTATGAACATGGGTCAGTACAGTCCAAGGTTTAGCAGGCAGTTCAGGTAACAGGCATAGGCATGGCCAGTCCAGGTGGCAGGCAAAGGCATGGCAAGGTCATGTGGCAGGCAAAGGCATGGCCAGTTCAGGTGGCAGGCAGAAGCATGACCAGTTCAGGTGGCAGCAGGCAGCACTTTGTACATTGGGCCTTGGTCAGGTAAGACCTGAGGACAGGGGTAGAGACTTCTTCCCACCCAAATCTCTACGAAGCCTCCAAGTCTCCAGACCCTAATCCGAGAAAACTAACAAACCCGGAGAAAAATGTTTTCTCCACTTGGAAAACCTTTTCTGGAGCCCCTCACATATGTGAGGCCCCTGTGCTGTACAGTGGCAGGGCAAATGATCAGTTCAGGCGGCAGGCAAAAAGCATGGTCATTTAACAGTCTGGGTCAATTCACGTTCAAGGCAGAAAGATGTTTGGCAGAGGCATAGTCGTTAACAGTCCAGGTCAATTCACGTTGAAGGCAGAAACATGTTTGGCAGAGGCATAGTTGTTAACAGTCCGGGTCATTCACAGAAATGGCAGATAGTGGAAACTGGAAAAAAATCATCTTCACTGTACTAATAGTGTAGTGAAGTATGATAGCTCCGATAGCACGTTCCAATACAGAGGCCTGGCTGGGAGGGACATTGGGCACAGTAGTATCGGGTGTCACGGCAAATTCCTCTACTTGCACACACACGACATTTTTTGGGGGGTTTGCGACCTGTTTGGGTAAGAGGGAGGATTTCGGGAAAGTGCCTTTCATGGAGTCTGGCTAATGAATCGGAGCGAATTAGTTGAGGGGCTTGGCCTTGGGGATAGAGAAGGGCTGTGACAACGTCTTCTTGGAATTTTAGGGTGCACTTAGAAAAAATTATATATGAATTAAATAGGGCAAGTTGCATCAAATAAATGGCGACTTTCTTGTACCAAAATAGTGATCTCCTGGTGGCCAAGTAGGGCTGCATCATCTGGTCGTTCATATCCACCCCCCCATGTATAGGTTGTACTCATGCACACATTTTGGCTTCTGTATGGGGCCTCTTATTCTCTGAAGTTCCACCAAGGTGTCATTATGTATTGTGGAAAGGATGTAGACATCTCTTTTTTTTATCTCTCCACTTTACCGCTAGTACCGCTTCAGTCTGCATACTGCCATTTCACCCTGCTTCAATTTCTTGGCGACCAATCTTTGTGGGAAGCCTTTGCGGTTGGTCCGTGCTGTCCCACAGGCCACAGTGTTTTTTAGGTACAAATGGCGGAAAAGTGGGAGACTAGTGTAGAAATTGTCTACATATAGGTGGTAACCTTTCCCAAGTAATGGTTGAATCAGCTGCCAGACAATTTTGCCACTTGTTCCCATGTAGGTAGGGCATCCAGGGGGGTTTAGCTGTCTGTCTTTTCCCTCATAAATTATAAAGTCATATGTGTAACCCGTGGCCCTGTCACACGCCTTATAAAATTTTACCCCACATCTGGCTCTTTTACTAGGGAGGTATTGTTTTATTCCGAGTCTTCCGGTGAAGTGTACTAGGGATTCATCTACACATATATTTCTATCAGGGGTAAACATCTCCTTGAAGCTGTCGCAAAAAAAATTGATTAGGGGCCGAATTTTGAATAATTTATCGTAACTGGGATGATTTCGAGGGAGGCATTGGGCATTGTTATTGAAGTGTAAAAATCTCATGATCATCTCATAACGGGTTTTGGGAATCAATGACGAATAGACCGGCATGTGGTGGATAGGTTGGGTAGACCAGTAGGAATGGAGTTCATTTTTTTTGTCAGCCCCATGTTGAGGGTTATGCCAAGGAAAATTTTAAATTCTTCCACGGTGAGGGGTTTCCAAACAAAAGGACGGGCATATGAAGAACTTGGGGGTAGATGGCGCCATCTACCCCTAAATAACTTTCCTTTACTATTTAACTCACCCCTTCGGGGGTAAGTGTAAGGGGAGGCTGCAAGCCTTCAGGTCCGTGAGCGCGGAAACCCGTCCCTCATATGAAGAACTTGGACTGTTGGCTATATGTTGGTTGGCGTATAGATTACATTGCTCCACAATGTAGGTTAGGAGATCATTGGTAAATAATAAATGAAAATAATAAAGTGGGGTTATATTTTCCATCTGCATCTGAGGGCCTGGCTGGGCTGTAAAAAGGGGTATTACAGGTTCTACTGACGTATCGGGCAGCCATGTTGGATACAGTAGAACATCTGGGAGGCTAGTATGGGCACTGCCTGGTTGATGGGATCCATTGCTAGCATCTGGCCTATCTTCTAGGAAGGTTGCAGAACTGCTGGTGGATGCCTGCCTATCCTGGAGTGCTGCGCTGCTGGTGGATGCCTGCTGGTAGATGCCCTGGAGTGCTGCGCTACTGGTGGATGCCTGCATATCATCCTGGAGTGCTGGGCTGCTGTTGGATGCCTGCATATCATCCTGGCGTGCTGCGCTGCTGGTGGATGCCTGCTGGTGAATGCCCTGGAGTGCTGCACTGCTGGTGAATGTCTCCTCCTGCTCATTTCTCCTGATTCTCCTTGTTAGGATTCTATCTTCCTCTGTTTCCAACTCGGAGCCAATGCTTTCCACTGGCTCATAGTCGCTATCTGAGTCTGACGGAGCGAATTCCCCACTACTCTCGTCCGACATACTCTGGAGTATTTGGAGAGCCTCCTCTGTGCTGTAAGATCTTTTCGTCATGTTGGCGGGCAGATGTGCCAGATGGCGGGCGGCAGATGTGTCAGATGGCAGGCGGCAGATGTGTCAGATGGCGGGCGGCAGATGTGCCAGATGGTGGGCAGCTGTGCCAGATGGTGGGTGGCTAGATGTGCCTGATGTTGGTGGGCAGATGTGCCTGATGTTGGCGGGCAGATGTGCCTGATCGTTGGCAGATGGCGGGCGGCAGATGTGCCAGATGTTGGCAGGTGGCAGATGTGCCAGATGTTGGCGGGCGGCAGATGTGTCAGATGGCGGGCAGCAAATGTGTCAGATGGCAGGCGGCAGATGTGCCTGATGGCGGGCGGCAGATGTGCCTGATGGCGGGCGGCAGATGTGCCTGATGGCGGGCGGCAGATGTGCCTGATGGTGGGCAGCAGATGTGCCTGATGGTGGGCGGCAGATTTGCTTGATGGTGGGCGGCAGATATGCCTGATGTTGGCGGGCAGATATGCCTGATGATTGGTGGGCAGATGTGCCTGATGATGGCAAGGAGATGTGCCTGATGATGGTGGGCGGCTGATGTGTCAGCTGTTGACGGGCTGATGTGTCAGCTGTTGACGGGCTGATGTGCCAGCTGATGACGGGCTGATGTGTCAGTTGTTGACAGGCTGATGTGTCAGCTGTTGACGGGCTGATGTGCCAGCTGTTGACGGGCTGATGTGCCTGATCGTGGGCAGATGGCGGATGGCAGATGTTACAGATGGCGGGCGGCAGATGTGCCAGATGGCGGGCGGCAGATGTGCCAGATGGCGGGCCGCAGATGTGCCAGATGTTGGCGGGCGGCAGATGTGTCAGATGGCGGGCGGCAGATGTGCCTGATGGCGGGCGGCAGATGGGCCTGATGGTGGGCAGCAGATGTGCCTGATGATTGGCGGGCAGATGTGCCTGATGACTGGCGGGCAGATGTGCCTGATGACTGGCGGGCAGATGTGCCTGATGACTGGCGGGCAGATGTGCCTGATGACTGGCAGGCAGATGTGCCTGATGATTGGCAGGCAGATGTGCCTGATGATTGGCAGGCAGATGTGCCTGACTAGCGGGCTGATGTGCCCGCTGTTGGCGGACAGATGTACCCGCTGTTGGCGGACAGATGTGCCAGTTTTTAAAAGGCAGATGTTCACTGACAGGTGTTTTCACTGTTTTGGGGACACTGTGTTTTGGGGACACTAGCTGGGTGATCAGTGGGTAAACAACAGACAAACAGCTATAAAACTCACTGATCTCCCGGCTGCAGCACAGATCTCTCTTACTCTCCTCACTGACAGGCTCTGTGTGAGGAGAGGAAGAGATGAGAGCAGTTACAACCACTCTCTATTTACATTACATGACGACTGTGATTGGACACAGTCGTCATGTGATCAGGAGGGCCAATCACAGGGTATGTCTTGGATTGCTTAAAATGGGACAGTAATATTTATCCACAATATCTCCCAGGATATATGTAAAGACTATTCTTGGTTTGTTTGATTCTGAACTCAACATGTTAGTTGAGAGAGCTGATCACATTGGCCTCTAGAACTGGGTAGGAGCCGAACAGTCTACTCCTACTATAGTTTGTTGCCTACTAGGCTGAGGGGGGGGGGGGTTTGAAAGCCCATGGCGTACAAACACACCCAAAAGCTTCACCCGGTGCCAAAAAAATGTGCACACACATAAAGAGTGAAACACAAAAAAGTGCAACGGGTACACAAGCCCTCTAAAATCAGAGGGCCTTGCCCTGAATCCCTCGGGGGAGATCACTGTTTGTATTGTTAATTGTAATTAGCTCCTGCTATTGTGAAAAGGTGTTCTGTGTTTATACTAATGAGTGAAGCTCACTTACAAAAAGTCTGACCTGTAGTGAAATTCTGATTAATCATAACAATGCTCAGGAGGGGCTGCTTTAAGGGATTAGTTAATTAGCTCATGTTAATTAGGTTTCTGGTTACAGTTCTTATTGTATGCCTGCTGAATATACAGTATCTCACAAAAGTGACACCCCTGACATTTTTGTAAATATTTTATTATATCTTTTCATGTGACAACACTGAAGAAATTACACTTTGCTACAATGTGAAGTAGTGATGAGTGTACAGCTTGTATAACAGTGTAAATTTGCTGTCCCCTCAAAATAACTCAACACACAGCCGTTAATGTCTAAACTGCTGGCAACAAAAGTGAGTACACCACTAAGTGAAAATTGGGACCAAAGTGTCAATATTTTGTGTGGCCACCATTATTTTCCAGCACTGCCTTAACCCTATTGGACATGGAGTTTACCAGAGCGTCACAGGTTGCCACTGGAGTCCTCTTCCACTCCTCCATGACGACATCACGGAGCTGGTGGATGTTGGAGACCTTGTGCTCCTCCACCTTCCGTTTGAGGATGCCCCACAGATGCTCAATAGGGTTTAGGTCTGGAGACATGCTTGGCCATCCATCACCTTTACCCTCAGCTTCTTTAGCAAGGCAGTGGTCGTTTTGGAGGTGTGTTTGGGGTCCTTATCATGTTGGAATACTTCCCTGCGGCCCAGTCTCCAAAGGGAGGAGATCATGCTCTGCTTCAGTATGCCACAGTACATATTGGTATTCATGGTTCCCTCAATGAACTGTAGCTCCTCAGTGCCGGCAGCACTCGTGCAACCCCAGACCATGACACTCCCTCCACCATGCTTGGCTGTAGGCAAGACCCACTTTTTGTACTCCTTACCTGGTTGCTGCCACACATGTTTGACACCATCTGAACCAAATAAGTTTATCTTGGTCTCATCAGACCACAGGACATAGTTCCAGTAATCCATGTCCTTAGTCTGCTTGTCTTCAGCAAACTGTTTGCGGGCTTTCTTGTGCATCATTATCAAGAGGCTTCCTTCTGGGATGACAGCCATGCAGACCAATCTGATGCAGTGTGGTCTGAGCACTGACAGGCTGACCCCCCACCCCTTCAACCTCTGCAGCATTGCTGGCAGCACTCATACGCCTATTTCCCAAAGACAACCTCTGGATATGACGCTGAGCATGTGCACTCCATGGCGAGGCCTGTTCTCAGTGGAACCTGTCCTATTAAACCGCTGTATGGTCTTGGCCCTGTGCTGCAGCTCAGTTTTAGGGTCTTGGTAATCTTCTTATAGCCTAGGCCATCTTTATATAGAGCAACAATTATTTTTTTTCAGATCCTCAGAAAGTTCTTTGCCATGAGGTGCCATGTTGAACTTCCAGTGACCAATATGAGAGAATGAGAGAGAATGAGAGAGATAACACCAAATTTAACACACCTGCACCCCATTCACAACTGAGACCTTGTAACACTAACGAGTCACATGACACCGGAGAGGGAAAATGGCTAATTGGGCCCAGTTTGGACATTTTCACTTAGGGGTGTACTCACTTTTGTTGCCAGCGGTTTAGAGAGGACAGCAAATTTACACTGCTATACAAGCTGTACACTCACTGCTTTACATTGTAGCAAAGTGTCATTTCTTCAGTGTTGTCACATGAAAAGATAGAATAAAATATTTACAAAAATGTGAGGGATGTACTCACTTTTGTGAGATACTGTACTTGTGTGTCATCTCAAATAAATCAGTCCATGTTCAGCAGCTAAACAAGTATCATCTTGTTTTGTGCTTGTGAGCGGTTGGAATATCTGATATCTATATTCAGACTCAGCGGAAGCGGTATATGACGAAAGCACTCAAGCAGAGTGTGGGACGTTCCGTTACACTGATGTACTATGTGGTTTTTCAGCTCTTTATGCCACCCTTTGGGCTCCTTCTGCTAATTTTGTGTTAGTAGACGTTTGGTGAGTGTTGATTCGTGCTTTTCTTTTTGCGCTTTTCAGTTTGTTTCTGAACGGCCATTCGTCAACCAGACATGTTGTGGAATCAGAGGAGATAATGTGTTATTTATTATCAGCCTTGGAGCTATTGCTGTGACATTATTTTTTTGGTTGAATAATGATTTGATTTTTTATATTTTCTATATTTTTGGATGCATAGAATGCACTTTTTTTGTTAAGTTCTATTAGCAGATAGCATGTCTAATTTTATTTGTTTTCTTTTTTTAATGTACAATAAAAAAATTGTGGAGAATAATACTTGGCTATGTGTTTTACTTCAAATGACAGTTTGGGAGTAGGCAGTTACATTTAAAAAAATACAATGTAAAATTAACAAGGGATACCAACATAGTTGTATCTTTGATCTTAAAAACGACAGGATAATGGTGTTGTTGTAACTTGCCCAAATAAAAAAAATAAAAAAAAAAGCATAATAATATTATTCTTGATATCACTAGGAAAAAAAAGCCTTTGAAAAATTGTTTGCAATAACTCCCTCAGTATCACCAGCAAAGCAGCTTCATTATTATCCCATTAAAGATGAAGAGAATATGCGCTGCATTTCGAGATTTCATCATTTGCCACAGCACAAATGTTAATTCTCAATTACGAACGCTAGTTTACAGGACTGACCGCTTCTGGCTCGTCATTGCTTCAGAGCATGCGTGTTTGTACTTTGGACTTTTGTCCGACGGATGATGTATAAACCTGCCATTCAACATTTTTCCACAGAAAGTTGGCCAACACTTGTCTGATGGAGCATAAACACGGTCGGATTTTCCGCCAACAGCCTGTCATCACACATTTCCCTTCGGAAAATCCGATCCTGTATATGAGGCTTAAGCCTCAGTCCACACTATAACGTGGTGCGGGAAACCCATGATCCATGCACCTTTCCCGCATCACATTCAAATCACTGTCCCTGTGATCTGCAGTGGGTGTCAGTGCAATGTTAATGCCACCCCAAATGCAGGTTGCAAATGCAGTGAGTTTGTCTGCATCGGATCGGATAGTACAAAACAACCATGCAATCAGGTTGCAGTGTGGTTGCAAAATTTTGCATGCTTGACTTTAGTACAATGTGGTGCAATTTGAGCCGAATGGGCTCATATCTCACCACGCTGAATCACATGTGAATTGTACAGGAATGAGCTGCAGTTCCTGTGCGATTCATATGCAGTTCATAGTGGGTGGCAAAATTCACCTTTGCCATATAACTATATATAGATATATAAATATTTATATATCCTATAAATATTCCATTACAAAATGACACACAACTATGACGGATGATCCGGGTGACGATTGTATTCTCTGTGCATGCATTAAATACTCACATAAGTTGAACATCAGAAACCTGTGAGAAAGTTGTCATCATACTAATTTGTGCCCTCGTCAGCCCAAATGGTTAAGCACGAACTGATAGCTGCATTATCTCAAACTTTAAAAAAATGACCATGTGAACAAAAATAATATTCAATAAACCCCCAAAATAAATGAAACACTTAAAAAAAAGCCATTTAAGAAATAAAAGTTTGCTATAGACAGCTGCTAAAAGTCGACATTGGGCTAATTAGTGCCCTCGTCAGCCCAACTTAATCTTTTCTTAAATTTTTGCAAGAAAATATACAAAAAAACAAATACTTTAACAGGGTACATTCCACTCTGTACTGCAACGCAGTGCATAAATACACTACATAACAATACATTTCCAAGCATACAAATAAATTACATTCATCCTGTGGTAAGATGCCTGATGTGTTGCGCAGAGTAATGGTACCCCGAACCATCACGTCATGCATGACGCCGCATTACCCTGAAAGCATTATTTCAAAAACATGTCACAAAATGTCAAGTCATACTGTCAAAATAGCATTCAACTGACAACGGGTGTGATGGGGGTGGGGAGGAGGTGGGGAAGGGGAGGGAGAAAGAGTTCACAGGACGAAGCTTTATTGAATTGCCAAAGGATACAGGGGGGAGAGGGGTAATCTTCAGACCCCCTCTTCCTCCTTAAAGTCCATCAAGTAATAGTCCCTGAGCAGACTGTGGACCAGTCTGCGACAGTCCTCGATGGACATTCTCTCCCGCTGGTGGATGAGGCGCTTTCTGGCGCACCATACAGCGTCCTTAAAGCAACACAGCACCCGCCAGGCACTGTCAATGTCCTCCTGTGAATGAGTTCCACAGAAGAGTCCATTCAACACACCAAAGTGTGTGATTGCAGTCTGTGGTACAAAGTCTTTAAGTTCTGGTTCCAAGGCCCTCAACAGGTCCTGTGCAAAGGGGCACTCCCAGAAAACATGCAAAGCAGTTTCCTCCTGGATGATGAAAAAGGGCAGTGCCTGTATCTGCACAGGTTTCTGGCATGCATGAATATCCTGAGTGGCAATCCCCCTTGGATTGCCATCCATGCCAGATCTTTGTGCCTGTTGGTGAGTCTCTTTGAAGAAACATTCCTCCAGACCACTTTGCAAGTGGCTGAAGGAAGGCCTGGAACAGTCTCAACAATGTCAGATGCTGTAAACAACTTGTGGATTGTTTTTGGCTTCACTCCATGCAGCCCCAGCTCCTTAATAAACTTGAAAGTGTCCCAGTAGTACCAAGGGGTGTCCCAGTTGTAGGGGATGGAGCTGTCCTATTTGTCCCATCCAAGGGACCTCCAAAGAGACAGGAGGAAGAAATGGAACATGGAGTTACCACCAGAGTCTACAGTTCTGTCAACCAAAGTCCTGCGGATGCTGTTACAGGTAAAGAACACCCTCAATAGAGTGGCGATGTCAGGCACGCCCTTACTGCCCTTGAGAGGTTCCTTGAACATAACTGCTCACTTCACTCTGTCCATTTTAGAGCTCCAGATGAAATGAAACACCACCCTGGTGATGGCCTTGCAGGTGTTAACCCGGGGGGGCCGGGCCTGGGCGAGGTACTGCAACACAGGGAGAATCTCGCTGCGGAGTACCAGTGTTTTACCTTCGATGGTGAGTTCTCCAAGGCTCCAAAGTCCAAACTTTTGTCTCATCTTGGCCAGTCTCTCCTCCCAGGACTTAAGGGCTGCACCCTCAGCTCCAAGCCGGACCCCAAGAATTGTGATAAAGTCCGCTTTGATGCTGAAAGGAATGGGTGCAGAAGAAGGCAGGAACCACTTTACGAAGAGCATGACCTCTGACTTCCCGCAGTTGACCTTTGCCCCTGAAGCTTGGCCAAAGTCCTCACAGGTCTGGGCAAGTGTGTCGATGGAGCGCCGATCAGCACAGAACACCGTCACATCGTCCATGTAGAGTGAGCACTTGACCTCCCGCCTGTCCGGTCCTGGTGCGGTGATCCCTCTGATCTCTGGGTTCCGTCTGATGCTTTGGGCGAAGAGCTCTATACAACAAACAAAAAGCAGAGGTGAGAGAGGGCAGCCTTGTCTGACCCCAGACGGAATTGGAAAGGGGTCAGTTTTCCAGCCATTTACCAACACCAAACTACAAATGTCATTATACATTACATTCACATACGAACAAAACATTTCCCCAAGACCAAACCTGCGCAGAGCTCTGCACATAAATTCGTGGGAGACACAGTCAAAGGCCTTCTCCTGGTCAAGACTGACCAGGGCCACGGCACACGGCAGCCATGAATGTACTGGATCGTGTCCCGGACAAGCGCAGGGATCTCCGCAATCCTGCGACCAGGAATGCCACAAGTCTGATCCGGGTGGATGATCTGTCCAATGACAGACTTCAGCCTATTGGCTAAAACCTTGGAGAGGATTTTGTAGTCTACGTTCAGAAGAGAGATCGGACGCCAATTTTTCAAATCTGATCTCTCCCCCTTCCGTTTATACAAAATCGTGATCATCCCCTCCCTCAGTGACGGAGGCATTCTGCCCTCCACCACCATCTCCTCGTACAGCACAAGCAGGTCCGGGCCCACGAGATCCCACAGTACTACATAGAGCTCAACTGGGAGACCATCGCAGCCCTGGGTCCTGCCTTGCCTTAAGGATTTAGCGGCAGAGTGCAGCTCCTCCAACACCAAGGGGGCGTTGATGGCTGATGAACCTGCAAGATCAATTTGGTTAGAGATACCTGACAGGAACCTGTCGGCCACCTGTGTGTCTGTTTCTTTCGGGGAGTAGAGGTTAGTGTAGTAGTCGCTGACCACTTGCATCACAGCCTCCTTCCACTTTTGGAGTGTTCCAGTCTTGTCGCGCAGCTCTGACAAGGGTGTGTGTCCTGATTGAAGTTTCCTGAAAAAGAAAGAATTACACTTCTCACCTTTCTCAAGATTCTCCACCTTGGCACGGAAGACAATGTGCCTGGATTCTTCCTCGAAGTGTCCTTTTAAGGCTCTTCTTGGTGTCCTCCAGGTCCTGCCTAATGTCCCAGCCACATTGATGAAGGTCCTGCAGGGACTGCAACTGACATTGCAGTCTCCTGAGTTCCCTCTTCTTGGCACATACTTGCTGGCATCCCCTTGCCTGAAAGAAGCTGCGCAGCTTAACTTTCGCAAATTCCCACCAATCACTTACCCTGTGCCCTCGTCAGCCTGAGGGGTTAAGCATGAGCTGATAGCTGCATTATCTCAAACTTAAAAAATGACCATGTGAACAAAAATAATATTCAATAAACCCCCAAATTAAATGAATAATTAGTGCCCTTGTCAGCCCAACTTAATCTTGTCTTAATATCTGACTTACAATTTAAGTAAAAGCTTTTTCTTTCCCCTGTATGTGTATGCATTTAGCCACGTTTTACATTAGCATTATTGCTTTTGTTAAATCAGATTAGGGAGTCTCTAAACAAGACATTAAGTTGATGAGATAGTGAGTCCAGATCTTAAGATAAGATAAGTAGGTATTTTATTCTATACACTGCAGTGGAGATACACAACACACACCGATATTCAGCACTACCAGGCCGAATGAAGAAGGAAGTGCCTCTGCCTTAAAAAAATCAAGTTTAACAATATATACGTGTTATAGGCGTGATCGTATGGTTGAGTCCAATCAGCATTCATCTTCTTAGTAGTAAGGGAACAGTTAAATGGGTGGTTACATCATGTGAATGGCTAAAAAATAGAATTCAGCAAGATCTGGTCAGTTCAGACTGGTTTTGGTATGAAGGCCTATTTTGAGCAGCTTTCTGGGTTCTTATCAGGAGTTTGTGTCCCCACATATCCAACAGTTTCGAATTCCCAGGAATTGAAACAAGCCATCTAAGAAGAAAAAAAACAAATCAAGCATAATATAAATTCATGAAGCGACAGTCTCTATATACATACATACATACAGGGCCGATCCTAGGGTCACTGGCGCCTGGGTGCAGAAATATTTCTGGAGCCCCCCACATGGGCGTGGTCATCCTACCAACTCCTCCCCTTTACAAATGTTTCTATGGCAACGACTCAAAAACAGAGATGCTCCCCTAAGATGTCTTTGTTACCCTGGGGTCCTCCCATGATCTTTTAACAATAAAAAAAATACAGGAAGAGCGTACACTAATGAGACCTGGAGGGGGACTCTCTGATGCACACAGAGATGGCTTCTATTAGAGATTCTGTTAGAAAGAGCCCCCCGACATATTACAGGACGGTCAGAGACTGCAATCGTAGAACAGGAGATGGTCAGAGACTGCAATCATAGAACAGGAGATGGTCAGAGACTGCAGACATACTACAGAAGATGGTCAGAGACTGCAGACATAGTACAGGAGATGGTCAGAGACTGCAGACATAGTACAGGAGATGACCAGAGACTGCAGACATACTACAGGAGACGATCAGAGACTGCAGACATAGTACAGGAGATGGTCAGAGACTGCAGACATACTACAGGTGATGGTCAGAGACTGCAGGCATAGTACAGGAGATGGTCAGAGACTGCAGACATAGTACAGGAGATGATCAGAGACTGCAGACATAGTGCAGGAGATGGTCAGAGACTGCAGACATAATGCAGGAGATGATCAGAGACTGCAGAAATAATACAGGAGATGGTCAGAGACTGCAAACACAGTACAGGAGATGGTCAGAGACTGCAAACATAGTACAGGAGATGGTCAGAGACTGCAGTTCCTATGGACATTAGTAGATAATGGCTGATCGGCCCTCTCACTTGACCCAGCGATACAGTAACAAAGGTTCCCCTGATCAGGAGTCAGCTCACTCTGAATTGCCCGTGGCAACTCTGCTGGGTAGAGCCCAGATCTGTATTCCTGCAATTACTCCATTCCTTTCTCCACCAGGGATGGCGCCAGGCTATGTGGCTTTCCCTTTTGTGGTGCAGGGCAGCGGGGTTCTCTCTCTGATGGTGTTCCCTCAGCACTGCCCTCTCCCTCTGGAGTCCTGGGTGTACTTCCCTGAAAGCTTTCCCGGGCTCCTGTCTCTCTCTCTCTCCCATTCAGCTGAGCATGCTGTGTGGGCTGCAGTTTCCGTGTTACAGTGGGGCTGCCAGTCCTCGGGACTACATGTCCTACAATCCTCTTCTATGCTCCTTTTTCTATTCTATTTCTTCCCTGGCTGATATGAAGGTGGGGGGAAGATACATAGTGGGCATAGTGGGCAGCTGTGCCCAAGAAATTAAAACGCACATCAAAAAGCACTGCAGAAACAGATCAAAAGCATACTGCATAGGTGTGTACACCAAGCATTATGCTGGCCACACAGATCAATTTTCAGACGAAAAATCTTTGTACATTCGCTGAATGAAAGAACGTTGTTTGAAATTTTCACTTGTTTTTAACATTCTGTTTTAAAACGAATGTCATTTCTGAACGAAAACCACATCCACTGTCTGAAAATTCCTTTGACCAAGAAGTTTTTCATTATTTCTAATACGAACATCGATTTGACCCCACTAACGATTAGAAAATCGAACGAACGTTCTTAAAATTAATTTTTTTTTCTTGAAGGAAGACATTGTTTTTGTATGGCCAACATATAATATATTACAGTTCTGTTTGAAAATCTGCAAAACAATCGTTAACTTTTTTTCTTTTAAATAAAAAAAATTTGATCTCTGAGTCTGATGATATTTTCTAGATTCAACCTCTAATAGTATATACAGTATATCTCCTCTAACAGTATATACAGTATATCTCCGCTAATAGTATATATCTCCTCTAATAGTATATACAGTATATCGCCTCTAATAATATATATCTCCTCTAATAGTATATACAGTATATCTCCTCTAATAGTATATACAGTATATCTCCTCTAACGGTATATACAGTGTATCTACTCTAATAGTATATATCTCCTCTAATAGTATATACAGTATATCTCCTCTAATAATATATATCTCCTCTAATAGTATATACAGTATATCTCCTATAATAGTATATACAGTATATCTCCTCTAATAGTATATATCTCCTCTAATAGTATATACAGTATATCTCCTCTAACAGTATATACAGTATATCTCCTCTAATAGTATATATCTCCTCTAATAGTATATACAGGATATCTCCTCTAATAATATATAGGGATGAGCTTCGTGTTCGAGTCCAACCCATGTTCGACTTGAACATTGGCTATTCGGTCGTTCGCCGAATTCCGAACGTTATGGGCCTTTCGTGTGGCGCGTCACGGCCCATAATTCACTGCGGCATCGCAGTGCATTGCTGGCTGATGATTGGCCAAGCATGCACTATGACCCGCATGCTTGGCCAATCACAGCGTCGTCGGTAGAGAGAGCTGTAATTGGCCAAAGCCAGGGTGGCTTTGGCCAATTATGGTTCAGGGGGTTTAGAACACACCCCACACTATATAAGGCCGCCTGCACGGCGGCCCTGTGTAGTGTGTGTTCCGGCGTTGAGATACATAGACAGAGAGACAGTGTCATTTCATTTGAGTTAGCTAGATTAGGCAGGACAATCAGTGAGTTAGCTGCACTTACAGTGTATTGTGTATATATATGCATCCCAGGTGTTGCATATATATATATATATATATATATATATATATATATATATATATATACACTGTATTCAGTTTAGCTAGATCCGTTACTGTTATCTTGCTACTGACAGGCAGGCTTGTCTTGTTACAGTATTTACAGCTACCTGAAGAAAATTGCTGGTGTTCTTTTGATCCTATTAGTACCACAGTAAGGCAGCTACACTATTTACAGTTAGTGTAGTGCATCCTGCTCACAGTGTTCAGCTAAAACTACAAGTTAGTGTAGTGAGACCTCTGCACAGTGTTCATCTAAAGCTACAAGTTAGTGTAGTGCGTCCTGCTTACAGTGTTCAGCTAAACCTACAAGTTATTTTTTTGCAAGCTCTGCACAGTGTTCATCTAAAGCTACAAGTTAGTGTAGTGCGTCCTGCTCACAGTGTTCAGCTAAAACTACAAGTTAGTGTGGTGCGTCCTCCTCACAGTGTTCAGCTAAACCTACAAGTTATTTTTTGCGAGATCTGCACAGTGTTCATCTAAAGCTACAAGTTAGTGTAGTGCGTCCTGCTCACAGTGTTCAGCTAAAACTACAAGTTAGTGTGGTGCGTCCTCCTCACAGTGTTCAGCTAAACCTACAAGTTATTTTTTTGCGAGCTCTGCACAGTGTTCAGCTAAAGCTACAAGTTAGTGTAGTGCGTCCTGCTCACAGTGTTCAGCTAAAACTACAAGTTAGTGTGGTGCGTCCTCCTCACAGTGTTCAGCTAAACCTACAAGTTATTTTTTGCGAGCTCTGCACAGTGTTCATCTAAAGCTACAAGTTAGTGTAGTGCATCCTGCTCACAGTGTTCAGCTAAAACTACAAGTTAGTGTGGTGCGTCCTCCTCACAGTGTTCAGCTAAACCTACAAGTTATTTTTTTGCGAGCTCTGCACAGTGTTCAGCTAAAGCTACCTGTAGAAGGTTGGTGGTGTTTTCCTGATCCTATCACTACCGCAGGCAGCTAAATAAGCTGCAAGTTATTTTTTGGCGAGCTCTACACAGTGTTCAGCTAAAGCTACCTGTAGAAGGTTGGTGGTGTTTTCCTGATCCTATCACTACCGCAGGCAGCTAAATAAGCTGCAAGTTATTTTTTGGCGAGCTCTGCACAGTGTTCAGCTAAAGCTACCTGTAGAAGGTTGGTGGTGTTTTCTTGATCCTATCACTACCGCAGGCAGCTAAATAAGCTGCAAGTTATTTTTTTGCGAGCTCTGCACAGTGTTCAGCTAAAGCTATCTGTAGAAGGTTGGTGGTGTTTTCCTGATCCTATCACTACCGCAGGCAGCTAAAAAAAGCTACAAGTTAGTTTTTTGTGAGCTCTGCACAGTGTTCAGCTAAAGCTACCTGTAGAAGGTTGGTGGTGTTCTCATACTACAGGCAGGCAGTTGATTTTGCTAGCTGCAGTATCAGTACATATATATATATATATATATATATATATATATATATATATATATATATATATATATCCCAGCTTAGTGCAGCTACAGGCCATTAGTATGTCTGGAAGGCCAAGAAGGAGAGGCAGACAGTCACAAGCCAATAAAAGAGGGCAAGCAGGCTCTGTGTCTAGTGCTGGTCGTGGAGACGGTGCATCCTCATCAGCACGTGGCCGTGGGACACGCTTGGCCTATTTTTCAGCAGCTGGCCGTGTTGAGCCGCAACATGCGGAAGACTTGGTCGAGTGGATGACCAAGCCATCCTCATCCTCCTCATCCTCTCTCACCCATGCTCAGGGTACTTTGTCTGGCAAAGCAGCGGCCTCTTCCCTCGGCTCAATGTCATCAGTGACTCCTTCCCTAGCCCCACCATGTCCTCCTGAGGAGTCCCTCGAACTGTTTGACCACAGTGTTGGGTACATGCTCCAGGAGGATGCCCAGCGTTTGGAAGGCTCTGATGATGATACTGAGCTTGATGAAGGCAGTAACATGAGCATTGACAGAGGGGGTGCCCAAGAAGGACAGCAATCTGGCAGTCATGCTCCCCCTGCTGCAGCATACTGCCAGGTTTACTCCAGTGATGAGGAGGGAGGGGATGATGAGGTCACTGACTCAACGTGGGTGCCTGATAGGAGAGAGGAGGAGGAGGAGGAGGAGGAGGCGGCACATCACCAACGAGGCAGGATGCCCTTCAGGGGCCAGCCTTAGGGCAGCACACTGACTGCATCACACCCCAAAGCTCCACATGTGCAGGACGCTGCAGTCTCTGTGCGTTATTCAAAAAGTTCTTTGGTGTGGGCCTTTTTTGAGACAAGTGCATCAGATCGCACCGCTGCTATTTGCAACATATGTCTCAAGCGTATCTCGCGTGGCCAAAACATCTCCCGCTTGGGTACCACATGCTTGACCAGACATATGTTGACCTGCCATGCAGTTCGTTGGCAAGCGTATCTAAAAGACCCACACCAAAGAACAAAGAGGACCTCTCCTTGCTCCTCATCAGCTGAGATCTCCAACCCCACTATACCTTCAGTCCTCTCCGAGACCTGCACTGAGAGGAATGAAGGTGTAGAATTAGGTGTGTCACAGCCAAGTACTTGTAGGCAATGTGCTTTTGGTACACCGACGTCAGATTGTATCAGGCAAATTTCCCTGCCCCAGCTGCTGCACCGCCGAAAGAAGTTTGCTCCCAGCCATCCACATGCCCAGCGGTTGAATGCTAGCTTGGCAAAATTGCTAGCACTTCAATTGCTGCCTTTTCAGTTGGTAGACTCTGCCCCCTTCCGTGAGTTTGTGTAATGTGCGGTTCCTCAGTGGCAGGTACCCAAACGCCACTTTTTCTCACGGAAGGCGATTCCGGCTCTCTACCGGCATGTGGAAGGCAATGTCCATGCCTCGCTGGACAGGGCGGTCAGCGGTAAGGTGCATATTACCGCTGACTCATGGTCCAGCAGGCATGGACAGGGACGTTACCTAAGTTTCACGGTGCATTGGGTGACTCTGCTGGCAGCTGGGAAGGATGCAGGACAAGGTGCAGTAGTGTTGGAGGTTGTTCCGCCACCACGCCTCCAAAATGCCACTACTAATGATTGTGACACACCTCTCTCCTCCACCTCCTCCTCTTCTTCTTCCTCCATGGCCTCTTCCTGTGCTTTGTCCTCGGAACCAGTGGTGCTCCGTAGCCGTTCAAGGGGGTACGCAAGTACGCAGGCAAAAAGATGCCATGCGGTGCTTGAGCTGGTGTGCTTGGGGGACAGGAGCCACACTGGGGCAGAGGTTCTGTCAGCTATGCAGGGGCAGGTTCAGAGGTGGTTGACGCCATGCCAACTTAAGGCAGGAATGGTGGTTTGCGACAATGGCACCAACCTCCTCTCTGCCCTCCGACAGGGACAAATGACCCATGTGCCCTGTTTGGCTCACGTCCTTAACTTGGTGGTGCAGCGGTTCTTGGGCAGGTACCCGGCTTACAGGATGTCCTGAGGCAGGCCAGGAAAGTCTGTGTGCATTTCCGCCGGTCATATAATGCCAGTGCTCAGCTGGCGGACCTCCAAAAGGAGTTTAACCTGCCCAAGAACCGCCTAATCTGTGACATGCCCACCAGGTGGAACTCAACGTTGGCCATACTGCAGCGGCTGCACACGCAGCAGAGGGCCATCAATGAGTACCTGTGCGACTATGGCACCAGGACAGGGTCAGGGGAGCTTGTTTTTTTTTCCCCACGCCAGTGGGCCATGATCAGGGATGCATGCACTGTCCTGTCACCATTTGAGGAGGCCACGAGGATGGTGAGCAGTGACAGTGCATGCATCAGTGACACTGTCCCCCTTGTCCACCTATTGGAGCACACGCTGCGTGGAATAATGGACAGGGCACTTGAGGCAGAACAGAGGCAGGAAGAGGAGGACTTCCTTAGCTCTCAAGGCCCACTTTATCCAGACAGTGTTCCTGCGTGCCCGCCGATCACACAGGAAGAGGAGGAGGAGGAGGAGAAGGAAGATTGTGTCAGTATGGAGGTGGAGCCTGGCACTCAGCATCAACAGCAGTCTTTAAGGGATCAGTCCCAAGAAACACATGGACTTGTACGTGGCTGGGTGGAGGTGGCTGCGGACCATGTCCTTTTTAGTGACCCAGAGGACTCCGGACCGAATGTCTCAGCAAACCTACGTTGCATGGCCTCCCTGATCCTGCAAAGCCTGCGTAAGGATCCTCGTATTCGTGGTATCAAGGAGAAGGACCAATACTGGCTGGCAACCCTCCTTGATCCACGTTACAAGGGTAAGGTTGCAGATCTTATCTTGCCATCGCAGAGGGAGCAGAGGATGAAACATCTTTGGGAGGCCTTGCAGAAAGGTCTGTGCAACGCGTTCCCAGAGACTGGGAGGTTACAAACTCCTGTTTCTGGACAACATGTTGCTGAGGCTTCGGTCAGTCAAAGAAGGAGCGGTGGAGAAGGTGGCCGTCTGATCGATGCGTTCAGACAATTTTTTGGTCCGCAGCCCCAAGGTATGATCGGTTCCAGCAACCATCGCCAGTCCTGTTGCTGGACTGTTTTACATGGTGCAGGAATACCCAGGGGCAAGATCTGACTTGGACACCTTTACCACCGAAAATCCTCTGGGTTACTGGGTCTTGAGGATGGATCACTGGCCAGAGCTTGCACAGTATGCAATTGAGCTACTGGCCTGCCTGCATCCAGCGTTCTTTCGGAACGCACATTCAGTGATGCTGGAGGCTTTGTAACCAATCACAGGGTGCGTCTGTCCACCGACTCGGTCAATTGACTGACCTTCATAAAAATGAATCAGTCTTGGATCACCACCAGCTACCAAGCACCTGATGCTGATGTAACCGAATAATTTTTTTTGAAATCTCAGATCCCTTCAAAGACTGCCTATGCTGATGCTGAGTGACTATCCCTGAGTAATTATCCTCTTCCTCCTCAATGATCACGCTGATAGCTTGTAAGAACATTTTTGGTTCTGGGCGCCACCACCAGTGCCTAAGGCCCAATTTTTCAGCCCCTGTTTAACAGGAGCGTGTAATTACAATTTTTGATGCAATACTTTGCAGCAGGGCTTGTTTCTGCGTTCCAACTAGAGTGTCTGTGAGGGGTTGCAGTGTCGTGGCACCAGCACCAGTGCCTAAGGCCCAATTTTTCAGCCCCTTTTTAACAGGGGCGTGTAATTACAATTTTTGATGCAATACTTTGCAGCAGGGCTCGTTTCTGCGTTCCAACTAGAGTATCTGTGAGGGGTTGCAGTGTTGTGGCACCAGCACCAGTGCCTAAGGCCCAATTTTTCAGCCCCTGTTTAACAGGGGCGTGTAATTACAATTTTTGATGCAATACTTTGCAGCAGGGCTCGTTCCTGCGTTCCAACTAGAGTGTCTGTGAGGGGTTGCAGTGTTGTGGCACCAGTGCCTAAGGCCTAATTTTTCAGCCCCTGTTCAACAGGGGCATGTAATTACAATTCTTGATCTAATATTTCACAGCCGGGCCCATTTCTGCGCCCACCAAGAGCGAGTGAGGACTTACAGTGTTGTGGCACCAGCACCACCACCAAAGGCCAAATTTTTCTGCCCCTGTTCAACAGGAGCATGTAGTTACAATTCTTGATCTAATATTTCACAGCAGGGCCCTGTGAGGGCTTACAGTGTTGTGGCCACAACAACACCTAAGGCCCAAATTTCTGCTGAGTATATAGGGCAGGCCCCTACTTTCAAACATCTAACTTACAAACGACTCCTACTTGCAAACGGAAGGAGACAACAGGAAGTGAGATGAAATCTACCCCTAGGAAGGGAAATTTTCTCCTGTAAGAGTTAATATGGGAAAAACATTTCTCCTTTCCACTGATGCTTTCCAATCCTTGTTCCACAAAAAAAAACAAATTTTCAAAAAAATTTGTCATTGGGACAAAAAGTGAGGTGAAATCTTCTGAAGAGGAGGACAGACAGCAAAACAAATGTCGCAGGGGTGATAACCCTTACCTATGTTTTCCAAAAAGCTTAAAAAATATTTTTTGGCTGGAGCTAAACACGTTAAAAATGTACTCGTTCAAAATTACAAACAGATTCTACTAAACAACAAACCTACAGTCCCTGTCTTGTTTGCACCACCTGTATACTGCTGTTCAGCGTATATAGGGCCTGGTGGCCCCACACCTTTCCTTATTTTAATTTGGGTGCGGGGTTCCCCTTAATATCCATACAAGACCCAAAGGGCCTGGTAATGGACTGGGGGGTACCCATGCCGTTTGTCTCACTGATTTTCATCCATATTGCCAGGACCCGACATTACATTAAAGCCGCAAGCAGTTTTAAATGACTTTTTTTCCTTTAAAAATGACATTTTGTGCAGGGACTGTTCTAAGCATGGGAAACACGCGCCACTTTACAGGCATACTATAGACACCCCCCAGGTACGATATTTAAAGGAATATTTCACTTTTTTTTTTGTTACCTTAAGCATCAAAAAAATCACTGCTCCCGAAAAAACGTACGTTTTTAAAAGTTTTTTTTGCATTGATACATGTCCCCTGGGGCCGGACCCGGGTCCCCAAACCTTTTTTAGGACAATACCATGCAAATTAGCCTTTAAAATTAGCACTTTTGATTTCGAACGTTCGAGTACCATAGACGTCAATGGGGTTCTAACGTTCGTGCAAATTTTCGGTCCATTCGTAGGTTCTGGTGCGAACCGAACCGGGGGGTGTTCGGCTCATCCCTAATAATATATATCTCCTCTAATAGTATATACAGTGTATCTCCTCTAATAGTATATACAGTATATCTCCTCTAACAGTATACACAGTATATTTCCTCTATTAGTATATATCTCCTCTAATAGTATATACAGTATATCTCCGCTAATAGTATATACAGTATATCTCCTCTAATAGTATATATCTCCTCTAATAGTATATACAGTATATCTCCTCTAATAGTATATACAGTATATCTCCTCTAATAGTATATATCTCCTCTAATAGTATATACACTATATCTCCTCTAATAGTATATATCTCCTCTAATAGTATATACAGTATATCTCCTCTAATAGTATATATCTCCTCTAATAGTATATACACTATATCTCTTCTGTCCGTTATTCTCAGAGTGGATTTAAGATTTTACTCCCTAACCATACAGTTGGTTATGTATATTTACCATTGCATAGACATATTTAAGAATTAATTGCCTTTTTTTTAAACTTGACATATTAACCGCTTCCTGACCAGAGCACTTTTTGCGATTCGGCACTGCGTCGCTTTAACTGACAATTGCGCGGCCGTGCGACGTTACACCAAACGTTCCCACAAATAGAGCTTTCTTTTCGTGATATTTGATCACCTCTGCGGTTTTTATTTTTTGCGCTATAAACAAAAAAAGAACAACAATTTTGAAAAAAAAGCAATATTTTTTACTTTCTGCTATAATAAATATCCCCCAAAAATATATAAAAAAAACTATTTTTTTCCTTAGTTTAGCCTGATATGTATTCTTCTACATATTTTTGGTAAAAAAAATCACAATAAGCGTATATTGATTGGTTTGCGCAAAAGTTATAGTGTCTACAAAATAGGGGATAGATTTATGGCGTTTTTTGTTATTAATTTTTTTTTTATAAGTAATGGCGGCGATCTGCGATTTTTATTGTGACTGCGACATTATGGCGGACACACCGGACACTTTTGACACTAATATTTATTTATAACGTTTATACAGCGATCAGTGCTATAAAACTGAAGATTACTGTGTAAATGACACTGGCAGGAAAGGGGTTAAACACTAGGGGGCAATCAAGGGGTTAAGTGTGTCCTAGGGAGTGATTCTAACTGTGTGGGGGATGGGCTACTACTCACGTGACAGCGATCACTGCTCCCTATGACAGGGAGCAGTAGATCTCTGTCATGTCACTAGGTAGAACAGGGAAATGCCTTGTTTACATAAGCATCTCCCCGTTCTGCCTCTCCATGACACGATCGCGGGATATCAGCGGACATCAAGTCTGCAGGCACGGTCACGCTGTACGCGGTTGGCGCGTGCCCAATAGCCCCGCAAATTAAAGGGGGCGTACAGGTACGCCCATCTTCCCACTGCTGCCATTGCGCCGACGTATATCAGCGTGCGGCGGTCGGCAAGTGGTTAACAAATTTAAACACCAAACATTTTTAAGGTTATTAACTGAATAATCGAAACAAAACCGGTCAACTAATCGAACATGAAATTAATCAATAGTTGCATCCCTAGATGAAACCCATGACTGGAAACCTGCCCAATGCCTTCCCCCCTCCTAAACACAAACACAGAAACCATCCTTCTCCTCCTCATACTGCTCCTGTATCTACTGAACCCTCACAGGGACAGCGTCTGAATATAGTGGGCCCTGAAACACCAGGAAACTCTCCTCCTACGCCTGCTGCTGTTTCTCCAGTGCCCTGTCTATAATGCCAAGTAGTGATGGGCTCGGGGTGTGTTCGGACTGAACCCGCCAGGAAGCCGTCGCTGCACACCGCCAATCCTAGGCAGTGAGGCATTTTCTCGACCAGCAGCTGCACATACACGCGCTGCCTATGATTGGTGGTGTGCAGTGGCGGGTTCAATCCGAACATGCCCGAGCCCATTCCTAATGCCAAGTAGTGTCTACTCCAGCAGGAACGCCACAGGAATAGTGGCACTGATGCCTGCATTGTCAATGCTCCAGCTGGAATCGAGTTTTCAGCCTGCGCCCCACTGTAGCTGATAGAGGAAAAATGCCCAAAGGGCCGGATACCCCTCACATTTTTGTAAATATTTTATTATATCTTTTCATGTGACAACACTGAAGAAATGACACTTTGCTACAATGTAAAGTAGTGAGTGTACAGCTTATATAACAGTGTAAATTTGCTGTCCCCTCAAAATAACTCAACACACAGCCATTAATGTCTAAACTGCTGGCAACAAAAGTGAGTACACCCCTAAGTGAAAATGTCCGAATTGGGCCCAATTAGCCATTTTCCTTCCTGGTGTCATGTGACTCGTTAATGTTACAAGATCTCAGGTGTGAATGGGGAGAAGGTGTGTTAAATTTGGTGTTATCGCTCTCACTCTCTCATACTGGTCACTGGAAGTTCAACATGGCACCTCATGGCAAAGAACTCTCTGAGGATCTGAAAAAAAGAATTGTTGCTCTACATAAAGATGGCCTAGTCTATAAGAAGATTGCCAAGACCCTGAAACTAAGCTGCAGCATGGTGGCCAAGACCATACAGAGGTTTGACAGGACAGGTTTCACTCAGAACAGGCCTCGCCATGGTCAACCAAAGAAGTTGAGGTCACGTGCTCAGCGTCATATCCAGAGGTTGTCATTGAGAAATAGACGTATGAGTGCTGCCAGTATTGCTGCAGAGGTTGAATGGGTGGGGGTTCAGCCTGTCAGTACTAAGACCATACGCCGCACACTGCATGAAATTGGTCTGCATGGCTGTCGTCCCAGAAAGAAGCCTCTTCTAAAGATGATGCACAAGAAAGCCCACAAACAGTTTTCTGAAGACAAGCAGACTAAGGACATGGATTACTGGAACCATGTCCTGTGGTCTGATGAGACCAAGATAAACTTATTTGGTTCAGATGGTGTCAAGCGTTTGTGGCGGCAACCAGGTGAGGAGTACAAAGACAAGTGTGTCTTGTCTACAGTCAAGCATGGTAGTGGGAGTGTCATCGTCTGGGGCTGCATGAGTGCTGCCGGCACTGGGGAGCTACAGTTCATCGAGGGAGCCATAAATGCCAACATGTACTGTGACATGCTGAAGCAGAGCATGATCCCCTCCCTTCAGAGATAGGGCCGCAGGGCAGTATTCCAACATGATAATGACCCCAAACACACCTCCAAGATGACCACTGCCTTGCTAAAGAAGCTGAGGGTAAAGGTGATGGACTGGCCAAGCATGTCTCCAGACCTAAACCCTATTGAGCATCTGTGGGGCATCCTCAAACGGAACGTGGAGGAGTACAAGGTCTCCAACATCAACCAGCTCTGTGATGTCATCATGGAGGAGTGGAAGTGGACTCCAGTGGCAACCTGTGAAGCTCTGGTGACCTCCATGCCCAAGAGGGGTAAGGCAGTGCTGGAAATTAATGGTGGCCACACAAAATATTGACACTTTGGGCCCAATTTGGACATTTTCTCTTAGGGGTGTACTCACTTTTGTTGCCAGCGGTTTAGACATTAATGGCTGTGTGTTGAGTTATTTTGAGGGGACAGCAAATTTACACTGTTATACAAGCTGTACACTCGCTACTTTACATTGTAGCAAAGTGTCATTTCTTCAGTGTTGTCACATGAAAAGATAGAAGAAAATATTTACAAAAATGTGAGGGGTGTACTCAGTTTTGTGAGATACTGTATATGAAATTGACATATCCTAAAGAGATCACTCCTTGACACAATGGGGGAGATTTCCTAATGCTGGAGCACTTAGGCACCGAAACTTCTCTGCCAGACAAATCATACTGAAAATGTGTCCTCAGTGGTGACCCCGCCGAACCCCACAGCTGCCAGAATGAGGAAGATCGCATGAAGAGCGCCAACCTACAAAATGAGTCCAAGGAACCCTTAACCACTTCAGCCCCAGAAGGCTTTACCCCCTTAATGACCAGAGCATTTTTTGTGATTCGGCACTGCATCGCTTTAACTGACAATTGCGTGGCCGAGCAACGTTGTACACAAACAAAATTGAGGTCCTTTTTTCTCCACAAATAGAGATTTCTTTTGGTGGTATTTGATCACATCTGCGGTTTTTATTTTTCGTGCTATAAACAACAACAAAAAAGAGACAATTTTGAAAAAAAAAACAATATTTTTTACATTTATTTTTTTTAAAACAAATTTCTTCATCAGTTTAGGCCGATGTATATTCTTCTACATATTTTTGGTATAAAAAATAAAAAATCTCTCAATAAGCTTATATCGATTGGTTTGGGGAATAGATTTATGGCATTTTTATTATTATTTTATATTTTTTTTACTAGTAATGGCGGCGATCTGCGATTTTTATCGGGACTGCGACATTGCGGTGGACAGATCGGACACTTTTTTGGGGACCAGTGACATTTATACAGCGATCAGAGCTAAAAATAGGCACTGATTACTGTATAAATATCACTGGCAGGGAAGGGGTTAACACTAAGAGGCGATCAAGGGGTTAACTGTGTTCCCTAACTGTAGGGGGGGGGGGGTGGGCTTACTGGGACATGACAGAGATCACTGGGAACAGTAGAGCCCTGTCATGTCACCGTCAGAACGAGGAACTGCCTTGTTTACATCCCCGTTCTGCCTGTGTACAAGTTAATCATGGGCCGCCGGAGAACATTGAGTCCTCCCAACTCACGGGCACTTCCCCGCAGCGAGAGCGACCGCGCGCCCACCCGCAACTGGGCCCGCGAGAGCCGCTGTACAGCTATGACGATTCGCACAGGAGGGCCATTGTGCCACCGTCAAACTGCGGCGGCTGGTCTCAAAGCGGTTAATCATTCATCAAATGACCAAAAAAAAAAGCAGAAATACAACATGCTTTGGAGGTCTGAACTCCCCTCCCCCCTCCTTATACAATGGGAGAGATTTACTAAAACTGGAGCACGCAGAATCGGGTGCAGTTGTGCATGGGAGCCAATCAGCTTCCAGGCAGGGCTGGTGCAAGGATTTTTGACTCCCTAGGTGAAACCTCATTTTGCCCCCCCCGGCTCCACCCCTGACTCCACCCTCTTTGCCCTGCCCATGTATACCCCACCTTTTTAATAAGGTGCCCATCAATGCAGCCTCACCAGTGCCCATCAATGCAGCCTCACCAATGCCCATCAATGCAGCCTTCCAGTGCCCATCAATGCAGCCTTCCAGTGCCCATCAATGCAGCCTCACCAGTGCCCATCAATGCAGCCTTCCAGTGCCCATCAATACAGCCTTCTAGTGCCCATCAATGCAGCCTTCCAGCGCCCATCAATGCAGCCTTCCAGTGCCCATCAATGCAGCCTCACCAGTGCTCATTAATGCAGCCTTCCAGTGCCCATCAATGCAGCCTCACCAGTGCCCATCAATGCAGCCTTCCAGTGCCCATCAATGCAGCCTTCCAGTGCCCATCAATGCAGCCTCACCAGTGCCCATCAATGCAGCCTTCCAGTGCCCATCAATGCAGCCTTCCAGCACCCATCAATGCAGCCTTCCCAAGCCCATCAATGAATATTTGCTTGCTTCCATTCTTTCAGGAGTCAGGACACAGACACATTCCTCTGCCGCTGCTGTGCCTCTGACACTATGTGTGAACGGAGCGGCAGCTGCCTGCTGATGCTGAGACTTATTTGCTTGCTGCAGAGAGAAGAGAGTAGGAACACCAGTGTCCGGGCGCCCTAGGCAGCAGTGTGCCCTAGGCGGGTGCCTAGTTTGCCTAGTGGTAGCACCGGCCCTGCTTCCAGGTTTTATTGTCCAAGCTTAACTGAACAAGCTGAAGATAGAAGCTGATTGGCTCCCATGCACAGTTGTACCAGATTCTGAGTGCTGCAGTTTAGTAAACCTCTCCCGTTGTATAAGGAGGGGGGAGGGGAGTTCAGACCTCCAAAGCATGTTGTTGTTTTTCTGCTATTTTTTTTGGTCAGCATATTTTCATGAATGGATTATTGGTATAAATGGGCCTCCAATAGTTCTGGCTTTCTGCGGAATGTCAGGGCTGGCTCCTCCCTCCGACTCATTGGGGGCGGATCTGACACTTTGTATATTATCTGCTGGAAGATTGGGAGGGAGGGGTCATTTAACGACAGCGTGACCCCAAAAACCCGATACAGATCACTTCCTGACTCTGGAGACACCGGCTCAGCTATCGTGGGACTTACAGGGAAATGTTACACGGCGATGATAGAATTATCAAATTTAGTTTTATTTATTGGAATTAGAGGTGTAAAAATCATCTGAAAAGCGAACCCGGACTCTTTATATTGTGATGAGATTTTGTAATAAAGATTATATGGGAGGAATATGATAATGATTCCGGATTGATGTATGTGCACGGCCAGGATGATGATAAACTGTAATTGTGGAGTAATTCCACGACATCGATCGATGACAAACCCCTCCCCCCTGTCATTCCCCCACAATGGAGAGCTGTGAATGGGCCCTACATTTTATTTTTTTTTTCTATGAATGGATGAGAGGTATAAATGGGTCTCTTATATCTGCCTGGAGTTCTGTTTTAACACTGAAGACATCTAAATACACAGATTATTTACCTGTGACAACCCCCTCAGAAATTACATACATGACACACGGGTCAGTCACAGATTATATACATGACACACAGGTCAGTCACAGATTATATACATGACACATGGGTCAGTCACAGATTACATACATGACACACGGGACAGTCAGAGATTACATACATGACACACGACGGTCAGAGATTACATACATGACACACGGGACGGTCAGAGATTACATACATAACACACGATGGTCATAGATTACATACCTGACACACGGGACAGTCAGAGAATACATACATGACACACGGGATGGTCAGAGATTACATACATGACACATGGGACAGTCAGAGATTACATACATGACACACTAGACGGTCAGAGATTACATACATGACACACGGGACAGTCAGAGATTACATACATGACACACGGGACGGTCAGAGATTACATACTTGACACACAGGTCAGTCACAGATTACATACATGACACACGGGACAGTCAGAGATTACATACATGACACACGACGGTCAGAGATTACATACATGACACATGGGACGGTCAGAGATTACATACATGACACACGGGACAGTCAGAGATTACATACATGACACACAGGACAGTCAGAGATTACATACATGACACACGAGACGGTCAGAGATTACATACATGACACACGGGACGGTCAGAGATTACATACATGACACACGACGGTCATAGATTACATACATAACACACTACGGTCATAGATTACATACCTGACACACGGGACGGTCAGAGATTACATACATGACACACGGGACAGTCAGAGATTACATACATGACACACAATGGTCATAGATTACATACATGACAGTCAGAGATTACATACATGACACACGGGACGGTCAGAGATTACATACATGACACACGGGACAGTCAGAGATTACATACATGACACATGGGACAGTCATAGATTACATACATGACACATGGGACGGTCAGAGATTACATACATGACACATGGGATGGTCAGAGATTACATACATGACACACGGGACAGTCACAGATTACATACATGACACACGGGATGGTCAGAGATTACATACATGACACATGGGACGGTCAGAGATTACATACCTGACACATGGGACGGTCAGAGATTACATACATGACACACGGGACGGTCAGAGATTACATACATGACACACGGGACGGTCAGAGATTACATACATGACACACGGGATACATGAGAAGGAGATGGCACCCCATTGGTCAGCATAGAGGAGCCTGGAAAGTAATGCACCTCCAGGAACTCCTCCCTCTTCCAGGCCACACCCCCATTTGGCTGCTCTGGTTGGGTCTATTCTGTGACTGATCTATATTTCACCAATAAAGCTTCATATACTTTTCTTACCTATACCATGGTTGTCCCTCCTCTTTTTTACCTATCTTGGTGACATCTCTTTGTCCCAACCATGTTTTGATTATACAGTAACCTGCTGGTACTGGACGTGATATCCCATCTGATAGACAAATTGCTCAAAGCTGAAGTATTACTTATCTTTCTACCATCTCGGTGGTGAGGACTCAGGAATGTTTACACTGTGGTTAATTACACCCCCATCCCGCCCACTCAAGCAGAAGCCTGCAGGAGATAGGCTGGGAACCTGCAGGGGGCAGAGACTCCAGTGTCTGGCATTTATGGGGTTAATGGTTTCCATGGAAATCATCACCTCAGCTTGTTTACCTTCTGCTGTCTCTGAGCCGCACATGCGCAGTAGCTGCAGGGAGGATTTCATGCTTCTCCTCCTGTGAAGTCACGTAGCCTCGCTCTACCTGCTACGTGCAACACGTGACTCCTGCAGAGAGCGACGTAACGGCTCAGGTGGGAGTGGGCGTGATCAGCGCATGGGACGGGCGTGACCAGAGGATGAATAGCCAATCAGGAGCTGGAGGCTGGAGCCGTTACACTTGTGACGTCAAGACTTGATCAGATAAATAGCTGAGCAGAGAAGGGAGCGCGTCAGTGTGAGGAGAGCGGAGAGGAGGAAATATCCTCACCACAGAGCTCCGGAGGGAGGAGCCATTCTCCGGACTACAGCCGGGTCACAGCGTGTCTGTGTGTCCGGGGAACCTGCCTCCTCTGCTCAGGCTCTGAGGAACTACAACTCCCAGATTGCTGGGACTTGTAGTTCCTTTAGAGCCTGAACAGAGGAGGCAGATCACACAGACATGCCGTGACCCGGCTGTAGTCCGGACAATGGCTCCTCCCTCCAGAGCTCTGTGTGGGGGGGTGGTCCCTCCTCCCCCGCTCTTCACACACTGACACCCACATCTCCACTCACCTACCACCGAGGGTGGGGCTCCAATTGCTTGCCCTCCCCCCCACACGGGGCCGATCCAGGAAACATCCTCACCACAGAGCTCCGGAGGTAGGAGCCATTGTCCGGACTACAGCCGGGTCACAGCGTGTCTGTGTATCCGGGGAACCTGCCTCCTCTGCTCAGGCTCAGAGGAACTACAACTCCCAGCAATTACACAGTGCATGCTGGGAGCTGTAGTTCCTCATGTGGACAGAGATTGCTGGGACTTGTAGTTCCTTTAGAGCCTGAGCAGAGGAGGCAGATCACACAGACACGCCGTGACCCGGCTGTAGTCTGGACAATGGCTCCTCCCTCCAAAGCTCTGTGTGGGGGATGGTCCCTCCTCCCCCACTCTCCACACACTGACACCCACATCTCCACTCACCTACCACCGAGGGTGGGGCTCCAATCGCCCGGCCTCCCCCACACACGGGGCCAATCCAGGAAATATTTGATTGCCTCTCGGGGGATCAGGAAGGAATTTTTTCCCCAGCTGGAGCACATTGGATCATGCTTTGCTGGGGTTTTTCGCCTTTCTCTGGATCAACTGCCTCACAACCCAATACTCCCACTCTTCTACCACCAAGAGGGGACGCTACCACCCTGGGTAGGGGGTGAGTGTGGCCAGTGGAACTTCCCCTCAAGTTTCATCTACCCTCACTCCCCCATGCACAGCATACTGGTAATACCCCCTGACCCCACCTATATGCAATCATCTACCACCAAGGGTGACAATGCCTCAGGCTCTGCTACACCCACTCATCTACCACCAAGAAGGGACGCTACCTTCCTGAGTAGGGGGTGAGTGTGGCCAGTGGAACTTCCCCCCAAGTTTCATCTGCCCTCACTCCTCCACGCCCAGCATACTGGTAATACCCCCTGCCCCCACCTACACCACTTCATCTACCACCAAGAGGGGATGCTACCACCCTGGGTAGGGGGTGAGTGTGGCCACTGGAACTTCCCCCCAAGTTTCATCTGCCTTCACTCCCCCACCCACAGCTTACTGGTAATGCCTCCACCTACATGCAATCATCTACCACCAAGGGGGACAATGCCTCAGGCTCTGCTACACCCACTCATCTACCACCAAGAAGGGACGCTACAACCCTGGGTAGGGGGTGAGTGTGGCCAGTGGAATTTCCCCCCAAGTTTCATCTGCTCTCACTCCCCCACGCCCAGCATACTGGTACTGACCCCACCTACATGCACTCATCTACCAACAAGAGGGGACGTTACCACCTTGGGTATGGGGTGAGTGTGGCCAGTGGAACTTCCCCCCAAGTTTCATCTGCCCTCACTCCCCCACACCCAGCATACTGGTAATACCCCCTGCCCCCACCTACACCCACTCATCTACCACCAAGGGTGACAATGCCTCAGGCTCTGCTACACGCACTCATCTACCACCAAGAAGGGACGCTACCACCCTGGGTAGGGGGTGAGTGTGGCCAGTGGAACTTCCCCCCAAGTTTCATCTGCCCTCACTCCCCCACGCCCAGCATACTGGTAATACCCCCTGCCCCCACCTACACCCACTCATCTACCACCAAGAGGGGACGCTACCACCCTGGGTAGGGGGTGAGTGTGGCCACTGGAACTTCCCCCAAGTTTCATCTGCCCTCACTCCCCCACGCCCAGCATACTGGTACTGACCCCACCTACATGCACTCATCTACCAACAAGAGGGGACGTTACCACCTTGGGTATGGGGTGAGTGTGGCCAGTGGAACTTCCCCCCAAGTTTCATCTGCCCTCACTCCCCCACACCCAGCATACTGGTAATACCCCCTGCCCCCACCTACACCCACTCATCTACCACCAAGGGTGACAATGCCTCAGGCTCTGCTACACGCACTTATCTACCACCAAGAAGGGACGCTACCACCCTGGGTAGGGGGTGAGTGTGGCCAGTGGAACTTCCTCCCAAGTTTCATCTGCCCTCACTCCCCCATGCCCAGCATACTGGTAATACCCCCTGCCCCCACCAACACCCACTCATCTACCACCAAGAGGGGACGCTACCACCCTAGGTAGAGGGTGAGTGTGGCCACTGGAACTTCCCCCCAAGTTTCATCTGCCTTCACTCCCCCACCCACAGCTTACTGGTAATGCCTCCACCTACATGCAATCATCTACCACCAAGGGGGACAATGCCTCAGGCTCTGCTACACCCACTCATCTACCACCAAGAAGGGACGCTACAACCCTGGGTAGGGGGTGAGTGTGGCCAGTGGAACTTCCCCCCATGTTTCATCTGCCCCCCCACACAGCATACTGGTAATACCCCCTGGCCCCACCTACACCCACTCATCTACCACCAAGAAGGGACGCTACCACCCTGGGGTGAGTGTGGCCAGTGGAACTTCCCCCCAAGTTTCATCTGCCCTCACTCCCCCACGCCCAGCATACTGGTACTGACCCCACCTACATGCACTCATCTACCAACAAGAAGGGACGTTACCACCCTGGGTATGGGGTGAGTGTGGCCAGTGGAACTTCCCCCCAAGTTTCATCAGTCCTCACTCCCCCACACCCAGCATACTGGTAATACCCCCTGCCCCCACCTACACCCACTCATCTACCACCAAGGGTGACAATGCCTCAGGTTCTGCTACACCCACTCATCCTTTTTTTACTAAACGTGACATATCAATTAAAACAACCTTCATAACATATTTATATTGATCACATCTTTATCCACTTCCCAATCCCCCCCCCCCCCCCAAAAAAAAACTTTCTTTCCCTTCTCCCCCCTCCCTCTACCCCTCCTCCCTCCTACAGATACCTTGTATTAAATATGCTTCCAATTTACCCAAACCAAGAGAAAAAAAATTAAGAGTCTTCAATGAGCCATGTCCATATAACTCTTAACACCCCACTCCTTTTTGCCCACACCCCCTCATCTACCACCAAGAGGGGACGCTACCACCCTGGGTATGGGGTGAGTGTGGTCAGTGGAACTTCCCCCCAAGTTTCTGCCCTCACTCTCACATGCCCAGCCCAGCGTATCCCCTGCTCCCACCTACATACACTCATTTACCACCAATGGTGGCAATGCCTCTTAGGTTCCACAGAAAATGGGGTGCCTTGCCGTGGCTCTGTGGCTTATGCATGCATTTGTAAATGTGTGCAACTAAACCCCTGTCTTTGACACATATTGCTCAACAGGACAGTTTGGTTGGTCACAGGCTGGTCGGTAAGTTGAGTGTGGAAATGTCTTATTTTTATGTGTTTGCCTTTGCAATGCTCCATGCTGCAGTGACCAGTTACAGGTGGGGGCAGGTAGTAACCACTTTTTTGTACCAGAAAGGGTGGCAATACCTCTTAGGCTCAGCTACACCCACTCATCTACCACCCAGGGTGACAATGCCTTTTACTGTATTTCTACATTTACATTTGCAATATAGTCCCATCTATGGGATTTTTTTATTGGATATTGTAATAAAATGTGACTACTATTACTTAACAATACTGGTGTGGTACTGTTACATTTGTATATAACTGTGTTCTTTAGGGTGTTTGCTTTATGTAAACAGATGGGGATGGGGATTCCATTTGGTTTTTCCGATCCGCCCACTGCCTGATTGAAAAAAAAATACACTTCTATGGCCAACCTTAAGGACTTTAGCAGCCCATAGATTATGCAACTTTCTTTCACACAATGGGTGAACGGAAAGAAAATTGCTTGATTTCCCCCATCAACACAGATGGGGGAATCCCTCTCATAGTGCTATTGTGTTTTGCCAGCGGGGTGCTTTCCCTGCTGGAAGAACAGAATGATCACTTCCGGCAGTAATTGCCTGAATAAAAATCCCACAGACTGGTTGTACTGAAGTCAATCGATTTCAGTACAACCAGCCTGTCCATGGATAGATTGAATCTCAGGCCTGTCCCTGCTGAACCAGCTGAGGTTCAATCCTTCTGTGGCCGGCTATAGATTGTAAGATCCGAGAGGGCTGATATGAATGTGCAATATAAATGTGTAAATTGTCGGCATTATAGAAATACTTGTGATAAATAAAGTACATTTATGTTTCAATAAAATTCCGTAAATTGAAAAGTTGTAGCTGGTGACTGGGTCTCTTTATAGGATATTTAGTGAAAGCAATAAGGAGTAACAATCTTATGTAGGGACAAACCTGCAACTAAACATATATATAGAGTTAGGGCCGCATTTTACAGAGGAGCCTTGGCGAGGTGCTGCGGCTTCCACATAGATGTGCAAATGAGTGCAACAAAAGCCTCTGTTTTTACCCTGAATTGTTAGAAATGACAATTTGTTTCTTTTGCTGGCTGGCTGGTAAGTCTGCTGGGAATTTTTTTGCCTATATTGTGCAACCTCCTTCCATGTGCAACCATAAAAAGACAGAGAGGGCGCCCAGACCTAGTGCTTTATCCTAAAACCATCCCTTTCTTAATATAAAAAGTGGTAAGTATTATACTCACAAGATGATAAATGTATCAAGCACATCACATAGTACACCGTCATCCAATCCACATTGCATCATATGGTAGGAGAAGGTGCAGATCCAATACGCTAATGCATTTCGAGGGCTAGCTTCTTTAGGGCTCTGAGGAAGAGGCTAGTCCTTGAAACATGTTAGCCTATTGGCTCTTCACCTTCTCCTACTACATGATCTGATGCAATGTGGATTGGATGATGGTGTACTATGTGATGTGCTTGATACATTTGTCATCTTGTGAGTATAATACTTACCACTTTTTATATTAATAAAGCGATGGTTTAAGGATAAGGCTATTTTCACATTGGGACTGCGTTAGCACTAAATCGCCGCTCGTTTTAGCAACACTTTAGCGCTGTTTAAGCGGCGCTTTTTGGTCGCTAGTGTCCCTGATCACTGCCACACCAGTTATATGAGGACACTGTACTGCACCGGTTACAGTATGTAAACAAAAAAAAATGGGGAACATTGTTTTTTCTTCATTTCTTCATTTTCCAAAATATTGCAACAAAAGATTATGACTTCAAAAAACCCCACTGTGCCTCTTACTAAATACCTCAGACTGTCTACATTCCAAAAGGGGGGTCATTCAGGGGGTATTTGTACTGTCCTGGCATTTCCGGGCCTCAAGAAATGAGATTGGCCGTCGGTACATCAGGATTGATCCATTCTCAGATAGATATCCCATAGCTTGTGGACTCTCTAACTTTCCTACAGACTAAATAATATACACTGATTTGGGTTATATTCACCAAATAAATGTAGCAGAATACATTTTGGCCTAAAAATTATGAAGAATTATTATTTATTTGTTCCGTTTCATAACAGAAACAAAGAAAAATGTGTTTTTCAATATTTTCGGTCTTTTTTTGTTTATATAATAAACAAACAAAAATAAACCCAGTGGTGATTAAATGCCACCAAAAGCTCTATTTGTATGAAAAAAAAATTATAAAAATTTAATTTTGAGTACATGACCGCGCAATTGTCATTCAAACCGTGATAGCACTGAAAGCTGAAAATTGGCCTGGGCAGGAAGGGGGTGAAAGTGTCCGGTATTGAAGAGGTTAATGAAAAGAAAAACAGTAAAATGGATCCCCTGCAGCTGACCACCCCCCCCCCCCCAGAAATATAGACCCCCTCCCCCAGAAACAATAGACCCCCTCCCCCAGAAACAACAGACCCCCAGCAAGAACAGAATTCCATAAACAATAGATCCCTCCACCAGCAACAATAGACCACCCCTCCAGAAACAATAGGCCACCCCCCAGAAACAATAGACCCCCAGCAACAACAGAACTCCAGCAACAATAGAGCCCCCCACCAGCAACAATTAGTCTCCCATGAGCCAGCGTCAATAGACCCCTCCCTCAACAGTAGATCCCTCCCAGCAACAATAGAGCCCCCACCAGCAATAAGCCCCCCCACCAGAACCAATAGTTCTCTCAGGAGCTAGCGTCAGTAGACCCCTCCCTCATCAGTAGACCCCTCCCTCATCAGTAGACCCCTACCTCAACAGTAGATCCCCCTCAGCCATAATTGAACCCCCAGCAACATAAGACCTTCCCAGCAACAACAGTTTCCCCGCCAACAATAAACCCCCCACCCCCCTTCGGGATAATAGATCCCCCAGCAGCCAGCATCAATAGACCCTCCAGCACCCCATGGAATTACATACATTCAGCGCTGGAGGTGCCGGAACTGCGCTTCCCTGTATTAACACTGAATAAAGCCCTGTGCTTCGGGTGGTGTGAAGCCTGCCATCTGGGAAGAGGCGGGGCCCCGATGGCACCATTATTACATTTTATAGACATAGAAAACGATCTTCTCACTCCGCTTCCTCAGCAAACCATAAATGCGGTTTCTGCTGACCGTCCATTCACCAACCCATCCTTAGACACACACATTGTACTACTCCCCGAACCACACCAAGATATGATGCATTGCAATATTTAGCCACCTATTTCACGCATTAACCAGTTCCCGACCGCCCCATACCAGTTTTACTGCTACAGGCCAGCCGCGCTGCGCAAGATCACGTACATGTACGCGATCTGTGTTCCCGAGCCGGGGGACGCGTGTGCCCGCCAGCCAGTGGTGCTGTGATTGGCTCCAGCACCGATCAGTCTTCAGGTCCAGGCCAATCATTTTTGCCCTGGACCTGCCGATCGGTTCTGACAAATCACAGAACAGCATGTGCCTGCGCTTATAAAACACAGGCACAGGAAATGACGGCCTCTTCTCTCCTGGAGCCCTTTACAGTTCCAGAGATAGAAGAGATGGCATCAGACAGTGAGTAACAGCAGCACACTGGACGGGTTGTGGCCAGTGGGAGCAGAAAATGTCCTGGCGTCAGTGGGAGTAAACAATGCCCCATCATTGGTATTAGGAGGGAGTAATAGGGAGTAATAGTGCCTCATCTTTAAAAAACACCCGGGCGGCAGCTGGAGAGGAGAGGACAGTGTGCAGCCGCCCGGGTGAAGAACAGAGCGTGTCAGGCTTGGGCAGCAGGCGGGAGTTGCACACAGGAGGTAGAGAACTGGAACACATCTGTTACCGCTCTCCTCCCTTGACAGGAGGAGGGAGGGGGGATGGACTTGGGCAAGAAACACAGCGGCGGTGACTGGCGGAGAGAGACGTCTACGGACAAGGAGAGGAGGAGGGAGGGGAGCACTCTGGCGCTACAGCGCCCCCACCTCTGCGGCGCCCAGGTGCACTGCACCCCGTGCACCCCACTCAGGATCGGCCCTGCATATATATATATATATATATATATATATATATATATATATATAAACTCAACATTATCAGACCCCTATAATTCTACTCACTTTTTTGTACGTTTTCCCATGTTTTTGACATTAGCGTTTTTCATTAAAAACACTCTCTATAATGTAAAAACACCTAAAAACGCTAAACGCGGCTTGACATATTTACCCGCGTTTTTAAGAATATTTCGTCTTTACAGCTCGTTTTTACTGCTCCTGGAAGCACAGGCTGTAGTTTTTTTTTCTACTGCTCCTAAACGCTTATGCCTCTGACAGTTTATATGTGCATAAACACATAGGCTAACATGGAGGGGTTTTTAGAGGCAGTTAAAGAAAAATGTCAAATGCCCCTAACAGCAGCTGTAAAAACATTCTGTGTGCATGAGCCCTTAAAGTTGCACTAATGTGACATCATTTTATTCAGCAGACTTTGTCAATTATATTTTGTTGTAAACATACGAGTCTGTGCAAATTATGTAAATGTATTTGAAAAAAACTACAGGAAAATGCATTTTTTTCTATTTTAATACTATTTATCCCCAAAGAAATTAAACTATAGGTATCTATATGTACTACTGAATTAAAGGTCATTCTGCCCTTTAAAGTATAGTAAGTTAGGTTGGACCACTAAACCTCAAATATATAAAGTGTAGAACTCCGACAGGCATTGTCCACAGAACTTAGAAAAAAAAAAACTTTAAGGACTCAAGAATTTTACATTTGTCTATTATTAAACCTATTAGGAGATGGGTAGATCTTGTCACCTGAAGACCCTGCAAAGTAGGCAGCTCCTCCAAGGGGAAACCTGTACCCATTCAAAAATGAATTTCATACTTGGCAAGAAACCAGGCATCACCCCAGTTTGTTATTTTCCTTACTGATTAGTTTAAGGCATACAGTCAGAATGGTCTTGACAAGACCCCCCTGGTGCTTCACCCCAATCCAAGATATGGAGAAAAACATATGAAATTCATAATTATATTTACCTATGTATATCAATTATTACTCAATACATTACATGAGATTCTTTAAATTTTTGCCAAAAAACATAAATAATAAAAAAATAAGATGTGCACAATATTTTACTACAGGACTTTTACAACTAATTAGCTTTAGTGGAAAACAAATGATGGTTCCACTTCCCAGTATGTCATTTACATTGTTAATGTTGTGACAAATCTGCAAAGTAAGCAGATCCTCCAAGGTGAAACCTGCACCCATTCAAAGATTCATCTCATACTAAGTGAGAAAACCAGGCATCCACCCCAGTATGTTATTTTCCTTACTCATTAGTTTAAGGCATACAGTCAAAATGGTATTGACAAGACCCCCCAGTGCTTCACCGTAATACAAGTTATGGAGGGAAAAAAACAGATGTAATTAAAAACTCCTTACTTATGTGTATCAATTATTTCTCAGAACTTTTACTTCTTTCAATTTTTTCCAAAAACAAAAACATAACAAATAAGGTGTGTACGATATTTTTACTGCAGGATGTTTGCAGATGATAAGCTGTAGTGGAATACATGATGGTCCCCAGTATGTCATTTGCATTGTTAATTTTGTGCCATCAGCAGGACAATAGGAACAAAGGAGAATAGGCCAAAATGTACAACTGACACAAAGTACAGGCAGGTGTATTGCTAACCAATGTATGTCCAAAGCTGACCAAATTACCAAAAACCATATAATATGAGGTCAAACCTAAACAACATTTCCAGTTTGTATCGAATCAAGCAGGTACTTGCACTACATAGTAGAAGATAAATCTAGGAGATTGTACAGAAAATGTACAAGAAAATTGTATAATGTATGGCCAGCTTAACTTTTATTTTTACTATGTTGGGGTGCAGTGAATTCCATGTATTCCAGTAGCTCTAGTTCACACCAGTGCAGTCAGTTTCCGTTGCAGAAAATAAAGTAGAGCCTGCTGCATTTTTTCTGCACAGAACTGTACTGGAGCATAGCAAATTGTATCAAAAACGCACTGGAACTGCATGTGGTGTGAACTGTAAGCAAAAACTGATCCGGAATGCATATTTGTGGTGTGAACTGGACCTGAAAGACTACTAATCCCACAATCCATTGTGTTGGGCTCACCAATATGATGACAGTCACTGGCGCCCAGCATTAAAGAGACACAACTACAGGTAGGGAATGACGAGGAAACATACTGTATTACGATTATAGTCCACCATCGCTACATATGCATTTTAATGTAGCACTGAAAAGGGAAATAAGCTTTCCTAAAGGGATTGTATAGGGCAGTAAGGATTTACCCCCTTAATGACCAGGCCATTTTTTGCGAAACGGCACTGTGTTGCTTTAACTGACAATTGCACGGTCGTGTGACGCTGTACCCAAACAAAATTGATGTCCTTTTATTCTCACAAATAGACCTTTCTTTTGGTGATATTTGATCACCTCTGCGGTTTTTATATTTTGCGCTATAAACAAATAAAGACTGACAATTTTGAAAAAAAAATTTTTTACCTTCTGCTATAACACATATCCAAAAAAAAATATAAAAAAACAAAATTATTCATAAGTATAGGCAAATATGTATTCATCTACATATTTTTGGTACAAAAAAAAATCGCAATAAGCATATATTGATTTTTTTTTCCCCAAAAGTTATAGTGTCTACAAAATAGATGATAGATTTATGGACTTTTTTTTTTTTTTTTTTTTACTGGTAATGGCGGCGATCTGCGATTTTTAGTGGGACTGTGACCTTGCGAGGACAAATCTGACCCCAAGTGACACTTTTTGGGAACCAGTGACATTATTACAGTGACCAGTGCTAAAATAAATGCTCTGATCAATGTATAAATGACACTGGCAGGGAAGGGGTTAACTGTGTTCCCTGGGTGTGTTCTAACTGTAGGGGGGGGGGCTTACTGGGACAACACAAAGATTTCTGTTCCTGATCACTACGAACAGCAGATTTCAGTATTGTCCCATCAGAACAGGGATCCGCCTTTAGTGGTAAATATACCGGTGTTAAAATATATATATAATATATATAATGCTACTATTTATCCCCCAAAGAAATTAAGATATATGTATTTATATTTACTACTAAATTAAAGGTCTGTTTGCCCCCTCCCTCCCTCCCAAAGTATAAAAAAAAAAAAATCTCAAATACATAAAGTGCAGAGCTCAGACATTACCATAAATAAGACCCAATAGGACTTAGAAAGAAGAAACATCTAAGGAACTAAGAATTTCATATTTATCTATTATTGAACCTAGTAGGAGATAGGTAGATCTCATCACCTGAAGATCCTGCAAAGTAGGCAGATTCTCCAAGGGGAAACCTGTACCCATTCAAAAATTCATCTCATACTAAGTGAGAAAACCAGACATCACCCCGCTATCGAAAAGCCAGTGGCGTGCAAAACACACCTCAAAAAACTTCCACCCGGTGCCAAAAAAAAGTGCCCACACATAGAGAGTGAAACACAAAAATGTGCAACGGGTGTACAGAGTCCTCCACTAGGGAAGGACCTTACCCTGATCCCCCGGGGCGTTCCAGACAGGGACTGAGGTACTCAGACAAAGGGTCCATCTGGCCGAAAACCAGGCGGACCCCCACAACTGGAAGGACTGCCGAAGCAGACCAACCCAAGTACATTGGGGCTCTCCCAAAGAGAGACCCCTCAAAGGAGAGGGCGAACCAAGCCAAAAGGCCTATGTCCACCCCCTCCCAAGACTTTCAGAGTAGGCCCGAGGACCCACACCCTACTCGCCACACAGTGACAAAACGTGTATACACTCACAAACAAAAAAAGACAAAAAGATGACAAGCAGGGGTAAAAGAAAGAGTGGGGAAGATAGTGAGATGGGAGAGTGAAAGTGGCCATTGTGCTGTACAATGGCTGGCCCTCCGGCCAGACATAAAAATTTCCCCTGGTCCTGGCCAAAAGGCCTGGCCCAAGAGGTAGGTGCGAAAAACGTGTGTTGTGGTGAGAGTGACCATGGTGCCATAAAATCAAGTGCTTACACACCATGACTATACGGCACCCCTGAACTGCCACTTCAGGGGCACATTCACCACTGGCTTTTCGAAGCAACCCTGACCCACAGCAGCCCCCACCCCAGGCAGAAAGGTATGGAGTTCTGGAAGCTTGGAGAAAGCCCTTGCCATCAGGCTTCACCGTCGTTCCGTCCCTCCTACCTAATTACATTCGGGAAATACTGGCCGCTCCCCCGGTGGGAGAAAGGGGAGCCAGCGTTCTCTCCCAAATAACTGTCTGGAGCTAGAGCTGCCCCAATCCAGGCCAGAAGGCCAGGGTCCCGAACCTCCGCCAAGACCGAATGGTTCTCCGTCCCCATCAGAAGGCTTCCCTTTCGGCTACAAACCGCTCCGGGTTACCTTCACTGCAGCAGGTTTTGCATAGCAACCGCAATCCCATCTCTATCTCGCGAAAGATCAGGGACAGAAGCAAGCGCCACTTCCTGGAAACTGATAAGAACAGATACTACACTCAATCTTAGCCAAAAGGCCAAGAAGCAATTAGCAATAATCACACCTCAGTTGCATCTCATTGGCTATGATACTGCCACTGCGCAAATCAGACATCTCTCTATCGAAAAGCCAGTGGCGTGCAAAACACACCTCAAAAACTTCCACCCGGTGCCAAAAAAAAGTCCCCACACATAGAGAGTGAAACACAAAAACGTGCAACGGGTGTACAGAGTCCTCCACTAGGGAAGGACCTTACCCTGATCCCCGTTAGGGCGTTAGGCTCCAGACAGGGACTGAGGTACTCAGACAAAGGGCACAAAGGGCGCAAATCAGACATCACCCCAGTTTGTTATTTTCCTTACTCATTAGTTTAAGGTAAACAGTCAGGAAAGTGTTGACAAGACCCCCCTGTGCTTCACCTCAATCCAAATTATGGGGAGAAAAAACAGATGTAAATAAAAATTATCTTTACCTATGTGTATCAAATATTACTCTTTTACTTCTTTAAATTTTCCCAAAAAACTAAAATAAAAAAATGTGATGTGCACAATATTTTTACTACGGGATGTTTGCAGATGATTAGCTGTAGTGGAATACGTGATGGTCCCCAGTATGTCATTTGCATTGTTAATGTTGTGCCATCAGCAGGACAATAGGAAGAAGGAAGAATAGGCCAAAATGTAAACTGACACAAAGTACAGGCAGGTGTATTGCTAACCAATGTATATCTAAATCTGGCCATACAATTTGTAGCCAATCAGCGAGGCTACATAGCTGAAAACAAATCTATAATGTATGGTCAGCCTAAAGTTTATTTTTACTATGTTAGGGTGCAGTGAATTTGATGTGAGTGATATCACGTGAGATGGTTTAGGTCAGGCATGTCCAAAGTCCGGCCCGCGGGCCATGCGCAGCCCGCGTTCCGGTTTCATGTGGCCCCCACTTGGAATTTACATATACATCCATCTGTGGCCCCCCAAGCTCGAGCGTGTTATGTTTTTTTTGCTGTGAATATATCTTCTTTAGCTGAACAAATCCCCGAGCGCCGCGCTCATTGTTGATGAGCCGGGGGGGTGTGGCTGGGCGTGTTCAGAAGTCAATGTGCCCGAGCGCTATGAAGCTGACAGCGCGCAGAGCCAATCATAAGCACTGTGACTGTGAATCATAAGTGCCTGTGATTGGCGGCGGCGCTGCGCGCTGTCAGCTTTCTTCCTTGCAGGCTCGAGCATATCAACTTTTAACAATGAGCGCGGCGCTCGGGGATTTGTTCAGCTCAAGAAGATAGGGATATTCACAGCAAAAAAAACATAACATGCTTGAGCTTGGGGGCCACAGATGGATATATATGTAAATTCCAAGTGGGGGCCACATCAAACTGGAACGCGGTTCCTTTCAGTCAGTGAGAGGCACTGGTGGATTAGGCTGGCTAAAGAAAAGATTATTATTTTAAAAAAATAATAAACGCTCAAGCTCATCCTTACCCCGAAAGGTGCTTGGGGATTGGTCAGAGGCTAAAGAAGAGATATATAAATTTTTTTTTAAACATGACACGCCTGAGCTCATTGTTACCCTGATACCCTATTATATATCATCATATATTGTCATCAATGTTACGACATGAATAGTATTCCATTTGCAATAAACTTTGCAAAAAATATTTCATTTGCATTTAATTTTAATGGTTCAAAAAAAGTCAGGCAAAATGATCGGCCCTCACGCATGTTCACTTCATGAAATCTGGCCCTCTTTGAAAAAAGTTTGGACACCCCTGGTTTAGGTGCACGCTATTCTTGTATTTTTATTTTTTTTAAATTATACTATAGGGGATGGGGGATGAATGTGAGTGATATAATGTGAGGTGGTTTGGGTGCACACTTTTCTTGTTGTCTAGCTAATCATACTTTGCTGATTATATTTTGTGGTAAATATACAGATCTGTGCAAATTATGTAAATGTACTAAAAAAAACCACAAGAAAATTATTTTTTTTTTCAAATTTTTTACTATTTATTCCCGGGAAAATTAAAATATATGTATCTATATTTACTACCAGATTAAAGCCCTGCCTGCTCTGCAAAGTATAATAAGTTGGGGTAGACTACAAAACCTCAAATATATAAAGTGCAAAAAAAAAAAATCTGGACTCTTTTTTGCATGTAGGCAGAGCCTTGCTATAATTAGGGGCCGTGGAATTAGTTTGTAGGCGGGGCATACGAAACAAAAAATGTGGCGTGCTCTGCGCGCCGCGGCGGCATATAGGCGTGGTTTGATCGGAATAGTGGGCATGTCCTAAATGGGCGTGGCTCAGAAGGGGTGTGGTATGAGATGAATGAGGGATGAAGAAAGAAAGAAAGAGGGAGAGAAAGAAAGAAAGAAACAAACAAACAAAGAAAGAAACAAAGAAAGAAAAAAAGAAAAAGAGAAAAAGAAAGAGGGATGGAGGGACAGCAGGCCCAGATCCTACACCACAATAGAAATATGTGTATTCCAGAAAGGTTAACAATCAGCAGATAAAGATACTCCAAACACCTGGTGTTAGCGCTTCAATCATCCCGGCACCATGGTTGTTATGATGTCAGGATGATTGAAGTGCATTATTTATATTATTACATTGTAATATAGAATGAAATGATTCAACTCACCATAATGCAGAATCAGTGGAAGCCCTGAGCGAGTCACCTGCCACGTCGCCTGCCACCAGATGCCATCAGGTGTCCCCAGCAGAGTCCCTTACATCAGACATTGCCAGTGGAGTCCTCCTTTACATCAGGCATTGCCAGCGGAGTCCCTCTTTCATCAGGCATTGCCATCGAAGTCCCCCCTTATATCAGGCATTGCCAGCAGAGTCCCCCCTTACATCAGACATTGCCAGCGGAGTCCCCCTTTACTTCAGGCATTGCCAGCAGAGTGTCCCCTTACATCAGGCATTGCCAGCACAGTCCCCCCTTACATCAGGCATTGCCAGCAGAATCCACCCTTACATCAGACATTGCCAGCGGAGTCCCCCCTTACATCAGGCATTGCCAGCGGAGTCCCCCTTACAGAAGACATTGCCAGCAGAGTTCCCCCTTACACAAGACATTGCCAGCAGAGTCACCCCTTACATCAGGCATTGCCAGCGGAGTCCCCCTTTACATCAGGCATTGCCAGCGGAGTCCCCCCTTACATCAGGCATTGCCAGCGAAGTCCCCCCTTACATCAGACATTGCCAATGGAGTCCCCCTTACATCAGGCATTGCCAGCGGAGTCGCCCCTTACATCAGACATTGCCAGCGGAGTCCTCCTTTACATCAGACATTGCTAGCAGAGTCCTCCCTTACATCAGACATTGCCAGCAGAGTCCTCTCTTACATCAGACATTGCCAGCAGAGTCCGCCTTTACATCAGACATTGCCAACAGAGTCCGCCTTTACATCAGACATTGCCAGCAGAGTCCGCCTTTATATCAGACATTGCCAGCAGAGTCCTCCCTTACACCAGGCATTGCCCAATGGAGCCCCCCTTTCCTTACATCAGGCATTCCCAGCAGTGGAGACTCTCTCCGCCACCATTACTAAACAGAATGGGACAGAATAGCCGGGTGGCTGCCACTAGCCCCTTCCCACATCAGGTCACCAGACAGACGGCAGCGGGGCGGGAGGTGGGCGGTGCCACAGCTCAAATTCTATTGGCAGCCACCCGGCCATTACTAAACAGTAATTGTTTGTTGTGGTCTTTGGGAAAATGGTGGCCGGTGGAGAAATTGTCTCCGTCAGCCACGGACCTCTAGCGGCGGCGTCGGAAAAAAAAAAAAAATATTGGAAAAATAAGAATTTCCCGGGACATTTCCAGGGAATGGCGAAATCCGGGAAAAGGGTCTAAATCCTGGGAATGACCCAGGAAAGTCGGGACAGTTGGTAAGTATGTAACTGTGTTCCCTGGGTGTGTTCTAACTTTAGGGGGGGTGGGCTTACTGGGACAACACAAAGATCTCTATTCCTGATTGCTACGAACAGCAGATCTCAGTATTGTCCCATCAGAACAGGGATCCGCCTTTAGTGGTAAATATACAGATCTGTACAAATTATGAAATTATATTGGAAAAAAATCACAGGAAAATGCATTTTTTTCTAGTATGTTACTATTTATCCCCAAAGAAATTAAAATATATGTATTTATATTTACTACTAATTTAAAGGTCTGTCAGCCCCCCCAAAGTATAAAAATAAATAGCTCAAATACATCAAATACAGAGCTTAGACATTACCAAAAATAGGACTAAGAAAGAAAAATCTAACTTTTAAGGAACTAAACATTTCATATTTATCTATTATTTAACCTATTAGGAGATGGGCAGATCTCATCACCTGAACATCCTGCAAAGTAAGCAGATTCTCCAGGGGGAAACCTGTACCCATTCAAAAATTCATCTCATACTAAGTGAGAAAACCAGGCATCACCCCAGTTTGTTATTTTCCTTACTCATTAGTTTAAGGCATACAGTCAGGAAAGTGTTGACAAGACCCCCCTGTGCTTCACCTCAATCAAACTTATGGGGGGAAAAAACAGATGTAAATAAAAATTATCTTTACCTATGTGTATCAAATATTACTCAGATCTTTTACTTCTTTAAAATTAAAAAAAAAACTAAATTAAAAAAATGTGATGTGCACAATAATTTTACTACAGGATGTTTGCAGATGATAAGCTGTAGTGGAATACGTGATGGTCCCCAGTATGTCATTTGCATTGTTAATGTTGTCTATCAGCAGGACAATAGGAAGAAGGAAGAATAGGCCAAAATGTACAACTGACACAAAGTACAGGCATGTGTATTGCTAACCAATGTATATCTAAATCTTGTCATACATTATACAATCTTATTGTACAATATTCCTTTAGATTTACCAAAAAACATATAATATGTGGTCAAACATAAAAAAACACTTTCAATTTGTTGTCAATCAGCCAGGCTACATAGCTGAAAATAAATCTATAATGTATGGTCAGCCTAAAGTTTATTTTTACTATGTTGGGGTGCAGTGAATTTGATGTGAGTGATATCACGTGAGATGGTTTAGGTGCACACTATTTTTCTATTTTTATTTTTTTTAAATTATACTATAGGGGATGGGGGATGAATGTGAGTGATATAATGTGAGGTGGTTTGGGTGCACACTTTTCTTGTAGTCTATCAAATTATACTTTGCTGATTATATTTTGTGGTAAATATACAGATCTGTGCAAATTATGTAAATGTACTAAAAAAAACACAAGAAAATTATTTTTTTTTAAATTTTTTACTATTTATTCCCGGGAAAATTAAAATATATGTATCTATATTTACTACCAGATTAAAGACCTGCCTGCTCTGCAAAGTATAATAAGTTGGGGTAGACTACAAAACCTCAAATATATAAAGTGCAAAAAAAAAAAACCTGGACTCTTTTTTGCATGTAGGCAGAGCCTTGCTATAATTAGGGGCCGTGGAATTAGTTTGTAGGCGGGGCATACGAAACTAAAAAATGTGGCGTGCTCTGCGCGCCGCGGCGGCATATAGGCGTGGTTTGATCGGAATAGTGGGCGTGTCCTAAATGGGCGTGGTTCGGAAGGGGTGTGGTATGAGATGAATGAGGGATGAAGAAAGAAAGAAAGAGGGAGAGAAAGAAAGAAAGAAACAAACAAACAAAGAAAGAAACAAAGAAAGAAAAAAAGAAAAAGAGAAAAAGAAAGAGGGATGGAGGGACAGCAGGCCCAGATCCTACACCACAATAGAAATATGTGTATTCCAGAAAGGGTAACAATCAGCAGATAAAGATACTCCAAACACCTGGTGTTAGCGCTTTAATCATCCCGGCACCATGGTTGTTATGATGTCAGGATGATTGAAGTGCATTATTTATATTATTACATTGTAATATAGAATGAAATGATTCAACTCACCATAATGCAGAATCAGTGGAAGCCCTGAGCGAGTCACCTGCCACGTCGCCTGCCACCAGATGCCATCAGGTGTCCCCAGCAGAGTCCCTTACATCAGACATTGCCAGTGGAGTCCTCCTTTACATCAGGCATTGCCAGCGGAGTCCCTCTTTCATCAGGCATTGCCATCGAAGTCCCCCCTTATATCAGGCATTGCCAGCAGAGTCCCCCCTTACATCAGACATTGCCAGCGGGGTCCCCCTTTACTTCAGGCATTGCCAGCAGAGTGTCCCCTTACATCAGGCATTGCCAGCACAGTCCCACCTTACATCAGGCATTGCCAGCAGAGTCCACCCTTACATCAGACATTGCCAGCGGAGTCCCCCCTTACATCAGGCATTGCCAGCGGAGTCCCCCTTACAGAAGACATTGTCAGCAGAGTTCCCCCTTACAGAAGAAATTGCCAGCAGAGTCACCCCTTACATCAGGCATTGCCAGCGGAGTCCCCCTTTACATCAGGCATTGCCAGCGGAGTCCCCCCTTAAATCAGGCATTGCCAGCGAAGTCCCCCCTTACATCAGACATTGCCAATGGAGTCCCCCTTACATCAGGCATTGCCAGCGGAGTCGCCCCTTACATCAGACATTGCCAGCGGAGTCCTCCTTTACATCAGACATTGCTAGCAGAGTCCTCCCTTACATCAGACATTGCCAGCGGAGTCCTCCCTTACATCAGACATTGCCAGCGGAGTCCCCTCTTACATCAGACATTGCCAGCAGAGTCCGCCTTTACATCAGACATTGCCAACAGAGTCCGCCTTTACATCAGACATTGCCAGCAGAGTCCGCCTTTATATCAGACATTGCCAGCAGAGTCCTCCCTTACACCAGGCATTGCCCAATGGAGCCCCCCGTTTCCTTACATCAGGCATTCCCAGCAGTGGAGACTCTCTCCGCCGCCATTACTAAACAGAATGGGACAGAATAGCCGGGTGGCTGCCACTAGCCCCTTCCCACATCAGGTCACCAGACAGACGGCAGCGGGGCGGGAGGTGGGCGGTGCCACAGCTCAAATTCTATTGGCAGCCACCCGGCCATTACTAAACAGTAATTGTTTGTTGTGGTCTTTGGGAAAATGGTGGCCGGTGGAGAACTTGTCTCCGTCAGCCACGGACCTCTAGCGGCGGCGTCGGAAAAAAAAAAAATATTGGAAAAATAAGAATTTCCCGGGACATTTCCAGGGAATGGCGAAATCCGGGAAAAGGGTCTAAATCCTGGGAATGACCCGAGAAATTCGGGACAGTTGGTAAGTATGTAACTGTGTTCCCTGGGTGTGTTCTAACTTTAGGGGAGGTGGGCTTACTGGGACAACACAAAGATCTCTATTCCTGATTGCTACGAACAGCAGATCTCAGTATTGTCCCATCAGAACAGGGATCCGCCTTTAGTGGTAAATATACAGATCTGTACAAATTATGAAATTATATTGGAAAAAAATCACAGGAAAATGCATTTTTTTCTAGTATGTTACTATTTATCCCAAAGAAATTAAAATATATGTATTTATATTTACTACTAAATTAAAGGTCTGTCAGCCCCCCCAAAGTATAAAAATAAATAGCTCAAATACATAAAGTACAGAGCTTAGACATTACCAAAAATAGGACTAAGAAAGAAAAATCTAACTTTTAAGGAACTAAACATTTCATATTTATCTATTATTTAACCTATTAGGAGATGGGCAGATCTCATCACCTGAAGATCCTGCAAAGTAAGCAGATTCTCCAAGGGGAAACCTGTACCCATTCAAAAATTCATCTCATACTAAGTGAGAAAACCAGGCATCACCCCAGTTTGTTATTTTCCTTACTCATTAGTTTAAGGCATACAGTCAGGAAAGTGTTGACAAGACCCCCCTGTGCTTCACCTCAATCAAACTTATGGGGGGAAAAAACAGATGTACATAAAAATTATCTTTACCTATGTGTATCAAATATTACTCAGATCTTTTACTTCTTTAAAATTTCAAAAAAAACTAAATTAAAAAAATGTGATGTGCACAATAATTTTACTACAGGATGTTTGCAGATGATAAGCTGTAGTGGAATACGTGATGGTCCCCAGTATGTCATTTGCATTGTTAATGTTGTCTATCAGCAGGACAATAGGAAGAAGGAAGAATAGGCCAAAATGTACAACTGACACAAAGTACGGGCAGGTGTATTGCTAACCAATGTATATCTAAATCTGGTCATACATTATACAATCTTATTGTACAATATTCCTTTAGATTTACCAAAAAACATATAATATGTGGTCAAACATAAAAAAACACTTTCAATTTGTTGTCAATCAGCCAGGCTACATAGCTGAAAATAAATCTATAATGTATGGTCAGCCTAAAGTTTATTTTTACTATGTTGGGGTGCAGTGAATTTGATGTGAGTGATATCACGTGAGATGGTTTAGGTGCACACTATTTTTGTATTTTTATTTTTTTTAAACTATACTATAGGGGATGGGGGATGAATGTGAGTGATATAATGTGAGGTGGTTTGGGTGCACACTTTTCTTGTAGTCTATCAAATTATACTTTGCTGATTATATTTTGTGGTAAATATACAGATCTGTGCAAATTATGTAAATGTACTAAAAAAAACCACAAGAAAATTATTTTTTTTAAAATTTTTTACTATTTATTCCCGGGAAAATTAAAATATATGTATCTATATTTACTACCAGATTAAAGACCTGCCTGCTCTGCAAAGTATAATAAGTTGGCGTAGACTACAAAACCTCAAATATATAAAGTGCAAAAAAAAAAAATCTGGACTCTTTTTTGCATGTAGGCAGAGCCTTGCTATAATTAGGGGCCATGGAATTAGTTTGTAGGCGGGGCATACGAAGCAAAAAAATGTGGCGTGCTCTGCGCGCCGCGGCGGCATATAGGCGTGGTTTGATCGGAATAGTGGGCGTGTCCTAAATGGGCGTGGTTCGGAAGGGGTGTGGTATGAGATGAATGAGGGATGAAGAAAGAAAGAAAGAGGGAGAGAAAGAAAGAAAGAAACAAACAAACAAAGAAAGAAACAAAGAAAGAAAAAAAGAAAAAGAGAAAAATAAAGAGGAATGGAGGGACAGCAGGCCCAGATCCTACACCACAATAGAAATATGTGTATTCCAGAAAGGGTAACAATCAGCAGATAAAGATACTCCAAACACCTGGTGTTAGCGCTTTAATCATCCCGGCACCATGGTTGTTATGATGTCAGGATGATTGAAGTGCATTATTTATATTATTACATTGTAATATAGAATGAAATGATTCAACTCACCATAATGCAGAATCAGTGGAAGCCCTGAGCGAGTCACCTGCCACGTCGCCTGCCACCAGATGCCATCAGGTGTCCCCAGCAGAGTCCCTTACATCAGACATTGCCAGTGGAGTCCTCCTTTACATCAGGCATTGCCAGCGGAGTCCCTCTTTCATCAGGCATTGCCATCGAAGTCCCCCCTTATATCAGGCATTGCCAGCAGAGTTCCCCCTTACATCAGACATTGCCAGCGGGGTCCCCCTTTACTTCAGGCATTGCCAGCAGAGTGTCCCCTTACATCAGGCATTGCCAGCACAGTCCCCCCTTACATCAGGCATTGCCAGCAGAGTCCACCCTTACATCAGACATTGCCGGCGGAGTCCCCCCTTACATCAGGCATTGCCAGCGGAGTCCCCCTTACAGAAGACATTGTCAGCAGAGTTCCCCCTTACAGAGGAAATTGCCAGCAGAGTCACCCCTTACATCAGGCATTGCCAGCGGAGTCCCCCTTTACATCAGGCATTGCCAGCGGAGTCCCCCCTTACATCAGGCATTGCCAGCGAAGTCCCCCCTTACATCAGACATTGCCAATGGAGTCCCCCTTACATCAGGCATTGCCAGCGGAGTCGCCCCTTACATCAGACATTGCCAGCGGAGTCCTCCTTTACATCAGACATTGCTAGCAGAGTCCTCCCTTACATCAGACATTGCCAGCGGAGTCCTCCCTTACATCAGTCTTTGGGAAAATGGCGGCCGGTGGAGAACTTGTCTCCGTCAGCCACGGACCTCTAGCGGCGGCGTCGGAAAAAAAAAAAAATATTGGAAAAATAAGAATTTCCCGGGACATTTTCAGGGAATGGCGAAATCCGGGAAAAGGGTCTAAATCCTGGGAATGACCCGAGAAATTCGGGACAGTTGGTAAGTATGTAACTGTGTTCCCTGGGTGTGTTCTAACTTTAGGGGAGGTGGGCTTACTGGGACAACACAAAGATCTCTATTCCTGATTGCTACGAACAGCAGAGCTCAGTATTGTCCCATCAGAACAGGGATCCGCCTTTAGTGGTAAATATACAGATCTGTACAAATTATGAAATTATATTGGAAAAAAATCACAGGAAAATGCATTTTTTTCTAGTATGTTACTATTTATCCCCAAAGAAATTAAAATATATGTATTTATATTTACTACTAAATTAAAGGTCTGTCAGCCCCCCCAAAGTATAAAAATAAATAGCTCAAATACATAAAGTACAGAGCTTAGACATTACCAAAAATAGGACTAAGAAAGAAAAATCTAACTTTTAAGGAACTAAACATTTCATATTTATCTATCATTTAACCTATTAGGAGATGGGCAGATCTCATCACCTGAAGATCCTGCAAAGTAAGCAGATTCTCCAAGGGGAAACCTGTACCCATTCAAAAATTCATCTCATACTAAGTGAGAAAACCAGGCATCACCCCAGTTTGTTATTTTCCTTACTCATTAGTTTAAGGCATACAGTCAGGAAAGTGTTGACAAGACCCCCCTGTGCTTCACCTCAATCAAAATTATGGGGGGAAAAAACAGATGTACATAAAAATTATCTTTACCTATGTGTATCAAATATTACTCAGATCTTTTACTTCTTTAAAATTTCAAAAAAAACTAAATTAAAAAAATGTGATGTGCACAATAATTTTACTACAGGATGTTTGCAGATGATTAGCTGTAGTGGAATACGTGATGGTCCCCAGTATGTCATTTGCATTGTTAATGTTGTCTATCAGCAGGACAATAGGAAGAAGGAAGAATAGGCCAAAATGTACAACTGACACAAAGTACGGGCAGGTGTATTGCTAACCAATGTATATCTAAATCTGGTCATACATTATACAATCTTATTGTACAATATTCCTTTAGATTTACCAAAAAACATATAATATGTGGTCAAACATAAAAAAACACTTTCAATTTGTTGTCAGTCATTTGTTTATCATCCAGGCTACATAGCTGAAAATAAATCTATAATGTATGGTCAGCCTAAAGTTTATTTTTACTATGTTGGGGTGCAGTGAATTTGATGTGAGCGATATCACGTGAGATGGTTTAGGTGCACGCTATTCTTGTATTTTTATTTTTTTTTAATTATACTATAGGGGATGGGGGATGAATGTGAGTGATATAATGTGAGGTGGTTTGGGTGCATACTTTTCTTGTAGTCTAGCAAATCATACTTTGCTGATTATATTTTGTGGTAAATATACAGATCTGTGCAAATTATGTAAATGTACTATAAAAAACCACAAGAAAATTTTTTTTTTTTCAAATTCTTTACTATTTATTCCCGGGAAAATTAAAATATATGTATCTATATTTACTACCAGATTAAAGCCCTGCCTGCCCTGCAAAGTATAATAAGTTGGGGTAGGCTACAAAACCTCAAATAGATAAAGTGCAAAAAAAAAAAATCGGGACTCTTTTTTGCATGTAGGCAGAGCCTTGCTATAATTAGGGGCCGTGGAATTAGTTTGTAGGCGGAGCTACAAAACAAAAAATGTGGTGTGCTCTGCGCGCCGCGGCAGCATATAGGCGTGGTTTGATCGGAATAGTGGGCGTGTCCTAAATGGGCGTGGCTCGGAAGGGGTGTGGTATGAGATGAATGAGGGATGAAGAAAGAAAGAAAGAGGGAGAGAAAGAAAGAAAGAAACAAACAAACAAAGAAAGAAACAAAGAAAGAAAAAAAGAAAAAGAGAAAAAGAAAGAGGGATGGAGGGACAGCAGGCCCAGATCCTACACCACAATAGAAATATGTGTATTCCAGAAAGGTTAACAATCAGCAGATAAAGATACTCCAAACACCTGGTGTTAGCGCTTCAATCATCCCGGCACCATGGTTGTTATGATGTCAGGATGATTGAAGTGCATTATTTATATTATTACATTGTAATATAGAGGGAAATGATTCAACTCACCATAATGCAGAATCAGTCGAACCCCTGAGCGAGTCACCTGGCACGTCGCCTGCCACCAGATGCCATCAGGTGTCCCCAGCAGAGTCCCTTACATCAGGCATTGCCAGTGGAGTCCTCCTTTGCATCAGGCATTGCCAGCGGAGTCCCCCCTTACATCAGACATTCCCAGCGGAGTCCCCCCTTACATAAGACATTCCCAGCGGAGTCCCCCCTTACATCAGACATTCCCAGCGGAGTCCCCCTTACATCAGGCATTGCCAGCAGAGTCCCCCCTTACATCAGGCATTGCCATCGGAGTCCCTCTTTCATCAGGCATTGCCATCAAAGTCCCCCCTTACATCAGGCATTACCAGCAGAGTCCCCCCTTACATCAGACATTGCCAGCGGAGTCCCCCTTTACATCAGGCATTGCCAGCAGAGTCCCCCCTTACATCAGACATTGCCAGCGGAGTCCCCCTTTACATCAGGCATTGCCAGCAGAGTCCCCCCTTACATCAGGCATTGCCAGCAGAGTCCACCCTTACATCAGACATTGCCAGCGGAGTCCCCCCTTACATCAGGCATTGCCAGCGGAGTCCCCCTTACAGAAGACATTGCCAGCAGAGTTCCCCCTCTCAGAAGACATTGCCAGCAGAGTCAGCCCATTACATCAGGCATTGCCAGCGGAGTCCCCCTTTACTTCAGGCATGGCCAGCGGAGTCCCCCCTTACATCAGGCATTGCCAGCGGAGTCCCCCCTTACATCAGACATTGCCAATGGAGTCCCCCTTACATCAGGCATTGCCAGCGGAGTCGCCCCTTACATCAGACATTGGCAGCGGAGTCCTCCTTTACATCAGACATTGCTAGCAGAGTCCTCCCTTACATCAGACATTGCCAACAGAGTCCGTCTTTACATCAGACATTGCCAGCAGAGTCCGCCTTTATATCAGACATTGCCAGCAGAGTCCTCCCTTACACCAGGCATTGCCAACAGAGTCCGTCTTTACATCAGACATTGCCAGCAGAGTCCGCCTTTATATCAGACATTGCCAGCAGAGTCCTCCCTTACACCAGGCATTGCCAGCAGAGTCCTCCCTTACACCAGGCATTCCCCAATGGAGCCCCCCCTTTCCTTACATCAGGCATTCCCAGCAGTGGAGACTCTCTCCGCCGCCATTACTAAACAGAATGGGACAGAATAGCCGGGTGGCTGCCAATAGCCCCTTCCCACATCAGGTCACCAGACAGACGGCAGCGGGGCGGGAGGTGCCACAGCTCAAATTCTATTGGCAGCCACCCGGCCATTACTAAACAGTAATTGTTTGTTGTGGTCTTCGGGAAAATGGCGTCCGGTGGAGAAATTGTCTCCGTCAGCCACGGACCTCTAGCGGCGGCGTCGGAAAAAAAAAAAAAAAATCGGAAAAATAAGAATTTCCCGGGACATTTCCAGGGAATGGCGAAATCCGGGAAAAGGGTCTAAATCCTGGGAATGACCCGGGAAATTCGGGACAGTTGGTAAGTATGTAACTGTGTTCCCTGGGTGTGTTCTAACTTTAGGGGGGGTGGGCTTACTCGGACAACACAAAGATCTCTATTCCTGATTGCTACGAACAGCAGATCTCAGTATTGTCCCATCAGAACAGGGATCCGCCTTTAGTGGTATACAGATCTGTACAAATTATGAAATTATATTGGAAAAAAATCACAGGAAAATGCATTTTTTTCTAGTATGTTACTATTTATCCCCAAAGAAATTAAAATATTTGTATTTATATTTACTACTAAATTAAAGGTCTGTCTGCCCCCCCAAAGTATAAAAATAAATAGCTCAAATACATAAAGTACAGAGCTTAGACATTACCAAAAACAGAACTAAGAAACAAAAATCTAACTTTTAAGGAACTAAACATTTCATATTTATCTATTATTTAACCTATTAGGAGATGGGCAAATCTCATCACCTGAAGATCCTGCAAAGTAAGCAGATTCTCCAAGGGGAAATCTGTACCCATTCAAAAATTCATCTCATACTAAGTGAGAAAACCAGGCATCACCCCAGTTTGTTATTTTCCTTACTCATTAGTTTAAGGCATACAGTCAGGAAAGTGTTGACAAGACCCCCCTGTGCTTCACCTCAATCAAACTTATGGGGGGAAAAAACAGATGTAAATAAAAATTATCTTTACCTATGTGTATCAAATATTACTCAGATCTTTTACTTCTTTAAAATTTCAAAAAAAAACTAAATTAAAAAAATGTGATGTGCACAATAATTTTACTACAGGATGTTTGCAGATGATAAGCTGTAGTGGAATACGTGATGGTCCCCAGTATGTCATTTGCATTGTTAATGTTGTCTATCAGCAGGACAATAGGAAGAAGGAAGAATAGGCCAAAATGTACAACTGACACAAAGTACAGGCATGTGTATTGCTAACCAATGTATATCTAAATCTGGTCATACATTATACAATCTTATTGTACAATATTCCTTTAGATTTACCAAAAAACATATAATATGTGGTCAAACATAAAAAAACACTTTCAATTTGTTGTCAATCAGCCAGGCTACATAGCTGAAAATAAATCTATAATGTATGGTCAGCCTAAAGTTTATTTTTACTATGTTGGGGTGCAGTGAATTTGATGTGAGTGATATCACGTGAGATGGTTTAGGTGCACACTATTTTTGTATTTTTATTTTTTTTTAATTATACTATAGGGGATGGGGGATGAATGTGAGTGATATAATGTGAGGTGGTTTGGGTGCACACTTTTCTTGTAGTCTATCAAATCATACTTTGCTGATTATATTTTGTGGTAAATATACAGATCTGTGCAAATTATGTAAATGTACTAAAAAAAAAAAAAACACAAGAAAATTATTTTTTTTTCAAATTTTTTACTATTTATTCCCGGGAAAATTAAAATATATGTATCTATATTTACTACCAGATTAAAGACCTGCCTGCTCTGCAAAGTATAATAAGTTGGGGTAGACTACAAAACCTCAAATATATAAAGTGCAAAAAAAAAAAAATCGGGACTCTTTTTTGCATGTAGGCAGAGCCTTGCTATAATTAGGGGCCGTGGAATTCGTTTGTAGGCGGGGCATACGAAACAAAAAAATGTGGCGTGCTCTGCGCGCCGCGGCGGCATATAGGCGTGGTTTGATCGGAATAGTGGGCGTGTCCTAAATGGGCGTGGTTCGGAAGGGGTGTGGTATGAGATGAATGAGGGATGAAGAAAGAAAGAAAGAGGGAGAGAAAGAAAGAAAGAAACAAACAAACAAAGAAAGAAACAAAGAAAGAAAAAAAGAGAAAAAGAAAGAGGGATGGAGGGACAGCAGGCCCAGATCCTACACCACAATAGAAATATGTGTATTCCAGAAAGGTTAACAATCAGCAGATAAAAATACTCCAAACACCTGGTGTTAGCGCTTCAATCATCCCGGCACCATGGTTGTTATGATGTCAGGATGATTGAAGTGCATTATTTATATTATTACATTGTAATATAGAATGAAATGATTCAACTCACCATAATGCAGAATCAGTGGAAGCCCTGAGCGAGTCACCTGCCACGTCGCCTGCCACCAGATGCCATCAGGTGTCCCCAGCAGAGTCCCTTACATCAGACATTGCCAGTGGAGTCCTCCTTTACATCAGGCATTGCCAGCGGAGTCCCCCCTTACATCAGACATTCCCAGCGGAGTCCCCCCTTACATCAGGCATTGCCAGCAGAGTCCCCCCTTACATCAGGCATTGCCATCGGAGTCCCTCTTTCATCAGGCATTGCCATCGAAGTCCCCCCTTATATCAGGCATTGCCAGCAGAGTCCAACCTTACATCAGACATTGCCAGCGGAGTCCCCCTTTACTTCAGGCATTACCAGCAGAGTGTCCCCTTACATCAGGCATTGCCAGCAGAGTCCCCCCTTACATCAGGCATTGCCAGCAGAGTCCACCCTTACATCAGACATTGCCAGCGGAGTCCCCCCTTACATCAGGCATTGCCAGCGGAGTCCCCCTTACAAGAAGACATTGCCAGCAGAGTTCCCCCTTACAGAAGACATTGCCAGCAGAGTCACCCCTTACATCAGGCATTGCCAGCGGAGTCCCCCTTTACATCAGGCATTGCCAGCGGAGTCCCCCCTTACATCAGACATTGCCAGCGAAGTCCCCCCTTACATCAGACATTGCCAATGGAGTCCCCCTTACATCAGGCATTGCCAGCGGAGTCGCCCCTTACATCAGACATTGCCAGCGGAGTCCTCCTTTACATCAGACATTGCTAGCAGAGTCCTCCCTTACATCAGACATTGCCAGCGGAGTCCCCTTACATCAGGCATTGCCAGCAGAGTCCCCCCTTACATCAGACATTGCCAGCGGAGTCCCCCTTTACATCAGGCATTACCAGCGGAGTCCCCCCTTACATCAGACATTGCCAGCGGAGTCCTCCTTTACATCAGACATTGCTAGCAGAGTCCTCCCTTACATCAGACATTGCCAGCGGAGTCCTCCCTTACATCAGACATTGCCAGCGGAGTCCCCTCTTACATCAGACATTGCCAGCAGAGTCCGCCTTTACATCAGACATTGCCAACAGAGTCCGCCTTTACATCAGACATCAGACATTGCCAACAGAGTCCTCCCTTACACCAGGCATTGCCCAATGGAGCCCCCCCTTTACTTACATCAGGCATTCCCAGCAGTGGAGACTCTCTCCGCCGCCATTACTAAACAGAATGGGACAGAATAGCCGGGTGGCTGCCAATAGCCCCTTCCCACATCAGGTCACCAGACGGCAGCGGGGCGGGAGGTGCCACAGCTCAAATTCTATTGGCAGCCACCCGGCCATTACTAAACAGTAATTGTTTGTTGTGGTCTTCGGGAAAATGGCGGCCGGTGGAGAAATTGTCTCCGTCAGCCACAGACCTCTAGCGGCGGCGTCGGAAAAAAAAAATATCGGGAAAATAAGAATTTCCCGGGACATTTCCAGGGAATGGCGAAATCCGGGAAAAGGGTCTAAATCCCGGGAATGTCCCGGGAAATTCGGGACAGTTTGTAAGCATGTAACTGTGTTCCCTGGGTGTGTTCTAACTTTAGGGGGGGTGGGCTTACTCGGACAACACAAAGATCTCTATTCCTGATTGCTACGAACAGCAGATCTCAGTATTGTCCCATCAGAACAGGGATCCGTCTTTAGTGGTATACAGATCTGTACAAATTATGAAATTATATTGGAAAAAAATCACAGGAAAATGCATTTTTTTCTAGTATGTTACTATTTATCCCCAAAGAAATTAAAATATATGTATTTATATTTACTACTAAATTAAAGGTCTGTCTGCCCCCCCAAAGTATAAAAATAAATAGCTCAAATACATAAAGTACAGAGCTTAGACATTACCAAAAATAGGACTAAGAAAGAAAAATCTATCTTTTAAGGAACTAAACATTTCACATTTATCTATTATTTAACCTATTAGGAGATGGGCAGATCTCATCACCTGAAGATCCTGCAAAGTAAGCAGATTCTCCAAGGGGAAACCTGTACCCATTCAAAAATTCATCTCATACTAAGTGAGAAAACCAGGCATCACCCCAGTTTGTTATTTTCCTTACTCATTAGTTTAAGGTATACAGTCAGGAAAGTGTTGACAAGACCGCCCTGTGCTTCACCTCAATCAAACTTATGGGGGGAAAAAACAGATGTAAATAAAAATTATCTTTACCTATGTGTATCAAATATTACTCAGATCTTTTATTTCTTTAAAATTTTAAAAAAAACTAAAATAAAAAAAATGTGATGTGCACAATAATTTTACTACGGGATGTTTGCAGATGATAAGCTGTAGTGGAATACGTGATGGTCCCCAGTATGTCATTTGCATTGTTAATGTTGTCTATCAGCAGGACAATAGGAAGAAGGAAGAATAGGCCAAAATGTACAACTGACACAAAGTACAGGCATGTGTATTGCTAACCAATGTATATCTAAATCTGGTCATACATTATACAATCTTATTGTACAATATTCCTTTAGATTTACCAAAAAACATATAATATGTGGTCAAACATAAAAAAACACTTTCAATTTGTTGTCAATCAGCCAAGCTATATAGCTGAAAATAAATCTATAATGTATGGTCAGCCTAAAGTTTATTTTTACTATGTTGGGGTGCAGTGAATTTGATGTGAGTGATATCACGTGAGATGGTTTAGGTGCACGCTATTTTTGTATTTTTATTTTTTTAAAATTATACTATAGGGGATGGGGGATGAATGTGAGTGATATAATGTGAGGTGGTTTGGGTGCACACTTTTCTTGTAGTCTATCAAATCATACTTTTCTGATTATATTTTGTGGTAAATATACAGATCTGTGCAAATTATGTAAATGTACTAAAAAAAAACACAAGAAAATTATTTTTTTTTTCACATTTTTTACTATTTATTCCCGGGAAAATTAAAATATATCTATCTATATTTACTACCAGATTAAAGCCCTGCCTGCTCTGCAAAGTATAATAAGTTCGGGTACACTACAACACCTCAAATATATAAAGTGAAAAAAAAAAATCGGGACTCTTTTTTGCATGTAGGCAGAGCCTTGCTATAATTAGGGGCCGTGGAATTAGTTTGTAGGCGGGGCATACGAAACAAAAAAATGTGGCGTGCTCTGCGCGCCGCGGCGGCATATAGGCGTGGTTTGATCGGAATAGTGGGCGTGTCCTAAATGGGCGTGGCTCGGAAGGGGTGTGGTATGAGATGAATGAGGGATGAAGAAAGAAAGAAAGAGGGAGAGAAAGAAAGAAAGAAACAAACAAAGAAAGAAACAAAGAAAAAGAGAAAAAGAAAGAGTGATGGAGGGACAGCAGGCCCAGATCCTACACCACAATAGAAATATGTGTATTCCAGAAAGGTTAACAATCAGCAGATAAAGATACTCCAAACACCTGGTGTTAGCGCTTCAATCATCCCGGCACCATAGTTGTTATGATGTCAGGATGATTGAAGTGCATTATTTATATTATTACATTGTAATATAGAATGAAATGATTCAACTCACCATAATGCAGAATCAGTGGAAGCCCTGAGCGAGTCACCTGCCACGTCGCCTGCCACCAGATGCCATCAGGTGTCCCCAGCAGAGTCCCTTACATCAGACATTGCCAGTGGAGTCCTCCTTTACATCAGGCATTGCCAGCGGAGTCCCCCCTTACATCAGACATTCCCAGCGGAGTCCCCCCTTACATCAGGCATTGCCAGCAGAGTCCCCCCTTACATCAGGCATTGCCATCGGAGTCCCTCTTTCATCAGGCATTGCCATCGAAGTCCCCCCTTATATCAGGCATTGCCAGCAGAGTCCCCCCTTACATCAGACATTGCCAGCGGAGTCCCCCTTTACTTCAGGCATTGCCAGCAGAGTGTCCCCTTACATCAGGCATTGCCAGCAGAGTCCCCCCTTACATCAGGCATTGCCAGCAGAGTCCACCCTTACATCAGACATTGCCAGCGGAGTCCCCCCTTACATCAGGCATTGCCAGCGGAGTCCCCCTTACAGAAGACATTGCCAGCAGAGTTCCCCCTTACAGAAGACATTGCCAGCAGAGTCACCCCTTACATCAGGCATTGCCAGCGGAGTCCCCCTTTACATCAGGCATGCATTGCCAGCGGAGTCCCCCCTTACATCAGGCATTGCCAGCAAAGTCCCCCTTACATCAGACATTGCCAATGGAGTCCCCCTTACATCAGGCATTGCCAGCGGAGTCGCCCCTTACATCAGACATTGCCAGCGGAGTCCTCCTTTACATCAGACATTGCTAGCAGAGTCCTCCCTTACATCAGACATTGCCAGCGGAGTCCCCTTACACCAGGCATTGCCAGCAGAGTCCCCCCTTACATCAGACATTGCCAGCGGAGTCCCCCTTTACATCAGGCATTACCAGCGGAGTCCCCCCTTACATCAGACATTGCCAGCGGAGTCCTCCTTTACATCAGACATTGCTAGCAGAGTCCTCCCTTACATCAGACATTGCCAGCTGAGTCCTCCCTTACATCAGACATTGCCAGCGGAGTCCCCTCTTACATCAGACATTGCCAGCAGAGTCCGCCTTTACATCAGACATTGCCAACAGAGTCCGCCTTTACATCAGACATTGCCAGCAGAGTCCGCCTTTATATCAGACATTGCCAGCAGAGTCCTCCCTTACACCAGGCATTGCCAGCAGAGTCCTCCCTTACACCAGGCATTCCCCAATGGAGCCCCCCCTTTCCTTACATCAGGCATTCCCAGCAGTGGAGACTCTCTCCGCCGCCATTACTAAACAGAATGGGACAGAATAGCCGGGTGGCTGCCACTAGCCCCTTCCCACATCAGGTCACCAGACAGACGGCAGCGGGGCGGGAGGTGGGCGGTGCCACAGCTCAAATTCTATTGGCAGCCACCCGGCCATTACTGAACAGTAATTGTTTGTTGTGGTCTTCGGGAAAATGGCGGCTGGTGGAGAAATTGTCTCCGTCAGCCACGGACCTCTAACGGCGGCGTCAGAAAAAAAAAAAATATCGGAAAAATAAGAATTTCCCGGGACATTTCCAGGGAATGGCGAAATCCGGGAAAAGGGTCTAAATCCCGAGAATGTCCCGGAAAATTCGGGACAGTTGGTACGTATGTAACTGTGTTCCCTGGGTGTGTTCTAACTTTAGGGGGGGGGGGGGGGTGGGCTTACTGGGACAACACAAAGATCTCTATTCCTGATTGCTATGAACAGCAGATCTCAGTATTGTCCCATCAGAACAGGGATCCGCCTTTAGTGGTAAATATACAGATCTGTACAAATTATGAAATTATATTGGAAAAAAATCACAGGAAAATGCATTTTTTTCTAGTATGTTACTATTTATCCCCAAAGAAATTAAAATATATGTATTTATATTTACTACTAAATTAAAGGTCTGTCTGCCCCCCCAAAGTATAAAAATAAATAGCTCAAATACATAAAATACAGAGCTTAGACATTACCAAAAATAGGACTAAGAAAGAAAAATCTAACTTTTAAGGAACTAAACATTTCATACTTATCTATCATTTAACCTATTAGGAGATGGGCAGATCTCATCACCTGAAGATCCTGCAAAGTAAGCAGATTCTCCAAGGGGAAATCTGTACCCATTCAAAAATTCATCTCATACTAAGTGAGAAAACCAGGCATCACCCCAGTTTGTTATTTTCCTTACTCATTAGTTTAAGGCATACAGTCAGGACAGTGTTGACAAGACCCCCCTGTGCTTCACCTCAATCCAAATTATGGGGAGAAAAAACTGATGTAAATAAAAATTATCTTTATCTATGTGTATCAAATATTACTCTTTTACTTCTTTAAATTTTCCCAAAAAACTAAAATAAAAAAAATGTGATGTGCACAATATTTTTACTAAGGGATGTTTGCAGATGATTAGCTGTAGTGGAATACGTGATGGTCCCCAGTATGTCATTTGCATTGTTAATGTTGTCTATCAGCAGGACAATAGGAAGAAGGAAGAATAGGCCAAAATGTACAACTGACACAAAGTACAGGCAGGTGTATTGCTAACCAATGTATATCTAAATCTGGCCATAAAATTTGTAGCCAATCAGCCAGGCTACATAGCTGAAAACAAATCTATAATGTATGGTCAGCCTAAAGTTTATTTTTACTATGTTGGGGTGCAGTGAATTTGATGTGAGTGATATCACGTGAGATGGTTTAGGTGCACGCTATTCTTGTATTTTTATTTTTTTTAAATTATACTATAGGGGATGGGGGATGAATGTGAGTGATATAATGTGAGGTGGTTTGGGTGCACACTTTTCTTGTAGTCTATCAAATCATTCTTTGCTGATTATATTTTGTGGTAAATATACAGATCTGTGCAAATTATGTAAATGTACTAAAAAAAAACACAAGAAAATTCTTTTTTTTTTCAAATTTTTTACTATTTATTCCCGGGAAAATTAAAATATATGTATCTATATTTACTACCAGATTAAAGCCCTGCCTGCCCTGCAAAGTATAATAAGTTGGGGTAGACTACAAAACCTCAAATATATAAAGTGCAAAGCTCAGACATTGCAAAAAATGGAAAAGCTCTGGAGGGCCCAATAGGACTTCTAAGGAACCAAGTAGTTCATAGTCCTCTATTATTAACCACTTGCTGACCGCGCTTTAGCCAAATGACAGCTACAGCACAGATGGATAGTTCAGGGGGGTTGTCATATGATGGCCTTCCATGATCATGCCTGCTGTGGATGCTGCTGATCACAGATTGAGGTAAAGAGCCAATCAGTGGCTCTTTACCACGTGATTAGCTGTGTCCAATCACAGCTGATAACGGATGTAAATAGAAGATGGTTTTTGGCACTCTTGCTTATGCTGACAGCATGGGGAAGGGAGAAGAGAGCCGATAACCAGATTCTCTATAAAGGGCATGTACACGCATTATTAGTGTCCTAAATATCAGTGCAGTCCCACCAGTGTTGCTTACCAGTGCCCATCAGTGGCTCCTCATCAGTGCCCATGAATGCCTATCAGTGCAGCCTCATCAGCACACATCAGTGAAGGAGAAAAATTACCTGTTTGTAAAATTTTAACACAAACTATGAAAATGTTGTTTTTTTCCCAAATTTTCGGTCATTTTTGTAGCACTGGAACGGGAAATAAGCTCTCCTAAAGTGCTTGTAAAGGGTATTTTTTTAAAAATAAACATGTTATACTTAGCTGCTGTGTGTAATGGTTTTGCACAGAGCAGCCCTGATCCTCCTCTTCTGGGGTCCCCCACAGGTGCTCCTGGCTCCTCCTCTTCTTGGTGTGCAACCATAGAAACCTATTGTAACATACTTGTGGACTTGATCCTGAGCCACACTGTCTGTGTCCATAGATACAGACAGCAGGCTCAGCATCACCCTAAAATATATATAAAGTGCCCAAGATTGCCAAAATAGAAAAAAAAATCTCTGGGTGCCAAGAAACTTAGAAAGAAAAAATTTCCAAGGAACAAAGAATTTCATATTTATCTATTATTAAACCTATTAGAGGATGGGTAGATCTCATTACCTGAAGATTCTACGAAGTAAGCAGATCCTCCAAGTAGAAACCTGTACCCATTCATCTTATACTTAGCGAGAAACCATGCCTCACCCCAGTTTGTTATTTTTCTTACTCATTAGTTTAAGGCATACAGCTAGAACAGTGTATACAAGAACCCCCTGTACTTCACCTCAATCCAAGTTATGGGACGAAAAAAAAAAAACAGCTGTAATTAAAAACTATCTTTACCAGTTTGCAGGGGCGTTGCTAGGTCTGCTGCAAAAGATCTGGGGCTAGAGCCCATAGCAGCGGTCCCCAACCTGGTTGATATGGTGTCAGGGTGATCAAAGCACATTGCTTCTATTGTTAAATTGTAATATATAATGAAGTGGTTCAACTCACCATAATGCAGAATCAGTGGGATCCCTGGGCGTGTCACTTGCCACCGTCGCCTGTCACCAGATGCAGCTTTTTAACTTGCCACCGTCACCTGCCACTAGATGTGGATCATCACTTGCCATGTTACCTGCCACCATTTGCAGATTGTCACTTGCCGCATCACCTGCCACCATTTGCAGATTGTCACTTGCTACGTCACTTGCCACCATTTGCAGATTGTCGCTTGCCACCATTTTCAGATTGTCACCTGCCAGAATTTGCAGATTGTCACTTGCCACCATTTGCAGATTGTCACTTGCCACCATTTGCAGATTGTCAATTGCCACGTCACTTACCACCATTTGCAGATTGTCACTTGCCACGTCACTTGCCACCATTTGCAGATTGTCACCTGCCACCATTTGCAGATTGTCACTTGCCACGTTACTTGCCACCATTTGCAGATTGTCACCTACCACCATTTGCAGATTGTCACTTGCCACGTCACTTGCCACCATTTGCAGATTGACACTTAACACATCACCTGCCACCATTTGCAGATTGTCACTTGCCATGTCAGCCAGTGCAACCAAATGTGCATTGCCCACGCATTGGTGGCAGGCTGGCAGCACTGGTCCATTTATTGAGGGCAGGAGAGCGGAGATGTGGGGCGGGCAGTGAGAGATGATGTAATCTCTCTGCTCCCCGCCACACCTCTGACATTTAAAAGGCCTGCGCTGTGAGGCCGGAAGATTGCTGATGTGTGGCAGGCAGTGAAAGATGATGTCATCTCTCTGCTCCCCGCCACACATCGCTCCCACATTGAAGTGGCCCGGCTGCGAGGGCGGAAGAGTGGTGGTGAGCGGAGAGAGATGATGTCATCTCTGCTCCACCTCCAATGCTGCCCACTGCAGCCGCGACCCGCTGAGACTCGGGGCTATGGGCTCCACATTCGGGGCTCAAGCCTCGATAGCCACACGCCAATGCCGATTTGTATCAATTATTACTCAGATCTTTTACTTCTTTCAATTTTTGGCCAGAAACAAAAATAAATGAAGATGTGCATAATATTTATACTACAAATGATTAGCTGTAGTGAAATATTTGGTGGGCCCCAGTATGTCATTTACATCGTTAATGTATATTCAGGACAATAGTAGCAAATAAGAATAGGCAGATGTGTACAACTGACACAAAGTACTGGCAGGTGTATTGCTAACCAATGTACATCTAACTTTTATTTTTACTATGGGGGATGAATGTAAGTGATATAATGTGGGGTGGTTTGGGTGCGCACTGTTCTTTTAATGCTACAACAGCATGCAGCTAACAAAAGGCAGCTCCAAGAACAGATGGTCAGGAACAAGTGAATGACACAATTTGAGCACCCCAAACTTAAACTGGAACAATGCTTTATCTGAGCACCACAAACCAGAAATGCTGTTTAATTCATTTTGAATATTCAAAGCAAACTCACCCATCCATGTCGCCATGCAGGGCTGTCTTTACCGCAGGGCAAACTGGGTATCTGCCCAGGGCCCCGCCATTGTTGAGGGGCCCAAAGCAGCTGCCCCTGGAGCCCATGCTGCCCGCCAGCTTTTTTTCAGCCAGAGTTACTCCACCTCTGAGATCCGGCACTGGTTGCTGAGCTGCCTGCTATTGTCACTTGTAAATACAGGACCACTGCTTCTGTATTTACAAGTGACAGCGCTCTCCTCCCGGCAGCCGTTCACATCCCTTCCTGCTCTGCAAAACACATCCTCGATCTCTATGAGAGAGCAGAGAGAACAGAGGAGGGAGGGGGCGGGGAATTTACACAGGCAGAAGCTGCTCCAAGCCACGGACATTCAGTAAGTTACATCTGCTCTTATGCAGCCACACTCTGACCTTATTTAGCTGCTGAGACCTCAAAATGTGCTCAGTAAGGGGATGCCAGAGGAATGCTGTGTATTGACGGGGGTGAGCTCTATACTTGGGAGGGGGGGAGGGGGACTTGGATGTACACAGATCCTCCCCTAAATCCTGCACACCGTGCACAGATCACCCCTAAATCCTGCACTCCATACACAGATCCCCCCTCAATCCTGCACTCTGTACCCAGCTCACCTCTCAATCCTGCACTCCGCACACAGCTCACCCCTCAATCCTGCACTCCGTACACAGCTCACCCCTGAATCCTGCACTCTGAACACAGCTCACCCCTAAATCCTGCACTCTGTCCATAGCACACCCCTTAACCCTGCACTCTGTACGTAGCTCACCTCTCCACACTGCTCTACTGCAGGTGGCATAACTAGTCGTTTATTTTTGGCAGCCTGTCCTCAGGAATACTGCTCCTATTGGGCTCTCTTCCTAGCTGCACTCAGTTAACCTTCATAGCTGGGTGTGCTCTGCTCTGCTCATTGCTAATAGCAAGTTCTAGGAATTTTCTGTCTATTGGCGGTCCCCTCACCTCTCCAGTCCATGTTGTGCAGGCAGTAAGGAGATGATGTGCTGTAACCTTCAGCAACCAATCAGTGAGATGTATTGATGTGCAGTGACCTCTAGCAACCAATAAGTAAGTGGTAATTATGCACAGTAACCTCTAGCAACCAATTAATGAGCGGTAAACATGTAACCTCTAGCAACCAATCAGTGAGCGGTAAACATGTAACCTCTAGCAACCAATGAGAGAGCGGTAAGCATGTAACTTCTAGCAACCAATGAGTGAGCGGTAAACATGTAACCTCTAGCAACCAATCAGTGAGTGGTGAGGATGTGCAGTAGCCTCTAGCAACCAATCAGTTAGCAGAATGATGTGCTGTAACCTCTAGCAACTAATCGATGAGTCGTAATGTTTGTTGTAACCTCTAGCATTGAGTCAATGAGCAGTAATGATATGCTGTAACCTCTGGCAACTAATCTCAATTGTTGTCTGACCTGATTTTGAGTCGGGTGGAGTCAAAGGCAATGTTTGCCCAGGGTTCAATCAATATTAAAGACAGCCCTGTCGCCATGCTTTACTTTGTTGAGAAATCCCTTTGAAAAACACCCCCTAGCATTTCAGGCTGTGGTCATCTTGAGCAAGGGCAGATCATTCATGCAGCATCAACTTACTGGAATCCATCTGCCTTTAGATCAGGCATGCAAGAGGAGAGTGTGTGCTTAGCTGAGAAAGCCCCTCCTCCCCTACTGAAGACTCCTGGGATGTATGACATTATTTGCCTAGGCATGGAAACCAGGAAGTAACTGAAGAAATGTAAAAATTTTTTAAAACAAGCAAATATGATATACTTTCATATCCATTTACTAATGCTAGCAGCATAAGAACTAAAAATAGTTAATGTTAATTAAGAGAGTGAAGTTCCGCTTTACAAAAAAAGCCCCATGAACAAAACTAAAGCCAATAAATCCCCAGAATGAATGAAAATCCTCTTTTTGGGGGGAAGAAAAAGAGCTTGCTGTAGATGGGAAAGCTGCTAAAATTGGCTGCTGACCTCAAATCAGCCACAAAATAAAATTAAAAACAAAAAGCTGCTAAAATTACTTAAAGCGGAGTTCCACCCATATAAAAGTCTGCAGCTACAAAAAGTGTAGCTGCTGACGTTTATTAATCAGGCACTCACCTGTCCTACAGTCCAGCGATGCGGGAGTATGAAGCCCCACTCCGCTCCCCCTCCTCTCTGCGGCGCCGTCATTGTCATTGTGGGCGTCTGGCTGTGGCTTTACAGCTGGGCACGCACTGCGCATGCGCGAGCCGCGCTGCGCACTATGACTGGCCGGGCAATCATCTGGGACCTGTGACGTGTCCCAGATGATTGCCAAGAGGGAGGCGGGAGAGGTGAACTTGATTCCGGCTCCGCGGTGCCCCGGGAGGAAGTGGGAGTGGGATCCATCTAAGAAAAGAGTTTCCGCTCCCCTCCAAAGAAATGACATGCCAAATGTGGCCTGTCAGGGGGTCACCTTCACTTAAAGCAGTTCCATTTTTGGGTGGAACTCCGCTTTAAGAAAAAAAAAATGAAAAAAAGAGTTAAACAATATATAAATATGCAGTGTTTGTATGTGTGTGTGTATATACCGTATTTATCGGTGTATAATATGCGCCGGCGTATAACACGCACCCCAAGTTTAGGAGGGCATTTTAAGGAAAAAAACTTTTAGGAGGGAAGTTTAAGGAAAAAAAACTTACATTTAAATGCCCATCAATGCAGCCTCATCAGTGTTCATCTGTAGCCTTGTCCATCATTGCAGAATGTCAGTGTCCATTTGCAGCCTTGCCCAGTGCCGTTTGCAGCCTTGCTAAGTGCCATTTTCAGCCTTGCTCATTGTCATATGCAGCCCTGCCCAGTGCAGCCTTGCCCATTGTCATAAGCAGCCTTGCCCTTAGTCATATGCAGCCTTGCCCAGTGCAGCCTTGCCCAATGCCGTGTGCCATTTGCGCCATTTAAATCTGCCGCCGAGATAGACAGAGCCTGTGTACTCGGCTCGTCACGCTGCCCCGCCTCCCTGCTGAGGATGAGAAGCGAGCGCTTCCAGTCCTGCCATTGGACGGAGTGTTATGTCCATCAAAGGAGCTGGGCGGGACTGCGAGCCGAGCCGAGCCGAGTACACAGTATACTCGGCTCGGTCTTTTTCGGAAGCGCTCATTTCTCATCCTCAGCAGGGAGGCGGGACGGCGTGACTGCGAGTGGAGCCGAGCATTCGGCTCGGTCTTTTTCGGCGGCGCTCATTTTTTTCCGTCAGCACTCGTTTTTTTTTGCGGCGCTCGCTGTTTTTTGGCACACAGACAGTGGGGATCGCCGTATAACACGCACCCACGATTTTCCCCTGATTTTAAGGGAAAAAAAGTGCGTGTTATACGCCGATAAATGCAGTATATATATATATATATATATATATATATATATATATATACAGTGAGGGAAAAAAGTTTTTGATGCCCTGCTGATTGTGTACATTTGCCCACTGACAAAGAAATGATCAGTCTATAATTTTAATGGTAAGTTCATTTTAACAGTGAGAGACAGAATAACAACAAAAATATTCAGAAAAACGCATTTCAAAAAAGTTATAAATTGATTTGCATTTTATTGAGTGAAATAAATATTTGACCCCTTCACATAACATGACTTAGTACTTTGTGGCAAAGCCCTTGTTGGCAATCACAGGGGTCAGACATTTCTTGTAGTTGGTCACCAGATTTGCACACATCTCAGGAGGGATTTTGTGCCACTCCTATTTGTAGATCATATCCAAGTCATTAAAGCTACGCTCCACCCATTTAAAGTCAGCAGCTAAAATTTTATTAATCAGACAATCACCTGTCCCACGGTACAGCGATGCGGGCGCACAAAGCCTCGCTCCTCGTCCCCTCCTCTCCGCCGGCATTCTAACGGTGGCGCCCAGGTGTGGCTTCACAGCCGGGCATGCACTGCACATGCGCGAGCTGCACTGCGCGCTGTGAATGGCCGGGCAATCTTCTGGGACCTGTGACGTGTCCCAGAAGATTGCAGGGAGGGAGGAGAGGTGATCTTCCTTCCGGCGCCGTGGTGCCAGGGGAGGAAGTGGGAGCTGGGTGCCTGTAAAAACAGGGCACTCCCCCCCCCCCCCCAAAAAAAATGACATGCCAAATGTGGCATGTCAGGCGATCACCAGCACTTAAACGCACGATCGCCAAACCCACTGATTGGCTCCCGCTGTGTCCAATCACAGCTGGAGTGGGTCGCCAGCGGTGCATGCATGTTTTCCAGACTTGGAAGACTTGGATACTAGGTACGTGATCTGCCACAAAGAGGCCGCCCTGCCGCAGTATATGTGTGCGGGGCGGTCGCTAAGCAGTTAAGATATTTCATTTTCTTTTTTATAAATAAATATGTGAAAAGTGTGATGTGCATTTGTATTCAGTCCCCCTTAGTCAATACTTTGTAGAACCACCTTTCTCTGCAATTACAGCTGCAAGTCTAATTGGGTATGTCTCTACCAGCTTTGCACATCTAGAGAGTGACATTTTTGCCCATTCTTCTTTGCAAAATAGCTCAAGCTCTGTCAGATTGGATGGATTGGAGAACATCTGTGAACAGCAATTTTCAAGTCTTGCCACAGATTCTCAATTGTATTTAGGTCTGGACTTTGACTGGGCAATTCTAACACATGAATATGCTTTGATCTAAACCATTCCATTGTAGCTCTGGCTGTAAGTTTAGGGTCGTTGTCCTGCTGGAAGGTGGACCTCCATCCCCGTCTCAAGTATTTTGTAGACTCTAACAGGTTTTCTTCTAAGATTTCCCTGTATTTGGCTCCATCCATCTTCCCATCAACTCTGACCAGCTTCCCTGTCCCTGCTGAAGAAAAGCATCCCCACAACATGACGCTGCCACCACCATGTTTCACGGTGGGGATGGTGTGTTCAGGGTGATGTGCAGTGTTAGTTTTCCGCCACACATAGCGTTTTGCTTTTATGTCAACAGGTTAATTTTTGGTCTCATCTGACCAGAGCACCTTCTTCCATATGTTTGCTGTGTCCCCCACATGGCTTCTCTCAAACTGCAAACAGGACCTCTTATGACTTTCTTTCAACAATGGCTTTCTTGCCACTCTTCCATGAAGGCCAGATTTGTGGAGTGCACAACTAATAGTTGTCCTGTGGACAGATTCTCCCACCTGAGCTGTGGATCTCTGCATCTTCTACAGAATTACCATGGGCCTCTTGGCTGCTTCTCTGATTAAGGCTCTCCTTGCCCGGCCTGTCATTTTAGGCTGATGGACATGTCTTGTTAGGTTCGCAGTTGTGCCATACTCTTTCCATTTTTGGATGGTGGATTGAACTGTGAGATGTTCAAAGCTTGGGATATGCTTTATAACCTAACCCTGCTTTAATCTTCTCCACAACCTTATCCCTGACCTGTCTGGTGTGTTCCTTGGCCTTCAGAACGCTGTTTGTTCACTAAGGTTCTCTAACAAACCTCTGAGGGCATCACAGAACAGCTGTATTTATACTGAGATAAAATTACACACAGATGGACTCTATTTACTATATAGGTGACTTCTGGAGGCAATTGGCTCCACTAGATTTTCAGAGTAAAGGGGGCTGAATACAAATGCTCGCCACACTTTTCAGATATTTATTTGTAAAAAATTTGGAAAACCATTCATCATTATCCTTCCACTTCACAGTGATGTGCCATTTTGTGTTGGTCTATCACATAAAATCCCAATAAAATATATTTTCGAGGTGGGGGTGGGGGGTCAGCGGAGAGCCTTGGAAATGGCCGGAAAGGCCCGAGCACACCTCAGCTGACCTTGGCAAACCTCAGAAAGACTTCGTTCCCGAGGTTTGCCGATGTCAGCCGAGCTGTCCTCAGGCCTTTCCGTGCATTTCCGAAAGGAACCGATCTGTTTCGACGCCCCCCACCACCTCAGGCCAAACGCGGTACTGCACATGCTTTGGCCTGAATCCTGCTCGTTTTGCGAGACAACACTCGCAAACCCGAGTTACGATTTTTAAAAATACAGTGCTCATATTGCGAAACGCTCGTTAACCGCGTTACTCGCAATCCGAGGTTACACTGTATAAATACATTTTTTATATCACATCCTTCTGTTCTCAGATGTATAAGAACTGGGGGGGGGGGGGGTGGCGCACACTGATCTTCCCATTGAAAGGCTGTGCAGGGAGAGGAGGTGTCAGGACAAGTCTGATCATTGGAGGAGAGCACCCTGAGTTCCCATCATAGGGAGAGAGCTAACCACAGTGTGCTCTCCTGCTTAGTGTGGTCAGTTTTTAATAGGAAAGTAGAGAGATTGGTAGGAACACCAGGGATTTCACACACAGGAAGCAATACAAAGAGAACAGGAGACTTTCTCATACAAGTAAATGGTACAACAGACAAATACCAGTAATATGAAATGTTGGGTTTACATACTCTTTAACCACTTGCGCAGGGAGAAGAAACAAAGAGATCTTTAGTAACAATCAGCACACAATACACATTGTTAGGCACACATTTAGCCCATTGGCACTGGCTGCACGCAAATATGTGGCCTCTCCGTGGGTGGGCCTTAGCGCCAAACGGCTGCATATTTGCAAGAATTAGTGTGCTCCTAGCACAGTTACTGGTGGATAATGGAAAGCTAATCGTAGCGATCGGGGGCTTTCCAATCACGTGACTGCTGTGACAGCCTATTACAATGGTCACATGATCCTAACCCCCTTAAAGGTGCTGGCTTCAAGGGGTTAATCGCTTCCCAGTCATTGTCATTAGTACAGTGACAGTGTATAGTATTATCACTGTATTAGTGTCACTGGTGATGTCAGTGGCAGTTAGTTCTCTCTCAGTGCCAGTTAGTGTCAGATTGTCACCTTATCATAGTCCCGTTATAAATTGCTGATCACCACCATTAGTAGTATATACAAAACAAATCCAGTATATATCGCATAGTTTGTAGACACTATAACTTTTACGCAAACTGATCAATATAGGCTTATTGGGAGTTTTTTTTTTACCAAACACATGCAGCAGAATACGTAATGCCCTACATTTATGAAGAAATTTGATTATTACACTTTTTTATTGGATGTTTTTGAGTTTTCCCATTGTCATGACAGGAAAGTGGTAGTGAGGTGACCTCATATCAGCAGACTTTGTGGAGGATAGTTTGCAGTAGATGAGTAGGTGACATAAATGTATTGGGAAAAAAATAACAAGAAAATGCAACTGTTTTATAGTTTATTTTATTAGTTTATTTTGTATTCATGCCCAAAAATTGAAAGGAAACAAATGTCTGTGTATGAAAACGTACCACCAATTGAAAGGCCTGGGTGTCCTGAGAACAAAGACATGTAGCATGTCAGGGCAGACAGTAAACACTAATCAGATGGCATAGGTGTGCGCACAGGGTGTGCCAGGGCACACCCTAATCACCATTAGCCCCGTTTTATAGTTTATTTTATTAGTTTATTTTGTATTCATGCCCAAAAATTGAAAGGAAACAAATGTCTGTGTATGAAAACGTACCACCAATTGAAAGGCCTGGGTGTCCTGAGAACAAAGACATGTAGCATGTCAGGGCAGACAGTAAACACTAATCAGATGGCATAGGTGTGCGCACAGGGTGTGCCAGGGCACACCCTAATCACCATTAGCCCCGGACCCCTGATAGAAAGCATTGTGGGGGAAAAAAAAAATTAAAAAATTGCAACAAATAAAAAAATGGACAAAATAGTACAACAAATGAAGTGTTCATTCACACGGGTTCTCTGTGTGTACCTTCTTATATATATCCATAAACTCACAGGCTTTCAGCTGCGCACACCTATGTCAAATTGAATATGCAGAACCAAGGGATCAACCACACTGACAAGTCTATAAAACGTAACATTGACCAGAAAAGAAAAGGTTATAATAGATCTATTATTAGACTGTATGAGGGGGGCGGGCAGATCTCAGCACCAGAAGGTCCTGCAAAGTAAGCAGATCCTCCACGGGAAGACCTTTGACCCGTTCAAAAATTCTTCTCACAAGTAGTGAGGAACCAGGCATCACCCCAGTTCGTTATTTTCCTTACTCATTAGTTTAAGGCATACCTTCCGACCGCTACAGACAGGAACCCCCCTGTACTTCCCCTTCACACACCTTATGGAGAGAGAAAACCAAAATCGCCTCAGTACGTACATGTATCAGTCACTACACTAAAGGCTTTATTTTTCCGCTTTTACTAGGAGAATACTCATAAAAAAGTAATAGGCTCCTTATATTGTTTCCACACAAGGTTTGCGAAGCATTTATTTGAGTGAAAAGCATTATGGGTAATAGAATTCCCTTAATTTGAATACGTCGTGTCGTCACTGGATACGTTGTACCTAGGAGGAAGGGGGAGTGGTTTATTTTGGTCTACAACATGGCGGGCGTGTCGGTGAACACAATGATACAATGATACACAATGATAAAGAGGGGAAATATCATAGCGGAGTGTGTAGTGGCCGGCGGGTGAAGGAGGATGGTGATCACCGGCGGGGTGCGGCTCTGATTTATACAGCATTGTGTTCTGTGTGTTTGTTCTTTCCGGAGCACATGGATGGATGACATAAATGAAGTGCTTGTTTTTTGTCACGTGTAATACTTCCAGGTCCTTTGCTGCATCTTTCTGTGAAAATAGCGACATTCCATAATAAACAGAACAGTAATCGTGTGTGTGTAATCATCGCGTTTATCATTCACAATTTTGGTTTATCGGTGCCCTGTACGGAATCATCTGTACAGAATCTCCCCTGTACGGTGTTTCATCAGATTAGGCGACCCGTCAGAATGTGTTACGGAAGTGACGTTTCATCGCCGCCATCTTGCTACACCCCGCACTCCATAGTAAGGATACACTGAGAAGTGGGAAAGCGGACATCTTGTTACACCCACTGGAGTTTTGCACTTTACACTTATTTTTAACAGTAAACTGAGATTATATAGTAAATACAGTACTTAGAACTCTGTATGAATGTTTAGATGTTAAATTTTAAAAACAGCAAACTTCTGTTAGATTAGCAAACATGTGAGATCTTGTCGCTGCTTTTAAAATTCAACATCTAACCAGTCAGACGGAGTTCTAAGTACCGTATTTCACTATATAAACTCAGTTTACTGTTAAAAATAAGTGTAAAATGCAAAACTCCAGTGGGTGTAACAAGATGTCCGCTTTCCCCCTTCTCAGTGTATCCATACTATGGAGGATTGCGGGGTGTAGCAAGATGGCGGCGATGGAACGTCACTTTTGTTATACATTCTGATGGGTCGCCTATTCTGACAAAATAAAAAAGATATACTTGCCTTCTCTGTGCAACAGTATCACACAGAGCAGCCCAATTCTCCTCCCGCCAGCGATGTTCACTCCTTTCCTACGGGTGCCCCCATAGTAAGCCCCGCACTGAGAGGGCACTGTGCGGACATGCACTCAAGCTGGGCTGTGTGCATCCATAGACACACATGGCATGGCTCAGCCCCACCGCTGCTCCCTCCTCACTAGATTTGACTGGCAGCAGCAGCCAATTGCTCCCACTGCCTACTGTGAGACCAGGAGGAGAGTGGTGCTGCAATCAGGACAGGGCTGGAGCAGTGAGAGGAGTCAGGTAAGTGTTGGGGGGTGGTAGGATAAGTAGTGGGGAGTTTTTACCTTGACGCAAGGATTGCACCAAAGTGATACTAAACATGCGTTATTTAACCACTTGCTTTTCAGAAGATTTACCACCCCTTCATGACAAGACCATTTATGCAATACAGCACTGCGTTACTTTAACTGACAATTGCATGGTCATGCGACACTGTACCCAAACAAAATTTGTGTCCTTTTTTCCCCATAAATAGAGCTTTCATTTGGTGGTATTTGATCACCTCTGCAGTTTTTATTTTTTGTGCTATAAACAAAAAAAAAGACAATTTTGAAAAAAGAAAAAAAAAACAATATTTTTACTGCTATACAACATATAAATCAATATCAACCAATAAAAAAATGGAAAAAAAATCAAATGTATTCATCAATTTAGGCCAATATGTATTCTGCTACATATTTTTGGTAAAAAAATCCCAATAAGCGCATATTGATTGGTTTGCGCAAAAAAGTTATAGCATCTATAAACTATGTCAGTGCTGGCTATCGGTGCTGCCCACCAATGCCACCTATCAGTAACGCCTATCCGTGTTCATCAGTGACCCCTATCAGTGCCTCCTCATCAGTGCCTCCTCATCAGTGCCACCTCATCAGTGCCACCTCATCAGTGCCACCTCATCAGTGCCCATCCGTGCAGCCTCATCAGCACACATCAGTGAAGGAGAAAAATTACTTATTTACAAAATTTACTGACAAAAACTAAGAAACTTTTTTTTTTTCCAAAATTTGTGGTCTTTTTTGTGTGTAAAAAATAAAAAAAAGAACAGTAATTAAATACAACCAAAAGAAAGCTCTATTTGTGTGAAGAAAATCACATGGTTACAGTGTAGCATGACCGCGCAATTGTCATTCAAAGTGTGACAGCACTGAAAAATGGCCTGGGCAGGAAGGGGGTGAAAGTGCCCTGTATTGAGGTGGTTAAAGCAGTATTTTAACCCAAAAACAAAACATTTTATATATTGCAGCTTAACAATTCTTAGATGTGGTGGCTGCATTTAATTCTCTTTTTGTATGCTGCTTTTCTTTTTCACCTGGTGATCCAGCCAGTAAGTCTGTTATTTTCAACTTCCCTTAACAGACCAAGCTATCCAGACCATAGCAGCAGTTAGAGGATTAAGACAAACCACTTAACACAGGGTAGCTTACAATCGTCAGCGCTGTGAAACCTTTACCCCCCCCCCAAAAAAACAAAAAACTGTTGCTGTAACTGCCTATCCCCTTAGTGCCCAACGTACGCACATATGCGGCCTCAGCATTTCAGGGGTTATACCAGGGTCACCCAGGTACTGGTTTTTAGAGCGGGCGGTCAGCTCTTTAGGCATAAAAAACGCTAGATTGTTATTCCACAGGAGCGGGAGGGGACGTCCCCCCCCCCTCCCGCCGCCTTCCGCCGCTGTTCCCGGGCCCCCTGTCCCACCGGTACCCGATCCGCGATCCGGCCCCTTTCCCGGCTAGAGAGAGGCTGAATCAAAGCTGGAAACGGCTTCGTTCCAGTCTCTAATGTGTAAAAACGGAAGTGACGTCACAATGTCACTTCCGGTTTACTTGGCTGTCAATGGCGCCAAATTTTAAAAAAATGACAGTATTTATAATCGCTGTTTTTGGTGATCTAAATACTTTGAAGTGCAAAGGAGGGATTTAGGGTCTTTTAGACCCCCCAGGCTCTCCATAAAGAGTACCTGTCACCACCTATTACTGTCACAAGGGATGTTTACATTCCTTAAGACAGCAATAAAAGTGATCAACATTTTTTTTTAAAAAACACAATGTAAAAAAATAAAAATAAATGAAATTAACAAAAAAAAAAAAATTTTGAAAGCGCCCTCGTCCCCGCCCACGAGCTCGCGCAGCAAAGAAAACGCATACGGAAGTCGCGCTCGCATATGTAAACGGTGTTCAAATCACACATGTGAGGTATCGCGGCGATCATCAGAGCGAGAGCAATAATTCTAGCACTAGACCTCCTCTGTTACTCTAACCTGATAACCGTTATTTTTTTAAAAATGTCGCCTATGGATATTATTAGGTACTGTAGTTTGTCGCCATTCCACGAGTGTGCGCAATTTCAAAGCATGACATGTTTAGTATCTATATACTCGGCGTAACATCATCTTTCACATTATACAAAAAAGTGGGCTAACTTTACTGTTTCGTTTTTTTTAAATTCATGAAAGTGTCTTTTTCCCCAAAAAGTTGTGTTTAAAAGACCACTGCACAAATACCGTGTGACATAAAATATTGCAACAATCGCCATTTTATTCTCTAGATTCTCTGCTAAAAAAAATATACATAATGTTTGGGGGTTCTAAGTAATTTTCTAGCAAAAAATACAGATTTTAACTTGTAAACACCAAATGTCATAAATAGGCTTAGTCATGAAAGGGTTAAATTGTCATAAAAATATATATTTGAAATTAAACCTTTATTATTTTTGTGGGCAGATTTCTGTCAGCCACAGGCTGTGTCACTCCCCTCCAGCTTTAGAATAAGAGGGAGGCGAAGCCTTTATCAATCAAGATGTAATATCCTGCTCCCATTGTGTTTAGCTGGTTAGTGGGCATGGAGGAGGAGGGAGGGAGTGGACTATCATTTACCACTGTGTATACACCCACATGTGTAACTCTATAGTCACATGGGCTGCTCAGATGTGACAGGGGGGAAATGCTTAGCACAGAAATACACTGAAAACTGAGGCTGTACATATCTTAAGGTGACCAGATTTTTAAAATGAAATTCGGGCACATTTTTTTTATTGGCAAATGGCACAGGACTGCATAATACACAGATTGCTAGGCACAGGACTGCATAATACACAGAGCTCTGGGCACAGCACTGCATAATACACAGAGCGCAGGGCACAGGACTGCATAATACACAGAGTGCTGGGAACAGGAATGCATAATACACAGAGCTCTGGGCACAGGACTGCATAATACACAGAGCTCTGGGCACAGGACTGCATAATACACAGAGCTCTGGGCACAGGACTGCATAATACACAGAGCGCTGGGTACAGGACTGCATAATACACAGAGCGCTGGGCACAGGACTGCATAATACACAGAGCTCTGGGCACAGGACTGCATAATACACAGAGCGCTGGGCACAGGACTGCATAATACACAGAGCTCTGGGCACAGGGCTGCATAATACACAGAGTGCTGGGCACAGGACTGCATAATACACAGAGCTCTGGGCACAGGACTGCATAATACACAGAGCTCTGGACACAGGACTGCATAATACACAGAGCTCTGGGCACAGGACTACATAATACACAGAGTGCTGGGTACAAGACTGCATAATACACAGAGGACTGGGTACAGGACTGCATAATACACAGAGCTCTGGGCACAGGACTGCATAATACACAGAGCGCTGGGCACAGGATGACATGATACACAGAGTGCTGGGTACAAGACTGCATAATACACAGAGCACTGGGTACAGGACTACATAATACACAGAACTCTGTGCACAGGACTACAGAATACACAGAGTGCTGGGTACAAGACTGCATAATACACAGAGCACTGGGTACAGGACTACATAATATACAGAGTGCTGGGCACAGGACTGCATAATACACAGAGCACTGGGTACAGGACTACATAATAGACAGAGAGCTGGGCATAGGATAGCATAATACACAGAGCACTGGGCACAGGACTACATACTAATTGATTATTATGTATTATTATGATTCCCTCCTGTATTGAATTGTATTGTAATTGTACTGTCTGCCCTAATGTTGTAAAGCGATGCGTAAACTGTCAGCGCTATATAAATCCTGTATAATAATAATGATACTAATAAAACACAGAGCGCTGGGCACAGGACTACATAATACACAGAGTGCTGGGTACAAGAATGCATAATACACAGAGCTCTGGGCACAGGACTGCATAATACACAGAGCTCTGGGCACAGGACTGCACAATACAAAGTTAGGCATAGAGTTCAGGGTTCAGAGGTTTTCTTTGCACAGAGGACACTCCTGCCCCCACATTCATAGTTCACCTCCTTACTCATCTCTCACAGATTATCTCTGTAGCCACCTCTTAGCTCTTCCCCCACAACAGCTAAACTCTCCATCTCTCCATGCAGCTGCATCAGCTCTGACCCCTGCTCCCCCACTGCCCTCACCTGTGTACAAACAGACCCCCCCCCCCCCCAATTTGCTCACCTCCCGGTCTCACCCCTCTACACAGTCATTTGTGGCTCTGCCTCTCTCCTTCACTGAACAGCAGCAGGGATCGTCCAGCAGGGGGCATCGGCATCCAAGCCACCAGGGTGTTTCTCAGCCAGCATGGGATGCCCTGTCTATGTCAATCCGACCCCAAACCTGGGGACAAAATCGGGGACAGACTTGGTCTGGGGACAGTGTCCTCAGTCCGGGGACTGTCCCCAGAAACCGGGGACATCTGGTCACCCTAGCATATCTGCCAACACTGCTCTGCAAAATCTCCAACTGCAGTGGGGAAATGGACAGGGGGGGAGGGGGGCAGAGAAAGCAGGATGAACCAGGTTTTTTGCAGAATACAAAAACCAAATCTATTAGTGACTGAGTGAATATGAACATCATGTAATACACCATTTATTGGTTTTCTATGATGTAGGTTTAGTTACACTTTAAAGCGGAGTTCCACCCAAAAATGGAACCTCCGCTTTAAGTGCTGGTGACCCCCTGACATGCCACATTTGGCATGTCATTTTTTTGGGGGGAGGGGGGGTTACCTATTTTTTACAGGCACCCAGCTCTCACTTCCTCCCCTGGCACCACGGTGCCGGAAGGAACTTCACCTCTCCCCCATCCCTCTCTGCAATCTTCTGGGACACGTCACAGGTCCCAGACAATTGTCTGGCATTCACAGCGTGCAGCACGGCTCGCGCATGCTCAGTGCATGCCTGGCTGTGAAGCCACAGCTGGGCGCCCACAGTTAGAGTGTCGGCGCCCCAGAGAGGAGGGGGAATGGAGCGGGGCTTCGTGCGCCCACATCACTGGACCATGGGACAGGTGAGTGTCTGATTATTAAAATTTAAATGGGTGAAACTCCACTTTAAGGTAAAAGAAAAAAAAAAATTGTTAGAACCACTTAAAGCCTGTAGAGCATTGCAGCCATAATCAGAGTGTTATGTGCAATGTACAGGCTCCTGCATTGTTTACATCCCAGCCCCAAGTCTGTGTGACACTGCCCAACCCCGCACAGTAGCAGTCTGTACATCCTTGTATGTGGACCCCCCCTTTCCTGAGCATGCCCAGCACCAGCAAGACCCGTACATTCTGTATACTCAATGCCTATGTGTATCTCAAATAGAGCCCTGCATGCCCGCCAGTAAGTCGCTGCCCTTCCTCCTCCTCTCTGTGTGATGTGGTATAGATTGGATCAGAACAGGAACACATACTCCATGCACTCAGCCCCCTGAGTAATTCCATAAAAATTATGGTGATGCTTCTTTAAAGAGGGGTTACAGCCTTTATTAAAAAAAAAAAATTAAAGTCAGCAGCTACAAATACTGTAGCTGCTGACTTTTAATATATGAACATTTACCTGTCCAGGGATCTTGTGATCCCTTTTCGGGCGCCGGGCGCCTGAATTACAGCGGGGGGGGGGGGGTGTTTTTGAAGCACCTCATTAAAGCCAAGGCCTCTATTAGGCGTTGAAAAAGGTAAACATACTTGGCGCTCGCAGTTCACCCAGCTGTGTTAGAAAAGCAAATAAATTTTTGCTTTCCTAACACTGAACCGCCTCTCCGCCAATCAGGTGCTCGGGTCTGTTAACTGTCACCTGATTGGCTGAAACAACAGGCGCTGTGATTGGACGCCTATCAGGCGTCTTATTATAGGAGAGGACGGGAGAAGAAGACATCGAGGACATCGCTCGCTGCCTGCCACCGTCCCCTGCTGCCCCACTGAGACAGGGTAAGTGCCGGGCAGATGGCGGGCGGGGGATCACAGTGGCAGCATTCAAGTTTGATGGGCACAGTGGCAGCGTTTGATTGGCACAGTGGCAGCCCTTGGGCACAGTGGCTGCGTTTGATAGCACAATGGTTGCGTTTGATGGCCACAGTGGCGGCGTTTGAAGGTACAGTGTCTGCGCTTGATGGTACAGTGGCTGCGTTTGATGGGCACAGTGAGGCTGCAATTGATGGGGTTTTTTTTCAGGATTTTCCAGTTTGTTTGCACCCCCCAAACCTTTTGAGCACCAGCCACCACTGGGTGTAATCCTAGACTCTGACTTGTCCTTTAAGCCTCAAATCCAATCATTGTCAAAAGTTTGTAGAATTCACCTCTGTAACATCTCTAAAATTCGCCCCTTTTGAACAAATGAAACCACCAAGCTCCTCATTCACTCCCTTGTTATCTCTCGCCTTGACTGTTGCAACTCCCTTTTCATTGGCCTACCTCTCCATAGGCTATCCCCTGTTCAGTCTATCATGAAAGCTGCTGCCAGACTTATCCACCTTACCAACCGCTCAGTGTCTGCCAACCCTCTCCTCCAATCCCTACACTGGCTCCCAATCACCCAGCAAAGTAAATTCAAATACTAACCACAACATACAAAGCCATTCACAACTCTGCTCCGAACTACATCTCCAATCTTGTCTCCAAATATCACCCAAACCGCCCCTCCGCTCTTCTCAAGACCTCCTACTCTCAAGCTCCCTCGTCTCCTCCTCTCATGCTCATCTCCAGGATTTCTCCAGAGCCTCTCCCATCCTCTGGAACTCACTACCTCAACCTGTCCGGCTATCCCCTACTCTTGCTACCTTCAGGCGATCCCTGAAAACTCATCTCTTCAGGGAAGCCTATAACGTCTCCAATGAATCTTTTACCACTTCCATCAGCTCATTCCCCACAGTTACAACCTTTTGTACCACCTGCCCAACCCTTCTTCTGAGCAGGGCCCTCTTAATCCTCTTGTATTTTATTGTATTATTACTGTATTGTCTCCCTTTTTATATTGTAAAGCGCTGCGTAAACTGTTGGCGCTATATAAATCCTGTATAATAGTAATAATAATAATAATGTTAGTGGCAATTAGTCAGTTCCCACAGTGTCAGTTATTATCAGATTTTCTGCCTCATTATAAGTCGCTGATCACTGCCATTACTAGAATAAAAAAAATAAATAAATACAAATCCCAGTATATATATCATCATTTGTAGACACTATAACTTTCAGGCAAACTAATTAATTTACACTTATTGGGATTTTTTTTACCAACGACATGTACAGAATACATTTGGCCTAAATTCGTGAAGAAATTAATTTTTTTTTATTTTTTGTTTTTATTGGATGAAAGTTTTATAGCAGAAAGTAAAAAAAAAATTATTTTCAAAATTTCTGGTCTTTTTTTATTGATATAATAAAATATAAAAAAACCCCAGTAGTGATTAAATACCACTAAAAGAAAGCTCTAGTTGTGTGGAAAAAATTATATAAATTTCATTTGCGTACAGTGTTGTATGACTGCACAATTGCCAGTTAAAGCAGCACAGTGCGAATAGCAAAAAAATGGCCTGGTCATGAAGGGGGTAAAATGTTCCAGAGCTCAAGTGGTTAAAGATGAATTTTAGATGTGGATATTTGTACATATTTACATTGGTCCACCATACCTGTGGGTTCCCCCTGCAGTTGTTCATTAACAACCTGCAGTATTCCCTGACTGATGCCTGCACCGAGCAAGCATCCTCCTGCGTTTAGTAAGCAGTAGGGCAGCTACTTGGCACAGGACCTGAAAGGTAGTGGAGATGACTGGGGTGTCCACTACAGTAATTGGTAGCTTCCGGGGGCATCCCACAATTGTGGTGTATAAAATATGTGGTATATAAAAATGGCCATACCTAAAATTCATTGTTCAGGACTATAAACTTACAAAAATTATCAGCGCTTGGATAAAAATGTTCATTAGCGGCCAGCACCAGTAGGTTGATTACATACAATACACAGCATATAAAATACAAAAGAGGGTGCAGCGCTAATCAAGTTTTCAACAAGTCTCTGATATAAAAGTCTCTATGATAAAATACATATAACAATCTCAAATAAATGATGAATAGTGTATAGTCCCCACACCAGCTTCTGTGCAAAAAAAGTATATGAACACTGGTCACCACTGTGAGGGAGGCAAACCTGCTTACCACAGCCCATTGACCCTCAAATTATAGAGTGGTCAGCAACAGCATATCAGTAATCTAGGGCAAGATGAAACCGCCAAAATCCCACCCAGATCATCGCATCATCCATCACTACTGGTCACTGTGGTATGTAGGTCTAATGGTCATCACCCAAGGAAATCCAAATTATGAATTGATATGATCAACAGCATTAATAGAACCCCAGGGGGATGTAAATTACACAACCATAGTGCAGTACGTTGAAGAAGCTAAAAGCCACTATTTATTAAGGGAAATACACTCCCATGCGATAAAAAATATATAGGCACAGCAAACACATTTCAAAGATGACCACGGCAAGTGGCATGCTTACATCATAAGATCCAGTCCTGACTTACGCGTTTCGTCATATTCTAATGTCTTCAGAGGCGTGACGGAGAGACATAAGCACGCTATATATAACAAATAGGTCGAATATGACCGGCTAAAAGTTCAACAGCTCCACTGTGCACTTGCCTCCCTCACAGTGGTGACGAGTGTGCATGTACTTCTTTTCCAATGTAGCTTGTGTGGGGACTCTATACTATCCATCATTTATTTGGGATTGTTATATGTATTTTATCATGGAGACTTTTATATCAGAGACTTATTGTTGAAAACCTGGTTACCGCTGCATCCTCTTTTGCATCGTATACATTGTTAAGGACTAAACTCTAACTTCATAAGCCCCTCTACTAACAAGCTTACTTTTTTCCAGAATACGATTGATAAAATTTTGTCTGCCTTTTCTCCATAGTGTGTGGAGGATTCCTGAGTGCCTCCGAGGGAATATTAAGCTCTCCGAATTATCCCTTTCATTACCCTCCCAACTCTCACTGCTCCTGGATGCTGGATGCAGGAGAAGGAAGGCTCGTCCATTTTAAAGTGCAATACTTAGATGTGGAACCCTATGGATTTTGTCTTTTTGATTGGTTGGAGCTCAGAGATGGTAACACATCAAGCAGGTATGCTCTCACACACAGTACCATTTCATTAAATGTCTCAGATGAATGAAATGATTCATGGTGGATTTCTCCGTTGCTGCAGGTACTGTGGCTCTGTCACTCCCACTACATTTATTTCTAGCTCACATTGGTTACAAGTCCAGTTTGTATCTGATTACCTTACTGAAGGCGTAGGCTTCTTTGCAAAATACCAAATGATTGAACCTAACCAAGGTATGTTATTTAACTTTATAAGCAGTTTTTTACAAATATCTGTGAATTGTAATAATTGTAATTGTATTAGCCCTAGGAAAAGGCAGTTAAAGTTCACCTTTTGTAAAAAAAATAAATAATGTAGCATCCCCTAGCATTGCTATAGTGCTATAGTTTAGATTTTTGTTTAGTGTATGTACATTTGTTCAGGCTTGGCTGCCAAGCCTGTGTGTTTTTTCCTGGGTTGGGCAGAGATCCAGGGAGAGCTGGGTGACTAACATACAGTATCACTGAGACCTCCCCCCCTACTTCTAGAACTCACTGGAGACTTCCAGAAGAATGGGAGGGGAAGTAGGATGGAGCAGCCTGGAGTATTCATGAGGGCCCTGACCAATCCCCAACAGATAGGTTGGCAGGGTGCAGGCCCCCTCAAATACTTAGAGTTAGCCCACCTGGGGAGTAGCATTCAGGTGGAAGCTGGAGACGGAGTGTTAGCTGTCAGAGGCCTTTGAGAGTAACCCACTAGTCTGGGGGGCGGGGGGTGAACTCAGGCCTGGGCTCGGGTGCGGAAGGGACCCCTCTTCAAGACACACAGGGGTATGCATGGGAGCAAGGAGGCAGACAGCAGAACACTGTCGGGCAAATTTCCAGGAAGGAAGACAGCCAGGTGGGCTGGTGAGTGACACAGTTGAGAGAAATGAGAGGCAGCCTGAGAGGACTGGGCGAGAGCAGTCTGGGATGAATGCAGAGTCAGTCAGAAGGACTGTGGTGGAATTGGCAGTAGAAAGGGGCAGTTGCAGCCAGGTGGGCTGGTAGTGCCTGAAAAGGTGGTACTGGAAGCAGTAGCCACAGGAGTAGGACAGCTGAGCACTAGAACTTTTTTACACCAAAGGGGTCCGCGGTCCATGCCTGTAAAGGGCAGTTGTTATGGTCTGATTGCGGTCTTGTCAGACCATCCTTACAGTGGCAGCTGGTCCTGGGTGTTGTAGTTCCAGGAGCAAGAATTGTGCTGGGAGAAGTTAACGGTGATCTTCAAGCAACTTTTTGCAGGAGGCAGAGGAGTGTATATACTGTGTGTATATAAATTGAGAAAAAGGGTGTGTATATAGTTGTCCCTGAAGACTTTACTACACTGATCAAGTGCTGCTCAGACTGTTTCCTGACTTTGTGTGCTGCGGAAAGTGCAGTGTGCCTGGCTGTGCAGGGTGCGGGATCCCATTCACCAGCGGCTCCTACAGGGGTAGCGCTACAATAATAAATGCACAAATTTTGGCAGGAAAAAGTGCATTTATTATTTTTTCCCTAAGGAGACTGAAAGCGTTGCACCTGTGATCAGCGGATCAGGGGTGCAATGCCAGACTCCTGCAGACAAGCTCTGCAGCTTTCAGCCCGTACCTGCATACAGACTGGCTGTTTACAAGCTTCAAGGCTTGTGAACGAACTATGAAGCCGCCCATCAACGACCCTACAGTCCATTCAGAACTACAAGCCAGCAGCTGCAAAGTAGTTGTAGGCCTGTAGTTCTAGTCATTCACAGGCAACTGAATGAATGACGCAGCCGTGTGGACGGAGCCCCCCCGCACAGCTGTGTTATTTTCCAATAGTGACAACGGGCGCTGGGAAAAGATCACCACTCGTTGTCACTGTAAGGGGTGGGGAGGGGCTTCAGCTAATAGAAAGTGTTACATGTTCCACCCTAAAAAACGTGAACCTTTGAAGCGGTATTAAACAAAAAAGTTGGTTATTTTATTAACTTTCTTAAAGGGTAAGTTCACCTTTACAGAAAAATCTGTTAGGTGAACTTACACAGGACCCCCTCCTCAACCCCTCCAGTCCCGCTTTCCTGCAGCGCTGCGATCTCCCATTATGAGCGCTACTATAGCCGCCTCACCGCTTCGGGGAGTCTAGCTTTAAAGAAAAAATAGGCCAATTGGCCAAACGCTGCGCTAAAATTACACTTAAATATCTACTGAATCAAAAAGAATTTTAAAGGAATCAAAAATTCAAAAATATAAGAGGCCAGCACCAAGAGTCTACATTACAAAACCCAAAGTCATAGGATATAAATAGCATCCAATCCCCAGACGATGTCCGCTAGTGACGAAACGCGTAGGGAGGAGCCTGCATCTCTAACGTCATCACGCTTCCTCTTCGGAGGAGATGGTTTGTTAGCGGATAGCGTGTGCAGGAAGCCTTGGTAGATGCCGCCGTTCGGACACATTGACATGCTTGCCTGTGATTGCGCTCATTTCATCCGCTTTTTTGTAAGTGCAATTCTTTTTGAGTTCAATAAATTTTACTTACATACTGCACTATGGGAGCTCTCTCTGCTTTTATGTTTTGAGTGACACTGTTAACTACAGACGGAGCAGCCCTCGATGCCTTGTGCCCCCATAGCAAACAGCTTACAATGGGGGCACTGAAGCAGGCTTGCTCCAGAGCCCCTGCACTACGTGCCCACTTAGACACAGAGCTGCGGCTCACCCCGCCCACTCTCTCTTCTCATTGACTCACTGGCTGTGATTGGCCAATGGCTAACGCTGATGTCTCAGCCAATGAGAAGGGAGAGTCCCCGGAGAGCAGAGGCTCTTGTGCACATCGCTGGATTGCGATGGGGCTCAAGTAAGTATAAGAGGGGCATGAAGGTGAAAAAACCTTGAGCCTTTAGAACCACTTTAAAACTAAATTTTTAGGTACTTTTGAACAGCATTCGCAAAGTCATTGAATGTACAGAGAATTTTTGAACGAATGTTCGTTTAAATATCTACCAGTGCAAAGCCAGCTTAAGACAGGAAGTGTGTTACTGGCCCAATCACCAGGTACATACAGTAAATCTTTTTTGTTTTGGAGTTTAATACAAGTTTGTATTGGATTGGATTAAAGTTTGAATTGGATTGGTGGCTTTTGAGCAATATTTTGACTGCATAATGATTAAATACATTTATAAATTCAAATTATTAGACTGCATCTAACCAGAGTAAAACACAAGGTGTCTGAATTAATGTCAAAGTTTTGAAATATGTTTTATTGTATGTCATAAAGGTAAATCCTAACTTACATACAATAAAACAGAAACATAATCAAAATTTTAGGATTTGTAGTAGCCGTGTGCTGAAAGCTAATTCCAAAAAACATTACTAAAGACACCATATCTGAAGAAAAAGATCCTCAAGTTGTTGGTGAAATTTTAGTATTCATTCTTGTAGTCATTTTACACCAGATACAAGTCCAAGGTTACCGTCTAATTCTTAATAATTGACATAATTATGAGTTTTAGGCCTTGTTTACACGTATATAAGCATATCCCCGTGGAGGACCGTGTTTACCTGTATGGGGATGCGCAGGTGTTCCGTGCATCCCTGTACAGACAGTCCCATTGCTGTCAATTGGGACGCAGTAGCTGCACTGCCTGGGTGAGTTTGTGGTCCTGCATGTATACGGATATCAGATTGGGAGAAGCGGCTGTGTCCCAATTGACAGCAATGGGACTGCCTGAACATCTGTGCATCCTTGTGCATGTTAACACAGCTTTACCGGACACGGTTTTGTGTTCCCCGTGTGAACTAGACGTTAATTTTCTCTATCCCAGTGATCAGTGATACATGGCAGGATTAAACATCATATAAAATCTTTTAAATGTGTTTGAGGTACTTTTCAGAATGTGAACATTTGTGTTTTGGTAGGAAGCTGTTCCTGGGATGAATTCTTATGTGATGGACGACGTTGTGTCTTGCTTCCAGCCCTCTGTGATGGAATCTTTGACTGCATTGACAGGACAGATGAACAGAACTGCAGTCAGAGCCAATGGGGTATGTCTCTGATAAACAGCCACATACAAGCTGCTCCAAGCAGTCTCCCCCCTCGCACCCATGCTGCAAGCTTGTTTTTTGTTTTTAGCTTTTTAAGTCCTGTGGTGTAGTGAAACACACTCAAAACTTCACACCTGGTGCAAAAAAAAAAAAAGTGTGCACACAAAAGTGAGAACACAAAAAAGTGCACAGAGTGTACACATGGTCCTCCTCCAAAGATAAATGACCCTTGCCCTGATCCCCCAGGGCGCAAGGCCCCTGACAGGGACTGCAGTACTCACTGGCCCACCTGGCCGAAAGAAGGCAGACCCTGTTCTCTGGGAGGCCTGCTGAAACTGAACAACCAAGTACTAGGTGGGCTCCCCCCAAAGGGAGACCCCATGGGAGGGGGAGAACTTGACCAGAAGGCCACGTGCCCTCCACCCCAAGACTTACAGGACAGGCCCGAGGCCCTACACCTTACTAACCGAGAGGTGCATACGTGCTGTGCAAAAAGTACAGTGACACACGTAAAAAAAAAGGGAAAAGGGGAAGTGGATAAGTGCATGTGCCATAGTGAGATATCATGGTAGGCCCTTCGTGCAGGAGTAGAAAATGTCTCTGGTCCTAGACAAAAGGCCCGGCCCTAGAGGCAGGTGTGAATAAAGTGTGTACGTGGTGCAGTGACCTTCATGCCAAAAACTCAAGATGAGCGTCCCCACCTGTGAGAATTATGGCACCTCTGGACTGCAACCCCAGGGGCACATACACCACGGGCTTCTTTCATGTAAACAATGTTTATTGCCACAATTGTATGGACACTGTGACTGTACTGCACATGACAATGTGCATATCACCATTATTGAGGCTGAACTCTGTGCATATACGGTAAATGTTTATCTAAATATATTCCTTAATAATCACAAACTATTTAAATCCACTTTTTGTGCAGTAAGTGCATTTACAGACCCAGATATTACCCTGCTGTACATAGCCAGTGCAGAGAGCAGAGCTGTAGGAGGGCCCCATCAGCTCCACCCACTACAAGCTGCCTGCAGAAAACTACAGACCAGTCATTCTGTATGATGAGAGAGGACAGCAGTACCTGGTCTTCATAACAAGAAACTCCTGCACAAAGGCAAAGTGCAGGAGCTGTTTTATACAGAATTACTGCGTAGATCTGGAGGAAATTAACAAAGAACTCGGAGATTCTGATAAGAAGAAATAAGGCCCTTGCCTTTAGATAATATTTGTTTAGCCCAGAGTTCAGCTTTGGAGTCCAGCTGAACCTTCAGGTTAAATTAGCTTTATGTATATCTGCTGCATTAAAACAAAAGGTGCAAAGTCTTATGCCTTGTACACACGATCGGATTTTCTGACAACAGATGTTGGCTGTGAGCTTGTTGGCGGAAAGTCCGATCATGTGTATGCTCCATCGAACATTTGTTGTCGGACTTTCCACCAACAAATGTTGGCTAGCATGCTCTCAAATTTTCTGTCAACAAATGTTTGTTGTCGGATTTTCCGATCGTGTGTACACAAGTCCGTCAGATAAAAGTCCAAAGTACAAACACGCATGCTCCGAATCACGCATCACTATTGAACTTCCTTTTTATTGGCTCGCCATACGTCTTGTATGTCACTACGTTCGTAATTGTTGGCCAACATTTGTGTGACCGTGTGTATGCAAGACAAGTTTGAGCCAACAACCTTCGAACAAAAATCCACGCTTTTGTTGTTGGAAAGTCCGATCGTGTGTACAGGGCATTACAGCTCATTTTCTTAGAAATCAGGCACAGCCCGAGCAGCAAAGCCAGTCCTCTGCCTGTATGCTGTAAAGAAGGACCCATTCTCTCTACTGGGAAGCAGTGGCCCCTCTGTGACAGTCCAACACACGCCCTGCTGAATCAGACTTGCAGTATAGCTTTTCAATCAGCAAAGCTTATACTCCCAGCTGATTGGAGAGTTCTAGCTCTGACTCCACAGACTCTGAACACCTTTTGTTTTGATGCTTCAGTAATGTATTTAGCCAACTGAAATTTCTTGTTCAATATTTTTTTATTGTAGGTATATAAAATTTGTATAACAATACAAATGGCCTTGTCCGCCAGCGCAGGGGCTGCGACTGGCAACATAGAAAACATAACTGTACATACACAGCATAAACAAAGGAGGAAAGGCCTTCTTCTCAAACAGGTATATCCAACTTAAACAAAGGTGGTCAGGACCTTTATGTCAACACCTCCTTAGTGGGCAGTCCTGACATCGATAGGCAGACAAAGAAGGCTGGAAAATCTATCAAAAGGAGAAAACCAGAGAGCAAGACAAGGGAGAGAGGGAAAAGTAAAGTAGAAAAGAAAGAAGAGGGGTAGGGACCTGGGGTCACCTGAGACATCAGTTAGAGCCGAACCACGCTTGACAAGGGAATATCAGGGAAGGCATACGCCAACCATGGTTCACAGAACTTGAGAAACTTGGCGTGTGTGTCGTGGAGAATACTAGACATTTGTTCATTTAGCATCATGACCGTAAGAGGGTCCCTCACTCCCTGGAAGGGGACTGTGGGTTTTTTCCAGGCCTGGGCAATCGTCTTTTTGGCTGCTATGAACAAGTAAGATGGCAATTTTTGCTGACGAGTGAATAGGCCCAGAATGGGGCAATGCAACAAAGTAAATTTAGCCTCCTTCTGAGTATTTAAATGGAACAAGGAATACAGCAGACCAAACACTCGGGACCAGAAGGTCCACCAGATATGTAGAGCATCCCCATGATGGCCACACCCCTGGAAGCAGTGATCAATATAAGTCAGATTAACATGGGCAATATGGGCTGGAACCCAATACCACCGCAATAACACTTTATACGCTGCCTCTAAAGTGGCAATTTTGAACTAAACATTTAGCAATTGAAGACCAGGCCTTGCTCCAAACCCCTGAGTTGATCTCCATATCCAGATCTCGCTCCCACTGAGCCACATCGGATGTTAAAGTGGGAGTAAAGTCCCATCTCTGACTTTTACCTATAAGTACTGTAAATATCTCACCGACACTGACCTCACCGACACTTGGCTCTGAAGAAATGTTCCTTCAGAGTCCTGTGCCATAAACGGCGGATCCAGCGTGCACGTGCGGGAGTGACATCATCGCGGCTCTGGTCAGTCGCACAGCCGGAGTCCATGGACCCGGAAGGAAAACCAGGTGAAGATGGAAGTGCCTGCATAGGTGACAGCCCGGCGCTGGAAGGCTTCGTTTTCAGATAAGTTTAACAGTATCAGAGTAAAGGGGGCTGAATGCAAATACACACCACACTTTTCAGATATTTATTTGTATAACATTTTGAAAACCATTTATCATTTTCCTTCCACTTCACAATTATATACCACTTTGTGTTGGTCTATCAAACAAGAGCCCAATAAAATACATTTAAATTTTTGGTTGTAACATAACAAAATGTGCAAAATTTCAAGGGGTATGAATACTTTTACAAGGCTCTGGAAAATAAATTTGCAAGTTGGTAAGCTACAAATACGGGTGTAGGCTGTAGAACATTCCTAATGCAGTTTTAAAGCTGAGTACAATTTGTGTTTCAGTAGTGTGTGGGTATAACTCAATTAGTTCTTTGAGTTGCTTTAATTTGACGTTTAAAACCTGAGAACTGGCAGCAGGGTGAATTTCTCCTCTCGCAGTTCACTGGGCAAAAAAAAATGAAAGTGGTACTATATAAACTAGATATTTATTTGAGACAACTTGTAGACAATCGGGCCACTTCCTACAAATTCAAGCGCTTATGGGATAGAGGAAAAATCGTGTGTTTTCCTAATGGGTAAAAAATATTCTCTTAATGGGTGAAAAATTCGTAGCCGATTAAGGCTGAAGCAAAACAAAAAAAGGTCACTGCCCCCACCAATAACTGGTCTTCACGGCAAGGAGCACTGGAAGGGCAAACGCATGTCAAATAAAATCAAAGAATTTCCTGGAGGGAGCCCAACCCTCCTTAAAGGCGCAGGAACACACTGAACACCCAGCACATTGCACAATGGCAGCAAAGGTTTCAGTGCGTTGCCTGACCAATATGTCAACAATACAAAAAAAGGTCACCTTGGATGGCGGCCTCCCCAGCAGCTGTGGGCGGCGGCTGCCGCTGCGCTGGAGGAGTCCTCCGTCCGCTTGTGTGCCTGCACCGCGTGATGCTGGGGGGAGCTCTCTGATTGGGGTGGGGACTGGTTGTATATAGGGTCCCCATTCATGTTCAGCCTGTTCTCAGGCAGCATGTAGATCACCGGGTCAGATACGGCTGGCATTTCTTCATCATCCTTAGAACTTCATCCTCACCAATTACCAGTGTGGACCCATTACTTTTTGGGGACCCTTGTGTTGTGTCTGAGTCTCTCCCAACCCCTCCCTTTGAGCTCCTCCCTCAGCTCCCGGACCCGAGCTATTTGGTGGCCTGCAGTCGCGGACCCCCTGAGATTCACTATCCTGTGGCATATCCTGGTGCTATATCGCCCCTGAAGAGTGTTTAATACACGAAAGCGTCGGACTTACGACACGCACCAGACAATCATATACCTACAAGTTTTTAACTATTTTGTGATTTTATGCTACTCAAGTGAATATTTTTCCAGATTAGGATTATTTGCCCTGCATCATTTGGGCGCTGTTTACCATGTCTGCCATGTATCGGTTAGGATGTGACTGCTATATGATTTGTTATTACAATCTCCACTTGAACTCAAATTATGTCATTATACTAACATGTATCAATAAAGTGTTTTATGCAATTTTGACTGTCCCTCTGGCCTCTTTTGCTCACCTCATTTAAAGTCCCAACCCTCCTGTAGTAGACAGTAGGTCCCCCTGTCTCGACACATTTACATCCAGATGGTGAATCTGTTCTCTATTATATTCATATTCCAATTTTATATTGTTATTATTAGAGTTGAGTTCTGACAAAATATGTGTTTATGAGCTCTCATCTCCCTCCCAAATAAAGATTAGGTCGTCAATGTACCTTTTATAAAAAAGTAAACCATCTCTCTTTTTAGCAAACACGAACTTGTCTTCCCACTCCCCCATAAAAAGGTTTGCTAGGCTAAGGGCAAACTTTGCCCCCATCGCAACACCTCTTTTTTGTGAAAAAAACTGATTGTTATACCAGAAGTAGTTATGAGACAGGCAGAAATCTAACACCTGTCTCAAAATTACTTTCTGTTCGAATGGTATATTGTCTCTCCTGCTAAGGGTCCAATTTAGGGCCAGCAGAGCGTCATCATGCTGGATGATGGTGTACAAAGATGACACATCTGCTGTAACCAATTAACCGTCAGACTTTCCTGACAGGTTAATTTCACTGATTAACTGTAAGAAATTCTTTGTATCTTTTAAGTAGGCTTTTGTCTGCAGGACACTTGTTTGTAAAAAAACTGTCAAGGTACAGGCCCACTCTTGCTGTAACTGACCATATACTTTTCAAAATATTAATTGCCTTAATGCATCCCCTGCATTAAGGAAAAAAAGTCCCTGTTTTTGCCCCTGCTGAGATATTTAGCTATATCCAATATACTTTCTAACTGCTGATTGAACTTTCTCATCCTACCGTGATTTGCATGTTTTTGCATTTCAGTTTAAGATAGAGAGACATATTTCCTTCTCTGTCTCATCTGTGAACCTTGGCCGTGTCCTGAGGAAGCCTAACGGTGAAACGCGTAGACATATAAGGGCTCATTGCACAATAATCATAGATGCTTCATGTTACAACTGTCATTTTGTTTTTTAGATATTTGTATTTTTCAATAAATTTATATTTTTTATACTGCTATATCTTCTCCACTGTTTCTTAGCCTAAAAAGTCAGTCTCCCTGGTAATACTCAGTACTACCTTATTTTGTATCCTCAATGTTTTATGGACGTGGCTTATCTCTGGTGCACTTTCCTTCCCTTGTTTTGTGTCCTTAATATTAGAATCTAATAACTAAATGTATGGGTATATATTATGACTTCCTATTTCTAGGATAATACCTTATGTCTATATTGATGACAGCAGTAAAAAGAAAAAAAAAAAATAAAGAGAGAAAATGAGGGAAGGAGACCGCAGATCTGGTATATTAAAATCCATTTCAATTGACAAAATAGCATAAAATCACTTACATCAAAGCTAATACTGCAGCACTTTTATCAGAAATAACAGGATAGCAGTAAGCCATGTAATTATCAGCAAGAGTGGCGAAGAGAGGTGAAACCAGCAGCCAGCTCATGCTGTATATTTAGAGCAGGACCCACTTAAAAGGTGTAAACAGTGAGCATCCACAGGGCTTCAATCTGATCAGAATTGGTCAAACAAGGCAATGCATTTCTCAAGCCTGATGGGAAGACAACAAACAGCTGCCTTAGAACATGTAAACCCAGCATTTCATATTCCTGATATGTGCCTGCTATACCATGTACTTGTATAAGAATGTACCCTGTTCTCTTTGTATTGTTTCCTTTGTATGAAATCCCTGGTGTTCCTGCCAGTCACAGAGGGTATGTGATCATGTGTAAAAAAGGTGAATAAAGGTATTTAATGTTTGTTTTTTTTATATCTATACACACATGTTTTACCTTTCATTCCTATTTTAAACTGTATGGGTTGTTTTACAAGGTGAACTTTAAATCTAATGAGATTATGGTGGTGCAAGTAGGCTTATCATATGTTTTGATAATATTTAAAAAAAAATGTGTACAATGTGGAAAGTGAGAATCATTGTGAATAAAGATAAAATAATACAAAAATTGTACAAAACAAGTAATAAAAACTGGGGGAACTAATGTTGAAAATTCTGTGCCAGATACCATGCAATTGTAGAAGGGACCCACTGGGGGGAGACATAGTTCATTATAAAAATGCAGCTAAAAGATATGCGTTAGCTAAGATGTTCAAGATATAAATAAAAAACATTTCCTGTGTTATAGCCTCATGCACACTGGACGTTAAAATAACGTTATAAAAACATAAAACATCAACTTTGCAGTGAGTTTTTTAACTTTTTTCAACGTTTTTGCAATAGTGTTTTTTTTTAGCGTTTATTAGCGTTTTAGCGTTTTGTTGTTTTTTTTTTAGAGACAGCGGCGGTCGGATTCAGGTCAGGGGAGATCAAAGGTGAGGGGGAGGCCACTCATTCGTGGCTCCCCCCTCGCGATCGCTCCTGGCGAATAACAGACTTCCTCGGCTTCTGTAATGTAAATAGAAGCGGAGGAAGTGATGTCACCTCTCCTCGAGCCGGTCTTTTCATTCCGGCGCCGAGGAAAGAAGACTGTAATGTGAGTGCACCAAACACACACACACAGTAGAACATGCCAGGCACACATTACACCCCCCTTTACCCCCTGATCCCCCCCGATCACCCCCCCCCCCGCCACACTGACACCAAGCAGTTTTTTTGTTTTTTTTTTATTACTGCATGGTGACAGTTAGTGTGTTAGGGCAGTTAGGGTTAGCCCCTTTTAGGTCTAGGGTACCTCCCTAACCCCCCCTAATAAAGTTGTAACCCCTTGATCACCCCCTGTCGCCAGTGTCACTAAGCGATCATTTTTCTGATCGCTGTATTAGTGTCACTGGTGACGCTAGTTAGAGTCCTTTCACACTGGGGCGGGGGCGGCGTCGGCGGTAAAACGCCGCTATTATTAGCGGCGTTTTACCGTCGGTATTCAGCCGCTAGCGGGGCGGTTTTACCCCCCGCTAGCGGGGCGGTTTTACCCCCCGCTAGCGGCCGAGAAAGGGTTAAATACCACCGCAAAGCACCTCTGCAGAGGCGCTTTGCCGGCGGTATAGCCGCGCTGTCCCATTGATTTCAATGGGCAGGAGCGGTGAAGGAGCGGTATACACTCCGCTCCTTCACCGCTCCGAAGATGCTGCTAGCAAGACTTTTTTTACCGTCCTGCCAGCGCATCGCTCCAGTGTGAAAGCAGCGGCACTTTCGGGTCGGTTTGCAGGCGCTATTATTAGCGCAATAGCGCCTGCAAACCGCCCCAGTGTGAAAGGGCTCTTAGGGACGTAAATATTTAGGTTCGCCGTCAGCGTTTTATAGCGACAGGGACCCCCATATACTATCTAATAAATGTTTTAACCCCTTGATTGCCCCCTAGTTAACCCTTTCACCACTGATCACCGTATAACCGTTACGGGTGACGCTGGTTAGTTCGTTTATTTTTTATAGTGTCAGGGCACCCGCCGTTTATTACTGAATAAAGGTTTAGCCCCCTGATCGCCCGGCGGTGATATGCGTCGCCCCAGGCAGCGTCAGATTAGCGCCAGTACCGCTAACACCCACGCACGCAGCATACGCCTCTCTTAGTGGTATAGTATCTGTACGGATCGATATCTGATCCGATCAGATCTATACTAGCGTCCCCAGCAGTTTAGGGTTCCCAAAAATGCAGCGTTAGCGGGATCAGCCCAGATACCTGCTAGCACCTGAGTTTTGCCCCTCCGCCCGGCCCAGCCCAGCCCACCCAAGTGCAGTATTGATCGATCACTGTCACTTAAAAAACACTAAACGCATAACTGCAGCGTTCGCAGAGTCAGGCCTGATCCCTGTGATCGCTAACAGTTTTTTTGGTAGCATTTTGGTGAACTGGCAAGCACCAGCCCCAGGCAGCGTCAGGTTAGCGCCAGTACCGCTAACACCCACGCACGCACCGTACACCTCCCTTAGTGGTATAGTATCTGATCGGATCAATATCTGATCCGATCAGATCTATACTAGCGTCCCCAGCAGTTTAGGGCCAAAAACGCAGTGTTAGTGGGAGTCAGGCCTGATCCCTGCGATCGCTAACAGTTTTTTTGGTAGCGTTTTGGTGAACTGGCAAGCACCAGCGGCCTAGTACACCCCGGTCGTAGTCAAACCAGCACTGCAGTAACACTTGGTGACGTGGCGAGTCCCATAAGTGCAGTTCAAGCTGGTGAGGTGGCAAGCACAAGTAGTGTCCCGCTGCCACCAAGAAGAAGACAAACAGGCCCGTTGTGCCCATAATGCCCTTCCTGCTGCATTCGCCAATCCTAATTGGGAACCCACCACTTCTGCAGCACCCGTACTTCCCCCATTCACATCCCCAACCAAATGCAGTCGGCTGCATGAGAGGCATTTTCTTTATGTCCTCCCGAGTACCCCTACCCAACGAACCCCCCCAAAAAAGATGTTGTGTCTGCAGCAAGCGCGGATATAGGCATGACACCATCTATTATTGTCCCTCCTGTCCTGACAATCCTGGTCTTTGCATTGGTGAATGTTTTGAACGCTACCATACACTAGTTGAGTATTAGCGTAGGGTACAGCATTGCACAGACTAGGCACACTTTCACAAGGTGTCCTAAAATGCCATCGCATTTTGAGAGACCCGAACCTGGAACTGGTTACAGTTATAAAAGTTAGTTACAAAAAAAAGTTTAAAAAAAAAAATATATATATAAAATGAAAAAAAAATAGTTGTCGTTTTATTGTTGTCTCTCTCTCTATTCTCTCTCTATTGTTCTGCTCTTTTTACTGTATTCTATTCTGCAATGTTTTATTGTTATTATGTTTTATCATGTTTGCTTTTTAGGTATGCAATTTTTTATACTTTACCGTTTACTGTGTTTTATTGTTAACCATTTTTTTGTCTTCAGGTACGCCATTCACGACTTTGAGTGGTTATGAATGATGCCTGCAGGTTTAGGTATCATCTTGGTATCATTCTTTTCAGCCAGCGGTCGGCTTTCATGTAAAAGCAATCCTAGCGCTAATTAGCCTCTAGACTGCTTTTACAAGCAGTGGGAGGGAATGCCCCCACCACCACCCCCCACCGTCTTCTGTGTTTTTCTCTGGCTCTCCTGTCTCAACAGGGAACCTGAGAATGCAGCCGGTGATTCAGCCTGCTGACCATAGAGCTGATCAGAGACCAGAGTGGCTCCAAACATCTCTATGGCCTAAGAAACCGGAAGCTACGAGCATTTCATGACTTAGATTTCGCCGGATGTAAACAGCGCCATTGGGAAATTGGGAAAGCATTTTATCACACCGATCTTGGTGTGGTCAGATGCTTCGAGGGCAGAGGAGAGATCTAGGGTCTAATAGACCCCAATGTTTTCAAAAAAGAGTACCTGTCACTACCTATTGCTATCATAGGGGATATTTACATTCCCTGAGATAACAATAAAAATGATTAAAAAAAAAAAAATGAAAGGAACAGTTTAAAAATAAGATAAAAAAAGCAAAAAAATAATAAAGAAAAAAAAAAAAAAAAAAAAGCACCCCTGTCCCCCCCTGCTCTCGCGCAAAGGCGAACGCAAGCGTCGGTCTGGCGTCAAATGTAAACAGCAATTACACCATGCATGTGAGGTGTCACCGCGAACGTCAGATCGAGGGCAGTAATTTTAGCAGTAGACCTCCTCTGTAAATCTAAAGTGGTAACCTGTAAAGGCTTTTAAAGGCTTTTAAAAATGTATTCAGTTTGTCGCCACTGCACGTTTGTGCGCAATTTTAAAGCATGTCATGTTTGGTATCCATGTACTCGGCCTAAGATCATCTTTTTTATTTCATCAAACATTTGGGCAATATAGTGTGTTTTAGTGCATTCAAATTTTAAAAAGTGTGTTTTTTCCCCAAAAAATGTGTTTGAAAAATCGCTGCGCAAATACTGTGTGAAAAAAAAAATGAAACACCCACCATTTTAATCTGTAGGGCATTTGCTTTAAAAAATATATAATGTTTGGGGGTTCAAAGTAATTTTCTTGCAAAAAAAAATAATTTTTTTATGTAAACAAAAAGTGTCAGAAAGGGCTTTGTCTTCAAGTGGTTAGAAGAGTGGGTGATGTGTGACATTTGCTTCTAAATGTTGTGCATAAAATGCCAGGACAGTTCAAAACCCCCCCAAATTACCCCATTTTGGAAAGTAGACACCCCAAGCTATTTGCTGAGAGTCATGTCGAGTCCATGGAATATTTTATATTGTGACACAAGTTGCGGGAAAGAGACAAATTTTTTTTTTTTTGCACAAAGTTGTCACTTAATGATATATTGCTCAAACATGCCATGGGAATATGTGAAATTACACCCCAAAATACATTCTGTTGCTTCTCCTGAGTACACCCCAAGCTATTTGCTGAGAGGTATAGTGAGTATTTTGCAGACCTCACTTTTTGTCACAAAGTTTTGAAAATTGAAAAAGAAAAAAAAAATGTTTTTTCTTGTCTTTCTTCATTTTCAAAAACAAATGAGAGCTGCAAAATACTCACCATGCCTCTCAGCAAATAGCTTGGGGTGTCTACTTTCCAAAATGGGGTCATTTGGGGGGGTTTTGTGCCACCTGGGCATTCCATGGCCTCCGAAACTGTGATAGGCAGTGAAGAGTGAAATCAAAAATTTACACCCTTAGAAATCCTGAAGGCGGTGATTGGTTTTCGGGGCCCCGTACGCGGCTAGGCTCCCAAAAAGTCCCACACATGTGGTATCCTCATACTCAGGAGAAGCAGCTAAATGTATTTTGGGGTGCAATTCCACATATGCCCATGGCCTGTGTGAGCAATATATCATTTAGTGACAACTTTGTGCAAAAAAAAAAAAACAAAATTGTCACTTTCCCGCAACTTGTGTCAAAATATAAAATATTCCATGGACTCAACATGCCTCTCAGCAAATAGCATGGGGTGTCTACTTTCCAAAATAGGGTCATTTGGGGGGGGTTTGTGCCATCTGGGCATTTTATGGCCTTCAAAACTGTGATAGGTAGTGAGGAGTGAAATAAAAAATTTACGCCCTTAGAAATCCTAAAGGGGGTGATTGGATTTTGGGGCCCAGTACGCGGCTAGGCTCCCAAAAAGTCCCACACATGTGGTATCCCCGTACTCAGTAGAAGCAGCTGTATGTATTTTGGGGTGCAATTCCACATAGGCCCATGGCCTGTGTGAGCAATATATCATTTAGTGACAACTTTTTGTAAATATTTATTTTTTTGTCATTATTCAATCACTTGGGACAAAAAAAATAAATATTCAATGGGTTCAACATGCCTCTCAGCAATTTCCCTGGGGTGTCTACTTTCCAAAATGGGGTCATTTGTGGGGGGTTTGTACTGCCCTGCCATTTTAGCACCTCAAGAAATGACATAGGCAGTCATAAACTAAAAGCTGTGTAAATTCCAGAAAATGTACCCTAGTTTGTAGACGCTATAACTTTTGCGCAAACCAATAAATATACGCTTATTTCTATTGTGAAAAAAAATATACGCTTATTGACATTTTTTTACCAAAGACATATGGCCGAATACATTTTGGCCTAAATGTATGACTAAAATTGAGTTTATTGGATTTTTTTTATAACAAACAGTAGAAAATATAATTTTTTTTTAAAATTTTCAGTCTTTTTCCGTTTATAGCGCAAAAAATAAAAGCGGCAGAGGTGATCAAATACCATCAAAAGAAAGCTCTATTTGTGGGAAGAAAAGGACGCAAATTTCGTTTGGGTACAGCATTGCATGACCGCGCAATTAGCAGTTAAAGCGAAACAGTGCCAAATTGGAAAAAGTCCTGCATAATGGTCCGGGGCTGAAGTGGTTAAAAAACGCTGGTGAGCGACGTTGTTGACCGTTTATCGACGTTTATCAGCATTAGAGAGTTTTTACAGCTGAAAAACGTCTCTCAGAACCCACCAGTTTTGGGGTTTTTTGACTGCTCAAAAATGCCACTGCCCAAAACTGCTGATAACAGCCTATTTGTGCATGGACACATAGGATAACATGATGAAGAATTTAATGACTGTAGAAAAAAAACGTCTACAGCCAAAAACAACTGCTGTAAAAACATCAAAAAACATCCAGTGTGCATGAGGCCTTAAACTTTTATGCTAATGATGAGTAGGGAAAGAATGGATTCTTTTATGCTAATCCTGAAACTATTTGTGGTTTTATGTGTGCAATGTAGCACGGTGGAGCACCTGTAGGTGACTGCAAAAGAGATTAGTGGTGGATGCTTGATTTTTGTACTTATTTTTACTTTAATGAGTACAGCTTTGTTTTTTATGGTGGGGGCTTTCCTATAAACAAATCTAGGTTTTGTGGTGGAATAGGACCTCATTTTGGATCTTGGAGGGAAATGTGACAATTTCTTGATAATGCGTTGTATAGTGCAGTATTTTTGAATAATGAATTTGATATCAGAAGTAGAGCTTTTATCCTGTGCCGTGGTCTTGGTGGTAGGTTCTAAATACTGTATGTACTTCAAGCTCCCTTTTTAACTTCCAGGGGATCTCCCTTTTTAGTGAATTAATATTTTAGCACATATACAAATTTGGGATAAGAGTTCCTTGTGGTGGTTAACAGATGTTACATTGGTATTTCGATGACTAAACGCTAAGTCAAGGAACATATTCTTTATTATATACAGTACATGTAAAGCTAAGGCCGAGTATCTTATTATGATAGAATTGTACAAATAAAGGGATTTGCTCTGAATAGCCAGAATATCATCAATGTAGCGCCAATTTAAAAACACACTGTATGAGAAGTAAAGGGATTGTTGTTGGTGATGTACAGATATTCCCAATACCCCATACTCTCTACCTCATCACTGTGCCTTTTACCTATAGCTAATACTGTACTCATCTTGTAAAGCAATTGTGTTCAAAGGCAACCTTTGTAAAATCAGGTTTAAACTAAGATTGTTGTAGTTGATGTCCAGAAACTGATTAAGAGCTGTAAGGCCTACCTCGTGGGAAACAGAGGTATAGCGATAGCTTATATCTAATGACAGCCATGTATAGTTGGGGTCCATTTTTTGGATTTCAGGGTGTCCAGAAGGTGTAGAGTGTCACATATAAACTACAGTATGTCCACGCTAATATCTATCTCTTCTGGAATTGCATGGTACATATAGGATTTTCCACATTAGTTCTCCTTCCATTTTTACAATTTATTTTGTATAAAAAAATGGGTTTAAGCCTTATTTACAATTATTCCCACTTTCTACATTGTTTATTAAGATGTATGCTGTTGTGTCCCCCATGCTAATTAGAGTTAAAACAGCCCTCGGCTGCCTACTCATTAGGCTTGAGAAAAGGGCAGAGCCCCAAAATGCATTGCCTTGCATGGCCAACATTCCCATAGCCTTACTGGCCAAGAGATTTGTTGACACATTTTAAGTGGATCCTGCTTGGAAGATACTGCACAAGCTGGAGGCTGGTTTTACCTCTGACTACCGCAGCTGCGGATCTTTGCACAACTGGCTGCTATCTTGATTGTCCTGATGCAAGTGCTTCAGTATTACTTTTGATGTAAGTGATGCGTACATCAATGCTATTCTGTCAATTGAAGCTACTTTTACTACACTAGACCTGCTTCCTTCTTCTCTGTTTCCCATTGTAATGCTGGATCATCCCTGATCTCAAGGAGCTGCGCAGTTCCCCTCCCCCTCTTCCCACGATGTCTGGATTGACAGTGAACTAAAATGGACTGACAACTAATTGCCACTAACACAGTATTGTGCACCAATTTTAATTTTTTATAGAGGAAGAAAATATAGTCATTTATTTCTGTTCTTTCAGACTGTGGGGGCTCTTTAAATGAACTCCAAGGGTCTCTCTTCTCCCCCAGCCATCCTGAACTTTATCCCAGGAAAACTGTTTGTCGGTGGCTTATCTCTGTATCAGATGGACTGACTATCCAGCTGCAGTTCCACAACTTTAGCCTGGTGTCCCAGAAAGGCTGCAGTCATGATTATGTTGAGGTCCATGACAGTGCTGGATTTGGAATTGCCAGTTTGATGGGAAGGTAGGTAAATTTTGCTAGACAGGACTACTTGTGGCACATTTTCTTCCAAAATTACATAGTCATGTAAATGAGTAATTTAGAGTTCCTCCTTACTGTGTGTCTAATCAGGCTACCTTTATACTTGCTTAAAAAAAATAACTAAAAATCATGTCTGATTGTCAGTAACACATTTCAATGTTTAACAAAAAGTTCCATTCCGCTGCCATTACTGTCAGTGCAACTATCAGAATCCTCAGTGTTGCACAGTTTGTGTATTGTTGTTGGTCAAATAATGCACTGTACATATACTGAGTTATGGCCCGTACACACAATCCGAATATCGTACGAAAACTGTCGTCCGAGGAAGGATCCTACGATTTTCAGATCGTGTGTACACTACTTTCAACAGCCGATCATGACAGTTCATCCGATATTATTCAATCGGACATGCACGCAAATTTTCCTTGTACGATTCCAGATCGTACGATTTTCGTTCAGTCAGTATAGTTGTCATCCGAAAATACATTACAACACATGACATCACTTCCAATTTTTTTTCCTGTCGTACGAGAATTTTCCTGACTTTATTTACCTATTCAATTTCTACTTGCGACTATTAAGCGAAAAAGGTTGTACGATCTGTTGTACGATATTTGGATCGTGTGTACGGGCCATTACTGTATATGCCTTAGTAGAAACAATCTGCTATTAGACTAGGATGTTGCTATTGTTTGTATTTACAGATTTTTGTGCACAGAGTACATTTTAGCACTAAGTGTTTTTTATGTTTTTTTATTTTATGATGTTAGTTTGTCATAAATTTCTTCTCAGTGGTTCTAGAAGTTTTAATGCAAAGTGAGCAAAACTCCAGCATCTGTGTGCCTTGTGTATCAATGATGTTTTGTTAATGTGTTACGCAGACTAACCATTTAAAAAGGGTAAAAGTAGGGGCAGCACCAGCCAGTTACTTTTAGGAGGGGAAATAAAAATCCTGCCCTATGTGTGATTGCATTAGGTACTCTTAAGGCTTGTACTACAAAGTGTAACGCTAGCCATTAAATGGGAATAATGTGGGATCAATTTAATTTTATTTTCTAAGCTTTTAATTCTAATGTTTTTGGCACTGATTTGATATTTTGTCTCATAATATGTATACATTCCTTATTTTATAAACAAAGGAATGTGTGAAAAATGAGTCCCAAAGCACTATGGGCTATTTTTAGTGGCGCTTTACCGTCGTTTTAGCAGTTTTCGGCCGCTAGCGGGGCACTTTTAACCCCCTCTAGTGGCCGATGAAGGGTTTAAAAGCGCAGCTGCCGAATCGCTTAGCAGGTGCTTTGAGGGCGCTGCCCATTAATTTCAATGGGCAGGGGCTCTTACGGTGTATATACCGCTCCTAAAGCGCCCCAAAGATGCTGCTTGCAGGACTTTTTTTAACGTCCCGCAAGTGCACCGGCTCCGGTGTGAAAGCACTCGGGCTTTCACACTGGAGTGACAGGAGAGGCGCTTTACAGGCTCTATTTTTAGCGCTAAAACTCCTGTAAAGCACCTCAGTGTGAAAGTAGCCTTATTGATAGGGTTTTAAAATATGTGCTTATTGCCCTTGAAGTTAAATAACCACAATAAATCTGATAACAGATTTTACTCTCACACAGTGCGTACAATATTATATACTAATCTGTTTATTTAGGTTCTGTGGTTCTGAAATCCCTCCAACCCTTACTTCTTCTGGGGCTCAGATGACTATTCTATTTGTCGCCGGTACAGTATCAGATATAGGATTCTTTGCAACATATCAAGCTTTAAACGCTACAGAAAGTAAGTTTATATTTCTTTCACAGTATATACTGCTTTTTGTTTTTCTGAACTGTTTTATTATTATATTTTTATTGCCATACTTACAGGGTGCAAGTGTAGCATCACATATGGCGACCCATCACATTTGACTACCCGCTGGAGAGCGCATGTGCGACGCCGCCATATGCGTTCCAACACTTTTATGACAGTTATGTGGCTCCACCCCTAAGTCCAGGTTCAAGCCCCACCATCCAAGTGGACATAGAGTTAGATTATAATTGTGCCGAGCGAAGCGAGGCTGTGCCCGATGCGTGGCGAGTGGCCCTGTTGCAAAGTGGTGTCTTACAATCAATAATTATACAGAAGAAGCATGCAGCCAGGGCCCAATTCCCCCGGCCTATAAGCTTAAAAACAGACCCTATTGAGGCAATTTTGGCACAGGAAACCCTTAAGAAGACCCTTTCTACACTATACCTTGCCCTATTAGGAATCGACTCACCAAAAATAAACGCCCTATGGGAAAAATGGCAGGTTGACATTCCTAATCTGGACAGGGAGACCTGGGAGGAGTGTTTTGAGGATGGGTCTAAACTACTGGTATCCTCTAGAGATAAATTGCTGCAAAATAAATTCATGCATCGAGTATATTACGCGCCGCAGAGACTACATTAGTTCTACCCTCATAGGTCATCAAATTGCCCCAGATGTCAGTCCCCTGATAGTACAGATATACATATGTTTTAGACCTGTCCCCTTATTATGAATTTCTGGGCAGAGGTATTTGAGAGTATCAACATCCGCTTACAACTAACGTTACCGGTATGGCCCGAAATGGCTCTGTTAGGCATCCATGAGGATGAACAGAGCCCGCGGTATACGAAGATACTCATATCATTTTTGTTATTCTATGCCAAGAAGGAGGTCCTAAAGAAATGGGCCTCCCCCCAAAGGTAGACTCATGGGACTCCACTGTGTATGCAGTATTGCTTATGTATAAGATGACCTACGCAAACAGAGGATGCCCACAGAAATTTGACCAGATATGGTTACTCTGGACTGAACAACTTTAATTACTCTGCTGAAAAGGGAATGGGGCACTGCCCCAAAGTAGTGGGACACTAGCATAAACTGGCCATGACCCCCCCCCCCCCCCCAGACAAGGGGTACAGCTTCAACTTGTCATTCTAGAATGTGGACATATAGAAAGTTGTATGTAACGCTGATTGTGCTGATGTGTACGGTTTACCTACTCCTCCTATTCCTTTGTCTTTTATTCCTGGATTGTTTATAATAGAGCAATATATGACTGTTAATTGTTATATGATGTCTTCTCAATAAAGACCAACCTTGTTGTTAAAAAAATAATTATACAGAAGAAAAGCTTGTCTGTAAGGTCACTTCCGTGAGCTTTTGGAACGCATATCAGCAAGTTACGCATGCGCAGTATGAAATTTCTAAGCGGAACGTCACTTCCATAGCCAAATGTTATGGGTCGCCATATGTGATGCTACACGGGCTCGGTTCATGCTGCTGCAATGGCAATGTCATACAACATTGCCTGCGACTTCCTTCTGACTTCATCTGACTTGCATGCTATTTATGAGCTTGTACAAGGGCTAAAATTGTACCCAAGTCAGACCAAAGTAGTGCAGGAACGTTTTATAAAGTCGGAGCGACTTGTGTAGGATCAGCTAAGACAGCTCTCAGTGTGGCATGCATTTGTATTCAGCCCCCCTGAGTCAATACTTTGTAGAACCACCTTTTGCTGCAATTACAGCTGCCATTCTTTTTGGGTATGTCTCTACCAGCTTTGCCCATCTAGAGAGTGACATTTTTTCTCATTCTTCTTTGCAAAATAGCTCAAGCTCTGTCAGATTGGATGGAGCTTCTGTAAACAGCAATTTTCAAGTTTTGCCACAGATTCTCAATTGGATTTAAGTCTGGACTTTGACTGGGCCATTCTAACACATCAATATGCTATGATCCAAGCCATTTCATTGTAGCTCTGGCTGTATGTTTAGGGTCGTTGTCCTGCTGGAAGGTGAACCTCCGCCCCAGTCTCAAGTCTTTTGCAGGCTCTAACAGGTATTCTTCTAATGTAGCAGGCATGTTGTAATGCAATTTCTCCTTTTGGTCACGAGATGGAGACAGAGAGATGCTGACTGGTCCTTCCAGAAAACTGAGAGAGGGAGAACACTGGGAAAAGGGGAGTTTCAGGAAGTGCTGAGGGGACAGAAGAAAGGGAAGTACTGAGGTAAAGGGGAGAGAGAGTGCTGACAGGAGACAGAGGAGAGGAGATTTCTTAAAAGAGAGAGAGTTACCAAGGCTCAAAAAGTCCTTTGCTGGGACACAGTGACACTTAACAGTGAGGAGAGGAGGAGTGTGTGAGGGGAAGCAACTGAGGTGCCAGAGTGAGGAGAGAGACATGCTGACACCAGGGACTGTGTGCCCTAACAGAGGCGGAGGGACATCCTGAAGCCCAGAAAAAAGAGTCTGTGAGGAGAATAAGTAGAGCGGTCTGAGGAGAAAGAGAGGGAGAGAGAGAGAGAGTGGTGAGGAGACTCTGGCAGCATCAGAGGGGGAGAAAGCCAAGCTTTTCCAAATACTGCCAGGAGACTGTTGCCTGGAGACGGAGGAGTGAGGACGCCTGAGGGGAGTCAGGAGCAGAGACAGCGATGTGGTCCACTACAATTTAGTCCAGGGACCCTACTCAGCAGCCGAGCACCACTCAGCTCAGCAGAGACAACCCACGCCTTTCAGGGATCGAGATACCCATCCGGGTATTGGGTCGGCTGTTGCCTGTTCACCTTGCGAGTTTTGCTACCAGTCATCTCGATCGGCACCCAGCAAGAGATCCAGTGCCTCAGTGCCTTACAACATCACTAGGAGCATCAGGAGCCTGAACCAGCACCTGGGACTATTGTGTCATCGCACAGAGGACTGGTGAGCGGGTGTAAACCCAACATCCTTCTTGACACCATACTGACACTGCATGCAGACACCAATTTCCCTTTTTAGTGCCATGGGATGCTTGCTTGGAGCTACCATCTCTAGTAGTTTGACCTTTTAAATCTCTAACGGAACATTCTAGAGGATTACTGCTCCATGCAAGCTTGTTTAAACCTTCTCTTAAAACAAGGGCCCCACTGTTTGCTAGCAGAAGACACTAGTATTCTTTACCTCAGGACCTGCAACATTACAGAACTGTGCTTACTATACTTGTTTAATCCTTTTCTTTTCATTGTGTGTTCGCCTCTCAAAGGTGTTTGCGGCCCAGAAGGAGCTGAGAGGTTGACAAGTCATCTCTCCTCCCTCTCAGCGCCTGTGTTAAGGGCATATAGATTTGTGCCCTTTCTATACCTGCAGTTGCTAAATATTGAAGGTTGTCCTTTCCAATATATTAGTTATTTGTAGCAAGGTTTAACAGTGTTGTAAGTTTCCATATACTTTAACCGGGCTAATATATTCAACTTGTTTATCTCTGCCAGGTGTGTGTCTATTTTTGGTGATAATCCACAGCCAGGATAAACGGTATTTACCACATGTGTCCTTAAATGTGTCTGCAGTAATTTTATTTAACCAGGTGTGTCAGAGGTGCTGAGGTCATTCTTGGAGTTGAGGCGGAGATCAGAGAATCCAAATTCACCAACCGGCTCCTTCAGGGGTGGCGCTACATAAGATTGCCCTGTATTTGGCTCCATCCATCTTCCCATCAACTCTAAACAGCTGCCCTGTCCCTGCTGAAGAAAAGCATCCCCACAACATGATGCTGCCACTACCATGTTTCACGGTGGGGATGGTGTGTTCAGGGTGATGTGCAGTGTTAGTTTTCCGCCACACACAGCGTTTTGCTTTTAGGCCATAAAGTTCAATTTTGGTCTCATCTGACCAGAGCACCTTCTTTCACATGTTTGCTGTGTCCCCCACATGGCTTCTTGCAAACCGCAAACAGGACTTCTCATGGCTTTCTTTCAACAATGGCTTTCTTCTTGCCACTTTTCCATAAAGGCCAGATTTGTAGAGTGCACGACTATTAGTTGTGCTGTGGACAGATTCTCCCACATGAGTTGAGGATCTCTGCAGCTCCTCCAGAGTTACCATGGGCTTCTTGGCTGCTTCTCTGATTAATGATCTCCTTGCCCTGCCGGTCAGTTTAGGTGGCCGCCCATGTCTTGATAGGTTTGCAGTTCCATACTCTTTCCATTTTCGGTATATTGGATTGGACAGTGCTCCGTGAGATGTTCAAAGCTTGGGATATTTTTTATAACCTAACCCCGCTTTAAACGTCTCCACATTTTTATCCCTGACCTGTCTGGTGTGTTCCTTGGCCTTCATGAAGCTGTTTGTTCACTAAGGTTCTCTAACAAACCTCTGATGGCTTCACAGAACAGCTGTATTTATACTGAGATTAAATTATACACAGGTGGACTCTATTTAATTATTTGGTGACTTCTGAAGGCAATTGGTTACACTAGATTTTAGTTAAGGGGTATCAGAGTAAAGGGGGCTGAATACAAATTCACGCCACACTTTTTTTTAATATTTATTTCCATTCCCAGATGCTCTCCATTCAATCTGACAGAGTTGGAGCTATTTTGCAAAGAAGAATGGCCTAAAATCTCACTCTCTAGATGTGCAAAACTGGTAGAGACATCCCCAAAAAGACTTGCAGCTGTAATTGCAGAGAAAGGGGTTCTACAAAACATTGACTCAGGGGCTGAATACAAATACATGCCACACTTTTCACATATTTATTTGTAAAAATTTTTGAAAACCATTTATCATTTTCCTTCCACTTCACAATTATGTGCCACTTTGTGTTGGTCTATAAAATAAAATCCCAATCAAATGCATTTATGTTTTTGGTTGTAACATGACAAAAGGTGGAAAATGTCAAGAGGTATGAATCCTTTTTCATGGCACTGTATATATACATACAGTAAAATCTTGGATTGGGAGTAACTTGGTCTGAGAGTGTTTTGCAAGACAAGCAAAAATGTGTTATCTTTTTTTACTTGATATACAAGCGATGTCTTGATATATGAGTAGCCTCATGTCACAACTGAGTATAAAAGAGAAGAGAGGTGCCTCTAAGTGTAGCAATATGGTTACATTTAATGAAGGTACAACATTTAGCAACTCACATGGTTGATGATTAAAATAGGCACATCTAAGTATGCAGGCATCTGGGGTAAAGCTGTCCTCATAGACCATCCTCCGCACCGCCGGCTCTCACCGGATGCCTGCATACTTAAAAGTGCCTCTTTTAATCATCAACCATGCAAGTTGCTAAATGTTGAACCTTCATTAAATGTAACCATATTGCTACACCTAGAGGCGCCTCTCTTTTCTTTTATACTCGGTAGCTCCTGCTGGATTTTGTTTCTAATCCCCTTGTCGAGGCTGTCATTTGTAGATGGACATTTTATGGTTACACAATCTATCACATTGCTATAATCTTTTTATATGGACTAAAAACTGAAGGGCTTATGAATAAATAATTGTGGAATGAATCATCTGAGTTTCCATTATTTCTTATGGGGAAATTCACTTTGATATATGAGTGCTTTGGATTACAAGCATGTTTCTAGAACGAATTATGCTCGCAATACAAGGTTTTACTGTATATATACAGTGGGGAAAATAAATATTTGATCCCCTGCAGATTTTGTAAGTTTGCCCACTTACAAAGAAATTAAGGGTCTATAATTTTTATCATAGGTGTATTTTAAATGATAGAGACAGAATATCAACTATAAATCCAGAAAAACACATAAAACAAATGTTATAAATTAAGTTGCAGTTCAGTGAGAAAAATAAGTATTTGATCCCCAAGCAAAACATGACTTAGTACTTGGTGGAGAAACCCTTGTTGGCAAGCACAGAGGTAAGACTTTTCTTGTAGTTGGTGACCAGGTTTGTACACATCCCAGAAGGGATTTTGGTCCACTCTTCTTTACAGATCTTCTCTAAATCTTTAAGGTTTCTTGGCAACTTGAAGTTTCAGCTTCCTCCATAAATTTTCTATAGGATTAAGGTTTGAAGACTGGCTAGGCCACTCCATGACCTTAATGTGCTTCTTCTTGAGCCACTCCTTTGTTGCCTTGGCGGTATGTTTTGGGTCATTGTCATGCTGTAAGACCCATCTACGACCCATCTTCAATTTTCTGGCTGAGGGAAAAAGGTTCTCTTTCAAGATTTTACAATACATGGGCCTGTCCATTGGCCCCTCAATGCGGCAAAGTCAGCCTGTACCATTAGCAGAGAAACAGCCCCAAAGCATCATGTTTCCACCTCAGTGCTTGACTGTAGGGATGGCGTTCTTAGGGTCATAGTCAGTATTTTTCTTCCTCCAAACACGGCGAGTCGAGTTAATACCAAAAAGCTCAATTTTGGTCTCATCTGACCACAGCACTTTCTCCCAATCCTTATCTGAATCATTTAGATGTTCATTGGCATGATTGTACATGTGCCTTCTTGAGGGGGGACTTGGCGTGTTTGGGGGAAGAAAAATGCTGACTATGACCCTAAGAACACCATCCCTACAGTCAAGCACGGAGGTGGAAACATTATGCTTTGGGGCTGTTTCTCTGCTAAAGGTACAGATCAACTTTGCCGCATTGAGGGGCCAATGGATGGGGCTATGTATTGTGAAATCTAGGATGAGAACCTTCTTCTCTCAGCCAGAACACTGAAGATGAGTCATGGATGGTCTTCATCTTTATTTACTGTTTAGAGATGTTCTCTTCCTGGTTAGCACTGCAGTGAAGCCTGGGCATACAGCCAACAGCTGATTGGAGGAAAGGCACACACCCCCTCTCCTCATAGGTAGAGACTTTCAGCTCTGTTTGTTGAATTGTTCAGGGCTTTGTTAATCTATTTATAGCACCCTGCCCAACACAAAACTCTGGCTGATTTTAACATATGTGGCGGAGAACTTGTCAGGAGTTATCAGGCTGGTAACAGAAGAATAGCAGCTACGGGACATAGTGCTTTGAAGAGAGATAACAAAACACTGCAGATAAATGTGTCCAGCTCAAATTTCATGAATCAGGTTTACATCAACTTTTAGGATTTTGAGAAGATCTGTAAAGAAGAGTGAACCAAAATCCCTCTTTAGATGTGTGCAAACCCGGTCACTAATTACAAGGATTGTCTTACCTCTGTGCTTGCCAACAAGGGTTTATCCACTAAGTACTAAGTCATGCTTGGCTTGGGGATCAAATACATATTTTACTCACTGAACTGCAACTCAATTTATAACATTTGTGTCATTATTTTCCCCACTGTATATAAAATCGGTCTTCCGCACTGTAATCTCCGTAGGCAACACTTTAAAAGCCTTTACAGTTACCAGTTTAGAGTTAAACAAGAGTTCTGGTGCTAGAATTATTGCTCTCGCTATAGTGTTCACGGCGATACCTCATGATTGGTGGAAACACCATTTACAACCTATGTATGCGTTTACCTTTGTGTGTGAGCTTGAGAGGGATGGGGTACTTTACGCTTTTTTAATTATATTATTTATTATATATATATATATATATATATATATATATATATATAGGGCTTTTTTTCTCAAACAATGGGTGCTGGAACTCAACCACGACCCCCCAAAACCCCTCCACCCACACACCCTCAAATCACATCAAATAGTGGGTGTGGTCAGTCAAATTTCACAAACAGTAGGAGGGTCTTAAAGGGGCATTAAATACCAGGATTGCTTTACATACAGTGTGCAGAGCTGTCACTTGTAAACACAGAAACTGGACTTCTGTGTTTACAAATGATTGTGGTGAGCAGCCCCCCCAAGGGTCTATATATATATATATATATATACATACCGTATCTCACAAAGGTGATTACACCCCTCACATTTTTGTAAATATTTTATTATATCTTTTCATGTGACAACACTGAAGAAATCACACTTTGCTACAATGTAGTAGTGAGTGTACAGCTTGTACACTCATTTGCTGTCCCCTTAAAATATCTCAACACACAGCCATTAATGTCTAAACCGCTGGCAACAAAAGTGAGTACACTCCTAAGTGAAAATGTCCAAATTGGGCCCAATTATAGCCATTTTCCCTCCCAGTGTCACGTGACTCGTTAGTATTACAAGGTCTCAGGTGTGGGGAGCAGCTGTGTTAAATTTGGTGTTATCGCTCCCACTCTTTCATATTGGTCACTGGAAATTCAACATGGCACCTCATGAGGATCTGAGAAAAAGAATTGTTGTTCTACATAAAGATGGCCTAGGCTATAAGAAGATTGCCAAGACCTTGTAACTGAGCTGCAGCACAGTGGCTAAGACTATACAGTGGTTTAACAGGACAGGTTCCACTCAGAACAGGCCTCTCCATGGTCGACCAAAGAAGTTGAGTGCACATGCTCAGCGTTATATCCAGAGGTTGCCATTGCGAAATAGACATGTGAGTGCTGCCAGCATTGCTGCAGAGGTTGAAGGGGTGGGGGGTCAGCCTGTCAGTGCTCAGACCATACGCCGCACACTGCATCAAATTGGTTTGCATAGCTGTCATCCCAGAAGGAAGCCTCTTCTAAAGATGATGCACAAGACAAGCAGACTAAGGACATAGATTACTGGAATGTCCTGTGGTCTGATAAGACCAAGATAAACTTATTTGGTTCAGATGGTGGCAAGCGTGTGTGGCAGCAACCAGGTGAGGAGTACAAAGACAAGTGTGTCTTGTCTACAGTCAAGCATGGTGGTGGGAGTGTCATGGTCTGGGGCTGCATGAGTGCTGCTGGCTCTCGGGAGCTACAGTTCATTGAGGGAACCATGAATGCCAAGATGTACTGTGACATAAGGAAGCAGAGCATGATCCCCTCCCTTCGGAGACTGGGCCGCAGGGCAGTATTCCAACATGATAACGACCCCAAACACACCTCCAAGACGACCATGGCCTTGCTAAGGAAGCTGAGGGTAAAGGTGATGGACTGGCCAAGCATGTCTCCAGACCTAAACCCTATTGAGCATCTGTGGGGCATTCTCAAACAGACAGGTGGAGGAACGCAAGGTCTCTAACATCCACCAGCTCAGTGATTTCGTCATGGAGGAGTGGAAGAGGACTCCAGTGACAACCTATGAAGCTCTGGCGAACTCCATGCCCAAGATGGTTAAGGCAGTGCTGGAAAAAAATTGGTGGCCACACAAAATATTGACACTTTGGGCCCAATTTGGACATTTTCACTTAGAGGTGTACTCACTTTTGTTGCCAGCGTTTTAGACATTAATGGCTGTGTGTTGAGTTATTTTGAGAGGACAGCGAGTTTACACTGTTATACAAGCTGTACACTCACTACTTTATATTGTAGCAAAGTGTAATTTCTTCAGTGTTGTCATGTGAAAAGATATAATAAAATATTTAAAAAAATGTGAGGGGTGTACTCACTTTTGTGAGATACTGTATGTATATGTGTATATGTATATATATATATATATATATATATATATATATATTTATATATTTATATTTATATTTATTTTTATTTTTTTTTACACTGTCTCTTTACATTTTTTTTTTTGATCACTTTTATTTTTGTCACAAAGGATGAACAACATCCCTTGTGATAGCATGGGCAGTGACCGGTTCCCCCTGCTCAGCGGGGATCTCTCCGCTGATTCCCACAGAACAGGCGGATGACAGGTCTGTGTCAGCTCCACTATGCAGAGCGGACACAGACACAGCTCGCTGTTCTCTATGGGGCGGTCTATTGGAAACGGACTGCCTGTCCGTTTCCATTTGGCTGTCATCCGATCCTCTGGACGAACGGCAAACGTATCCCCATCCACCTGTTTTAAGCGCACCGGGTCAGATGCCGATGGGTGTTTCAGGGGACACATGTCCGCTGCTCAATAAAGAACAATGGGTGATCTGATCGGGTCCGCCTGAAAAACAGACAGATGGACTCTCCTCTACTCTTAAAAGCATCTGATCAAACTGATATAGGTTTGCCTGGTTGTGGGTTAGAGAAGATGGCGCAGTTCGGAAGTACGATGGCGGATTGGAAGATGTACGCTCAGGGTGTTGGTTTCAGTTGGAGCGGGGAAAAACCTGTCCTGACTGACACCAGAGTGCGGTATGTACCAAAGGGTAGTCTTGCCCTGTACACGGCTGGAGGGTATGAGGCCTTGGGACTGATCTGTGGGAAATGTTCTGGTCTGGCCACATACCAGAGGCCTTGGATCATCTGCGGACGTTGCAGGGAACACCTGCTTGAGGTAGTCTCACCAGGTCAACCTCTGAGGTTACTGCAGACAGATTGGGACAAGAATGTCACTATCCCGGCCTGGAGTGATATCAAGAGTCACCCGAGTTGTGCAGGAAACTGCTCTCCCTGTCTCAACGGCTTTCCCAGGACTCAGCACACTAGTCGCTCCTCGAGGCCGCGGTCGGACCCATCTGCTCGCGTTGATGTCGGAGTCACTGGGGAAAGAGTACCGGAGTCGGGTAAGCCTGCAAGAGGTGAAAGCAGTGTGCCTGTAGGGGAGGTCATACCTGTGGCCATTAGGGGGAAAATAAAACACGGTTGTGCCGGTAAAGCCAGTGCCAAACACAACTATCTCCCGGCCGAAGAGTGCTCCACCATAACCAATTCAGACATCCCCTCTGATGGATTACTATTATACAGTATTTATATAGCGCCAACAGTTTACGTAGCACTTGAGGGTAGACAGTACAAATACAATACACTTTGATACAGTAGGAATCAGAGGGCCCTGCTCCTTAGAGCTTACAATCTAAGAGGATTATCCAAACTGTTTTCGGATACTGTATCCTGGAAAGGGAAGTGGAGTGACAGTGATGAGGAGCACATGTGTGACATAGAAGAGGATGAAGTTCCCTCTGCTACTGCCGCTAGTGTTAAAATTGAGCTGTCTGCCAATGCAGCTTCATTGGGATGCATTACTAAATCTTTTGAGAAGGATCAGTGGGCTCGATGGGTCCCCAAAGCTCGCCATACCAAGCAAACGCCCATGAATTCTGATTGCAAGCCAGATGTTGTTGCTGGGTACCCGGTTCAGCATGCTCCAGACACATGGGTTCTACCCGGGTATGGAGACCCTAAGACCCTGCCCAGGCTGTCCAAGGTGCAGCAAATCATCATAAAGAAAGTGGCTGAGGAATATGGGTACCTGTATCCCTACATCCCATCTCACCTAGAAGAGGAAATTCTGGATAAAGAGACCCAATGGGTAGATGAAGCTGTGCACAGTTTCCTCCGGATCCCTCTACAGGTAGAATTTCTGAAGCTGTCACCAAAAGTTGCTGAGATATATTTCAGTATTGCACACCTGGGGCTACGACCGTAAAATTAATCTGGACAGTGTGATTATTCGTAGGCCAGGCAAGAAGGACATTAAACACTTCATTACTACAGTAAATACAAAAGAAGAAGATTTGAAGTTGCCAGATCCCAGATTCTACTGGTAAATTCTATGTATCTGTTCACTAAACCCTTGGATTACAAATGTGTGCTGTGTGGAGTCAAGGATGCTATGCTGGAAGCCACTTCACTTTTGTAGAAAATGTTATTGCTAGTGGAGAACATTCTTTCTGGCTGTACTGCTGAGCTTGTGCTGGACTGAATGCTGCCAGCAGATACAGAGAGTGTCCACTTGAGTCATGCTGGCCAGTGCTCTGAAAATTGCCAGTGTGTCTCCCTTTGAAAAGTAATCTGCTGATGTGACGTTCAGCAGGTTTGCTCCTCAACAAATGTGGACAGACTGAGGCTACTATTGCAAGGGGACCTGTGTCCAAGAGTGCGGTCCCTTTTGTCCCCGGAGTTACCCTTTAAAAGAAGAAGGGGAACTGCTGGGAAATATTGTTTCGCCCCACATGAAACAACTTTAGTGGATTGTGAAACGTCAAGAACATTGGGGTGTTTAGCTAGTTAGGTAGAATGAGCTGTAACAAAGGGGCAAATTCTCACCCTACTTTTGAATGAAGGACTGATCAATGTACCAGGACTGTTCTTATGTTGGTCACCAGGTGGCGTGATCGGTGCCGACTTGAGTGAGCCTTTATTCATGTTATAATAAAATATGCTAAGGAAAGTTTCTAGATTAGTTGTGGCAGGACAGACGAGGATGGGACCCACACTGCTATGCTGTTCTTGGCAGAGGACAATTAACAACTTCTTAAAGTTCACTTATGTAAATATTACACTGTATTATCATAGGGATAGGATGCATTTGCATTGTTGTTTATTTTATTTTAGGTGTTCCAACGTGTCTTCCTTGGACAAGGAGAGACAGTGACCCGACATGAATAATAATGCTAAATTATTCATGCCCTTTATTACTATATATATTAGATAGATAGTTAGGATATAAGGCTATTGTTGATATGTTTCCCTTAACCAGTTGGGTGGTACACCACATGTTAAACTATAAATATAATGCCTGTTATCTACCCTGTGTGAACCACCATTCGCTCATGTATGTGTTACGTATGTTTATTTCTTGTTATATGGTATGCGCATCACTTGTTGTTATTATTCCTTTCCTGTTTTCCCACCCATCCCAGTTTTTGCCAGGACATTCACTCTCTGGATGAGAGACATAGTTTTGTAGGCAGGGGGAGGATGTAGCACCCTGATGTTTAGGCAGGGTTGCTAGTAACTTTACCTGCCAGGTATAGTTGCCTTGGCCAATTGATAGGAGATCAATTGATTCCCCCTAATTTTGGAATTGCTGCACTTCTATCCTCTGTCACTAGATGGCTGGGTATCTGGTGGTATTATATAAGACAAGGGCATTGCAAGGACAGATTAGGAATAGATGGGGTATCTCAGCCAATGGGCAGGGATCTTCTTGGGTCCCTTAGCCTGCTGGGAGAGCCTATTTATTTGGGTGAGGTCAGGTGATCGAGTTCTGTGCCACCTGGACAGCTGTCTGGGTGGACGTGTGTTGTGCTGTCCCGGGCTGCTATGCCAGAGCCTGAGGCCTATCCTGGGGACATCTAGTTGCTAGGCTGTCTGAGGGCCTATCCGGAAGCAAGAGAGAGCAGCGTAGGGTTGGGACGGTGGCTTGCAGTCCATCCAGAAGTGACGGTTCTGCCGGCCGGAGAACCTGTCGTGGTCAGAGGTAAAGGGGGAGCTGCTGCCACTAAGGGACCATCCACCTTGTTGCCAGGGACCACTATGAGTAGCTGAAGCAAGTACCAGAGCAGTATTCTCAAGTCAAGCCAGTGACCCAGCCAGTGGAGGTGATGCTTGCAGAGCAGCCTTGTGTGTCAAGCTAGGGACAGAGCAGGTCCGTGGGGTGACGCTTGAGAAGTATCTTGGATGCCAAGCTAGGGACCCAGTAGGGATGCGGGGTTGACGCTTGAGGAAGATACTGAGTGAGAAGGTTGGAAGAGCTTGGGAGATCCAGTGGCAGTGGATGAGCAAGTCTAGTGAGAGAGACTGGGAGCTCAGCTAAGTGAAGATCTACAATAGGAGATTGTAGAGGCAGTGAAAGAGTCCATTGTAAACTTTGTTAGGAACTGTTCAAGATTGTTGCCATAGGAGACAGCGGGTCTACACATGCAGATGTGGTGTCCGGCTGGGTGCCTTTCCCTGCATGGCTGTCTACCTATAGAAGTCTCAGAGTCTGCCAATTAACATTGCAACTACTAAAGGGTGTCCTGGACCTAAACCCTCTCTCCCACAGTTCTGTTTAATAGACAATAAATCTCTTTGCATTCAAGAAGTGTCTGGCGCCCATGAATCTACTTTGCATCACACCCACCATGCCTCGTAACTCACTCTACACAGAAGGATATTAGCTATCCCTAACTCTGGAGGTTCTCATTAGACCAAAGTGGACCCGGGACTTGGCTACACAGTAAACAGGACAAATAGAGAGGGCACACAGGAAGCAATAAAACCTGAGAGGTGTTCTAATCCCTTGCCACCCCTCCCAGAACTATGTCTTGTGTGTGCTCCCGGGGGTGCGCAGTAGCGTAATCCTGTGACTGCTGTGTCCACCAGACACAGCAGATCATCAAACTGAGTACCAAGCAGCAGTGCTCTGTCCTGGTACCATGTGATTACTGTGACCAATTACAGTGATCACATGTCCAATAGTAAAAATGGCTGCCATTCATACAGCCATTGAGAACTACTGTGATTTCTGTGATTGGTCACAGTGATCACATGGTACAGGACCCAGCAGACTTCCTGCACCATGTAATAGCTGTAGCCAATCACAGCTCTCACAGTAATTCTCAATGACTGTATGAATGCTACCAAGGACTGTCAGAAATGATTGCTTATGCAACCTTCAAGGCTGTATAAAGCCTACCGCACATTATATGTTTTTTTTCCTTCAACCCAGCATGCTGAAGGAAAAATAACCAGGACACACTGATCAGTGATTGCAGCCATTGGCTATACAACAAAAAATAAACCTCATTGCTGATTAAAAACCACTAAATAAAGCTCTATCTGTCTCAAAAAATGATAAAAATTTCACTTGGGTACAGTGTTGCATGACTGAGTAATTGTCTTTCAAATTGTGAGACCACTGAAATCTGAACATTGGACTGGGCAGGAAGGGGGTAAAAGTGCCCGGTATTGAAGTGGCTAAAGCTAAAAGTAAATTGAGAGTTAGCGACCACCCCACCCCACCCCACTACTCTCTCTGCTTACTTTGATGGCGCACAGGAGCTTCATGAGAGGATAATGAGCTATAATGTCAGTGAGAGCTGCAGATTACAAAGATTGAAAGTTACTTTTGAAATGATTTTACCATGCTAAAGCTTGCATAATATATTAGTGTTTGGGTTTAAATATACAACTAAATGTTCCTGACGCATAGAGAATTGTGGCAATTGTCTTCTTTCTTATGTTAGTTGAATGCAGTTCCATGGATTTGAGATGTGGCGATGGAAAATGTGTATCTCTGCAATGGGCTTGTGATGGATGGCAGGACTGCTCTGATGGAAGAGATGAACTGGACTGTCCCAAGATACCTGATCCTGAATCAGGTAAATTTTCATACTCTGGCAATCAGTTAGTTACCGTATGTTGATTTCAGAACACACATTTGTTTCTGATATTTCTAATAAAAGGCTATAATTAACTTTGTTTCTTATTTTTTCTTTTGCCCTAGAGAACCCATGTCGCCCACTGAATGTTCCATTATGTCAAGGTCTATCTTATTCTCTCACAGTGTTTCCTAATCTCTGGGTGTCTCTTCTAGAACAACCAGCTGCCAGTGAGCTGCTCAAAGGATATAAGGTAGTGTGGTTGCCATTTTTAAATTTAACTAAATATTAGTTGAAACTTTGTATACAGATGAGCAAAAAATAGAAAATCCACTGCACTGGCTATTCAGCAGAATTGGCGCCATTATTTTACATATTACTGAACTAGTAAAAACTTACCAGTACCCAGTATCTGTATGAAGAATGTATTGTCTGACAAGATCACAAGAAGATAAACAAACTCATCAAGGAGACAAAAACAGTACAGTCCAATGTAGTGTGATTCACGTTTCAGGTTTACAAGGGGTGTTTAGGTCTAGTTTCTGGTGGGCCAGAAGCCATTTTTTTTAGCTTACATCGTCCCTTGTGATTGGATTTGGGCTATTCTAGGGGGTTATTCTATTGAGTTATTCTATTCAATAAAATGGCTTGGGGTAAAACAGGGTTAGAACATTTCTAGAGGTCAATAAATGATGGAAGGTTGATGGAGGTCAGATAATAATTTAAGCTCTTCATAGAACGCTGTGCCAGCCTGTAGTATTGAAGGTAAGCTGGCTAGCAGCAAGGCAGTGTCACTTTGGGATGGATGGCAAGAGTAGCCTTGAGTTGTATCAGCTCTGTGTTGTCACTGGACTTGTTTTTCAGCATTTTTTGCATTGTGTGTCTATGACCCTTCAACTTCCCTCTTCCCTGAACGATATACTCAAATGCTCACTTCTGATACTAAGGATACTCCCTCATCTCTTTTGCCGTGTACACACGAGCAGACTTTCGACGGACTGAACTCCGAAGGACTTTTTGACGGACTTTCGACAAAGTTCCGACGCAATGGACTTGCCTACACAGGATCACACTAAAGTCCGACTGATTTGAATGTGATGAAGTACAACCGGACTAGAATAAGGAAGTTTATATCCAGTAGCCAATAGCTGCCCTTGCGTCGTCATTCGGACTAGCATACAGACAAACGGATTTTTCGACCGGACTCAGTCGAAAAGATTTGAAACATGTTCTATTTCTAAAGTCCGTCTGATTTTTCGAAAGGAAAGGTCCGATGAAGCCCACACACGATCGAATTGTCCGGCGGATTTGTTCCGTCGGACCTTTGCTGTCGAAAAGTCCGGTCGGGTGTACACGGCATTAGAGAACCTGTGAGTACACCCACCTAAAACTCTGTTAGAGAGGTAGTGATTACACCCATCCCAAATGCTGTTGGAGGGCCAGTTAGTGCTGTACACCTTCTTCAAAACTCTAGAGCTAGTGAGTACACCCATAGCGAAAAGAGTGCTGCCAAAGAACTGATTGCTGTGCATTTACTAAACTGTCAGCATTGTAACCATAATGGCAGCTGCTGGAAGTTTTGCCACTATTATTAGGAATATTTAAAACTTGGATTTATAGCTTCATTTACTATTGAAACACTGTCTTATGCAAATGGTATGTGTAAAGAACTTCATTGATGATGGCATGGGTGTCCGCAGAACTTTTTTCGGGGGGGGGCATCATTTTAGGGTCACCCATGCACCGCGCCTTTTTGACAATGTCATTATCACATTATCATGGTCAGAGACTGCAGACATAGTACAGTCCCTAGGATAAGTAATAGATAATGGCCAACAGGAACAGGCCCTCTTACCAGACCCAGAGAAACTACAGCACCGTCTGGCTGGACGATCGCTCACTCTGGGTTCCCCGGGGGCGACTCTGGTCAGTAGTGTAGCATTTCTGTGCCCTGGTAATGGCTCAGTCTTTCTCTTTCTGGTGGCGCTGGGCAGTGTGGCTCTCTCTGGTGGCACTGGGCAGCGTAACTGTCCCTCTGGTGGTGCTGGGCAGCTTGGCTCTCTCTCTGGCTTCTGCCCAGCACACTCTTTGTTCTTTGTCCTGTAGCACTCTCTCCCTCAGCTTTTTTCCAGGCTGCAGTCTCTCAATCTCTCTTGATCAAGCTGTAACCTCCTCCTTGTGGAAAATGGGGCTGCCAATCTTTGAGACTACATGTCCCATGATGTTCTCCTCTCCTAGTCTCCTTTGATTGGCCCTCAGCTATGGCCAATAGGGAAGGAACGGAGCAGGCAGGAAGCTGGGCAGGGAACTGGTGAGAGCCGCCATCTCTTCTCCCTGACAGGAGAAAGGGGGATGGCGAGCGGGGGAAATCTCTGACAGCCCGCTGCTCGCCTTTCTCCTGTCACAGCGCCGCTGAGTTCTCTGCTGGACTGAGCAGGGAACAGAGCCAATGTCACACTACACTGATGGTGGGCTTGCCAGTACCTTGATGGTGTCACCCCACTGGTGGGTGGCACCCGGATGCGGGCTGCCCGCACTCCGATAGCGACGCAACTGTGCTGAATTTAAGGTCCGATCCCTGACCCCCTTGCCCTACCTGCGGACGCCCATGGATGGTGGTACGAAACCTTCTATCTAACTAGATTTTTTCTTAGAAATGTTTTGAGGTCAATGTACAATTTAATGATTTGTTAAAGCGTACCTTCACCCCAAATCTCCTCTTGTCCTGCTTTTTCCCCTTCCCACTCATTAAATTGTATATATATTTTTATTATATTATTTTAAACATTTAATGTTCTGCAATGGTCATCAGCTCCCTCCCAGATTCTGCGTGTGCGCAGATATGCTGCAAGGCTTCAGGTCTCGACAGCCCTGTTGCACATCTGGACACACATGAGTTTCCCTGTGCATGTGCAAAGACGGGGTAGTTTTGTCAGTTCCATGCTACCCATCTTTGCGCATGTGCTGAAAATACCCTGCGCAGGTTCGGATGTGCCAAAGGGATCTGCCAGAACCAGACAGCCAGGCAGAGCCTTTAGCATATCTGCACATGTGCCATAATGGTGGCATAAGAGGGGGAGGGAGGGAGCCACAAAAAACAGGGACTGAAGCTCCACTTTCTGATGTTGATGAGCTGAAGAGTTTGGTGACCCCTGATCTAAACTGGTAGAGCAGTTGTGCACAACTTAGAAAATGTCCAGAGTGCACAGTAATTTTGTTTTCATAAATTTGTGTTTCCCTAGAGCATTGTAAAATGCATGTGCACTGATTTGCATGTGTTGTAGTGGTATTATTTTTGAACAGCACCCCAACACACTAGTTACACCAGTGGGCTATGCATCTGCACTGCAGAGCACCATAATACACATTTTGTGTGTTGCGGTTTGTTGCATTAAAAAATGCATGAATTCCTACAGCTTTAGTCACATCACTTACCTGTGATAAAGTATGTCCCCATTGTGCAGGCAGCTGGGTCCTGGAGAAATTTTCACTTCAGGGATACCTGTCCTCTTCCTGTCTCTGAACCTCAGACACTGCAGTAGTTAACAGCCTCAGGTCTTCAGGAAGAACAGCATTATAGATGATTCAATGGAGACACTCCCCCTCCTCCTCCATTTTAATTTAAATAAATTTGAAATAATGCTAGGTTCACACCTTAGTGTTTTTGCGACCCACGTTTGCGCAGACACGACAGCCCATTCAAATTAATGTGCTTCCAAGCCTGCTTCTTTCCCGCAGAAAAAGGTGAATATCCTTTTTTCAAAATGCGACCCGCAGGGAAATCGCATGGTCATTTTGACTATGCGATTTCCCTGCGGTTTGTGCATCTGCTTGTGGTTGCAGTTCCTGGACCTGCGGGTGGTTTTAATTAATAAATTTTAATTGTCTGTCCCAGGCTCAAAGTTAAGTTATTGAACAGATGATTGCACTGTGCACAGGATGACCATAACGATTTTGCCCCCAGAGCGCAAGCTACAATAGTGAACAGTAAGAACCACAGAAGGGGACATACTCTCCACTTTGCTAGGACCCTCAGCTCAGAGCACTAATGCTACACAAACCAAGGGGGTGAACCAATGTGAGCAGTGGTGTTGTTAGATGGGTGCGGGGGGTGCGGGCCAGAGCGGTGACACCCGTAGGCAATGGCACGCACTGCTAACACTGCCCGCTGCCCTGATCTGTGCCTCAGGTCTTGTGCTGTGTCCCTCAGCGCAGCGGACTGAAGCCGCACAAGAGGAGGAGGAGCCCGAGGGACACACACGGCTGTGTGTATCGTCCGCGCTGTTCTGAGGTCTGTAAACTTTATGTATATGTGGGTGGACATGTGCAGGGGGTGTCTATACTAATGGGGGGTCTGCACTGAGGGGGGACTCTATACTAATGGGGGGTCTGCACTGAGGGGGATTCTATACTAATGGGGGCTCTGCACTGAGGGGGGATTCTATACTAATGGGGGGTCTGCACTGAGGGGGGATTCTATACTAATGGGGGCTCTGCACTGAGGGGAATTCTATACTAATGGGGGGTCTGCACTGAGGGGGGATTCTATACTAATGGGGGTTGGCACTGAGGGGGGAATTTTATACTGATGGGGGTCTGCACTGAGGGGGGATTCTATACTAATAGGGGGTCTGCACTGAGGGGGGTTCTATACTAATGGGGGTTGGCACTGAGGGGGGATTTTATACTGATGGGGTCTGCACTGAGGGGGAATCCTATACTGCTGAGGGAGTCTGCACTGAGGGGGGATTCTATACTAATGGGGGGGTCTACACTGAGAGGGGGATTCCATACCGATGGGGGTCAGCACTGAGGGGGGGTCTGCACTGAGGTGGGAGGTTGATACTGCAGACTTTGCACTGGGGAAGGGTGTCTGTACTGATGGGGGGGTCTGCAATAAGGGAAGGGAGTCTGTACTGAGGGGGGTCTATACTGAGGAAAGGGGGTCTGCACTGAGCGGTGGTCTGTACTGATGGAGGGGGGTCTGTACTGAGGGAGGGGAGTCTGTACTTGGCAGCACAGTGGTGTAGTGGGTAGCACTCTCACCTAGCACTAAAAAGGGTTGCTGGTTCGTATCCCAACCATGACACTACCTGCCTGGAGTTTGCATGTTCTCCCTGTGCCTGCGTGGGTTTCCTCCGGGTACTCCGGTTTACTCCCACACTCCAAAGACATGCTGGTAGGTCAATTGGCTTCTGTCCAAAATTGGCCCTAGTATATAAATGTGAGTTGGGGACCTTGGATTGTGGGCTCCTTGAGGGTAGGGACCAATGTGAGTGTGCAATGTGTGTGTGGAGTGCTGCGTAAATTGACAGTGCTATATGGGTACCTTAAATAAATAGGGATAATTGTAGACACGCACCCACACTCACTCAGGTTGAACGGGATGGACTGGTGTCTTTATTCAACCTTACTAACTATGTAACTATGTACTTAGTGGGAAGGTCTATATTGATGGGACGGGGGCTATATTGATGGAGTGGGGTCTGTAGTTAGTGGAGGGGGGGTCTGTACTGAGGTAGTTGGTGGAGGAGGGGGTGACACCAATTTTTTCGGCACAGGGTGACACCAACCCTAGTGACGCCACTGAGTGTGAGGGCACCTTTAGGGAAGCTTGAAAGTTGGATGCATGGAGTTATAGCCTCATGCACTCCTTGCACTCATTGGCTGCTGGCTGTCCTGCTCTTGGGGCATCACACAGAGCAGAGGAATGATTATAGCTGGGCTGAGGGTAAGAACTGCCTATGAGCAGCTACAGATTCTACTGACATATGGCACCTTCTTGAGTGATCAGCATCAGAAGCCCAGGATCTGATCGAGTTAGCTCAGGGGCTTAGTGCTGGACTGCAGCTATTCCTGACAGCCAGCGGTTCCAGCACAAAGCCTGGTGGACCTGCTGTCATTCAGCATGCAGTCTTCTGTGCTCCTGACCTGTGTGTGGCAGCAAATAACCATTTTACCATTTTAGTAGAGAGCAGCTGGGTGAGTACTGATGATGGGTCTGGCTTTGTGAAGGCTGTAAGCCCTTGTTATGTTTCTTCAGATTATTACATCAATTTTATCAACTGTCAAACACTTTAAAACAGTACAAATTCCAAACACTTCTCAAAGTAGTCCAGCAAGTTAGAATGCACCTATGCATATCCATGAACAGATTGCACTCTAAAGCCAAACCTCCCTAAAGGGTGTATTCAAACAGCATGTAATGGCCTTATTTATCTGGGGAAATAAATGACATGTGGACAGACGTCTATCTTTGCAAACTCTCCAATCAGTTTGTAGGCAGGTGCAGTTTATTTCCTCCACTGCAGGTGGCGCTTAACCAGGGCCGTCTTTAGCGCAGGGCAAACGGGGCACTTGCCCTGGGCCCAATCTTTGTTGGGGGGCCCGCGCTAGCCGTGAATTGGGGCCCCGATGACAGCTTTGCAGAGCGCACAGAGGACACGGGAGGATGTATTCCTCGCTAGCCAGCTGAGAGGGGGCGGGGCCGGGAGCTCCACTGACGCTCTGACCCCACCCACGTGCAGCCTGTGTACTCGGAAAAGACCTTCTGTAGTGAGAGCCAGTGATCGGAGTGGGAGTGTCAGTGGAGCTTCCGGCCGCAGCTCCAATGACACTCCCACTCTGATCACTGGCTCTCACTACAGGCGCTCTATTCCCAGTACACAGGCTGCACGTGGGTCAGTGGAGCTCCCGGCCCCGCCCCTCTCAGCTGGCTAGCGCGGAATACATCCTCCCATGTCCTCTGTGCGCTCTGCAAAGCTGTCATCGGGGCGACCATTCACGGGTGATGTGGGTCCAGGGCCCACCCAACAAAGCATCAGTGGAGCTCCCAGCTGCTTTAGTGAGAGCAGAGAGTGGAAGCCACGCCCACACACCTAAATGTATGTAGTGAGAATGTAGAATTCCTGACTGTTTAAACCCTGAGCTGTGTTATTTAACTGTAAAGCTGTGCATTGCTGAAAGTTCTCTGACCATCCCCTGTATAATGTCTGCAGTCTCTGAGTGTCTCCTGCAGTATGTCCGCAGTCTCTGATTGTCTCCTGCAGTATGTCCGCAGTCTCTGATTGTCTCCTGCAGTATGTCCGCAGTCTCTGGTAATCTCCTGCAGTATGTCCGCAGTCTCTGGTAATCTCCTGCAGTATTTCCGCAGTCTCTGATTGTCTCCTGCAGTATGTCCCCAGTCTCTGGTAATCTCCTGCAGTATGTCCACAGTCTCTGATTGTCTCCTGCAGTATGTCCACAGTCTCTGATTGTCTCCTGTAGTATGTCCGCAGTCTCTGGTAATCTCCTGCAGTATGTCCGCAGTCTCTGGTAATCTCCTGCAGTATGTCCACAGTCTCTGGTAATCTCCTGCAGTATGTCCCCAGTCTCTGGTAATCTCCTGCAGTATGTCCACAGTCTCTGATTGTCTCCTGCAGTATGTCCGCAGTCTCTGATTGTCTCCAGCAGTATGTCCGCAGTCTCTGGTAATCTCCTGCAGTATGTCCACAGTCTCTGATTGTCTCCTGCAGTATGTCCGCAGTCTCTGGTAATCTCCTGCAGTATGTCCGCAGTCTCTGATTGTCTCCTGCAGTATGTCCGCAGTCTCTGATTGTCTCCTGCGGTATGTCCACAGTCTCTGATTGTCTCCTGCGGTATGTACACAGTCTCTGATTGTCTCCTGCGGTATGTACACAGTCTCTGATTGTCTCCTGCAGTATGTACACAGTCTCTGATTGTCTCCTGCGGTATGTACACAGTCTCTGATTGTCTCCTGCAGTATGTACACAGTCTCTGATAGTCTCCTGCAGTATGTCCACAGTCTCTGGTAATCTCCTGTAGTATGTGTATTAATGTGCCCCTTTACTTGCTCAATTATTTGGGATTGCTCCACTGCTCAGTGAGAGGTAATGATGTGCATGAACCTCTAGCAACCAATCAGCAAACAGTAGTGATCTGCTTTAATCTCTAGCAACCAATCAGTAAGTGCTAATGATGTGCTGTAACCCCTAGCAACCAATTAGTGAGCGCTAATAATGTACATTAACCTCTAGCAACCAATCGGCAAGCAGAAATTATGTGTTGAAACCTCTAGAAACCAGCCATTGAGCAGTAATGATAGGCTGTAACCTCTGGCAAACAATTGCAATCGCTGCGTGATCTGCTGCAGTAAACTGATTTTGCGTCTACCTGCTATTTTTTGTATGTCTCAGAATGGAGGGGGGCCCCCAAGAAAATGTTTGCCCAGGGCCCAATCAAAATTAAAGATGGCCCTGCGCTTAACCCTAGTTGCTCTGCAGCTGGAGAGGAATTCATGAGGAACATGGTTCCTCTATGGTTTCTTGGGTCACTGGGGAAGCAATCCAGTTGGATGCTGTTGCCCCATGTGACTCTGGCAGCCATCTTCGGTCAGGCTCTGGCTCCCAGGTTTGGAATGCATTTGTGAGTTGGTAGAGTAGGGACAGTTACCCTGCATGTTAGGGGTAGTATTAGTTAACCTCCTTAGTAAGAGCTGGAAGGTAGATTTGTTGTACGTTTTTTTTTTCCCCTTGAGTATCAAATAAGCTATATGTAGAAGGTCTAGAGGAATCCTAATTGCTTTTCTATGGTCTAAACCAGGGATGTGCAATTAGCGCTCCTCTGGCTGTTGCAGAACAACAAGTCCCATGAGGAATAGCAAGACTCTGACAGCCACAAGCATGACACCCAGAGGCAGAGGCATGATGGGACTTGTAGTTTTGCAACATCACGAGTTCCACTAATTGCATATCCCTGGTCTAAACAATGCCAGTTTAGTTTTAACAAATCCATTGCTCTGGAATATGAAGATTCTCAGAGAAACAAAAGATCAAGTCAGGTGTGTAGGTTTTTGTTTAGTGAGCAATCCTAAATCTAAGGGCAACTCTAAGATGAAACTGAATGTGTATAGTGTTAGGATTAGCGTTAAGTTTAGGATCTTATTCTGCTTTCATGGAATTGCAATGACAGAAAAGGATAAACCGTTGCAATATTATATCAGAAAGATAAACATTAGCCAGAGAGAGGGCAACTTCCACTTAGAGACTGTTAACATTTTGCAGGTAGAGCCATTGCTGCATAAAGAGAATACACAAGGAAAGCCTGGGTTAAATTCGTAGATCGGAATTTACACTTCCTTACAAATACATGGAGGTAGACATACTTTATGTAAGCCTTGAAGGAAATATTCATTCTTAAATGTTCTTTCCTCGTTTTTGATAACTATATAGTAATTTCATCCAGATGGCCACTAAAGCATTAGCTTGATGGTCACAATGAGTTAGATAAACCGTTCAGTATACACAGCAGTACATGCACAACGAGGAAAATTAATTTTTATAATAACTAACGAGCGGGGGACACTCATAGGGTTTTTTTTTTTAATAGGAAGGTACACCTGTACATTAAAGTGATTATAAACAATTACCTTGTAAAACAACCCATTCAGTTTGAATTAGAAATTAACAGCAAAACATTTGTGTATAGATATAAAAAATCATTATAAATACCTTTTTTCCCTTTTTTATAAATGATCACATTCCCTCTGTTCTTAGCTGGGGGGAAGAGAAACAATAGCACAATGAACTTCCAAGTGAAAGGCAGTGCAGGGGGGGGGGGGGAGCTGTCAGGACAAGTCTGATCATTGGAGGAAAGCAGGCTGAGTTCCCAGCAGAACTAGAGAACTGACAACGGTGTGTTCTGCTTAGTGTGGTCAGTTTCTAATAGGAAAGCAGAGGGACTGGCAGGAACACCAAGCATTTCGCACAAGGGAAACTATACAAAGAAAACAAAATACTTTGTCATACAAGTAAATGGTGCAGCAGTCACATATCGGGAATATAAAATGTTGGGTTTACATATTCTTTAAATCAAGAAGTGCTGGAATGCATATATATATTATGCAGCCTGCTGATCTTAGATACGTTAATTTATGGTTTCCTTTTACATTTTTATTAATTATCCTCATGGAGATCATTTACATTTTAAAATGGTTAAACTATTCTTATTTTCTCCAACAGATTCTTCAGGATCTGCCATGTTTCCCTGCTATGCGCCCATTACTGTGTGCCCTGTTGGTTCCCAGCTGTTCATCTGATGGTGGAGCTTTACAGCCTTGTCGTTCAGTGTGTTTGAATGCAATGAACCTATGCTTGACTCAAATCGAGCAACTTGGCTTCTCATGGCCTTTCAAGTGTGACCATCTACCACCGCGTAGCCAGCAACCAGACTGTGTGATTCCCTGATAAGCTCTAGTATACTGACTGAGTTTAGACTGGCTGTATGTGTGAAATATGAAATCAATAAATGCATATTATTTATCAGCCTGAAGTCTACTTTTTGTCTTAGGTGGCATCTTTTATGAGTAGTTTGGGATGTGTTCCCACCTTGAATAAACACTGCTTACCTCTTGTGGCATTTATAGCATTAGATACGTACATATTGTCTCTGTACTATTTTCCAAAGCACAAAAAGTAATTTAGTACCGTTCTTACCTTACTAAAAATTGGCCATGCGCTCCAGCACTTAGCTGGCTCATACGGTGATGGATCTGAACAAAGTGAGTGTTAAAAAAACAATAGTTTGAAGCAACAGGAGTTTTTTAAGAGAGGTACAAACATAATCACTCAACCATTACATAACATTTCACCGTGGCCTCAAATTTCATCTTCAAGAAAGTTGACATTTAGTTAGAATGTGCATTGGATACTTGAATTTTCATCAAGGGAAAACAGCCACAAACTCCAGATCTATTTTTAAAATGAAAAGGGCGTCCTCTATTTTCACTGGTAAGCTTATAACAAGGGTAGCATTAAAGTGATTGTAAACCTAAATCCTTCTGTAGTGTGTACTTCTCTCAATTCAGAGCACTAATGCTGGCCATACATGTTCAACTCTCTAGTACAATTTTCCTTTTGATTTACCAAAAACCATATAATATGAGGTCAAAACTAAACAACTTTCAATAATATCCAATTAGGCAGGCCCTTGCTCTACATAGTTTAAGTGATTGTACAGGTTCGAGTTTTATTTTCTTAAAATAACAAACATATAATACTTACCTCCACTGTGCAGTTCATATTGCACAGAGTGACCCGAACACCGTCTTCTGGGGTCTCTCGGCGGCTCCTCCCCGCATCATATAACCCCCTAGGAGAAGCGCTGTCCCGGGGGATTACCTTGCGGGGGCTGGCTCCCGAGTCCAGCATTTGGCATCTATAGACACGAATGCCGGACTCGGCCCCGCCCCCGGTGCCCACGTCATTGGATTTGACTGACAGCAGCGGGAGCCAATGGCTGCGCTGCTATCAATCTATCCAATCAAGAGCTGAGAACCCCGGGCAGAGGAAGAGCACATCTCTGCCGGTTGAAATTCCAGGGCTCAGGTAAGTAAAGGGGGGGGGGGGGGCGGTCACTGCCAGGTGTTTTTTCACCTTAATGCATAGGATGCATTAAGGTGAAAAAACATGAGGGTTTACAACCCCTTTAAATCTAAAAGAAAATTGTGCAAGAAAATTGAACATGTATGGCCAGCTTTAGTGTCATTTTTGTCTGCTGCCTCATTCCTCTGCTATCTGTATGAGTCACTTCTGACAAGTTTTCCTGAAGGTAAGAGGTAAAAAGGAAACAGTGGAGGGAACTCCAGCACACAGCCTGTGATTGACAGAATCTGCCCTGTGCCTGTGTGGTGGGTGTGACCATTCCCTTCAATGAGCTTCCATCTTTCCTTACTGAGTGTAACTTCAGCTCCCCACCCCCTGCTTTGTGGAAGCTCAGACAACCTGTATACATTCTGCACTTTGAACTAGCTGTAGAGGGGAGAAGGCCACAGGTAAATAGGTACAACGCATGTTATTTCATCTCTGTGTATCCCCTGAGACTAGTCCCTTCACTGAGTATATGTAAGGGTTTACAACCACTTTAACCACTTGCTGACCAGGCCTTTTCTGGAACTTTTTGTTTACAAGTTTAAATTGGTGTCCTTTTTTCGATGGTATTTGATTGCCTCTGTGATTATTATTTTTTGTGATGTAAACGGAAAAAGACCAAAAATTTTGAAATGTTCTACTTTTTGTTATAAAAAAATCCAATAAACTCCTTTTTAGTCATACATTTAGGCCAAAATGTATTCAGCCACATGTCTTTGGTAAAAAAAATTCAATAAGCCTATATTTATTGGTTTGCGCAAAAGTTATAGAGTCTACAAACTAGGGTACATTTTCTGCAATTTATGCAGCTTTTAGTTTATGACTGCCTATGTCATTTCTTGAGGTGCTAAAATGGCAGGGCAGTACAACCCCCTCCCCCACAAATAACCCCATTTTGGAAAGTAGACACCCCAAGGAAATTGCTGAGAGGCATGTTGAGCCCATTGAATATTTTATTTTTTTGTCACAAGCGATTGAAAAATGACAAAAAAACAAAAAACAAAAAGTTGTCACTAAATGATATATTGTTCAAACATGGCATGGATATATGTGGAATTACACCCCAAAATACATTCTGCTGCTTCTCCTGAGTATGGGAATACCACATGTGTGGGACTTTTTGGCAGTTTAACCGCATACAGGACCCCGAAACGCAATCACTGCCTTCAGGCTTTCTAAGGGCGTAAACTTTTGATTTCACTCCTCACTGCCTATTACAGTTTCGGAGGCCATGAAATGCTCAGATAGCACAACAAAGCCCCCCCCCCCAAATGACCCCATTTTGGAAAGTAGACACCCCAAGCTATTTGTTGAGAATCATTTTGAGTATTTTGCAAATCTCGCTTTTTGTCACAAAGTTTTGAAAATTGAAGAAAGAAAAGAAAAAATGTTTTCTTTTCTTTCTTCATTTTCAAAAACAAACGAGAGCTGCAAAGATGATCTTATGCTGAGTATATGGATACCAAACACGACATGCTTTAAAATTGCGCACAAACGTGCAGCAGCGACAAACTACATACATTTTTAAAAGCATTTAAAATATTTTACAGGTTACCACTTTAGATTTACAGAGGAGGTCTACTGCTAAAATTACTGTTCTCGATCTGCCCTTCGCGGTGCTACGCCAGACCGACGCTTGCGTTCGCCTTTGCATGAGAGCAGGGGGGGACAGGGGTGTTTTGTTTTTTGTTTTTAATTATTTATTTTGCTTTTTTATTTTATTTTTTAACCTGTTCCTTTCATTTTCTTTTTTTTTAATCATTTTTATTTGTATCTTAGGGAAAGTAAATATCCCCTATGACAGCAATAGGTAGTGACAGGTACTCTTTTTTAAAAAAATTGGGGTCTATTAAACCCAAGATCTCTCCTCTGCCCTCAAAGCATCTGACCACACCAAGATCGGTGAGATAAAATGCTTTCCCAACGGCACTGTCTATATCCGGCAAAAAAGTCATGAAATGCTCGTCGCTTCCGGTTTCTTAGGCCATAGAGATGATTGGAGCTGTTCTGGTCTCTGAACAGATCTATGGTCAGCTGGCAGAACCACCGGCTGCATTCTCGGGTTCCCTGTTGGTACAGGAGAGCCCGAGAAAACCATGGAAGACAGTGGGGGGGGGTTCCCCTCCACTGCTTGTAAAAGCAGTCTAGAGGCTAATTAGCCACTAGGACTGCTTTTACATGAAAGCCTACCGCTGGCTGAAAAGAATGATACCAGGATGATACCTAAACCTGCAGGCATTACTCTGGTATAACCACTCAAAGTCCAGCAACATACCAGTACATTGCTGGTCCTTGTTGGGCATATTTTGTAATGTTCTTTTTTTCATGCAGCCTGTGGGATGAATGTAAAAAAGAGATTGATTAGTGGAAGAGATTGATCGGTGGAAGAGATTGATCGGCCCACCATTAGAATACCACCCTTCATCCACCCACTTCTAATGATTGGCATACATGCACCATTTTTTTTCTTTTAACTGCGGTGGTGAAATCATCTCCTACAGCGCTGGAGTTGCTGATTTTCGTATCGTAAGAGCAAACGTTGTTGCTGTCTAGATGAATAAATCAGTGCTGCAGCTGAATGGCGTACCTGAAAAGAAAACAATGGTAACGATAAAACATTAACTCAATAGAACAACTTGATTTTTTAACACAATCTGTGCCTAAAAAATATATGCTGAAGCATGGGGGCAATCCACCCCTAATGTTAGAACTAAATCTCTCCTCCACCCCTGCCCCCATGCTTCGGCTTATATACTCTTTTTTTAAACTGTGGTGGTGAAATTACCTCCTACAGCTCTGGAGTCACGGCTTTATGTATCGTGGGAGCAAACGCTGTTGCTGTCAGAATAAATAAACCCACGCTGCAGCTGAATGGTGTACCTGTTAAACAAATGATGGTTAACAATAAAACAAAGTAACTTTACAGTATAACAGTGAGACATACCATACCTGCAAAGCAAATACAATAAAACCTAATACAAAATAAAACATTACAGTTCTAAACTACAGTAACAATATAGAGAGAACAATAGATATAGAAAATAGAGAGCGAACATAAGAGAGAAAAAAATAGAGAGAGAAGAAAAATAAAACCACAACTATTTTTGCCTTTTTAATTTTTTTTGTGTTTATGTGTGTTTTTTCTTTATTTGCACGTTCATATAAACTGTTCCAGATTAGGGTCTCTCAAAATGTGATGGCCATCTCATCTTTCGAGACCCTGTGTAAGTGTGCCCTCGGACTGTGCAATGCTGTACCCTATACTAATACTCCACTAGTGTGTGGTAGCGATCAAAATATTCACCAATGCAAAGACCAGGTTGGTCAGGACTGGAGGGACAATAAAATCGCGTGTCACGTCTATATCCGCATTTTCTGCAGACACAACATCTTCTTTGGGGATTTCTTTGGGTAGGGGTACCATGGAGGACATACAGAGAAAATGCCTCTCATGCAGCTGGCTCACTGCATTTGGATTGGGAAGTTGAACCGCAGCACCGTCTGGAAACAGAAGGGCTGTGATGATCTCTTCCTGGAATTTAAGGAAGGATCCAGTTTGTCCTGAAGCTTTGTATAGCACATTAGCATTCAGCAGAGCCAATTGGAATAAATATACAGACACTCTTTTATACCAGCGTCTGGCCTTACGGGCAATTAGGTTTGGTGCCACCAACTGGTCGTTGAGGTCCACTCCTCCCATGTTAAGGTTGTATTCGTGGACACAGAGGGGTTTCTCTACAACACCAGTCGCCGTTTGAATTTGGATCATCGTGTCTGCGTGAAGGGAGGACAGAATGAAAACATTCTTATTATCCCTCCACTTCACAGTGAGCAAACTATTACATCTCAAGCAGGCTCTCTTCCCTGGCCTAAGATGAGAATCTACAAGCTGCTGGGGTAAGCCCCGGTCATTAGATCGCATGCTGCCACATGCACGAATTCCATGATCAAACAAGTGATTAAAAAATGGCACACTTGTGTAATAATTGGCCACATACAAGGGGTACCCCTTTCCGAATAAGGGTGACTCCAATTCCCACACAATCTTACCAGCGCTTCCTATGTAGTCTGGGCAGTTCTCCGGCTCTACATAACAATCTCTTCCCTCGTAAACCATAAAACTATATTTATAGCCTGTTACCCTATCACAGAGCTTATACATCTTGACCCCATATCTGGCACGATTGCTGGGAAGATACTATTTGAATGACAAGCAGCCAGATAACTTAATCAGGGACTCATCAACGCAGACAACTTGATCAGGAGTAAACAAGGATGCAAACTGCTGGTTAAAGTAATCCAAACGTATATGGCATCAGATACTATTCGAGCCGGCCGGCTCTCTCAAAACAAACGCCCGTTGCTTCCAGGACTGCGTGTTGTATTCAGGTGGCGTCAACACGCCACTCTAACAACTGGATCTCTGCTCCATACGAGAGCCCTGCGGTTCATACACCTCAACAACAGCAGAAGAACCTTGGCAGGGACCACTACTCCATCTTCAGTGCTATCTGTCAGGGTGCCGCTGCTGTCTACAGGTTCATATTCTGAGCCTGAATCTGACAGATGGGTGAGTTCCTCTTCACTATCATCTGTTATGCTCAGAAACGTGTAGGCCTCTTCACAAGTGTACCTTCGATTGGACATTTTAGCCTTTAAATTTACTGGTACAACTAGTGAGACGCACAGGAAAAAAGAGCACCGTCATATCCAGAGGATGTCTTTGAGAAACAGACAAATGACTGCTGCCAGCATTGATGCAGAGGTGGAAGGGGTGGGGGTTCAGCCTGTCAGTGCTCAGACCATACGCCGCACACTGCATCAAATTGGTCTGCATAGCTGTCGTCCCAGAAGGAAGCCTCTTGTAAAGATGATGCACAAGAAAGCCTGCAAACTGTTTGCTGAAGACAAGCAGGCTACGGTCCTGAGGACAGGAGTTAAGAAGCACTGCTTTAGACTGTAGTTCAAGCCTATTCGAAGTAGGATAAGGTTTTCCAGTGAAACTTCATTCTGCTAGAGCTGTTGTTGCATCCTAGACCTTTCAGCATCAGCCTTCTGCTTTGCAAATTTATAAGGCTGCCACATGATCTTCAAATCACATATTTACTAAGTGTTACCGAGTGGACATTCAGGCCTTGGCGGATGTTACTTTTGGCTGCAAAGTGATTCAAGCTACTCATTTACTTGGCTCTGCTCCTTTTTTGTTTTCTTGAGGGTTATCTTGGCTGTATTTGTTGCTGTGTTACCCTACCATTGTTATTGTTTGGGAAAATCCCAGTTATCTTAAAAATCTGCCTGTGTCATATGCTGTATGATCAAGAAGATTGTATTTTTGAATTACCCGTAAAATCCATTTCTTGCAGTACAATACAGGACACAGGTCACCCTCCTCCATGTGGTATTTAATCTCTTGCTACAGAACTTGGGGTTGCTGGGAGCAGGAGGAATCATATAGGGGTCCTCCAATTTTTTTTTTGCCAGTGTCCATACACTTGACTTATAACCTAGTCATCTCTGAATTTGCCGGTGTCCTGTACTGTACTCCAAGAAATGGAATTTACAGCAAGTCAAAAATGTAATTCTCTCATCATTTCTGTCTCTGTGACAGTGGTCACTGTTACAAATAGAGAGGCTGAATTTCCCCAACGGAAACACAAACAGCAAAATAAAAATAAATAAATAATGAAGGCTCTAAACCTTTTTGTTCTATATCTCAAACTGGCTTTACATGCTGGTTTATTGCTGTAACCACTTGCCGCCTGCCATATAGCAATATGATGACGGCAAAGTGGTTTAGTTATCCAGATCGGACGTCATATGACGTGATCAGGATAACTAAAAGGCGCACGCAGCGCGGCGATCAAGTATGCTGTGTGTCAGTCTGACAGAGGCTTCTTAACACGTGATCAGCTGTGACCAATCACAGCTGATCATTGCGTGAATCAGAAAGTGCCAGTAAACAGCTTTCCTCGGTTCACGCTGACAGGGAGAACCGATTGGGGGCTCTCCCTGTCAGAGGGGGGGGGGGGTCTGCGCTGATAATCAGCACATTGATTATCAGTGCACCCCCCATCAGATCTGCCCAATCAACTACCAATAAGTGCCCATCATCTGCCAGCTTGTGCCCCAAAAATAATGCCTGCTAGTGCCCATAAAAGTGGAAATCAATGCCCACAACAGTGCCAATCTGTGCCCATAAAAGTGCCAATCAGTGCCCCATCAGTAATGCCTGTCGGTGCCCTTCAGATGCCACTCATTTATGCCTCTCAGTAGCTCCTTATCAGTGCTGCCTATCAAGTGCTACCTATCTGTGCCCATCAGTGCCACCTATCAGTACCCATCAGTTTTTTTTTTTTTTAAATGTAGATCTTTTTTTGTTTATAGCGCAAAAAATAAAAACCACAGAGGTGATCAAATACCATCAAAAGAAAGCTCTATTTGTGGGAAGAAAATGATAAAAATGTAGTTTGGGTACAGTGTTGCATGACTGCGCAATTGTCATTCAAAGTGCGACAGCGCTGAAAGCCGAATATTGTACTGGGCAGGAGGGGGGAAAGTGCCTAATATTGAAGTGGTTAAATACCCTATTTCTTTTAGTTTGTATTATAGGTACAAGAAGGACACTATTTCTTGGAAAGACAGTTGGCCAGTAGGCTAAAGAATTCTGTGTTACTGTTCACAAACCTATTTTAAGGGAAAGCCACCTGCTAAATTCCTGATGGTTATTAAATAAAAGGCAATAACTTTAAAAAATTTTTTTTTTTAATTCTTTTTTTATTCAGTTTTTAAGCACAAATATAACAACAAGCCACAGTTGTGGCCAACAACCTCCGACTATAACACAGTTGCCGGTGGACAGTTACATACAAAAGCAAAAACAAAAATCAAGCATGAAATTAAATTCCCCCTCCTCCCCCCAAAACAGTAGGACTTTTGCCTAGATATATACAGTTAGGCCCCTTTCACACTGGGACGGTGGGGGCATCGGCGGTACAACAGCGCTTTTTGTAGCGCTGCTGTACCGTCGTTCTTGCAGCGGTATTCGGTTTTAACCCACGCTGGCGGCCGAAAAAGGGTTAAAATCCCTCGTACAGCGCGGCTATAGCCGCGGTATAGCCGCGCTGTCCCATTATACACCGCTCCTTCACCGCTCCAAAAAAGCGGTTTGCAGGACTTTTTTCACCGCCCTGCCTGCGCACCACTTCAGTGTGAAAGTCCTCGGGCTTTCACACTGAAAAAACAGCGGAGGCTGTTTAGGGGCGGTTTGCAGGCGGTATTTTTAGCGCAATACCGCCTGCAAACTGCCCCAGTGTGAAAGGGGTCTTAAAGTTAGCCTCCAAACTGGAGGAAGGCACTAGGTGACACAGCACCTGAATTGTCCGACACCCTGGGCCGTGATGCTGAATAAAGTCTGATATATGGCCCGGCTTCCCCTCCTCCGCCCCAGCAACATGAAGTTCGTAGGAAGAAATAACTCGCCCCCCAATAAAAGTGACCAGTTATCCAATTGCAGAATTACTGATATTCCTCCTATGCGTCAGTCATATACATTTGTTCTTGTAGCATACCACACCAATTTGCAATGGCCACCGATGCCATCCAACCCCCCCTCAAACCTTGTCAAATTTGGTCAGCGCCGCCCTACTCAAATAAGTAGCTTTATAATATGGTACTGCCTTATTGACCAATGCTTTCCAAGATTCCAAGGTTGGGGCTGAGGAGCTTTTCCATGAAAGAATAATCCGCTTTTTGGCATAGAACTGTAATAAGGTAAGAAGAGTTCTAATAGCCCTAGTGGTAGCTAAGGGCTCCACCAGATGCAGTAAGCATACCTCGACCACCATGGGAATCGAGATAGGAGTGACCGACCTGATTCAGCTTGCTACAGCCAGCCAGTATGATTTGACCTGTGGACATTCCCAAAAGATATGCATAAAGTTCGCTAGTGGCGAGGAGCACCTCCAGCAAGAGGATTGTTGATTCCCAAACATTTTAGCAAGTCTAGCTGGGGTCAGATAGATCATGTGCAGGAATTTATAGTGAATTATTCTGTCCCTAGTGGAGACCAGAGTCTGAAATGCAATTCTCCATACATCGTCCCAGTCATCTCTGTCTAACCCTGAGGTTACAGCCTCCCAAGCCTGTCTTCAAGGTTCCAACAGTTTTATCGTTTCCTGAAAGAGGTTCCTATATAAACTGGAAATTTATTTAGATAAAGAGTCACTGCAAGTCAGCAGTTCTAAGTAGCTGGGCTAAAGGTCAAGAGGTTCTCCACCAAACTGGGATTGAAAGGCATGCCTTAGTTGAATGTATCGAAAAAAATGCGTGTTAGGAAGCTCATAATGTAATTTCAAAGCAGCAAATGACATTAGGGTACCATTCGCTACAATGTGGTTTAAAGTCTTAATTCCAAATTTAGTCCACACTACCGGGTCCGGGTAGTCAAAAAAATGTGGTAAATTGGGATTTCTCCACAAGGGGAGATTTGGGGAAAATTTGCCATGACTAGAAGGCCGGAGCCCCTGAGTTGCGGACCATGCCCTGATCACAGAGCGCATGGAGGGCGTCAAAGGGTAAGGGGCCCGTAGACCTCTATAAAGCAAGTGAGATAGCGCTTGATACAAACCCACGCATGCCGCCTCCAACAGCACCCCAGCATCATCTGAAGGGGTAGTCAACCAACGGTGTGCCACCGTTAATTGGCCAGCTAAAAAATATTTATGGAAATTTGGTACTGCTAGGCTTCCCTCCCCCCATGGCTGCTGTAAGATGGTCAATTTAATGTGGGGCATTCCTCCCTGCCACAAAAATGAGGAGATCATACTGTCTATTGACTTAAACATTGCTTTTGGTATCCACACCGGAGAATTTCTAAGGGTATAAAGTAGTAAGGGTAGAATTTTAAATTTGATTAGATGTATCTCCCCAATGAGAGACATTAGGAGATTTTTCCAGGAATGTAGTTTTTTAGAGATAATGCCCAGTAATGGGGACACGTTAAGACTGATGAATTCCGTCACCAAATTCGTAGTTTGAAGACCCAGGTATTTAATTTGCGTTACCCATTGCAAGGGATTACTAGGTTCCAACTGTATAGGCGCCATGTGGGAACACAGCGGAAGTATTGTGGATTTATTCCAGTTGACCTTGAGACCAGAGACCCCAGTAAATCATTTCGGTAGCACCAGTGCAGCATGTAAAGGTCTGGTGTCACTAATGAATAATATGAGGTTGTTTGCGTAAAGGGCTGTAGTTTCAGTAAGGGTGCCCACCCTGATACCCTGGATTTGAGAGGAGGAGCGCAATGCAATCGCCAAGGGTTCCATGACCAGCGCAAATAAGCCCGGTGACAAGGGGCACCATTGTCTGGTGCCTCTGGATATTGGAAAATTGCTAGACACCTCGCCATTCAGGCGGAGTGCTGCCATTGGTTGGTCATATAGCATTGATATCCATTTGAGGAATATAGGACCAAATCCCATGCATTGTAGTACCTGGGTCATATATCCCCAATCAATGGAATCAAATGCCTTTTCCAGATAAAAAAACACCAGTGCCCCTCCAGAGGATGTCTCCTCATCTATTTGCATATGGGTGTACACTCTGCGGATATTAATGTCAGTAGCTTTCTTGGGCATAAACCCCTTCTGCTCTGGTGAAATCAAGTGCTCTAGGATTTTGATCAACCTATTGGCAATCATTTTGGTAAGAATTTTGAGATCAATGTTTAACAGTGCTATGGGCCTGTAGGAGGAGCAGTAAAGAAGGTCTTTATCAGGCTTGGGAAGCAACACCACATGAGCCTCATACAACGAAGGGGGCAATTTCCCTGCTTCAAAACATTCTCCATAAAGTTGTAAAAGTCTGGGAGACAACAGTTCTACATTTTGTACCACTCTGCAGGGATCCCGTCAGGACCGGAGCTTTACCATTTGGGAAGGAGGCAATGGCCGAGGACAGTTCTTTAGGAGTAAAAGAAGCTTCCAATTCCGCCGCCACTTACCCAGGCAGCTCCGGTATCCGAAGGGAGTCCAACAGGTCTGTTAGCACGTGGCCGTCGTATTTTGGGTATAGCAGTATATAATTCTGAGTAGTAAGATACAAAAGCCTGCATAACACTTTCTCCATCTCTCACTAGAGTACCTCCAGCTGAATAAATGCAGGGGATAACTGTAAGGGCCCTTTCACACTGGGGCGGTTTGCAGGCGCTATTGCGCTAATAATAGCGCCTGCAAACCGACCCAAAAGTGCCGCTGTTTTGATTCCAGCGTGAAAGCCCTCGTGCGCTGGCAGGACAGGAAAAAAAGTCCTGCTAGCAGCATCTTCGGAGCGGTGAAGGAGCGGAGTGTATACCGCTCCTTCACCGCTCCTGCCCATTGAAATCAATGGGACAGCGCGGCTGCAGAGGTTTTTAACCCTTTCTCGGCCGCTAGCGGGGGGTAAAACTGCCCCGCTAGCGGCCGAATACCGACGGTAAAGCGCCGCTTACAATAGCGGCGCTTTACCGCCGACGCCACCCCCGCCCCAGTGTGAAAGGGCCCTAAGTGTTCAGGCATCCGCCACCAAGAAGGCCAACAGTTTCCCATTCTTATCACCTTTTTCAAATAGTTTCTCAGCCCTTCGCTTAAATTTACATTGCGTATGAGTTTGAAAGTGAACCAACCCCACCAGGCCCTTCTGGCATGGATCTTTGCACATTGTAGTTGACGAGCCTGAAGTGCCTCCGATTCTGAATTTTTCTCAACCCTAGCGGCTTTGATGGCTGCTTTATACACCCCGCGGGTTGATGCCTTGAATGCATCCCAGACCATGAGCCCATCTGTCCAAACCCTCATTGAGGTCCCACTATTCCCGCATATGGGGGGAGACCAACATTTCAACTGAGGTTTCACTCACCCACCCCGAGTGCAGCCTCCAGATTCCACAACTGCTGCCTGTGTTTCGATTCAAGATTACCTGTAGGGGGGTGTGATCAGAAAGGCCCCCAGCCAGGTAACTCCCCTATCTGTGGCAACAGTACTGAGTTAGCATAGGCCAGATCAAGACGGAATGAGGAGGCACTGACGTGGGAAAGGTAAGAATAACTTCGCTCACCAGGATGTTTCGACTGCCACACCTCCTCTAACGCCACCGTGTCTGCCCAATGGCCTAGTTCTAGATTCTGCACCCCGTTCGGGTTAGAGGTGTCCAGCCCATAGTCCAGGATGTTGTTAAAATCACCTGCCACAAGCACTTTCAGTGGGCCAAAGGTAGCAATCTTCTCCAGAACCAGGTATAGTACCTCATTTTTGAAGGGGGGGGGGGGGGGGTGGAACATATACGTTCATTATTGCCAGTAACTGAGATTTAATGGCAAGGACCACAATTGCATACCTCCCATAGGGGTCAGTTATTACATGTTCTACAGCACATGCTAGTTTCTTGTGTATTAAAATGGCCATCCCCCTGGCATATGAGGAGTAAGTGGAGTGTATGGCTCTCTGTATCCAGTTCCTATTCAGGGATAACATTTTGCTACCCGTTAGGTGGGTCTCAGGGATTTAAGGTACTGGAGGACTAAGGAACGTTTAAATTTGGAGTTTAATCTGTGGACATTCCACAAAATGATTTTAAGATCACTCATTAAGTGGAGCTATGTATTGGATAAAGACAGGAGTTGCTCTGCAAACTGAGAAGGCCAGTGGGAAGGGACCCGGGCACAAAGCGCCACAGAGCATCACAACAGTTGAACAGCATATATCTTAATAGGCAATTAACAACCCCATGTGCTCGAACCAGTGAGGCGAGCCACAGAGGGAAACAGAAAAAAAGTTGTTTTTCCCCAACAAAAGACACCAAAAAAATATTAAAAAACAGAATTTGCTGAGCAGGATGGCTTAAAATGAAACAGGATGGAGGCTTCTCACATCCCGGCCATGCCCCCTAAAAATGATAATTTAACTGAGCATTATCTGCAGAGGAAATCCCTCTTCAGGTCCTATCATTAATCATAGCTGTGTATCACAAATATACACGAGCAAAAATGGAGTTAGATTACTGCAATTAACAACAATTTTATGTTAAACCATAATACATACATTAAATACATGGATTAAAATTTCACCAGTTCAGCAGGGACTGCGTCTATTGACACACACAACGTGGCTCAGCCCTGTCCCCAATCTCTGTTTACAGGATTTGATTGACAGCAGCAGGAGCCAATGGCTCCCATTGCTGCCTCTGTGAGCCGAAAGAGAGGAGAGAGCTACTGTACACAGACACAGCGCTGGATCAAGATCAGGTATGTATAGAGGGGGATGAGGGGGTGATACAAGTAATGGAAGATTTTTTACCTTAATGCAGAGAATGAAAAAATGTCTAGCCTTTAGAACCACTTTAAACACTTCCCGCCTGGTCAATAGCATATTGACGTCTGGGAAGTGGCTCTGTTATCCTAACTGGGCGTCATATGACGCCCAGCAGGATAACATGCCGGCGCGCGCCCATGGCGGCGATCGCGAGTGCAGCGTGTCAATCTGACACGCCGCATCTCCGATCATGGTAAGGAGCCTCTGTCAGACCAATCACAGCCGATCATCATGTGAACCAAGAAGTGCCGGTAAACAGCATTCCTCGGCTCACACTGACAGGGAGAGACGATCGGCGGCGATTATCAGCACAGCCCCCTCAGATGTGCAAATCACATGCTAATAAGTTCCCACAGTGTCTCCATAATAAAAAGACTCACAGTGCCAATCAGTGCCCACCACAGTGCCAATCAGAGCCCACCACAGTGCCAATCAGTGCCCATTACAGTGCCAATCAGTGCCCAGCAGTAACACCTGTCAGTAACACATCAGTACCTCATCATCAGTGCTGCCCATCAGTGACACCTGTCAGTGCCAATCAGTACCACCTATGAGTGCCAATCAGTGCTGCCTGTCAGTGCCCAACACAGCCGCCTGTCAGTGCCCATCGGTGCTGCCTGTCAGTGCCCATCAGTGCCGCCTGTCAGTGCCGCATATCAGTGCCTCCTATTGGTGCCCATCAGTGCTGCATATCAGTGCTGCCTATCAGTGCCCATCAATTCTACATATTGGTGCCTCCGCATCAGTGCCCACCAGTGCCACCTGTCAGTGCCAATCAGTACCACCTATGAGTGCCAATCAGTGCTGCCTGTCAGTGCCCATCACAGCCACCTGTCAGTGCCCATCAGTGCCGCCTGTCAGTGTCCATCAGTGCCGCCTGTCAGTGTCCATCAGTGCCGCCTGTCAGTGCCCATCAGTGCCGACTATCAGTGCTGCATATCAGTGCCGCCTATCAGTGCCCATCAATTCTACATATTGGTGCCTTCTCATCAGTGCCCATCAGTGCCACCTTATAAGTGCCACCTCATTAGTACCCGTCAGTGAAGGGGAAAACAAAATTTTATGACAGAAACTTTTTTTTTTTTCAAAAATTTAGATCCTTTTTAGTTTGTTTAGCAAAAAATAAAAAAAAGAGCAGTGATCAAATACCACCAAAAGAAAGCTCTATTTGTGGGAAGAAAATGATAAAAATTTAGTTTGGGTACAGTGTTGCATGACCGCGCAATTGTCATTCAAAGTGCGACATAGCTGAAAGCTGAAAATTGTCCTGGGCAGGAAGGGGCGAAAGTGCCTGGTATTGAAGTGGTTAAGTGATGCTACGTGCCATTTAACCTGGAGCACTGAAGCCATCCTGTGGGTACAAAGAGGTACTTCAAGGGGCAGCTTTCGATTAAAGCCTAGGGTGCTTTTTTTAACACTGTCAGGGGGACCTTTATAAGAAAGAAACCATTAGCTCAGAGATGGCCTCTAAGGACATGTTACTGCTTACAAAATCTGCAGTCATCTTTAAAAATCCTTTTTGGTGAACCAATGTTACATAGTAGGTGAGGTTGAAAAAAGACACAAGTCCATCAAGTCCAACCTATGTGATAAAACCACAAAATTAAGACAGATAATACAAATCAACCACTCATATTATGGTAATTAATTTGCTCAAAAATGTGAATGTCAGATAAATATCTAATTTGCTATGGTCAGAACCCCTTTAATCCAAAATTAGGTTTATAAAAAATAGAAAAAAAAATGACTTAAAACAGTAGTCTATAGAAAACTGATAGATCAAAGATGACATAAACAAAACATATTTCATTCAACGTGTAAAAATGAATAAGTATTTACACTCTGGATTTTAATTGTTGTACTTATATATAAAATGTTAGAAAGACATTATGGTTAAAATATTTCATCTCTATAATTTCCCAAATCATTACAAGAAGGCACCTAGAAAGGAAATCTGTACTGAGAGAAATGTGAAGGCTGCAATTGCTGATCTCCTCCTTAGAATACTGGTTCCCTGATTTTCTCTAGCTTTCAACCCCTGTCCTGGATGAAGCATGCAAATTAGAAAGTTAAAGATCTATGTACATACTTGTTCCAGGTCAGTGTTTCAGAAAGTTTCAATGTCTCTGGATCTCATAGACAGCTTTTTCAGAAAACAAGGTTAACAGTGGTAACCTACATGCTGGCAGGGCATATCTGAGTTTTTTCAGATGCAGTTAAGTATCCCTTACAGGTCATCTCTCCCTTCCCCTGTCTGTGACTGGACAGTGAAAGAAGAAGCAGCAAACTGATGAGCTATGTCACCCTGCTCTTTCCGCCTATCAGCTTTTCCCTTGTAAGCACATGAGCACTGCTGTACGACTGATTCACTCCCTAGAGCTGCACGATTCTAGCCAAAATGAGAATCACAATTTTTTTGCTTAGAATAAAAAGATCACGATTCTCTCATGATTGTCGCGACGTAAAATCTTTCACGTTATACAAAAAAATGGGCTAACATTACTGGTTAGTTTTTTGTTTTTTTTTAATTCATTAAAGCAATTAAAAAAAAAAAATTGCATTTGAAAGACTGCTGCACAAATACAGTGTGACATAAAATATTGCAACAACCACCATTTTATTCTCTAGGGTGTCTACTAAAAAAAAAAATATAATCTTTGGGGGTTCTAAGTAATTTTCTAGCAAAAAAAAAAAAATGATTTTAACTTGAAACCAACAAATTGCAGAAAAAGGTTTAGTGTTTAAGTGGTTAAACTTTTTTCACTTACACACAGTCTATTCCATTGACAAATTGTTACAATGTTTATACTTAAGTTCAACTGATAAAGAATGTTTTGATTCTTTGCAGACTGCCGAGTTTTTATCTTCCTTTCCTTTGAGGGCTGTGGCTTCAGAAGAGCAGAGAGAGAACTCTTTGCATAGAAAGAATTGTTAAACACTTTAGTCAAGATCGCGATAATGATTCTTGATGATTAATTGTGCAGCTCTACTCCTAAGGCTGGATCTCTATCTTCCAGTCAGAGCAATACTGTACAGTGAATTGCAAGAGGCTGATACCAGGTAAAACTCAAGGTACTTACACTGCTTGATGAATCATACACTGCTCTTAAACCCACATTATTAAAAACTATCAATACATGATGTATTACATGCTGTTCATACCCAGTCACTATGGGATTTGTTTTCTGTAAAAAAACCTGGTTGATCCTGCTGTTCTCTATCTCACCCTTCTGTCCATGTCTCCACTGCCGTTGGGGACTTTGCAGAGCAGTGTTGGCAGCTAGTGCACATGCTCAATTTTCAGTGTATTTCTACTTAGACCAATTCCTCCTATATCACATCTGAGCAGACCATGTGAATATAGAGTCACAAGTGTGGGTGTATACACAGTGATAATTGACAGCCTACTCCCTCCCTACTCCTCCCTACTCCTCAATGCCCACTAACCAGCTAAACACAATGTGGGTGGGATATTATGTCTTGATTGATGGATGCTTTGTCTCCATGACACAGGCAGGAGGGGCGTGACAACGCCTATGACTGGCAGAAATTGCCATGCTATTGCCGAAACACAAAAAAGATTTAATTTCACGTATATATTTGCATGACAATTTAAAACAGCTTGTTGATATTAATTATTTATCTTTACTCTATATTCCAAAGGCTTTTTTTTTTGAACATGTGAGCAGCAGCAGAGGACTAGAAGCTTCTCCTGCCACTGTTTCCCTTCAGACAGGCTGGGAAAGAGCTGGGTCATGTGACAATTGTATATTGGTTAGAAAAAATGGTACTTAGATTTTTTTAAATAACATAATTACAGTACCATCATCCACATACAGAAATAGAAGAGATAATGTAAATAAAACTGTGTGTTTAATATCACTAAACAAGCCTACATTTAATGCTGTGGAGACTTCTGATAGCAAAGAGGAGACTTTACAACAGATTTCACAGGTAGAAACTCCAGTAGCTTTTTATTTCAGGAGTCCTTATTAACAAATGTTTGTTAGGAGTAAGTGGAAGAAAGTTTCTTCAGTAAGAAGTATATCATTTAACATTATTTGAAGACAAGGTTAAGTTGAAGGAGCACACCACCTTTCAGCATTGTGGCAGGAACCGGAAGTCAGTACTTATTTACTGTAAATTAGTTGCAATAACAAGACATTGTTTTATTGAACCACCTGGCCGTTGGCCAGCAGGAGAAGGAAGTTTACATTTTTGTAAGATTTCCTACCATTGTCTGCAGTTACATTTGACCTCTGATTCTTTCAATGCTATGCTCAGATTTGCATTTCAGGAAAATCCTTGCTTCAAAGAGCTGGCAGAGCCTAATGAAGCATGTACCCCACAGATCTCTTGTCTGAAAAGAGTTGAGTTCAGTGTATTTGCTTCCTCTACTTCAATTGTGGTGACAATGTATACATTACATTAATAAATCAGTAACAAAAAATGCATCTGTTGCTATTATTTTAAAGTTCAACTTAACTTCCAGTTTAACCACTTGACCCTTAGGCCAATTCTGACATTTTTCACATGCAAAAATCAGCATTCTTTTGCAAAAGAATTACTCAGAACTCCTGAACAATATATTTTTTAAGCAGAGTTCATTGGAAAATAAAATTTTGTTGTTGCAATTTTTTTTATGTTGCACGATATTTGTACAGCAGTTTATCAAACGCAAATTTTCTGGATAGGGTATATTCACCTTTCATAATATGTTACACTCTGTCACATATACCCCAACGCAGGTGTTCAGACACTATAGCTGGCTACTGTGTTCCTCACCTATAGCAGCCCCCTTTCCCATAAGGCAAGCAGGCCTACCATTATTCAGTTGCCCCCAGGAGTTATACACAATGCTATAGTGCCTGGTCACCACACCAGGGCATGTGCGAACTGAGCAAAGCAAACAGATACTTGCGTGGTTTTATGACAGTCTAGGTAAAAGGCAGGCTGAGTTCAGGGAATAGTCCAAAATCCAGTCCAAAGTCATACACAGGGAAAACCAATCTAGCAGAGCAGGGCAGACAGACAGGAAGCTTGATCAGGAACAGCACAACAACACACGTATCACTCTCTATCACAAGCACCCAAATGAGGGTTTGGTTGGCTTATAACAGGTTTGGTCTCCACCCAGAGACTAATCACATTAATCAGCCTGCAGGTGGACAGACAGACAAGGGGAGTGCCATAGCCAAAACCCTGGATGCTGGAATGAGGAGCAGGAGCACTAGATGCTCCTGACATTACCCCCCCCCCCCTCTGAGGAGGGTCCCACTGGACCCTTAAAGACAAGCTGGACATCCAGTACAGGTCCATCAGACTGGGTAGAGGTCAGTGGATCCGCAAGGTCAGGTTGGTTAGCAGGTGATGTGTTACAGGAGTCAAGCCGGATAGCTGAAACACAAGCAGAATGCAGAAAGCCCTGAAAAAAAGGTTGAAAGCCCACCTGGCCGAATGAGGCAGTCTATCCAAAGGATGGATTGAACTTCTTAGACAGGTTTGAATGGATGTAATAGAAGTAGGGTGGGGCCAGGTTACAGAAAGTCCTGAATAAGAAAAAGCAGAAGGCTCAATGGGCATGGGCTGGACTGACATAACTGGTGTATAGGCCAACTGAATCGCATCGTCGGGTGTAGCAACAGACTGAATCGTATAGCTGGGTGTAGCGACTGACTGAATCGCATCACCAGGTGTAGCGACAGTGGGACTTGTGGACAAGTTAGCCTGGCTGTGCATCCAAGGGAGTTTAGGGACAGGCAAAGGTAGGGGTAATCCAGGCGGCTTGACTTCTGAGGAAGTTTCCAAAGACAGCTGGTAAGTTTGGCTTCTAGGAGAAAAAGATTCAGGCTGTGGCAATTGGCAGGAGAGGTGGCCTGTAGAGAATTCAATAGACATGTCGGCGTCTTTTGCTATAACAGAGTCATATAAAGGCAAATGGTTATGCAAACTGGAGTCACACTTGGAAAAATTGTCATGATCATCATCCGACCCCCCCCCCCTCTTTTTTATCTATTGCTGGGACTACTAATCAATATCTTTATATATATATATATATATATATATATATATATATATATATATATACCCTGTTTCCCCAAAAATAAGACCTAGCGTGATTGTCGGTGATGGCTGCAATATAAGCCCTACCCCCAAAAAAAGCCCTAGTTAACCACTTGCCGACCGGGCCATAGCCGAAAGAAGGCTGCAGCGCGGTCGGCTTGTTCTGGGTGGACGTCCGTAGGACGTCCTCCGGAACTCTCGCTCCCCGCGCGCCCGGTGGGGCGCGTGCACGATGGTGTCCGTGTTTGCCGGGTTCACGGGACCCGGCGCAACACGGATCGTGGTAAAGGGCCAATGACAGCGGCCCTTTACCACGTGATCGCTCCCTCCAATGAGGGAGCGATCATAATGTCAACAAACTGGGGTCATGCAAAGGTCCCAGCTCTCTTCTCTCCTCACACCGATACAGAGTGAGAGGAGAGAAGAGAGATCGAGTGAAAAAAGCAACTAAAATCGTGAGTGAAAGTACTACAGTGCCCAGCAGTGCAATACAGTGCCACATAAGTGCAGCTACAGTGCTAAATTGTGCCCTAGAGTGCCACCAGTGCCACTACAATTCCCATCAGTGCCACTACAGTACCCATCTGTGCCACCAGTGCCACTACACTACCCATCAGTGCCACTACAGTACCCATCTGTGCCACTAGTGCCACAACAGTACCCATCAGTGCCACTACAGTACCCATCAGTGCCACTACAGTACCCATCAGTGCCACTAAAGTGTCCATCAGTGTCACTACAGTGCTCATCTGTGCCATCAGTGCCACTATAGTTCTCATCAGTGCCACGTCAGTGCCACCAGTGCCCATCAGTGCCACCTCTGCCACTACAGTGCCCATCTGTGCCGCCAGTGCCAAGTCAGTGCTCCGTCAGTGCCACACCAGTGTCCAGTGCCACTACAGTGCTCATCTGCCACCAGTACCACATTGGTGCCATCAGTGCCTCCTGTGCCACTACAGTGCCCATCGGTGCCACCAGTGCCACGTCAGTGCTCCATCAGTGCTACGTCAGTGCTCCATCAGTGCGACACCAGTGCCCAGTGCCACTACAGTGCTCATCTGTGCCACCAGCACTACATTGGTGCCATCAGTGCCACCTGTGCCACTACAGTGCCACTTCAGTGCCCATCTGTGCCGCCAGTGTCACGTCAGTGCCACTACAGTGCTCATCTGCCACCAGTACCACATCAGTGCCACCTGTGCCACTACAGTGTCCATCGGTGCCACCAGTACCACATCAGTGCCATCAGTGCTACCTGTGCCACTACAGTGCCCATCGGTGCCACCAGTGCCACGTCAGTGCTCCATCAGTGCTACGTCAGTGCACCATCAGTGCCACACCAGTGCCACTACAGTGCTTATCAGTGCCACATCAGCATCACTAGAGTGCTCATCTGCACCACTACATCGCTCATCAGTGCCACATCAGCATCACTAGAGTGCTCATCTGCACCACTACAGCGCTTATCGTGCCACTACAGTACCCAATAGTGCACATCAGTGCCCATAAGTAAGTGCTCATCAGTGCCACCATATTAGTGGATCCTCATCAGTGCCCATCAGTGCTACCTTAGTGCACATCAGTGCCAGATAATCAGAGCATCCTCAGTGTGGAACATTAGTGTACATCAGTGCAACCTTATCAGTACCCATCAGTGCACCCTCATCAGTACCCATCAGTGCACCCTTATCAGTACCCAGCAGTGCACCCTCATCAGAACCCAGCAGTGCACCCTCATCAGAGCCCAGCAGTGCACCCTCATCAGAGCCCAGCAGTGCAGCCTCATTAGACCAACCTCATCAGCACCCATCAGTGCAGCCATATCTGTCCAAGTGTCCCTACCACAGCAGTTTGTCACCACAGTCACCAGTATGGCAAAAAAAAATTTTTCCGCTGAAGAGGCATACCAACTGCTTGCCTTGACTGACGAGAGCAGCGGGGAGCTCTCGGAGTCTGCGTCTGATTCTGGTTCAGAATATGAACCCGTTGTAAGCAGTGGGTCTGATACAGAATCAGAGGAGGAGCAAAGTGTGCCTGTGAAACGAAGGCGCTCTGGCATGGAGCAGGCTACCACAAGTAGTGCTGTGGCATCGACCAGCAGCTCAGTGCCATCCACCAGAAATGCAGTGGCATCAACTAGCAGCTCAGTTGCTTCCACCAGTAGCACAGTGCCATCCAGAAGAAATGAAGTACCAATGCAGCAAAGGCCAAGAACTAGCGGGGTGTCATCTCGGCCCCAAAGCGTTAGGACCCATGCCGGCCTTCCCTATGCCCTTGAAAACCCTCTGTGGCTTCCCCCTAATTCAGGAGTAGCAAACATCCCCCCTTTCATTGCCCAACCAGGTGTTCAGGTGAACACAGAGAATTTTGCCCCTATTGATTTTTTTAATTTAATTTTTACCCAAGACCTATTGTCCTCCATCGTGGCCCAGTGCAACCTCTATGCACAACAATTTATAACAAGCAACCCTGGTTCAAGTTATGCCCGTCCCTATGAATGGAGAGCATTGACAGTGGAGGAATTTAAATTATTTTTAGGTCTAACATTTAATATGGGACTCACAAAAAAAAATGAATTATACTCCTATTGGTCCACCAAACCCATCCACCATATGCCAATCTATTCATCCCTTATGCGAAGATCAAGATACCTCATGATAATGCGTTTCCTCCATTACAGTGACAACACCCAGTGCCCTCCCAGAAATGACCCATCACATGACAAATTATTTAAAATTCGGCCACTTCTAAATTTTTTCTCTGAGAAATTCCCCCAGCTATTCATCCCCGACCAAAATATCTCCGTGGATGAGTCATTGGTCCACTTCACAGGTAGGCTTGGGTTCAAGCAGTTTATCCCAAGCAAAAGGGCCCGATATGGGGTTAAGCTCTACAAGCTATGTGACCGAGAAACGGGGTATATCTACACCTTCCGGGTATATGAAGGGAAGGATACCCAACTGCATCCCCCTGAATGTCCGGAGTACATCGGAGTCAGCGGAAAGGTTGTTTGGGAGCTTGTATATCCACTTCTTGGAAAGGGTTACCACCTTTATGTGGATAACTACTATACAAGCTTGCCCCTCTTCCGTAATCTTTACCGCAAGGACACTCCAGCGTGTGGTACCGTGCGAGCCAATAGGAAGGGCTTCCCGCAAAGGCTGCTTACTGAAAGACTACGAAAAGGGGAGACGGCGTCTTTACGGAATGAAGAGGTATTGGCTCTCAGGTGGAGGGACAGACGAAACGTCCACATGCTTACAACTATCCACAACGACACCTACGTGGAAATCCCCCGAAGAAACGGCCCAATCCAGAAACCAAAATGTGTCCATGACTATAATCTGTTTATGGGGGGTGTCGACTTCAATGACCAGATGATCGAACCCTACCTTCCCACAAGAAAAAGCCGCTTTTGGTATAAAAAAGTCTCTATATATCTTTTCAGTTTGGCCATTTACAATAGTTTTGTTATTTACAGTAAATCTACAGAGAGCCCCTTATCTTTTCTTCACTACCAAGAAGAAATTATCACCACCCTTTTGTACCCGGAAGGCGCACCAGAAAGCATTCGCTCGGATTCAGTGAGCAGACTCCATGAACGCCACTTTCCTGAAAAACTCCCTCACCATGAAACAGGCCGGAAACGTCAGAAGAGATGCCGGGTGTGCTCCAGAGGAGGAGCTAGAAAAGACACTGTGTTCTATTGTCCTGATTGTCCTTCCCAACCAGGCCTTTGTATCGATGAATGTTTCCGCCGTTACCATACTTCTCTACATTATTAGGGAAGTATGGTAAACATAATTGTCATTTACCGCCACACCCCTTTATGCCACTAAACATACCGCTGCCTTCTCCGAAACTGACCCTGGCCTGCTAAACGACCACGCTTCTGCCTAATACTAAACTGTACCTACCTCTGCCTTCTCCGGAACTGACCCTGGCTTGCTAAACGACCATGCTTCTGCCTAACGCTAAACTGTACCTACCTCTGCCTGCTCTGGAACTGACCCTGGCCTGATATATGACCACGCTTCTGCCTAACGCTAAACTGTACCTACCTCTGCCTTCTCTGGAACTGACCCTGGACTGTTTGACCATGTTTTTTGCCTGCCTCTTGGACTGGTCTTTTACTCTGCTACTGGAGTAGTGGGCTTCATAACACAGGGGTCTCACATATGTGAGGGGCTCCAGAATTGTTTTTCTGGATGAAGAAAACTATTTTTTTAGTTTTCTCATTCCCAGATTAGGGTCTGGAGACTCGGAGGCTTCAAAGAGATTTGGGTGGGAGAAGCCTCTACCCCTGTCCCCATTCTTTCCTGGCCTGCTACTTGGACCATGTTCCTGCTTACTACCAGGACTAATATTTTGACACTGCTGGCAATGTCTCTACTTGCACTGACCCTGGACTGTAAGGACAGTATCCCTGCATGTACTATGAACAATATTTTTGCCTGCTGCCTGGACTATTCCATTCACTGTCGCTGACCACGTCCCTGCCTGCTGCCTGGATCAGGGCTCTCCTCCTGTGGACAACTACACTACTAAAACCACAGGTAATCTTTTGTTTACCCTTTGCTCAGCAGAATGTATTTTAGGGTGTAATTCTTGGTATGTTCATGCTATGTGTTAGAAATATGAAGGGCCTTCAAAAATGTGATAGATTGTAAGGCAGTGGTTCTCAACCTTTCTAGTGCCGTGGCCCCCTGATAAAATTTCCCAAGTTGTGGGGACCCCTAACAGTAAAATTACCTTGCCTTGGGTTGTGAGCACCCAAGGCAAGACAAGTAATTAGCGCCCCTAACCCACGGACATTTAGCGCTCCCTGAGTCCCTTCCACTCGTACAGTATTAAAACCCCTTATGGTACATTTTAGGATGTACCACTCCCTCTTTGTTCTCCTTTCTTTCCCTTTTATCTCTCTCTATACTAATTTCTTGGGGATTTTTCCCAATCCCTCTCTTTAGCCGTCTTTCTTGTTCTTTCTCTAATTCTTTCTCTCCCTTTTTCTTTTCTCTCCCCTCTCTTTTCTTTTTTTTTTCCTTCTCTTACTCCTTGGAGGGGGGAGAGCGGTGCAGGCCTGGCTTCAGGAACAGCACAGGATTTGGTGACCCCCGGCAAATCGTCATTCGACCCCCAAGGGGGTCCCGACCCCCAGGTTGAGAACCACTGTTGTAAGGGAATTGGATGTGTAATTTATGCTCCTAGAACGCCTGAATGTGCTACTTCAATGTTGGGCCTCTGTATGTGGCCAGGCTGTGTAAAAGTCTCACACATGTGGCATCGCCAAACTCAGGAGTAGCAGCAGAATAGATTTTGGGGTGTCATTTTTGCTATGTACATGCTATGTGTTGGAAATATCTTAGAAATGGACAACTTTGTGTAAAAAAAATGCGTTTTCATTTTTTTCCCACATTTTCCAAAAACTTCTGGAAAAAAATGAACTGTTCAAAAGACTCATTATGCCTCAGAGATTATACGTTGGGGTGTTTGCTTTCCAAAATGGGGTCACTTTGTGGGCGTTTCCATTGTCCTGGTGCTCCAGGGCCTTCAAAAGTGTAATAGGTGGTTGAGAGATTAGATATGCAATTTATGCTCCTAGAATGCCTGAATGTGCTACTTCAATGTTCGGCCTCTGTATGTGGCCAGGCTGTGTAAAAGTCTCCCACATGTGGTATCGCCATACTCAGGAGAAGTAGCAGAATATATTTTGGGGTGTCATTTTTGTTATGTACATGCTATGTGTTGGAAACATCTTAGAAATGGACAACTTTGTGTAAAAAAAAATGCGTTTTCATTTTTTTCCCACATTTTCCAAAAACTTCTGGAAAAAAATGAACCGTTCAAAAGACTCATTATGCCTCATAGATTATACGTTGGGGTGTTTGCTTTCCAAAATGGGGTCACTTTGTGGGCGTTTCCATTGTCCTGGTGCTCCAGGGCCTTCAAAAATGTAATAGGTGGTTGAGAGATTAGATATGCAATTTATGCTCCTAGAACGCCTGAATGTGCTACTTCAATGTTCGGCCTCTGTATGTGGCCAGGCTGTGTAAAAGTCTCACACATGTGGTATCGCCATACTCAGGAGGAGTAGCAGAATATATTTTGGGGTGTCATTTTTGTTATGTACATGCTATGTGTTGGAAATATCTTAGAAATGGACAACTTTGTGTAAAAAAAATGCGTTTTCATTTTTTTCCCACATTTTCCAAAAACTTCTGGAAAAAAATGAACCGTTCAAAAGACTCATTATGCCTCATAGATTATACGTTGGGGTGTTTGCTTTCCAAAATGGGGTCACTTTGTGGGCGTTTCCATTGTCCTGGTGCTCCAGGGCCTTCAAAAGTGTAATAGGTGGTTGAGAGATTAGATATGCAATTTATGCTCCTAGAACGCCTGAATGTGCTACTTCAATGTTCGGCCTCTGTATGTGGCCAGGCTGTGTAAAAGTCTCACACATGTGGTATCGCCATACTCAGGAGGAGTAGCAGAATATATTTTGGGGTGTCATTTTTGTTATGTACATGCTATGTGTTGGAAATATCTTAGAAATGGACAACTTTGTGTAAAAAAAATGCGTTTTCATTTTTTTCCCACATTTTCCAAAAACTTCTGGAAAAAAATGAACCGTTCAAAAGACTCATTATGCCTCATAGATTATACGTTGGGGTGTTTGCTTTCCAAAATGGGGTCACTTTGTGGGCGTTTCCATTGTCCTGGTGCTCCAGGGCCTTCAAAAGTGTAATAGGTGGTTGGGAGATTAGATATGCAATTTATGCTCCTAGAACGCCTGAATGTGCTACTTCAATGTTCGGCCTCTGTATGTGGCAAGGCTGTGTAAAAGTCTCACACATGTGGTATCGCCATACTCAGGAAGAGTAGCAGAATATATTTTGGGGTGTCATTTTTGTTATGTACATGCTATGTGTTGGAAATATCTTGGAAATGGACAACTTTACGTAAAAAAAAATGCGTTTTCATTTTCTTTCCACATTTTCCAAAAACTTCTGGAAAAAAATGAACCATTCAAAAGACTCATTATGCCTCATAGATTATACGTTGGGGTGTTTGCTTTCCAAAATGGGGTCACTTTGTGGGCGTTTCCATTGTCCTGGTGCTCCAGGGACTTCAAAAGTGTAATAGGTGGTTGAGAGATTAGATATGCAATTTATGCTCCTAGAACGCCTGAACGTGCTACTTCAATGTTCGGCCTCTGTATGTGGCCAGGCTGTGTAAAAGTCTCACACATGTGGTATCGCCATACTCGGGAGGAGTAGCAGAATATATTTTGGGGTGTCATTTGGGGAATGTACATGCCATGTGAGAGAAATAACCTGTTATAATGACAATTTGGTGTGAAAAAAAATAAAAATAAAAAAAATCTTAATTTTGCAAAGAATTCTGGGAAAAAATGACAACTTCAAAAAACTCACCATGCCTCTTTCTAAATACCTTGGAATGTCTACTTTCCAAAAAGGGGTCATTTTGTGGGTATTTGTACTTTCCTGGCTTGTAAGGGTCTCAAGAAATGAGATAGGCATCAGTACATCAGGTGTGATCAGGTGTGATCAGATGTGATCAATTTTCAGTGATTGGCACCATAGCTTGTAGACGCTATAACTTTCACACAGACTAAATAATATCCACTAATTTGGGTTATTTTTACCAAAGATATGTAGCAGTATAAATTTTGGCCCAAATTTATGAAGAAAAATTACTTATTTGCAAAATTTTATAATACAAATGAAGAAAAATGCATTTTTTTACAAAATTTTCGGTCTTTTTTCTTTTATAGCGCAAAAAATAAAAAACCCAACAGTGATTAAATACCACCAAAAAAAAGCCCTATTTGTGTGAAAAAAAGGACAAAAATTTCATATAGGTACAGTGTTGCATGACTGAGTAATTGTCATTCAAAATGTGAGAGCACCGAAAGCTGAAAATTGGTCTGGTTAGGAAGGGGGTTTAAGTGCCCAGTGGTCATGTGGTTAAAGTCCTTGTAGGTCTTCTTTTCAGGGTAGGGCTTATTTTCGGGGAAACAGGGTAGGGCTTATTTGGGGGGTAGGGCTTATATTGCAGCCATCACCGACAACCACGCTAGGTCTTATTTTCGGGGAAACAGGGTATATATATATGTTCATTTACTAATTCAGATTGCTGCTATATTGTTAGGTTGGTTCTTGCGCCATCTCTTCCTTATTTTCTGTTCATCATCCGAATAGGACTGTAATAGAGACACATCACTGGTACCGGCCACACAAGAGTTGTAAATTGGCAACTGGTCAGCAGTTTTAATGCAGTTCTGGATGCAAGTCTGGGACCAGGACCTAATCTCTTCTGTAGTCTAATCTATGTGCGGGTTATGAAGTTTAAGCCAGGGATACACCAAGATAAGGGGATAAGCAGGAGATGAGATCAAGTAGAAGCTGGTTGTCTCCCTGTGAAATTCCCCAATGGTCAGGGTAATAGGTACAGTGCACAAGGTGACTATGCCCATGGATAAGGGAGAGTTATCAACAGCTAAGACTGAAAAGGGTCTGTGCACCTTAGTTACAGGAATCTGTAGATGGTGTGCTAAGCCCCTATCAATGAATTTGCTAACAGCACCAGAATCTATGAAAGCTGAGAGGTGATGAGAAAACTTGGCAGAGCTAAGTTGTGCAGGAACAAATAGTTTATCTCCGAGGGAAACTGACACAGTATTGTCTATAGAAGCAGACCCCACCCACACTAGACTCTTGGTATTCCTCGGCTTATTAGGGCAGCTGGCGAGAAAGTGGCTGTGGTTGCCACAGTATAAGCAGAGTGCCTGAGATCTACTTCTAGCCTTTTCCCCAGAGGATAGATGGGTAGAGCCAATTTGCATAGGCTCATCATGCAGGAGAGGTTGAGAGGGCTCAGAAAGAGTTGATGAAGAAGAAGTAGGCGGTGTACTCGGGGGCAAAGAAACAGACCTCTCAGTACGCCTTGCATGGCTCCACTTAACGACTTTGGTTCAGGGTAGTGTACTAAAGAGTCCTTGATAGAGTGTGATATGCCTAATCTGAACTGGCTTCTTAGAGCAGGGTCACTCCACCCTAAGTCAGGAGCGCAGCAGCGGAAATCAGAACAGTATTGTTCAGCGGTGCGTTTACTCTGACGTAATGACCTAAGGTTAGCTTCTGCTGAGTGGGCACAATCAGGATCGTCATAGAGTAAACCCAGGGCCTTGAAAAATTCTTCAACTGACCCTCTGGCTGGGTCATCTGCGGAGAGACTAAAAGCCCAAGACTGGGGATCCCCCTGCAACCAGGTTAACCCACTGTGTTTCAGAACCAGAAGAGCGTGACTTAAGCTTAAAGAGAAGTCTGGCCTGAGCTCATTCGGCTGGGTCTCTCCTATGGGTCACAGAAGTGCACTTAGTTTTGCGCTCCTGTGACCTGTTTTCAGCAGAGAGCAGTCTGGAGTCCGCTCTCTGCTGACATTACCAAGATCAGTCCAGGCACCGCATCATCCCGACTCTGGAAGTCTGGATCCACCAGGTGTCTGGACTGATAGGCATCTCATCCTCTCAGCGAGCCACTGAGATGGCCGCTACTCGTCCCTCCACAGCTCAGTGCTCCAGTGAGTGTGGAGGGGCAGAGCAGGAGAGCTGCTGATTGACAGGCAATTTCACAGAATTTTTGTTTTTGTTAAAGGCTTTTGATAATGTCACGTTTACCCCAACGCAGGTGGTCAGACACTACAGCTGGTTACTGTGTTCTTCACCTATAGCAGCCCCTTTTCCCATAAGGCAAACAGGCCTACCGGTACTCAGTTGCCCCCAGAACCTACACACAATGCTATAGTGCCTGGCCACCTTGCAAGGGCAGATGCGAACTGAGCAAAGCAAAAAGATACTTGCGGTTAGCAGACAGATAGCGTGGTTTTATGACAGTCCAGGTAAAAGGCAGGCTGAGTTCAGGGAATAGTCCAAAATCTGGTCCAAAATCATACACAGGGAAATCCAATCTAGCAGGGCAGACAGACAGGGAGCTTGATCGGAACAACACACGTATCACTCTCTATCACAAGCACCCAAATGAGGGTTTGGCTGGCTTACAACAGACTTGGTTTCCACCCAGAGACTGGACAGACAAACAAGGAGGATGCCATAGCCAAAACTCCGGATTTTGGAATGAGGAGCAGAAGCACTAGATGCTTGTGACACACTCATACTCAGGGGGTGTAACATGTAACATGTTATTGTAGCCCTGGCCCCCTCCCCCCCCGATGTGATAAAGACAGATTGCCCCCTCACTCGCTTTCACCATTTAAAAAAAAAACATGCCTGGGCAGGGGGAGCCATTCATATTTGCCTTCACTTCCTGTCCCATACCCAAAACAGGAAGTGAGAGAAATTCTCTGCAAAATAAGGAAATTCATTGGGCCCCCCCATGTCACCAGAACTAGTGTCCCCACCAGGTGATTTCCCCTCCATTGCTGTTCTCTGGACAATGCAATGTTTAGGATTTTTCTTTTACTTTCACTTTTAATGATAATGGTAAACAGGGCAAATAAAGAGGGTGAATTTCCCTAAGACTCCTTTCACACTACAGCGCCGCTAAAACAGCGCTAAAGCACCGGTCCTTTTTACGGTGCTTTAGCAGCACTTTTCGGCCGCTAGAAAAAAGGTAAAAAGTCCCTTTTGCAGCGCTTTAACCATTTAACGACTGCTGGGCGTCCATGAACGTCTTGGGCTTTGTGGTGGAATATCTGAATGATGCCTGAAGTTACAGGCATCATTCAGAAATCAGCATTTTCAGCTGGCGATTTCCTACACCATAAGAACGATCATAGCGGCTGGTCAACCGCTAGATCGTTTTTACAAGCGGCAAGAGGGGACACCCCCCCTCCTGCCACCCTCCGGTGCTTCTACCGACTCACCTCTGCAATCGGTGAGTCGGAGGATGGATCTGCCAGCCCCAGATAGAGATTTAGAGAGTCTCTATGATCGTCGGAGGCCGGGCGCAATGTTATGACGTCACGCCCGGCCTCTGCATTAAAAAAAACGGCGCCGCCTCGGCTGAGAAGCCGTGATCATTTTTTTTTTTTTTTTTTTTATTTTAGGCTTCCCAGCCTAGAGGTGAGATGTGGGGTCTTATTGACCCCATATCTTACTGTAAGGAGGTCCTGTCATGCCATATTCCTATTACAAGAGATGTTTACATTCCTTGTAATAGGAATAAAAGTGATCAAAACATTTTTTTTTTTAAAGTGTCAAATTAGAAAATTTTAAGTAAAATTAACAATAATAAAAAATTTTTTTTAAAGTGCCCCTGTCCCCGTGTGCTATGTAAGTCCTGCCCACATATGAAAACGGTGTTGAAACCACACATGTGAGGTGTCGCCACGAACGTTAGAGCGAAAGCAATAATTCTAGCACTAGACCTCCTCTGTAACTCAAAACATGTAACCAGTAAAAAATTTTAAAGCGTCACCTATGGGGATTTTTAAGTACCGAAGTTTGGCGCCATTCCACGAGCGTGTGCAATTTTGAAGCGTGATGTTAGGTATCTATTTACTCGGCACAACTTCATCTTTCACATTATACAAAAAATTGGGCTAACTTTACTGTTTTTTTTAAGCATAAAACAGTTTTTAAAAAAAAAAAAAAATTCGCTTGAAAAATTGCTGCGCGAATACCGTGTGAGATACAAAGATGGAATGACTGCCATTGTATTCTCTAGGGTCTCCACTAAAAAAAAAAAACATATACAATGTTTGGGGGTTCTATGTAATTTTCTAGCAAAAAAAATGATGATTTTTACATGTAGGAGAGAAATGTCAGAATTTGCCTGGTGGGCAAGTGGTTAAAAGAGCTTTTAAGGCGCTTTGGAAGCGCTGCCCATTCATTGCAAAGGGCAGGGGTGTTTTGTGAGCGCTATTTACAGCACTCCCAACCCAACTATCTTTGTGTGGAGGTCCATCCCTCAATAAGTCCCTATTTCACTTGCAATATTTCAGCATTGTTGGATACCTTGGAAATGAAGACAAAATATTGAATAGGTTTCCATTAAACTTGGTACATACGTAGGTCATATTATCTAAATACGGTATATAGAAATTTAGGAAGACAGGTTATGTCCTAACCAGCGCTGCTGTATCCCTAATAGAGTCTTTATTTGAATCTTAGTTAAATTTCTAAAGCATCTAAACTCCTCATAATTGCCTTCATCAGTTCTTAGGCTGGCCATAGATGGAGCAAATTTCTTTCCTGCAACCGGTGGTTGAAGGAAAGAAATCCACTTGATTCCCCCATCAGCACTGTCAGTTTTGACAGGGGAATCCCTCCCACAGAACCAATATGTTCTCCCGGCGGGGGGGGGGAGCTGTCCCTAGCAGGAGAACACAGTGATTATCGCTAACGGTTATAACAGTTGCTAGCAATAATCGCGTGTAAAATTGATCGATCAACTTGGGTACATTCAGCCTGCCCACACATGATTCGAACCATCTATGGCCAGCTTTAGAGCTCTGATTGTGTGGTCTTCCATTACTTGACTTTCAGCTTACTGCCTTGCTTCACAACCGGTATATCCACTAGTGGATGTGTCTAATAGGGATGAGCCGAACACCCCCCTGTTCGGTTCGCACCAGAACATGCGAACAGGAAACAAGTTTGTTCGAACACGCGAACACCGTTAAAGTCTATGGGACACAAACATGAATAATCAAAAGTGCTAATTTTAAAGGCTTATATGCAAGATATTGTCATAAAAAGTGTTTGGGGACCTGGGTCCTGCCCCAGAGGACATGGATCAATGCAAAAAAAAGTTTTAAAAACGGCCGTTTTTTCAGGAGCAGTGATTTTAATAATGCTTAAAGTCAAACAATAAAAGTGTAATATCCCTTTAAATTTCGTAGCTGGGGGATGTCTATAGTATGCCTGTAAAGGGGCGCATGTTTCCCGTGTTTAGAACAGTCTGACAGCAAAATGACATTTCGAAGGAAAAAACCCATTTAAAACTACTCGCGGCTATTGCATTGCCGACAATACACATAGAAGTTCATTGATAAAAACGGCATGGGAATGGGAAAAAAAATGACGTGGGAGTCCCCCTAAATTCCATACCAGGCCCTTCAGGTCTGGTATGGATATTAAGGGGAACCCCAGCCAAAATTTAAAAAAAAATGACGTGGGGTTCCCCCTAAATTCCATACCAGACCCTTCAGGTCTGGTATGGATTTTAAGGGGAACCCCACGCCAAAAAAACCCCAAAAAACGGCGTGGGGTCCCCCCAAAAATCCATACCAGACCCTTATCCGAGCACGCAACCTTGCAGGCCGCAGGAAAAGAGTGGGGGAAAGGAGTGCGGCCCCCCCTCCTGAACCGTACCAGGCCACATGCCCTCAACAATGGGAGGGTGCTTTGGGGTAGCACCCCAAAACACCTTGTCCCTATGCTGATGAGAACAAGGGCCTCATCCCCACAACCCTGGCCGGTGGTTGTGGGGGTCTGCGGGCGGGGGGCTTTTCGGAATCTGGAAGCCCCCTTTAACAAGGGGACCCCCAGATCCCAGCCCCCCCCCCTGTGTGAAATGGTAAAGGGGTACTTACCCCTACCATTTCACTAAAAAAACTGTCAAAAATGTTAAAAATGACAACACAGTTTTTGACAATTCCTTTATTTAAATGCTTCTTCTTTCTTCTATCTTCCTTCATCTTCTTCTTCTGGTTCTTCCTCCGGCGTTCTCGTCCAGCATCTCCTCCACAGCATCTTCTATCTTCTTCTCCTCGGGCTGCTCCGCACCTATGGCATGGGGGGAGGCTCCCGCTCTTCTCTTCATCTTCTTCTTCTCTTCTTCTCCATTTTCTTCTGCAGGCCGCTCCGCACCCATGCTGGCATGGAGGGAGGCTCCCGCTGTGTGACGGCGTCTCCTCGTCTGACGGTTCTTAAATAATGGGGGGCAGGGCCACCCGGTGACCCCGCCCCCCTCTGTCGCACGGTGACTTGACGGGACTTCCCTGTGACGTCACGGGGAATGCCACAGGGAAGTCCCGTCATGTCCCGTGCATCAGAGGGGGCGGGGTCACCGGGTGGCCCCGCCCCCCGTTATTTAGGAACCATCAGACGAGGAGACGCCGTCACACAGCGGGAGCCTCCCTCCATGCCAGCATGGATGCGGAGAGGCCCAGAGAAGAAAATGAAGAAAAGAAGAGAAGAAGAGAAGTCCCCTGGGGCAGGACCCGGGTCCCCAAACACTTTTTATGACAACAACTTGCATATAAGCCTTTAAAATTAGCACTTTTGATTTCTCCTATAGACTTTTAAAGGGTGTTCCGCGGCATTCGAATTTGCTGCGAACACCCCAAATTGTTCGCTGTTCGGCGAACTTGCGAACAGCCAATGTTCGAGTCGAACATGAGTTCGACTCGAACTCGAAGCTCATCCCTAGTGTCTAATACAGTGGTTCTCAACTCCTGTCCTCAGGACCCACTAACAGGCCAGGTTTTCAAGATAACTGAAAAACATCACAGGTGATATCATTTGCTGCTCAGTGATTGCAGTATTCCAGTTTGCATCTCCCCAAGGTAATACATAAAACCTGGCCTGTTAGTGGGTCCTGAGGACAGGAATTGAGAACCACTGGTCTAATAGATAATGTCTGCACAGCTATAAAGGTAGGAAAAGACACTTCACACAAAACATTGGCTAATGGCATCATGGGCGAATTTTAACCAATAGTAACAGAGTAATTCTTTAAATTTTAACTGCCCTAAGAATCGAATGCACCTTTCCAAAGCCCTGAATAGTGCTGTATAGTTCAACTGATTACCAAAGAAGGTATACTATCTTTTTAAAAAGTCATTAGAAAGATGAAAATATCTTGTTCTTGTCAGAAGATGAGTAATAGAATCCCTGGATATATGAAACTGGAATATCCCCTTGGTAGAAATGTATTCAGATGTGTACTTATACTGCCATAGCATACCTCCCAACATTTTGAGATGGGAATGGGGGACACCTACTAACAAATGTATGTAGGCATAGGACACGCCCCCTGCCACACCCCCTTAAAGGAGAATTAACAAAAAAAAAAAGGTTAATTAAATCCACAAGGACTTTTTTTTTTTACCACTACTATTCCTTAATATTGGATTTTAAAATGTACAAATGCAGCAATTTAGAAATTAAATGAAAGGTTTAGCACTGGGAAACACTTTTTGAAAGATAAATAGTGCATTTTATATACAACTATATGGATCAGACCAAAATGAGGGACAAATGAGGGGGAAAGAGGGACAGAGGGACATTGCTCCAAATCAGGGACAGTCCGTCGAAATCAGGGACAGTTGGGAGCTATGCCATAGGACTATATAACCATAACAGATTAGCTGTAGTGTAGGTACTTCAAATGTGCAGAGATGTAGAAGCACATTTTACCTCAATCAAGGTGTATCTTGTGCACCATTCTGGACCAAAGTTATGCAATTTATTTCCAACACTATTACCTACCAAATCATTGTGACCCCAAAGTGTGCATTCTGGGGGTAGTCTAATGCCCTGTACACACGGTCGGATTTTCCTGATGGAAAAAGTGCGATCGGATTGTGTTGTCGGAAATTCCGATCGTGTGTGGGCTCCATCAGACTTTTTCCGTCGGATTTCCGACACACAAAGTTTGAGAGCAGGATATAAAATTTCCCGACAACAAAATACGATAGTTTAAATTCCGATTGTGTGTACACAAATCCGACGCACAAAGTGCCACGCATGCTAAGAATAAATTAAGAGACGAAAGCTATTGGCTACTGCCCCATTTATAGTCCCGAAGTACGTGTTTTACGTCACCGCGTTCAGAACAATCGGATTTTCCGACAACTTTGTGTGTATGCAAGACAAGTTTGGCCCAAAACCCGTCGGAAAAAATTCGATGGATTTTGTTGTTGGAATGTCCGATCGTGTGTACAGGGCAATAGACTTCGCTCAGGCTAGTAATGCTATTGTTTGCTGTTAATTATTCTTTTTCATACTTGACAACTGGCCCTTGGAAACAATCTCTCCAGCTAACTTTGTCCTAGTGGGTGGTTTGCCGATCGATGGACGTTTCTGGGTTTTACCAGAGCCGTTGTCAAAATCAGAAGCAATCCAATGCGGCCGATGGGTAGGCAGGAAGTCGAGTGAGGGCTCTATGCCCGTGGAGGACCGGAGAAACCTCTGACGTCACTTCTGGTTCTCAGGCATAAAGACATTTTTTTCCTTTTGCTTTTAAGGGTAAATGAGAGACCTGGGGTCTTTTTGACCCCAGATCTCTCACTAAAGAGGACCTATCATACTTATTTCTATTACAAGGGATGTAAAGTAAAATAAATAAGAAAAAAAAATTTGAAAGCGCCTAATCCCTCCATGCTCGTGCGCAGAAGCGAACTCATACGTAAGTATATATAAACTGTATTCAAACCACACGAGAGGTTTCACTGCGATCATTAGAGCAAGAGCAAAAATTCTAGCACTAGAAATCCTCTGTAACGCTAAACACGTAACTTGGAGATATTTTGAAATACCATAGTTTGTCTCCATTCCACGAGCGATTGCAATTTTAAAGCATGACATGTTAGGTATCTATTTACTCAGCGTAACATCATTGTTTACATTATATCATTTTTTTAAATTCATTAACCGGTTCCCGACCAGCCACCGCAGTTTCACTGCGGCAGAATGGCACGGGTGGGTGAAACGACTTTACCTTACGGCGGCCGCGACGATCGGATTTGTTTCAGTACCGATCAGTCTCCAGGCCCAGGCCAATAATTTGCGGCCTGGACCTGCTGATCTTATGTTAAAGGTCCGCGCTTAGGAGAATAAACAGAAGGACTGCAGCCTCCCCTAAATTAATTCCCAATGGGAGTTAATTGAATTTATATGAAAAAGAGGTTGGGGAAATTAGCGCTGCCCTATTAGCAGTGTTTATTGCTTATAAATTCAAAGTGGTGATAAAAGTGGTTAAATATACACAGTAAAAGTGATCGTGAAATATCTATGCAAATATCAAGCAACTATGCAATCAGGTGACAAAAGCATATATGAGGGGAAATGAGCTTATGATTTGTCCCCTGGGTGAACGAACCCTTACGCATGTGCAAAGGTAGATGCAGAGAGCAAAATAAATTAGGTGGAATTAAAAAATAAAATAATATATATATATATATATATATATATATATATATATATATATATATATATATAAACCCTCTGGAGATAAACGTGCAAATCCTCTGTGTTATATAAGTGTGTGATAAGTCTCATGTGTTCCAACAAGTGAAATGAATTTACCCTTGCCCATTTTACAATATAAAATTGTACATTTACACCACCCCAACTTTCAACGTAAAATTATATAATGATGTACCACCCCCTGTTTTGGGGCTACCAGCATCCGTGAAAAAACACTATTTTGGGGCTACCAGCATCCGTGAAAAAACATAAAAATTAGTTAAAGCATATCAGCAGCATGTGTAGTAACTAAAGTGCACTGTGTCTAACAGGTAAACAATACATTTCTGGGACTCTATGTTATTATATACTAGACCCCCTCAAGGCTCATATATGATTTGAAATAGAATCCATACAGGCAATTGTGTTATAAACAATATATATATATAAAGTCTCTATGGTGAAACCAGGCAGAATTGAATGTCTATTTGGAGAAACAGGAGTTCTATAGAAGCCCAGGATCGGTCAGCATGCATTTATAATGGACCTGCTGATCGGTTCTGACGAATGAAATGCTTCCCCTGCCTATAAGTGTAAACACAGGCAGGGGAAGTGATGTCATCTCCCACTCTGAAATTCTTTTCCGTTACAGAGAGAGGAGAGAGGACATCCAAACGTGAGTTGCACCAACACTACACTGACACAGTACACGTAGGCACACATTTCACCCCTCAACCACCCCCCAGTTAACCCCTTCACTCCCTGTCACTGTGTCACTCAGTGCAGTGTTCATATTTTTCTTTGATCACTGTACTGGTGTCATTTGTGACACTAATCAGCGTGAGAGTACTTAGTAGTAGGCCCAGATAGGTCTAGGGACCCCCCTAAACCCCCCCTTATAAAGGTTTAATCCCTTGATCTCCCCCCGTCACCAGTGATCACTGCATTAGTGTCACGGGTGACGCTGGTTAGTTTAAGCCCTTGATCACCCAGCGGGTGATATCAGTGAGGTTTTAGCATCAGTTAGGGTCTGCGCCATCCCAGGCAGTGTCAGATAAGTGCCAGTAGCGCTAACACCCACGCACGCACTATACACCTCCCTTAGTAGTATAGTGTCTGAACGGATTGATATCTTTGATCTGATCACAACAATATTAGCGTCCCTGATAGTTTAGGGTTCCCAAAAATGCAGCGTTAGTGGGGTCAGTCCAGATACCTGCTAGTACCTGCGTTTAGCCCGTCCGCCCAGCCCACCCGAGTGCAGTATCAATCGATCACTGTCACTTACAAAACACTAAACACATAACTGCAGCATTCGCAGACTCAGGCCTGATCCCTGCGAATGCTAACAATTTTTTGGTAGCGTTTGAAGGAGAAATGCAGGCTGCTCTGGAAAAAGATGGTGTGGTTGTTTTTAAGGAGCACAATACGATGATACTTGAACAAAAAAGAGCTGCATGGTCAAGTTGCCAGAAAGAAGCCTTTCCTGTACAAGTTCCACAAAAAATCCTGGTTACAATATGCCCAAAAACACCTTGACATGCCTCATTGGGCTTTTTTGTGGCATTGGCACAAAAGGCTGGTAAAGGCTTCCTTCTGGCAGCTCAACCATGCAGCTCTTTTTTGTTCAAGTATTGTTGAATTGTGCTCCTTAAAAACAACCACACCGTCTTTTTGGAGAGCAGCCTGTATTTCTCTTGAGTTTATACATATATAAAAACAGGGAGGGCGCACCGACCTTGCGCATTACCAAAGATAAATTTTATTTGAATAAAAACAAGAGTCATGCTCACAAACGTTAAAAAGAAGGCTTAACATTGCTCCAAGAATTTTGAACTATGTCTTCTAGACTCCTGCAACCTAGACTGGGTATTAGGAGGAACCAGATGGTATCGCAAACGGCTTACACGTTACGAGGGAGTACCCTCTTCATCAGAGCCTCTGCGACAGACACTTCTGTTCAATGTAGTCTATATCATGTGTGCAGTCGGCAGAACTGTCCTTTAGGAATATTTTGAATCCATTTTGCAAAATGGCAACTGTTATAAATAGGAATAAATTATCTGCAGTGGGTTTAGTGTAATTATTCGCATATATCGAACCCTTACAATGGCTGACTTCCAGATCCAAAAAAGCAAATGTATGGGTGTCCTAAACATATGTGAATGACAATCTATAGTGGTTAGTATTGCAATAGCTCACAAATTGGCTAAGGAGGTCAACTGGTCCATCCCAAATGATTATAATATCGTCAATATATCTTTCTGAAGAAGACAATATTGAAAGGGTTACGTTGCCATATGTAGTTGGTTTAAGAAAGTTTTTAGATAAAGAATACCCTGAACTTATGGTTGACCAAGCCTTTGAATTATATCTTAAAGGTAGACCACCAAAAAAAGATTGGGATTCTAATGATCATTCCATGAGATTCACTTCTGCCTTTCATTTCCAACACAAAAAAATTGAGAGAATTTTGGCCAGTTATCGGAACATACTGCAGGAAGATAACCACCTGAAGGCTATCCTTCCAGATAGACCCAGGGTCACCCAGGAATAAGACTGCCCTAAATAAATTAAAATCTTTTATACCTACATCTGTCCAATCAGTTTTGACACCCATAATTGACATGTATCAATGTCGAAAGGCCCTGTGTAAAACATGTACATTTGTTCAACATGGGAAAAAACTTTCTGCACTAAAGGTAAAACCTATAAGTTGGAGAACTTTTACAACTGTTCTTTCGGATTTTTGGTCTATGGATTGTCCTGGCCGTGTAAATTGCTCTATGTTGGTCGCTTCCTGATGACGTAATAACGAATCGTACGTCGAGGCGAGTCTTGGTCACGTTACTTCCAGTCCCTATTAGGGTAAGCCGCAAGGCACCATCTGATCACCCGATACGCCAACAGCCCCAGTGCCAGGTTAAGGCACCATTCATGTAAGCAGCCATTTTATCACGTTTTAAATAAACAGGATTACGCTATTGGTTCCTTCTATTATATTTCTTTACATATCTCATCTATGATCTTTGTAGAGGAGGATTTTTTGCATCCATAGTCTTTACCATTGCAGCAAGCAATATCTTACTAAAGTGTATTTGACCTGCTTTTTAACTAAAGGGGTCACTATTATCTGGTAAGCAGAATCCACTTATGGATCACTTTGGGTATATTGTTCTCAGTTTGTGAAGGAATATCCACTATTTCTATTTCTTAGAAGATTTCAACACAGAAGAGATATTTGTGCTTGGGACTTTGATCGATTGACGGCTCTTTGGTTCATCTATTGTTTCACCATTTGTGTTTATCACTATTTATGTGTTTTTATCTATGGCACTTTGCACTTTATCTTGCAATTTAATGTAGTTGTTTTAGGTATTTAGGTAACAATCTTTGAGCAACCATTGCATATTATAATTTGTTATTGGAGCGCCCTCTACACCCAATCTCACTAGTATTTTCAGTAGTCTACCTACCTAATTAGGGGAGCAGCCATTTATATCACTCTTATTCAATTCATATATATTATATAAATTTATTTTGGCGCGAAGTACACATTTTTTATCACAGGATAAGGGTATAGTCATAAAAAGAGTGATGGGGGGGGGGGGGGGGGTATTGTCATTCTTAGGGAAGAATGACCATGTATGTAAGGGTTACTAGGATTTACTGCTAAAGTTGGACAACTTTGAGGTAGGTGATAATTCCCTGCTGGTGGGGGAAGACATTGAAACGCTTTAAATCGATACTCCACCAGTAGGGGTTAAGGGTAGTTATATTTTCTAGAGAGATTTTTATGATGGGGCCACAAAATGAATTTCTCCAGGAATTAACTAAATTTGCATTTACCAGCAATTACTTCCAGTTTACGGGTGGAAGCTACCATCAAATTTCATGGACCTCTACGGGGGCTTCATGGGCACCCTCCTATGCCTGTCTCCATTTAGACTTCTGGGAGGAAACAGTGGTATATAAGGTACCCTATTTTGAGCAGCTTACATATATTGATATGGCTTACATTTATTGATAATGCCTTGGTGGTCTAGAGGAGGACAGAAATAGAGTTAAAGTTTTTTGAGTGAATTGAATTAGAATGATCATAACATTAGACTTACGCTGTAGTTGATTCAAAACAGATACTTTTTCTGGACCTCCAGTCACAATGAATGGGAGGCTAGTTACCAGTACCTACTATAAACCAACTGCAGCCAACACAGTATTACATTCATCATCCTAAATCTCTGATTCAGGGAATACCTATTGGCCAGTTTCTTCAAATTCAAAGGAACCTTCAAAGAGAAGCCAAGCAATGGTATTCCCGGTTCAGAGAAAGAGGAGATACACACACAATTAAAAAGGGCAAAAAAAAGAGAATTTTGGTCTATGAAAGAGTGTCACTCTTGGTAGAAAAAAATGAGGCACCCTTAACAACACCCCGGGAATTGGGGGAACCTATATGGCTCATCATGCAATTTGGGGCCCAGTAGACCAATGTACAGGCCACACTTACAAAAACGGTGTGAATTAAGATGTTTCCCTTTGTTGGCTGACACAGTTGGGGAGTACCTTCAGATGGTAGCACGAGAGGCCTAAAATTTGGGAGATTTACTAATACAATCTGAGTTTGTCGAGACGTCAAAAACAACATGGCTGTTGTTATTCTCCTGACCTAAGGCATGTTCCCATGTGGACACTGCCAAATTTGTCAGTTTGTGGAAGGGACTGGAGTGCTTACCGATGCGGCAAGACCTAATTTGTATACCATCAGGAATTTAATCAACCATGCAGCCTAAAGGGTGATATATATTTAATGGAGTGCCCTTGCGGAAAGTTTTATGTTGGAAAAACTAAGCAACAGTTGAGGATCCGCATCGATGAGCACCTCTGAGATATTAAAAAGAAGGAACCCAAAAGTACCTTGGCATTTTGCTGCATTTCACAGTGGATGGCCCAAACGTTAATGGAGTTGTAAAGTCAGAAGGTTTTTTATCTTAATGTATTTTATGCATTAGGATAAAAAGCCTTCTGTGTGCAGCAGCCCCCCTCATACTTACCTGAGCCCCATCTCTGTCCAGCGATGTCCATGAGTGTCTCGGCCGTCTGAGATTCTCCCGCCTGATTGGCTAAGACACAGCAGTGGGGCCATTGGCTCCCGCTGCTGTCAAAGTCAGTCAGCCAATCAGGAGGGAATGGACACAGGGAGCTGTGTTTCGACCCAGGTGCCCCCATAGCAAGCTGCTTGCTGTGGGGGCACTCAACAGGAGGGAGGGGTCAGGAACAAAGAGGGACCAGAGGAGAGGAGGATCTGGGCTGCTCTGTGCAAAACCACTGCACAGAGGAGGTAAGTAGCATGTTTGTTATTTTTTACTGAAAAAAACTAGACTTTACAATCACTTTAAAGGGATCTATTTTCTCAATCTGAGTCAGCGACAAGAGGACTTTAATACAGACCTCCTCCGTAAGGAAAAATTCTGCATATATAAATTAAATACACTCATGCCAAGAGGGCTCAGTTGAAACTCCAAGTTTTCTTAGAGGATTAGCCGATTGGATACGATGGACTAAGTCTATCTTTATATCCTCTATTCACTTGGTTTTGTTCTTTTTCCCTGATTTCCTTTATACATTCCTCACTTGATTTACTGTTGTGAGGAAGAAAGAGGAATGTGCTTAGTGGATTTAAATTAAGCGAGGAGATGTTTATGGACGTGGGGAATTTAGGTAGTTGTATGTAACCGCCCCTCCTCCCAGCTCCAAAATTACGGAAGCTATGTCAGGCTTTTAACTTACTTTGTATCAACCATTGTGACATATCACTTATGAAACTTGTCTCTTATAAGAAAATGATGGGCAGACTATAGCCCTGAAAAAATAGGAATAGCCCCATAGAGACGCCACGGCTTGATGAAGCTGTAATATGCCAGAGAGGTGTTAACTAAAATTTGGGAAATTTAAACACTAATGATATACTGTACATATCCACTGGCGGACTGCACCTTTCTTTATTAGTACAATAATGCTGATGGCTGCTTACTGACTTATGCATGACTGTATCTAAGCAATATATGCCTTGCAACTCTACTGAGCATCTGCATGTTGGCTTTCTAATTCATTGCTTGCTTCATGATCCTTCATTTAACAAAAAAACACCCATATGCTCCCAGCCATACACATTGAGAAGATAGCGTGCATTGTGCTGATCTTTTGCATACAGCGGCAAGAATAATTATGTGAATTCCCTGGAATTAATTGGTGTTTTGCAGTAATTTCCCATAAAACGTGACCTGATCCTCATCTGAATCACAATAGACACTTTGGGGTTCATTTATTAAAATTGGAGAGTGAAAAATCAGGTGCAGCTGTGCTTGGTAGCCAATCAGTAGACATGTGCAATTCGTTTAGTTCCAAAAATTATTTTTTTAACGAATTTAGACAAATTAGGCAATTCGGAAATATACAAATTTCCGAATTTTCTAATTTCCGAATTTTTTCAGAATATTCAGAAATTCGAAAATTCGGAAATTTGGTGTGAAAATTTAAAAAATTCGGAAATTCGAAAGTCCGGAAATTTGAAAATTCGGAAATCCAAAAATAAGAATGAAAATCCAAAAATTCAAAAACCAGAAATCTCGAAAATCTGAAATAACGAACTAACAATAACTTAACTATTACTAACTATTAAATTATAGGTATTGGAATTTCCTTTCAAATGTGACTGTTAGTGAACGTAACAAATATGAATTTATCCAAAGTTACGAATTATCCGTAAGAACGAATTCCATATCTAAATGAATGGAATGTAACGAATTAATAATAATAAATAACAATAATAATAAAAACTTATTATTATTATTAATTATTATTTAGGTTCGGTCCATTTGTTTAGATGTGGCATTCTTTATTTCGGATAATTTAATAGTTAATTATTATTAGCTAGTTATTATTTAAAATTTTCGGATTTTCCTTTCTTATTTTCGAATTTTTGAATATCCGAATTTCCAAATTTCCGAATTCCAAATGTCCTATTTTTCAAATTTCTGAATTTTTGAATTTCCTTCTTTTCAAATTTACAAGTTTACAAATTTACGAACCTTGAATTTTTGAATTGTCGAATTTCCGAATCCTGAATTTTCGAATTTCAGAATTTACGAATTTTCGTATTTCCAAATTTTCAACGTTCCATATTTAGAATTTCCATATTGTCGAATCCTGAATTTTCAAATTTCCGAATTTTTTAATTTCCTAATTTACGAATTTCCGAAAAAAACAAAAAACAAATTAAACTAATTTTATTTTTTCGGCAGTGCACATGTCTACCAATCAGCTTCTAATTTCAGTTTGTTCAATTAAGCTTCTTTGACAAACAAACCTGGTAGCTGACTGGTTTCTATGCAGAGTTGCACCAGATTTTGCACTCTCTGGGTTTATTAAATCAGCCCAATTGTATTTTAGCTAATTATACAGTGGCATCACTAGAGGCGGCAGAGGGGGACCTGACCCCCCCAGCATTATGCTGTGCCCCACCATGTGCTCCCCAATTAAAACACCTTTTGTTTCTATTTGTAGCAAGTGCCCTGCATCTTGCTTGGGTCACCGTCAGGTTAACACAGGCTCTCCTGAGAGGCAGGGCATCCCTGCGGGGGATTTCTCCCCCTCCCTCTGCATGCTGACACTGTGCATAATGCGAGAGCCACTCGCATAGCCACGGCCTCCTGATCTGCTACCTTCTCTGAATCCTCATTGGCGGGGAGGAGAGCGACTTCAGGAAGGACTCCACCAGCACTAGGGGGGCGGGGGTAAGCCTCCCGTTATCTCAGTGACAGTGAAAAAACAGACTTATTTCTTCCGTCCGTAGGACAGGAGAATCAGCCTATAAATTCTGAAACTGGTGGCTGCACCTCTGTAAAAGTGTCTGTGACACTCTTACACAGCCCAGCGAACACACCCACCCCCCCTCACTGACGGGAGATCAAAGAGGAATACAGCTCCTCCTCCTCCTCCCACCTCTGCTCCTCCTCTGTCTTCCCGCCCTGCCCACACTATCCCAGCGTGCAGCTATATCTGAAGATGTGTTGGTGGGAAATATGAAAATCAGCAGCGGCAGATTCCTGGCTGTGTCAAAGATGCCTGAGCTTCCAGCCTGGAACTGTGGGTGAGTGTACACTGCAGTACACTGTAATCACTGAACTGTCCCTATTTCCACACCTACCCCCCTCCTGTTCTTCCAAGACCTTCACAAACTTATGTAGCGCCCTGCTCCTTTTGACCAGGTGCTCGCAGGTAAATTTAGTTTTTGGCTGAGCTGTAAACAGCTCAGATTGAATGTATATAGTTTACTGGATCTGTTCTGGAATTGACTTGGTTGTACAGTTTCCACTGTTGCCAGTAGGTATCACTGGTACCATGGGACAGTGTGCGAATAACAACTTAGTGAAACTTTAATGAATATTCTTCTTTCAGAAACAGCCCAGTGGGAGGTTCTTGCCGCTGTGCATTCTGGGAGAGAGTATTTATGGGACAGATGCCATGTGCTAAGGGAGTTCTTACCTCGTGGCCCTCCTCCAGGCTGGAGGGCTGCGTCACTGCAGCTGTGCACGTAGGCCCCTAAGCCTGTCTGGGGACTACTACTGCAGAGGTGGTCCTTAGGCTGTCTTGCCTGCTAGGAAGAAGCCGAGCCAAGCTGAGGAGATCCAGGGGAGGACCATTGCTGGAGAGAGCCAGGATGAAGGCTGGTCTCTCAGAAGGGCCTGGTAACTTACTTGGAGGACGCACCTATCTTTAACCTACCCTTACAGTACCGCCGGGTCGGCTTAAAGGTTCTGGTACTGTGAAGAAGCTGCTCTACAATTCAATCAAGGTAACTAACTGTCTGGCTGCTAAGTTTGTGAGAGAGACTTATCCAGGCGTATGCTGGCTGCTAAGCCTGTGAGAGAGGCTTGTCCGGACATCTTGCAGGTTGCTAGATCTGTGGCAGAGATCTACCCAGCCATACAAGATTTACAGAGAGAAAACTGTGTGCACTGGTCTCTGTCTCCATGGCAGCAGCACATTAGAACCCAGTGATAATTATTATCGGTATTTGCGCAGCGGTTTTTCAAAAGCAATGTTTTGGAAAAAATACATTTTAATGAATTAAAAAAACAAAACAAAAAAACTCAATATTTACTCCAATTATTTTGTAAAACATGAAAGATGATGTTACGCTGAGTAAAAAGATACCTAACATGTCATGCTTTAACCACTTCAATAACGGGCACTTTCACCCCCTTCCTACCCAGGCCAATTTTCTGGTTTCAGCACTGTTGCATTTTGAATGACAATTGTGCGGTCATGCAACACTGTACTCAAACAACATTTTTATTATTTTTTTCCCACAAATAGAGCTTTCTTTTGGTGGTATTTGATAACCACTAGATTTTTTATTTTTTGCGCTACAAATGAAAAAAAGGACAAAAATTTTGAAAAAAATAAATAAAAGAAAAGTTTTTCTTAGTTTCTGTAATAAAACTTTGTAAATAAGTAAGTTTTCTCCTTCACTGATGAGCACCGATGAGTTGGCTCTGGTGAGGCACTTATATGCAGCACTGATGGGCACAGATTGGTATTTCTAATGGGTACTGACTGGCATTCCTGGCAGGCTTTAGTGGGCACCCTGGATGGGTCTGCACTGGTAATCAATGTGCTGATTATCAGCACTGACCCCCCCCCCGTCAGGAATGCAGACGATCGTCTCTCCTCTACTAGTGCCTTGTCAGTGCGAGTAGAGGAAAAGCCGATAAACAGCACTTCCTGGTTACCATGTGATTAGCTGTGATTGGACACAGCTGATCACATGGTAAAGAGCCATAGGCTCTTTGCTGGGATCAGAGATGCGGTGTGTCAGACTGATACACCGCAGGCGCCCTCTAGCAGCTTATCCTGCCGGACATCTTACAACGCCCAGTCAGGATAATACAACCACTTCCCCACCCTCATTCTGCTATATGGCGGGCAGTGGTTAAAATTCATATTAAAGTCTTGTTTTTTTAAATAGAATGTTATACTTACCTGCTCTGTGCAGTGGTTTTGCACAGAGCAACCCAGATACTCCTCTTTTCAGGTCCCTCGCCCACACTCCTGGCCCCTCTCTCCTGTTGAGTGCCCCCACAGCAAGCAGCTTGCTATGGGGGCACCCAAGCCAAGCCAATGCTCTAATGCCCTGTACACATGGTCAGACATTGATCGGACATTCCGACAACAAAATCCATGGATGTTGGCTCAAACTTGTCTTGCATACACACGGTCACACAAAGTTGTCGGAAAATCTGATCGTTCTAAGCACGGTGACGTAAAACACGTATGTCGGGACTATAAACGGGGCAGTAGCCAATAGCTTTTGTCTCTTAATTTATTCTGAGCATGCGTGGCACTTTGTGCGTCGGATTTGTGTACACACGATCGGAATTTCCGACATCGGATTTTGTTGTCGGAAAATTTTATAGCAAGCTCTCAAACTTTGTGTTCGGAAATTCCAATGGAAAATGTGTGATGGAGCCTACACACGGTCGGAATTTCCGACACCAAGGTCCTATTACACATTTTTCGTCGGAAAATACGACCGTGTGTACAGGGCATAAGTGTCTATTCAGACACGAAGCTGCAGCTCAGCTTGGCCCTGCCCCCTCTCTCCTTATTGTCTCACTGACTTTGACAGCAGTGGGAGCCAATGGCAACCCGATGCTGTCTCAGCCAATGAGGAGGAAGAGTGCCAGACAGCCAAGACTCTTGTGCAACGTTGCTGGATTGAGAGGGAGTTCAGGTAAGTATTAGGGGGCTGCTGCACACATAATGTTTTTTATCTTAACCACTTAACAACCGCCCCATAGCGAATGACGGCTACAGCACAGTTCGATAACTCTGGGAGGGGGTACATTGACGTCCTCCCAGAATCGGACGCGCACACAGGAGTATCAGTGGCCGGATCAGGTAAATGACCGCTGACAATTGACGGAGTGATCACTTGTAAACAAACCGGCATCATGTCCGGTTCCTCTCCCCCTCTCTGTACCAATCCGTACAGTGTGAGTGGAGAGGGGAGAGATCGGTTGCAGCAGCATTGTGGGCTGGATCTGTAGTGCCCACAGCGCTGCTCTGTGCCCATTTCTGCCTCATTCAGCCATCCCTCTGTCATACTCATCCATCCATCCATGCTCATCCATCCACACTCAGTAATACTTATCCATCCATGCTCAGCCATCCCATCCACCCCCAGCCATACTCAGCCATACCCATTCATGCTCAGTCATCCCATCCATACTCAGCCATCCACATTTATGGCTCAATCATGCCCAGCCATCCCCATCCAAAGCTCATCCATCCTCATCCATGCCACATCAGTTCTCATCCATGCCACTACAGTGCCTCACAAAAGTGTAATAGGATTTGAGAAATGTATGCCCCTAGAACACCTGATGGTGCTCCCTGCATGTTGGGCCTCTGTATGTGACCAGGCTGTAGAAAAGTCTCTCACATGTGATAGATTCTCATACTCAAGAGTTTGAAAAAAAAGCTTTTTCATTTTCTTTCCACATTTTCCATAAACTTGTAGAAAAAAAAATGACATGTTCATAAGACTCATTATGCCTCATAAATTATACGTTGTTTTCTTTCCAAAATGGGGTCATTTTTGGGGCGTTTCCATTGTCTTGGTGCTCCAGGGCCTTTAAAAGTGCAAGAGGTAGTCAGGAAATTAGATGTGTAATTTATGCTTCTAGAACGCCTGAAGGTGCTACCTGTATGTCGGGCCTCTGTATGTGGCCACGCTGTGTAAAAGTCTCACACATGTGGTATCACCATACTCAGGAGGAGTAGAAATTTGGGGTGTAATTTGTGGTATGCATATGCTGTGTGTGAGAAATAACCTGCTAATATGACAATTTTGTGGAAAAAAAAAAAAAGAAAATCTAGATTTTGCTAAGAATTGTGGAAAAAATTACAACCTCAAAAAACTCACCATGCCTCTTACTAAATACCTTGGAATGGCAAAAAGGGCTAATTTAGGGGGTATTTGTACTTTCCTGGCTTGTTGAATATATCATGTATGCTTGTATGATCAATTTTCTGAGATTGGCACCATAGCTTGTAGACTCTATAACTTACACAAAGACCAAACAATATACACCAATTTGGGTTATTTTTACCAAAGATATGTAGCAGTATAAATTTTGGCCAAAATTTTATAACAGAAACGAAGAAAAATGCATTTTTTTTACAGAATTTTACAGTCTTTTTTTGTTTTAAAGCACAAAAAATAAAAAACCCAGCGGTGAATAAAATATCCCCAAAAGAAAGCTTTATTTGTGTGAAAAAAAAGGACAAAAATGCCATATGGGTACAGTGTTGAGTGATTGAGTAATTGTCATTCAAAATGTGAGAGCACCAAAAGCTGAAAATTGGTATGGTTAGGAAGCGGGTTTAAGTGCCCAGTGGGCAAGTAGTTAATGCCTTCTGACTTTAGAATCACTTTAAAAATCTTAATAGGAGACGCTTTAAATGCCTTTACAGTTTACTTGTTTAGAGTTACAGAGCAGGTCTAGTGCTAGAATTATTGCTCTCGCTCAAACGTTCACGACGATGCCTCACGTGTGGTGTTTGCATATGCATGCGCAACTCACGTATGCATTCACTTTCCCTTTAATGGTTTTTTTTTTTTTTTTTATTTAATCACTATTATTCCTATTACAAGGAATGTAAACAGCCCTTGTAATAGAAATAAGGACAGATCCTCTTTATGGAGAGATCAAAAAACCCCAAGTCCCAAGTCTCTCCTTTACCTTTAAAGCAAAAGATTTAAAAAAAATTTGACCTTTTACTTAAAACAAAAAATTGCTTACTTCCACTCTGTACCGGAAGTGGCGTTGTGATGTTGCTCCAATCCTCCAAGGCCATAGAGGCGATCAAAGACGATCTAGTCTTTATCGCCTCTGTGACCACACAGCCGCACCGTCAGATCATTAGCTTACCCCTTCCAAAGGCTCGCCCGAGAAAAAAACAGTGAGCGGCAGGAGAGGGACGTCCCCTCCTGCCACTTCTGAAAGCGTTCCAATGGTTTATGAGCCGCTCAGATCGCTTTTAAGAAAAAGCCAGCTGAAAAAAAACAATACCGGGGTTATATGACTGATATCTTCAGCCATAATCCGGTAAACCACTTGCAAAAAGCAACGTATATATATATATATATATATATATATATGCATTGCGGTTGGCAAGCGGTTAAAGTGATTGTAAAGTCTCTTTTTTTTTTTACATAACAAACATATCATACTTACTTCCTCTGTGCAGTTGTTTTTGCACAGAGCAGCCCGGATCCTACTCTTCTCGGGTCCCTCTTTGCTGCTCCTGGCCCCTACCTCCTATCGAGTGCCCCCTCAGCCAGCAGCTCTCTATGGGGGCACCTGAGCCGAGTCAGAGCTTCTTGTATCCATTCAGATACAGAGCCCCGACCTGGCCCCACCCCGTCTCTTCCCTGATTGGCTGACTGACTTTGCCAACCGCCAATGGCACCGCTGCTGTATCTCAGCCAATCAGGAGTGTCCCGGACGACTTAGACACTCGTGGACATCACTGGAAAGAGATAGGGCTCAGGTAAGTAATTAGGGGGTGCTGGGGAGGCTGCTACACACAGAAGTACAGAAGGTTTATCCTAATGCATAGAATGCATTAAAGATTATATATATATATATTAAGTGGGAATTGATCAGAAGGATGAAAATCCTATGAAGTCCTGATTGGAATTTGTGGACTACATGTCTATTGCAACTGTATGCAATTTTTTTTTCATGTAAGATATTTTTAACTAGATGATGAATGAAAATATGTTTATATGGAATCATTGATCTTTTGATTGTGATACTATGAGTTGAAAAATTTGTTTTATCTCTTTCTCAATCTATTTGGCTTGTGCAATGCATTGCATGAACACTGATGTGCATCACGACACATGTTGACCTGCATTTTGAGGAGTTTCCATCACTTAATAGAAAAGCATTGGGAGGAAACACAAAATAAATTGTGAATCCAGCCTTACTTGAAACTTTGATTTGCATTATGTTACTATTGTCTCTAGAGAAGTGGTCTCCAAACTGAGGCCCTTTGCTTGCCTTTATCCAGCCCTTGGGGCACCATTCCTCCCAGTGATATGAGGCACTACTCCTCCTACTGACACCAAAGATGAGGCACCGATCCTTTCACTAACACCAACCTTGGAGCACGATTCCTCCCACTGATACAAACTCTAGAACACTATTACTTCCACTAACACTGAAGAGGTGGCATTCTTCCTCTCACTGATACCATCAATGTAGCACCAATCCTTCCACTGACACCAATGATGGGGAACTATTTCTGCTGCATTTTTCACTCCTAACTGGGAGGAGCAGGAGTAGCCTTTTGGCTATGTTCAAGAGTATTTTCTGTTCTTATCAGTAGGGGTGCTACGCCATCATTTTGGCTTTTTGGTCAGAATGGCTGGTTGCATAGTATCCTTGCTGGTATGATGGGGGCTCTGAAGGCTATTACCGGCTAGAAGGGAAACTGGGGTGCCCACAGGCAGTTGGGGCACAGGAGTAATTCCCCTGGGAAAACTGGATGGGCCCAGTTCCTCCTGGTTTGAATGGATCTACCTTGTCTGGCCATGGGCTGGGAAGGCAGAGAGTCTATGGTGTCTGTGCCCCCTGGGAGTGGTCGCCCTGGGGGTGCTCTTAGACACCCTTAGGTGTGGGACCCCACTGTGTGAACAGGCACATGGTCACAGCACCAAAAGCTTTTTCTGCACTGCGTCTCAATGGGCTTGGCCTTTTAGAGTTTGGGGCAATTTTTGCTACCAGGTCTCAGGGCCTAGCCAGTGCACGGACACTTTTTTTTAATTTAATTTTCGCCTCACATTTGTCACTTTTCACTTTTGTGTGTGTTTTTTTTTTCACTGGATAGAGGGCTTGCCCTGAAGTCTAGGGGTGGATGTGTGGCCATCAGGTTCTTCCTCCCCTAAACCGCTCTTCAGGAGAGCCCCGCGACCTAGTACTTGGTGGTTAGCTTTGGCTGGCCACGAGGAGAGGCTTCTGGCTAGGAAGACCAAGTTCATAACCTTGTCCCTGTCAGGAGCCTTGTTCCTCCGGGGTTTCATGGAAAGGATCTACTCCTTCAGGGGGTGGACAAAAGCACACCCTTACAGTGGATATAAAAAGTCTACACACCCGTTAAAATGTCAGGTTTCTGTGATGTAAAAAAACGAGACAAAGATAATTTCAGAACTTTTTACACCTTTAATGTGACCTATAAAATGTACAACTCAACTGAAAAATGAACTGAATTATTTTTTTGGGGGAGTAAAACTAAAATAATGTGTTGCATAAGTGTGCACCCTCCTATAACTGGAGATATAGCTGTGTTCAAAATTAAGCAATCACATTTAAACTCATTTTAAATAGGAGTCAGTACACACCTGCCATCATTTAAAGTGCCTCTGATTAACTTCAAATAAAGTTCAGTTGTTCTAGTAGGTCTTTCCTGACATTTTCTTAGTTGCATCCTACAGAAAAAGCCATGGTCCACAAGGAACTTCCAAAGCATCAGAGGGAGCTCATTGTTAAAAGGTATCAGTCAGGAGAAGGGTACAAAAGAACTTTCAAGGCATTAGATATACCATGGAACATAGTGAAGACAGTCATTATCAAGTGGAGAAAATATGGCACAACAGTGACATTACCAAGAACTGGACTTCCCTCCAAAATTAATTGATGAAAAGACAAGAAGAAAACTGGTCAGGGAGGCTGCCTACATCAACAATAAAGCACCTGCAGGAATATCTGGTAAGTATTGGCTATGTGGTACATGTGACAACAATCTCTCATATTCTTCATATGTCTGGGCTATGGGGTAGAGTGACAAGACGGAAGTCTTTTCTTACAAAGAAAAACATCCAAGCCTGGCTAAATTTTGCAAAAACAACTCTGCAGTCTCACAAAAGCATGTGGGAAAATGTGTTATGGTCTGATGAAACCAAGGGTGAACTTTTTGGTCATAATTCCAAAAGATATGTTTGGCTGAAAAAACAACACTGCACATCAAATGTGTCGACCCACCCTGCCTGAACCCCCCCCCCCCCCCATGTGTCCCAGCCTACCTGTCAATCACCAAAATCAATACTAGGATCATGGCTGCAGCTGTTCCTGGTATAAATCACTTGTCCAGGACATATATTTACATAAGTTGGACGGCAAGCGGCTAAATTGTGCACCTGTCACCTGCATTTTTCTATTACATGGAGGAGGGGGTTCAGATCCCTTGTGGTAGCAGTAAAGTTTACGAAAAAAAACATTTAAAAATAATTACACACCTCAAAAAATGATGAAAGCTCCCTGCACCCACACACATGAACACAAAGGCAAACATGCATACAAAAACAATGGGGTTTATTTACTAAAGGCAAATCCAATGTGCCCTACAAGTGCACTTGGAAGTGCAGTCGCTGTACATCTGAGGGGGAGATACAGAGAAAATTAAAAACAGCATTTTTGCTTGTACATGATTGGATGATAAAATCAGCAGAGCTTCCCCTCAATTTAGATCTTCCCCTCAGATCTACAGCGACTGCACTTCCAAGTGCACTTGTAGTGCAAAGTGGTTTTCCTTTAGTAAATCAACCCTAATGACTGCACCAAACACATTAGGCACCATCACACAGGTCGAAGGGTGATCAATTATTCTAGGGCCATCATTCATTGTTAACTCTAAATTGACAAAGGCTTTTAAAGCATTGCCTTTAAGCACTATAGTTTTCTTTCCATTTTACAGGCGCACACAATTTTGAGGTTTGTCATATTTGGTATCGATTTACTAGACATAACCTCATCTTATAGGACGTACACACGGTCGGACTTTGTTCGGACATTCCGACAACAAAATCCTAGGATTTTTTCCGACGGATGTTGGCTAAAACTTGTTCTGTCTACACATGGTAGCACAAAGTTGTCGGAAAATCCGATCGTTCTAAACGCGGTGACGTAAAACAGGTACGTCGGGACTATAAACGGGGCAGTGGCCAATAGCTTTCATCTCTTTATTTATTCTGAGCATGTGTGGCACTTTGTCCGTCGGATTTGTGTACACACGATCGGAATTTCCGACAACGGATTTTGTTGTCGGAAAATTTTATCTCCTGCTCTCAAACTTTGTGTGTCGGAAAATCCGATGGAAAATGTGTGATGGAGCCTACACACGGTCGGAATTTCCGACAACACGCTCCGATCGGACATTTTCCATCGGAAAATCCGAACGTGTGTACGGGGCATTATTGTTAATTTTTTAATTTGAGTAGAAAAGCCTGCCAAGTTAAGGTTTCATTGCAAACACATCTCTACTGAGTCAGACTTATAGTTCTGTAATCAGCAAAGCACATGCTCTCTGCTTATTGGAGAGCTCTGGATCAGACTCAGTAGAGTGTGTTGTACACACACAGAGATTAAAGCAGAACTTAGGGATCGGCAAAAAATCCCCCATTAGTACACATATTACACACAAAACATATTACATTTGTGAATTTCCTTACCAATCAAGAGAAATGTCAAATTGAATTTTCAGGAAGTCAGCTCTGTAGTTCAAAAAATGCAGCCTGTTTTCTGCTAGATCCTGTCCCCTCTCTTTACACTGTCATTAACCACTTGAGCCCCGGACCATTATGCTGCCTAAGGACCAGAGGTCTTTTTCCAATTTGGCACTGCGTCGCTTTAACTGCTAATTGCGCGGTCATGCAATGCTGTACCCAAACGAAATTTGCGTCCTTTTCTTCCCACAAATAGAGCTTTCTTTTGATGGTATTTGATCACCTCTGCGGTTTTTATTTTTTGCGCTATAAACGGAAAAAGACCGAAAATTTTGAAAAAAAATGATATTTTCTACTTTTTGTTATAAAAAAAATCCAATAAACTAAATTTTAGTCATACATTTAGGCCAAAATGTATTCGGCCACATGTCTTTGGTAAAAAAAATGTCAATAAGCGTATATTTATTGGTTTGCGCAAAAGTTATAGCGTCTACAAACTAGGGTACATTTTCTGGAATTTACACAGCTTTTAGTTTATGACTGCCTATGTCATTTCTTGAGGTGCTAAAATGGCAGGGCAGTACAAAACCCCCCCAAATGACCCCATTTTGGAAAGTAGACACCCCAAGGAAATTGCTGAGAGGCATGTTGAACCCATTGAATATTTTTTTTTTTTGTCCCAAGTGATTGAAAAATGACAAAAAAAAAAAAAATATTTACAAAAAGTCGTCACTAAATGATATATTGCTCACACAGGCCATGGGCCTATGTGGAATTGCACCCCAAAATACATTTAGCTGCTTCTCCTGAGTATGGAGATACCACATGTGTGGGACTTTTTGGGAGCCTAGCCGCGTACGGGGCCCCGAAAACCAATCACCGCCTTCAGGATTTCTAAGGGTGTAAATTTTTGCTTTCACTCTTCACTGCCTATCACAGTTTCGGAGGCCATGGAATGCCCAGGTGGCACAAAACCCCCCAAAATGACCCCATTTTGGAAAGTAGACACCCCAAGCTATTTGCTGAGAGGCATATTGAGTCCATGGAATATTTTATATTTTGACACAAGTTGCGGGAAAGTGACACTTTTTTTTTTTTTTTTTTTTTTTTTTCATAAAGTTGTCACTAAATGATATATTGCTCACACAGGCCATGGGCATATGTGGAATTGCACCCCAAAATACATTTAGCTGCTTCTCCTGAGTATGGGGATACCACATGTGTGGGACTTTTTGGGAGCCTAGCCGCGTACTGGACCCCGAAAACCAATCACTGCCTTCAGGATTTCTAAGGGTGAAAATTTTTGATTTCACTCTTTACTGCCTATCACAGTTTCGGAGGCCATGGAATGCCCAGGTGGCACAAAACCCCCCCAAATGACCCCATTTTGGAAAGTAGACACCCCAAGCTATTTGCTGAAAGGCATGGTGAGTATTTTGCAGCTCTCATTTGTTTTTGAAAATGAAGAAAGACAAGAAAAAACATTTTTTTTTTTCTTTTTTCAATTTTCAAAACTTTGTGACAAAAAGTGAGGTCTGCAAAATACTCACTATACCTCTCAGCAAATAGCTTGGGGTGTCTACTTTCCAAAATGGGGTCATTTGGGGGGGTTTTGTGCCACCTGGGCATTCCATGGCCTCCGAAACTGTGATAGGCAGTGAAGAGTGAAATCAAAAATTCACGCCCTTAGAAAGCCTGAAGGCGGTGCTTGGTTTTCGGGGTCCCGTACGCGGCTAGGCTCCCAAAAAGTCTCACACATGTGGTATCCCCGTACTCAGGAGAAGCAGCAGAATGTATTTTGGGGTGTAATTTCACATATTTCCATGGCATGTTTGAGCAATATATCATTTAGTGACAACTTTGTGCAAAAAAAAAAAAAAAAAAAAAAATTTGTCTCTTTCCCGCAACTTGTGTCGCAATATAAAATATTCCATGGACTCGACATGCCTCTCAGCAAATAGCTTGGGGTGTCTACTTTCCAAAATGGGGTCATTTGGGGGGGTTTTGAACTGTCCTGGCATTTTATGCACAACATTTAGAAGCTTATGTCACACATCACCCACTCTTCTAACCACTTGAAGACAAAGCCCTTTCTGACACTTATTGTTTACATGAAAAAGTTTTTTTTTTTTTTGCAAAAAAATTACTTTGAACCCCCAAACATTATATATTTTTTTAAAGCAAATGCCCTACAGATTAAAATGGTGGGTGTTTCATTTTTTTTTTTCACACAGTAATTGCGCAGCGATTTTTCAAACGCATTTTTTGGGGAAAAAACACACTTTTTTTAATTTTAATGCACTAAAACACGCTATATTGCCCAAATGTTTGATGAAATAAAAAAGATGATCTTAGGCCGAGTACATGGATACCAAACATGACATGCTTTAAAATTGCGCACAAACGTGCAGTGGCAACAAAATAAATACATGTTTAAAAGCCTTCAAAAGCCTTTACAGGTTACCACTTTAGATTTACAGAGGAGGTCTACTGGAAAAATTACTGCACTTGATCTGGCCTTCGCGGTGATACCTCACATGCATGGTGCAATTGCTGTTTACGTTTGACGACAGACCGCCGCTTGCGTTCGCCTTAGCGCGAGAGCAGGGGGCGACAGGGGTGTTTTTTTTTTTTTTTTTTTTTTCTTTATTATTTTTTTGCTTTTTTAATCTTACTTTTAAACTGTTCCTTTCATATTTTTTTTTTTAATCATTTTTATTGTTATCTCGGGGAATGTAAATATCCCCTATGATAGCAATAGGTAGTGACAGGTACTCTTTTTTGAAAAAATTGTGGTCTATTAGACCCTAGATCTCTCCTCTGCCCTCAAAGCATCTGACCACACCAAGATCGGTGTGATAAAATGCTTCCCCAATTTCCCAATGGCGCTATTTACATCCGGCGAAATCTAAGTCATGAAATACTCGTAGCTTCCGGTTTCTTAGGCCATAGAGATGTTTGGAGCCACTCTGGTCTCTGATCAGCTCTATGGTCAGCTGGCTGAATCACCGGCTGCATTCTCAGGTTCCCTGTTGAGACAGGAGAGCCAGAGAAAAACACGGAAGACGGTGGGGGGGGGGGGGGGCATTCCCTCCCACGGCTTGTAAAAGCAGTCTAGAGGCTAATTAGCCGCTAGGATTGCTTTTACATGAAAGCCGACCGCTGGCTGAAAAGAATGATACCAAGATGATACCTAAACCTGCAGGCATCATTCTGGTATAACCACTCAAAGTCGTGAATGGCGTACCTGAAGACAAAAAAATGGTTAACAATGGTTAACAATAAAGCACAGTAAAGTGTAAATAATTACACACCTGAAAAACAAACATGATAAAACATAATAACAATAACAATAACAATAAAACATTGCAGAATAGAATACAGTAAAAAAGAGCAGAACAATAGAGAGAGAGAATAGAGAGAGAGAGAACAATAAAACAACAACTATTTTTTTTTATTTCATATATTTTTTTTTTTTACACTTTTTTTGTAACTAACTTTTATAACTGTAACCGGTTCCAGGTTCGGGTCTCTCAAAATGCGATGGCATCTTGGGAGACCCTGTGAAAGTGTGCCTAGTCTGTGCAATGCTGTACCCTACGCTAATACTCAACTAGTGCATGGTAGCGTTCAAAACATTCACCAATGCAAAGACCAGGATTGTCAGGACAGGAGGGACAATAATAGTGGGTGTCACGCCTATATCCGCGCTTGCTGCAGACACAACATCTTTTTTGGGGGGGTTCGTTGGGTAGGGGTACTCGGGAGGACATAAAAATGCCTCTCATGCAGCCGACTGCATTTGGTTGGGGATGTGAATGGGGGAAGTACGGGCGCTGCAGAAGCGGTGGGTTCCCAATTAGGATTGGCGAATGCAGCAGGAAGGGCACTATGGGCACGACGGGCCTGTGTTTGTCTTTTTGGTGGCAGCGGGACACTACTTGTGCTTGCCACCTCACCAGCTTGAACTGCACTTATGGGACTCGCCACGTCACCACGTGTTACTGCAGTGCTGGTTTGACTACGACCGGGGTGTACTACGCCGCTGGCGCTTGCCAGTTCACCAAAACGCTACCAAAAAACTGTTAGCGATCGCAGGGATCAGGCCTGACTCTGCGAACGCTGCAGTTATGCGTTTAGTGTTTTGTAAGTGACAGTGATCGATCGATACTGCACTTGGGTGGGCTGGGCCGGGCCGGGCGGAGGGGCAAAACGCAGGTGCTAGCAGGTATCTGGGCTGATCCCACTAACACTGCGTTTTTGGGAACCCTAAACTGCTGGTGACGCTAGTATAGATCTGATCGGATCAGATATTGATCCGTTCAGATACTATACCACTAAGGGAGGTGTACAGTGCGTGCGTGGGTGTTAGCGGTACTGGCGCTAATCTGACGCTGCCTGGGGCTGGTGCTTGCCAGTTCACCAAAACGCTACAAAAAAAACTGTTAGCGATCGCAGGGATCAGGCCTGACTCTGCGAACGCTGCAGTTATGCGTTTAGTGTTTTGTAAGTGTCAGTGATCGATCGATACTGCACTTGGGTGGGCTGGGCTGGGCCGGGCGGTGGGGCAAAACGCAGGTGCTAGCAGGTATCTGGGCTGATTCCGCTAACACTGCGTTTTTGGGAACCCTAAACTGCTGGGGACGCCAGTATAGATCTGATCGGATCAGATATTGATCCGTTCAGATACTATACCACTAAGGGAGGTGTATGGTGCGTGCGTGGGTGTTAGCGGTACTGGCGCTAACCTGACGCCTGGGGCTGGTGCTTGCCAGTTCACCAAAATGCTACCAAAAAAACTGTTAGCGATCGCAGGGATCAGGCCTGACTCTGCCAACGCTGCAGTTATGCGTTTAGTGTTTTGTAAGTGACAGTGAGCGATCGATACTGCACTTGGGTGGGCTGGGCGGAGGCACAAAACGCAGGTGCTAGCAGGTATCTGGGCTGATCCCGCTAACACTGCGTTTTTGGGAACCCTAAACTGCTGGGGACGCTAGTATAGATCTGATCGGATCAGATATTGATCCGATCAGATACTATACCACTAAGGGAGGCGCATGCTGCGTGCGTGGGTGTTAGCGGTACTGGCGCTAATCTGACGCTGCCTGGGGCGACGCATATCACCGCCGGGCGATCGGGGGGCTAAACCTTTATTCGGTAATAAACGGCGGGTGCCCTGACACTATAAAAAATAAACGAACTAACCAGCGTCAACCGTAACGGTTATACGGTGATCAGTGGTGAAAGGGTTAACTAGGGGGCAATCAAGGGGTTAAAACATTTATTAGGTAGTATATGGGGGTCCCTGACGCTATAAAACGCTGACGGCGAACCTAAATATTTACCTCACTAACTAGCGTCACCAGCGACACTAATACAGCGATCAGAAAAATGATCGCTTAGTGACACTGGTGACAGGGGGTGATCAAGGGGTTAAAACTTTATTAGGGGGGGTTAGGGGGGTATCCTAGACCTAAAGGGGGGTAATACTAACTGCCCGAACACTGTAACTGTCACAAACTGACACCTAGCAGTAATCAGAAAAAAAAAAAAAAAACTGCTGGTGTCAGTTTGTGACAGGGGGGGGGGGGGTGATTGGGGGGGGATCGGGGGGCGATCGGGGGGGGGATCGGGGTGTTTTGTGTGCCTGGCATGTTCTACTGTGTGTGTAGTGTTGGTGCACTCACATACTTGTCGTCTCTCCTCGGGCCGGAACGGAAAATACCGACCCGAGGGGAGATGACATCACTTCCTTTGCTGCTGTTTAGCATACAGCAGCAAAGGAGTGTTCTCATTGGCCGGCGGCGATCGCGAGGGGGGGGCCACGAACGGATGGTCTCCCCCTCATCACCGATCGCCGCTGGACAAAAGACGACCGCCTCGGGCACCGGGGGGGGGGTCCGATCGGACCCCCCACCCGCGGAAGGCAAATCACGTACCCTGTACGTGATTTTGCCTGTCCGTGCCACTTTGCCGACGTACATCGGCGTGAGGCGGTCGTCAAGTGGTTAAAGTACATTTCCCATCATGCTTTGCATATTGCACTGAATGTGGGAGGTACACTAGGCCTGTGTACACTAAATGTGAACTCGTTCATTTCAACATAAATCACACCCCCCTCATTCTGCAGCCACACTGCTGAGCACAACACAGACAGTGAAGGGAAATCCTTATAACTGTAAAGCATGCATGTGCTTTCTCCCTTCAGCCACAGCAGGAGATAAACATATTTCCCTTACATGCTTTATGTAATCATTACTGAACTGTATACACATCCCATAATTATATATTATACACCCTGTACTCTGCTGCAATTCAGTATTAGAAATATTCCTCCTCATGCAGCTTTGAGATCTTTCCAATAGTAATCAGTGCCGGTATGGTATATGACAGGGGTGTCCAAACTTTTTTCAAAGAGGGCCAGATTTGATGAAGGGAACATGCGCGAGGGCCGACCATTTTGCCTGACATTCTTTGAACCATTAAAATTCGGTCTGTGTGTTCGTTCGAGCACTAATACACTGCCCAACAAGAATTCTCTTGCCTTTGTGGCTGTGTGTGAGTAAGGAGATGAGCTTGGGCGTATTATTTGGATATACAGTATTTATTGACGTATAACACGCACCTTCACTTTAAGAACAAAGTTTCAGGAAAAAAAAAATTAAATGTTAAATAAAGAACTGTGAAGCAAAATAAGGGTCAGTGCCCATCTGCTGCCTCACAAGTGCCCATCTGCAGACCCACCATTGCCATGAATGTAGCCTCACCATTGCTAGGAATGCAGTACCCACCATTGCCAGAAATTGCACTCACCATTGCTAGGAATTGCACTCACCATTGCCAGGAATTGCACTCACCATTCCCAGGAATTGCACTCACCATTGCCAGGAATGCAGCATCATTGCCAGGAATGCAGGACCATTGCCAGGAATGCACTCACCATTGCCAGGAATGCAGCACCATTGCCAGGAATGCACTCACCATTGCCAGGAATGCACTCACCATTGCCAGGAATGCAGCACCATTGCCAGGAAGGCACTCACGAGTGCCAAAGATTACCTACAGGAGAATCTCCAGTTTACACGGCGGCCTCTTTAATAGAAAGTCCCGCCTCCTTTGATGGACAGAACAGTCGTCCAATGGCAGCGCCGGAGACGGGACTCCCTTTTACAGATGCCGCCCGTAAACAGGAAATTCTTCTGTGTGTACGGCGCTCGTCCCGCCTCCTCCCTGTCCCCTCCATGGCATATACATCTTTTGTGGCCCCAGCGCTGGGAGATCATCGGGGGCCACAAAAGATATATATGTCCAAATAACCAGCCGGATTGCTCCAAACCGGAACGCAGGCCGGACTTTGGACATGCCTGGTACATGAGAACATCCCTATCTGCACCACAGAAAGAGCCGGGCCATTCAGCTTTACATCAGCGCGTGACACAAGTAAATTTCTGCACGAGAAAAAAAACAAAAAAGTGCAGCGCTAACTTACTAATCAATAACACAATAATGGTGGAACCCTCTAATGTATGGCAATCTTAGTAAGCTTCAATACACCACAATACCGGTCTCTGTGATATGTAATGTCACATGATACATATCACACTGAAAATAAGAAAAAATACAAAAATTAACACAAACTTTGCAGGGATGGTGGAAACCTTTCCTACAGATATTTGGCAGTGGACGGTATCAGTAAAACACTGGATGGTGTCCACTCTGCTTATCAGTGCGGCATATCAGTGCTGCCTTAGTGCCCATTAGTGCAGCCTCATCAATGCCCATCAGTGTGGTCTCATCAGTGCAGCTTATCAGTGCCCATCAGTGTGGTCTCATCAGTGTGGTCTCACCAGTGCAGCTTATCAGTGCCGCTTCATTAGTGCAGCTTATCAGTGCCACTTCATTAGTGCAGCTTAGCAGTGCCCATCAATGCGGGGTCACCAGTGCAGCTTAGCAGTGCTCATCAGTGCAGAGCAGGGAGAGTTACAGATTCTCCGGATGACAGAGGGGATCTCGTGCTGACAGATCTGTATGTGAAAGTACTGTTCATCGTACAGCTCCGCCTACCTGTGCCGGAAATTGTGATAGACAGCGCAGAGCGCACTGTGCAGGGAGGCGGAGCTGTACGACGAGAGGTGTTTTCACATACAACACCTGTCTGCCCGAGATCCACTCTGTCATTCGGAGGATCTGTAACTCTCCCCGCTCTGCACTGGAGAGAGATGGCAGGCAGGCGGTGGCGGCTGGGGGGGGGGATAGGGGCAGTGTTGGCAGGAAGGAGGAGGGAGCAGAGGAGGAGGACACCACCTCGATGGGCGGCACAAACCGAGGGCTGTGAAACCCCCCCTCCGCACACTACAGCAAGCCAGGCGGAAATACAAGTCCCTGCTCACTTTCAGAGTAAAAGGGGGCGTGTGACCGCTGGCTGAGGCTATGGGAAAAATACCAGCCAGCAGTCTTACAAACAGGAAATCAGGCAATAACGTTTTTTCAGCAAGTTCAGCAGGCTATTGCAGAGGAACTACAGAGCTCAGAAGAACATGGATGACATAGTTGGTGAAGGTAGGAGATCAGCAACAAGAACATGGAAAAAAGTTTTTGCCCGAAGTTCTGCTTTAAGGGTTCTACAACCCCTGGCAAAAATGATGGTATCACCAGTCCCTGAGGATGTTCCTTCAGTTGTTTATTATTGTAGAAAAAAAGCAGATCACAGACATGGCCAAAAACTAAAAGGCATTTCAAATGGCAACTTTCTGGCTTTAAGAAAAACTAAAAGAAATCAAGAAAAATAATTGTGGTGGCCAGTAACAGTTAGATTTATAGAACAAGCACAGGGAATAATTTATGGAATCACTCAACTCTGAGGAAAAAATGATGGAATCATGAAAAACAAACAAAATAACACTCCAACACATCACTAGTACTTTGTTGCACCACCTCTGGCTTTTATAACTGCTTGCAGTCTCTGAGGCATTGACTTAATGAGTGATAAACAGTACTCTTCATCAATCTGGCTCCAGCCTTCTCTGATTGCTGTTGCCAAATCATCTTTGCAGGTTGGAGCCTTGTCATGGACCATTTTCTTTAACTTCCACCACAGATTTTCAATTGGAATGAGATCCGGACTGTTTGCAGGCCATGACATTGACCTTATGTGTCTTTATTCAAGGAATTTTTTCACAGTTTTTGCTCTATGGCAAGATGCATTATCTTGATAAATGATTTCATCATCCCCAAACATCCTTATAATAGATGGGATAAGAAAAGTGTCCAAAATTTCAATGTAAACCTGTGCATTTATTGAAGATTTAATGACAGCCATCTCCCCAGTGCCTTTACCTGACATGCAGCCCCATATCATAATTGACTGTGGAAATTTGCATGTTTTCTTCAGACAGTCGTCTTCATACATCTCATTGGAACGGCACCAAACAAAAGTTCCAGCATCATCACCTTGCCCAATGCAGATTCGAGATTCATCACTGAATATGACTTTCATCCAATCATCCACAGTCCACGATTGCCTTTCCTTAGCCCATTGTAACCTTGTTTTTTTGTGTTTAGGTGTTAGAGATGGCTTTCTTTTAGCTTTTCTGTATGTAAATCCCATTTCCTTTAGGCGGTTTCTTACAGTTCGGTCACAGATGTTGACTCCAGTTTCCTCCCATTTGTTCCTCATTTGTTTTGTTGTACATTATCTGTTTTCAAGGCATATTGCTTTAAGTTTTCTGTCTTGACGCTTTGATGTCTTCCTTGGTCTACCAGTATGCTTGCCTTTAACCACCTTCCCATGTGGTTTGTATTTGGTCCATGTTTTAGACACAGCCGACTGTGAACAACCAACATCTTGTGCAACGCTGCGTGATGATTTACCCTCTTTACCTACATACTAACAAGCAGATTTAATCTGATGCAGGTGTTAGTGTTTGTAATGAAAATTTACAGGGTGATTCCATAATTTTTTCCTCAGAATTGAGTGATTCCATAATTTATTCCCTGTGCTTGTTCTATAAATCTAACTGTTACTGGCCACCACAATTATTTTTCTTGATTTCTTTTAGTGTTTCTTAAAACCAGAAAGTTGCCATTTGAAATGCCTTTAGATTCTGGCCATGTCTGTGATCTGCTTTTTTTCTACAACAATAAACAACTGAAGGAACATCCTCAGGGACTGGTGATTCCATAATTTTTGCCAGGGGTTGTACTCTACAGCCTGCTGACAGGGGACAGACTTTTCTACGGCTGTGGCTGCTTTTTAAATGGAATGTGATAAGCCAAGATAAATATACTTTCCAGAAACTTTACAGGGGCCAAAACACAATGTTGTGATATTTGTACATGTTTATCATTATTACACCATTAAAGATCTAAACAAAAAAAGTAGGGATGCATCGAAATTTCGGCTGCCGAAACCTATCGGCACGGAAATGGCCTTTTCGGCAATTTGCCGAAAGAGAAAAAAGGCCGATAATGGAGCCGAAAATGGGGCGGGGCTCTGCCCCCTGCCCCTGGTGTCGTATAGCGCAGAAGAGAGGAGAGCCACCGCCTGGTTGATTAGACCCCTGGGAACATCACAGCTTTCATTTCAATAGTGTTCCCCACCACGCGCCGTCACATACAGCCCCTCCCCCTTGTCCAGGGAACTTTGATAGACAGATCACCCGTCTCAGGATTGGATGGGTGATCTGTCTATCAAATGATTAGGACAAGGAGGAGGGGCTGTATGTGACGGCGCGCGGCGTGGAACACACAGCTATTGAAATGAAAGCTGTGATGTTCCCGGTGCTCTAATCAACCTGGCGGCGGCTCTTCTCTCTTCCTCTGCACAGGTAGGCTGCACTGGGGACACACAGGCTGGCTGCATCTGACGGGCACTGGTGAGGCTGTGTTGATCTCTTATATCATGTCTGCAGTCTCTGACCAGCTCCTGTACTATGTCTGCAATCTCTGACCATCCCCTGTACCATGTCCGCAATCTCTGACCATCCCCTGTACCAGGTCCGCAGTCTCTGACCATCCCCTGTACCAGGTCCGCAGTCTCTGACCATCTCCTGTACCATGTCCCCAGTCTCTGACCATCTCCTGTCTCATGTCCCCAGTCTCTGACCGTCTCCTGTCTCATGTCCCCAGTCTCTGACCGTCTCCTGTCTCATGTCCCCAGTCTCTGACCATCTCCTGTCTCATGTCCCCAGTCTCTGACCATCTCCTGTCTCATGTCCCCAGTCTCTGACCATCTCCTGTCTCATGTCCCCAGTCTCTGACCATCTCCTGTCTCATATCCCCAGTCTCTGACCATCTCCTGTCTCATGTCCCCAGTCTCTGACCATCCCCTGTCTCATGTCCCCAGTCTCTGACCATCCCCTGTCTCATGTCCCCAGTCTCTGACCATCCCCTGTCTCATGTCCCCAGTCTCTGACCATCTCCCGTCTCATGTCCCCAGTCTCTGACCATCTCCCGTCTCATGTCCCCAGTCTCTGACCATCTCCCGTCTCATGTCCCCAGTCTCTGACCATCTCCTGTATAAAAATATTTTTTAAAAACAGTAATTTTTGGTATCGGTTTTCGGCCTAGTGTATTTTTCATTTTCGGTATCGGCACCAAAAACCCATTCGGTGCACCCCTAAAGACTAAAATTTAGTGCTACTAGTATAAAGCTATGTATAGTGTCCAAACACCTCAAATCCCCAAAATGGAAAATTGTATCAAACACTTACAGTAATTTTCTTTTCCTGGCATCGATCCATGGCAGTATACACATGGTAGAATGCTGCCACACTGGCATCAGGAAGATCTTACCAAATAATTACTGTCATTTTTCTGTCATAGTAATATAAAAACATAGAAAAGTGACAGCAGAAAAAAAAAAGACAGTAGTCCATCGAGTCTGCCCATTTTTTTGTTTTAACTTTTTTTTGTCTGACTATAGATCAGTGTCTGTCCCAAGCATGTTAGATGCCATTTACTGTTGACTCACTACCTCTGCTGTAAGTTTATTCCAAACATCAACTACTCTTTCAGTAAAATAATACTTTCATGTCATTGTGTTCTTGATTTTGGTTTCATATTGAAAAAAATTCCCTCTTGAAACGTATTCAGACCATTGATGTATTTAAAGGTTTCAATCATGTCTCCCCTTTCCCTTCTTTCCTCCAGACTGTACCTATTAAAGTGATTTTAAAGGTTCATTTTTTTTAAAATAACAAACGTCATACTTACCTGCTCTGTGCAACGGTTGTGCACAGAGCAGCCCCGATCCTCCTTTTCTGGGGTCCCCCGGTGGCGCTCCTGGCTCCTTCTCTTCGAATGCCCCCACAGAGAGCTGCATTTTATGGGGGCACCCTGCCGCATCTATTAACACAGACAGCAGGAGTCGGCCCCACCCCTGTTTCACTGGATTTGATTGACAGCAGCGGGAGCAAATGGCTCCTGCTGCTATTAATCTATCCAAAGAGGACCCAAGACCACGGCTGGAACTGCTGGGCTCGTGCTCGTTGCTGCACAGGTGGTTTTTCACCCTAAATGCATAGAATGCATTAGGGTAGGCATGTCCAAAGTCCGGCCCGCGTTCCGGCTTCGAACTGCCCGTATTTAATTGGCCAAATCACTAGACTTACATTCCTTGTAATAGGAATAAAAGTGGTTACAATTTTTTTATTTTTTTTAAAAAGTGTCAAACTAAAAAAAAAAGTAAAAGTAACAATAAAAAAATTTTTTTTTTTCTTTTAAAGCGCCCCTGTCCCCATTAGCTCGCACGCAGAAGCGAACAAATACGTAAGTCCCGCCCACATATGAAAACGGTGTTCAAACCACACGTGAGGTATCGCCGGGAACGTTAGAGCGAGAGCAATCATTCTAGCCCTAGACCTTCTCTGTAACTCAAAACATGTAACCAGTAATTTTCTTTAAAGCGTCCCCTATGGGGATTTTTTTAAGTACCGAAGCTTGGCACTATTCCACGAGCGTGTGCAATTTTGAAGCGTGACATGTTAGGTATCTATTTACTTGGCGTAACTTCATGTTTCACATTATGCAAAAAAAATGGGCTAACTACTGTTTTAAGCATAAAACAGTTTTTTCCCAAAAAAAAAAAAAAAAAAAAAAACGCGTTAGAAAAATTGCAAATACCGTGCGAGATAAATAGTTGCAATTGCCGCCATTGTATTCTCTAGGGTCTCTGCTAATAAAACATACATAATGTTTAGGGGTTTCAAGTAATTTTCTAGCAAAAAATACTGATTTTACCTTATAAGCAACAAATGTCAGAAAAAGGTTTAGTCTTTAATTGGTTAAACTGACCTCATTTACAGACCAAAGTTCATCCCTTTGATCTAAGAATGAAATGTTTACAATGTTTCTCTTTATCTCCGATGTTGAGATAAACTTGGCAGGCTGCCTGAATTTTTTGTAAGCTGTCAGAAGTGAGGAGAGAACAAAGAATCGGGAAATGGGAGGGGAGTAGAATCATGATTTCGATTCTTTAACGATTAATCGTGTAGCTCTACTGGGGAGAAGGGGGTCATTTGTTTTAGGAGAGCACAAGAGAAGTTTAATGACCACATACCAAACAGGACTTTGCTTAAAGTGATTCTAAACCCTAATACTATTAAAGCATCTAAGTACCAGGCACACCAGCAGCCATTCATTACATGTAAACTGCTTTATGAATAAGAATAGATACCTTTTTAAATCATTAATCAATCTGGGTCACATTACTATTCTTCTCTTCCCTGCAGCATAGACCGGGCTGGGGGCGGGTTAATCCAGAGCGGGTCATTTGTCCTGTGATGTCACCAGACCCTCCCCCAGGCAATACAAAACCAAAGAGGAGCTGTCAGTTGAGGATCCGACCACCCACTGATCAGATCCTTAACTGACAGTTCCAAACCACTTTGCACAGCTGGGGGGGGGGGGGGGATAGGATGCGCCTGGTGTCACAGGACATGTGACTTACTCCTGCTTGGCCTCGATCCCAGTTCAGCCATAGGGGCAGAGAGCTCCTTAACAGTAAGTCATGTGGATACACAGCATACTTTCAGTAAAGAAAGGGAGTATCCGCATTGTAGTGTAGTGCCACTGGTTCAGAGGCTCTATGAGCTTGCAGATCATTGCCACTACCAACAAGCAACTATAGGGAACTCTCTATGGTGTTAAAGCGGAGTTCCACCCAAAAATGGAACTTCCGCTTTAAGGACTCCTTTTTTTGGGGGGTCCGGTAACCTAGTTTTGACAGGTACCCAGCTCCCACGCTTGGGCCACCTAGGTGACTTCAGCAGAATTTCTCCTCTCCACCACCCTCCCTGCAATCTTCTGGTACACGTAATACAAGACAAAGCAAGATTGAGACAGGTTTTATACAAGTTCATAAAAAAATTTTGAATGTAGGTATCTACTGGTCCAGCCTTCGGGTGATCATGTGGGCTGACCCAGTATCCCATAGAATAGATAATAATAATAGGAAGCCAGAGGAATCATCCATCATGGGGCAGTTCATCCAGTGAGTCACAGTGGTGCTGGCAGGTCTGCGTGTAGCTCCTAGTATACCGCCCGTGGTGATGATAGTGAAACTGGCTTATGTAGAAGGAAGGGAGGGGCGGGGGAGGAAGAGAGGAGGGGGGGTCGGAGTTAACATGTTAAGGAACGAATGTGATTTCATCTAAAAACATCTAAAAACAATGGACACTAGATCAGGACTGAAATGTTATTTTACAGAAATCTCTTAAAAAGGTATTATGAATATAAATATGGTCAGCAAAAATAAAAATAATAGTGATAATAATGATAATAGAAAATAAAATAATAAATAAAATAAATAAATAAATTAAAAATAAATAAATAAAAAATAATAATAAATAAGAAGTCAAGAATACATAACAAAGTCCGACGAGCAGTTGAAGAATTCCTCGTCGGACTTTGTCATCTATGGCCTAACTTGTCCTTGTGGCCTAATCTATGTAGGCCGAACAATTAGGACCCTTAGACAAAAATTCGGCGAGCACAGAAGACTAATCGAAGGGGGCACTGACCCCCATAGTGTCCCAAAGCATTTCGCAATGGCCCACCAGAGCTCCACGGTGGGCCTTAAAGTTTGGGTCATCGAACAGATTCCCAGATCCCTCTCGGCCGCAGAAAGATTCAAGTAACTCTGCGCCCGCGAGACCTATTGGATTTACACCTTAGATGTACGCTCGCCTGGGGGTATAAATGAGAGCATTGAGATTGCCACGATATTATAAATAAACTTATTCTTTAGCATATTTTTATATTGCACTATGATTCTGAGAATACCTCTAAATAATCGCCCTAATCCAATAAATATTCTCCAAACATTTAAACAAATACTTGCTTTTCCAAATTAAGAATGCTCACTCCCCTTTTCTAAATAATGATTGTTTATTATCATCATTATTTATCTAATATTCTTATTTATTATTTTTTTTTATTTTTTATTATATTTTCTATTATTATTATCACTATTATTTTTATTTTTGCTGACCATATTTATATAGATATCCCAAACAATAGCCTTCTTCCCGTCATAATACCTTTTAAGAGATTTCTGTAAAATAACATTTTAGTCCTGATCTAGTGTCCATTGTTTTTAGATGTTTTTAGATGAAATCACATTCGTTCCTTAACATGTTCACTCCGGCCCCCCCCCGCCCCTCCCTTCCTTCTACATAAGCCAGTTTCACTATCTATCCATAGCTTGATGAAGGAGCGCGGCTACCAGAATATCATAGCCCGTACGCTCAAGAAACGCGTCGCGGCCCTTTGACGTCACAGCTTGTGCGCTTGCCCTCCATCTGCGTTCCAAGCCTCACCTGGATTTCCATCATCATCGCGCCGGCATTAGCAGTATACCAGGAGCTACACGCAGACCTGCCAGCACCACTGTGACTCACTGGATGAACTGCCCCATGATGGATCATTCCTCTGGCTTCCTATATGCTTTGTTTACACTACTAAAATGTGAGCTGTTTGCATATTGCTTTTAAAATTAATAACGGCCTTTTATACTACACCCAGAGGCGCCTCCCTTCCTTGTGTTTTTTCTATAGATTCTGGAGCTTGGTTTCAGTTCCCTGGAAGGCAGCCCTGCTTGTGGACTATACATTTATCCCTTTTTTACATAGACTTGCTACATGGACCTTTAATGGACTATTCATGTTGATTTTCCCTTTTACATTGCACATGTATCTTTTAAAATTGTAGTTTCTAAAATTGTTTGCTGCTTATTGTGATGTTGCTAAATATTTTCCAGTTTTTTTGCGCCTTTTCCTTGTACATTTAACCACATTCCGCCTGCCCTATAGCAATATGACAGCACCAAAGTGGTTTAGTTATCCTGATCGGACGTCATATGACGTGATCAGGATAGCAAGGGGGCACGCAGCACGGCGATCGGAGGTGCTGTGTGTCTGTCTGACACACCGCAACTCCAATTGTGGTATGACAAAGGCTTCTTACCATGTGATCAGCTGTGACCAATCACAGCTGATCATCACGTGAACTAGGAAGTGCCGGTAAATGGCTTTCCTTGGTCTATTCTTTTTTTTTAACATTCAATTTTTTTTTAAATTTAGTTATCAGAACATAAAATAACAAATAAAGACATTAAGAAAAGTATAACAGGATTCACACTCCTTGGTCTATTCTGACAGGGAGAGACGATCGGCGGCTCTCCCTGTCAGAGGGGGGTCTGTGCTCATAATCAGCATATTATCAGCACAGCCCCCCATCAGATGTGCCAATCAGCTGCCAATAAGTGTCCATCACCTGCCAGCCTGTGCCCCAGAAAGAACGTCTGCCAGTGCTCATAAGATTGTCAATCAGTAAAGCCTATCAGTGCCCTTCAGATGCCACTCATTTATGCCTGTCAGAAGCTCCTCATCAGTGCTGCTAGGTAGTGCCACCCATCTGTGCCCATCAGGTTTTTTTTCAAAACTGGCTGTCTTTTTTTGTATACAGCGCAAAAAATAAAAACCGCAGGGGTGATCAAATAGAGCTTTCTTTTGGTGGTATTTGTGGGAAGAAAATTATAAAAATTTAGTTTAGGTACAGTGTTGCACGATTGCGCAATTGTCAAAGTGCGACAGCGCTGAAAGCTGAAAATTGTCCTGGGCAGGAAGGGGGGAAAGTGGCTGGTTATCGAAGTGGTTAAACAGGGAGGCTGCTATTACTGACCTCTCACTCTGAAAATGCTACTTACCTGGATGTAACAGTCAGGCAACTAGCACTTTCAGAAGATGGGTAGCACTGCCATCCCTTCTATTTACCTTGTGATAGGTTTACTGAATTGGAAAAAAATAAAAACAAAATCTAACAATAGAGCTGAAGTGAAGGCACTGTGTGTCCCTGTGAGGTATCTGGATGCTGAGCCAAGGCTGATCACAAACCTCCAGTCCCGCCCATATGGGCACTAAATTCCCCCTGACACCGAACTCTTGTTTATCATTCAGAAGTGAAAGCGTATTGTTTGGTACGTTCTTGGATAGAGTTGGACTATTGTCAAACTTTTATTGCCATAACCCCTCTATTTGCACTGCTGACCAGCATTGACGGGGCAAATCCTAGTTGCCCCCAAAATAAATTAAAATGGATGTAAAGTAAACCCTCACATATACCCAGAGAAGTGAACAGCCTCAGGTGATACACAGAGATGAAACAAATCCCCCTACATAAGTTTTACATGTACAGTGGGGATGGAAAGTATTCAGACCCCCTTAAATTTTTCACTCTTTGTTATATTGCAGCCATTTGCTAAAATCATTTAAGTTCATTTTTTTCCCCTCATTAATGTACACACAGCACCCCATATTGACAGAAAAACACAGAATTGTTGACATTTTTGCAGATTAAAAAGAAAAACTGAAATATCGCATGGTCCTAAGTATTCAGACCCTTTGCTGTGACACTCATATTTAACTCAGGTGCTGTCCATTTCTTCTGATCATCCTTGAGATGGTTCTACACCTTCATTTGAGTCCAGCTGTGTTTGATTATACTGGTTGGACATGATTAGGAAAGCCACACACCTGTCTATATAAGACCTTACAGCTCACAGTGCATGTCAGAGCAAATGAGAATCATGAGGTCAAAAGGAACTGCCTGAAGAGCTCAGAGACAGAATTGTGGCAAGGCACAGATCTGGCAAAGGTTACAAAAAAATTTCTGCTGCACTTAAGGTTCCTAAGAGCACAGTGACCTCCATAATCCTTAAATGGAAGACATTTGGGATGACCAGAACCCTTCCTAGAGCTGGCCGTCCGGCCAAACTGAGCTATCGGGGAAGAAGAGCCTTGGTGAGAGAGGTAAAGAAGAACCCAAAGATCACTGTGGCTGAGCTCCAGAGATGCAGTCGGGAGAAAGTTGTAGACAGTCAACCATCACTGCAGCCCTCCACCAGTTGGGACTTTATGGAAGAGTGGCCTGACGGAAGCCTCTCCTCAGTGCAAGACACATAAAAGCCCACATGGAGTTTGCTAAAAAAAAAACACCTGAAGGACTCCAAGATGGTGAGAAATAAGATTCTCTGGTCTGACGAGACCAAGATAAAACTTTTAGGGCCTTAATTCTAAGCGGTATGTGTGGAGAAAACCAGGCACTGCTCGTCACCTGTCCAATACAGTCCCAACAGTGAAGCATGGTGGTGGCAGCATCATGCTGTGGGGGTGTTTTTCAGCTGCAGGGACAGGACGACTGGTTGCAATCGAGGGAAAGATGAATGCTGCCAAGTACAGGGATATCCTGGACGAAAACCTTCTCCAGAGTGCTCAGGACCACAGACTGGGCCGAAGGTTTACCTTCCAAAAAGACAATGACCCTAAGCACACAGCTAAAATAACAAAGGAGTGTCTTCACAACAACTCTGTGACTGTTCTTGAATGGCCCAGCCAGAGCCCTGACTTAAACCCAATTGAGCATCTCTGGAGAGACCTAAAAATGGCTGTCCACCAACGTTTACCATCCAACCTGACAGAACTGGAGAGGATCTGCAAGGAGGAATGGCAGAGGATCCCCAAATCCAGGTGTGAAAAACTTGTTGCATCTTTCCCAAAAAGACTCATGGCTGTATTAGATCAAAAGGATGCTTCTACTAAATACCGAGCAAAGGGTCTGTATACTTAGGACCATGTGATATTTCAGTTTTTCTTTTTAATAAATCTGCAAAAATGTCAACAATTCTGTGTTTTTCTGTCAATATGGGGTGCTGTGTGTACATTAAAGAGGAAAAAAATTAACTTAAATGATTTTAGCAAATGGCTGCAATATAACAAAGAATGAAAAATTTAAGGGGGTCTGAATACTTTCCATCCCCACTGTATATCTGCTGTCTTCAGCTTTATATATTCTTTAGAAAGTTCAGATCGTGTTAAGAGATTTTCTCTTCCTGGTTCGCACTGCAGTGAAGCCAGCTGATTGGAAGAAAGGCACACATCCCCTCTCCTCATAGGTAGAGACTTTCAGCTTTGATCGTTGAGTAGTTCAGGGCTCTGCTAATCTATTTATAGCATCCTCCCCTACACAAAACTCCGGCTACTTTTATCATATGTGATGGAGAACTTGTCAGGAGTTATCAGGCCGATAACAGAAGAACGGACAGGGAGACAGCTATGGGACTTAGTGCTTTGAAGAGAGATAACAAAACACTGCAGATAAAATGTGCCCAGCTCAAATTTCCTGAATCGGGTTTACATCCACTTTAAGCCCTGCTAGATAATTTTAGGCTGGCCCCTTTTGCCGGTATGGCTATGTAAAACATTTTGAAAAAAAAGGTATCTATACCAGGGGTCTCAAAATGGTGGCCTATGGGAGTCATGCTTGTAACTGTCAGCCTTGCAGTTTTGCAAGAGCAGAAGGGCTGCCAGTTTGAGACCCCTGGTCTATACTATTTAAAATCCAGTAATAAATACACTGTCTCACCCTGCTGTGCACATGCTCAGTTGCTTTCCATTTTTGTTCACAGCCTAAAGATTTATTGCTGCTCAGGGGCTCTGAGCTTCATCAAAATGGCAGCCTCTAGCAAGAAGAAACAGGTACAATGCTGGAAACAATTTACAGCACACACTAATTTTGGTAGCATAACTATTAATGTGGAATGTATGTTCCTTTCTAAAGAACATTATTTTTAAAGTTGTCATGGGTAAAGTTTCGCTTTTAAAACACTGGTTCTGGAGTTACGCTTTATATGTTAAAACCTTTACTGGCTACTAAGGTTCCGTCACTGAACTACTGAACTGTAGGGGTAAAGCTTAGTACAAGGAAAGAACAGTGACCTCCTAATCAAGGCCCTGTGTGCAGCCCAGGTCTAGATGTGAGGGAAGAAAAAACAAGAACACAGGAATTTAAGATTGAAAGTACAACTTAAGCAAATCTTTTTTTTTTTTCTAGATAGCATAGAGAGGGAGTAGAAGAACTGTCGGGTTTTTATTGCTGTTAGTGCTCCCCACCAGTGAGATTCACCCCATTTGTCCTGGTGACTTATAACTGAAACAAATATTGCAAAATGTGGGTGGTCATCAGAACAGGAATAGAGGGGAATGTTCCAATTAGAACAAGTTCTGGTGACAACTAGGGATTTTCTCTCACTTCCTGTTTGGCTATGGGACAGGAAGTGAAGGGAAATCTCCCCAATGGGACACAGATGGCAAAAAACTGTCAAGGGTTATAACCCTTCCTTACTCTATCCAAAATGTGGGCAAAAAAAAAAAAAGTTGAAGGAAGAAGTTTTGCCTTCAGGTCTTTAAGGCATGAATTTTCATATACTACAAGATACCTGTACCCATGACAAACGAGTCGCTTACCAATCTTTTAGGCCCTGAAATGTTAATTCAAGATTAACTGATAAGAAAAAAAAAAAAAAAAAAAGAAGGGGAGGAAGACTCTTAACAGATAAACATTTTTTATATAGTGAGAATAAACCTGAAAAAGGAAAAATATTTTCCAAGATTGAAGAAACGCTCATCTATCCGATATTATGGACTGAAGTAATACATAGCAAAGTCACTGCCTCTTGAGTTAGAAGAAAAGAATTGTGAATAGTATGTGCATTCTGTTCAATATACTGTTCCAAAATGGTGTCACAAAAAAGATTTCTTGGTCTCTTTTGAAGCGTGTAAACGTTAACAGGCTTTTAAAATAGATGGTTGCTGCAACAAATTTGGCACATAAAAGATTCATATGGCTTTTCACAGTTTTGTTAAAGTGGATTGCAGGAAAGAAAAAAAAAGCACTTGATTCCCCCAACAACACAGTCACAGTCCTACGGAGCTATTGTGTTCTGCTGGCAGGGAGCCTTCCCAACCGGCAGAACACAATGATTGCTGCTAGCAGCTATTTTCACTGGCAGCAATCGCATGTAACGAAAAAACAACAGGCTGGTTGGTGCCCAAGTCAAACAATCGACTTGGCTAAAATCAGCCTGCCCATAAACGGATTGAATCTCGGCGGGTCCCTGCTGAACTGGCCGAGATTCAATCCACCTATGGCCGGCTCTAGGGTGGGTCTGATGCCCGTGTCCTCTTCTGCACACAGTGGTTTCACCCAGCAGCTCCTATAATATATAACTACTGTGTTTCTAAAGAGCTGAAGTGATGTAGGAGCCAGTGTATGGAACCACAGCATTCTGAGAGACGTAGGAATACAAACACAAAGAACTTTGTTGGATGCTAACGTTTCTTCGGCCAATGTAACTCTTCAAGAAAGCAAAGATTGGAGTCAGCACAGGTAGGACTTGATAAAGTTTTTACTCTCCTTTTAAAGGGTCACATTTCATTTTTTTTCACAACAGAGTATCTTTTAGTCTCTGTCAATGCAATGTTACTGCTTTACAAGTAAACATTCAGTGCCTGAAGTATATAATGCCGGCACAGTGGACAGTTCCGCTGAAGGATAGGCTGTTGCAGCAGAATGTGAGAGCACTGAGCACATAAACAAAGGTGACGGCATGGTAATAAAAGAATACTTTTGTTCTCATCCTGGCAGATGACACATTTGCGGCTTTCCTCCTGCTGTTTTAGCAGTTTCCAGGGATCCTCTTTTGCTGCCTCTTTCTTCCTTGAGGTGGACGCATTGCCCTGGGGTGCAGGGGGTGCTCGCTGTGAAGTCTGTGGCCTATCACCAGCTGAACTTCGTTGTGAATTGGGTTGAACGTGAAAGATTAACCTGGCAGGCGGCAGGTCAGCCGGCCGGGCGGGCTCCGGACGGTTTTGCACCCTGTTGACCCTCTGCGGTACGTCCTGGGCTCTGGTCCTCATGGCGTTCATGCTTCTGTACCAGGCTGCTCCATACATTCTGAGAAGCTGAAGACTCCGCTCAGCCACCCTCCTCCAGACATCAGAACTTAGAACGATGTGAAGACACATAAGTAGAGATTGGTAGAACATGCTTAGCTTTTCTTGCAAAAAGCGTATTGCAGGTGAAGGCCTGAGTACCATACGGGAGACCCAAATCAAGAAGAGAAGTAACAGAACTTTGTAGAGGTGTTTGGACACGATGGCTCCGACCCCCGTGCTGCAGTACACCAGGACATCCGCAACCATCTGGAATGGCGCCCACAGGAGGATGACCATGGTGGCCCCGGTGTTGGAAAGTTGGGAGATCATGGTGAGGATCCATTCTTTACTTATGAACAGCAGGTTTACCATGCAAAACCAGAAAGACAGGAGCGCTGAGAAGACGTATTGTACGGCAATCAGGATGAGATTGAGCAAGGTGTTCACCAGGTAGGTGGCTAGACTAGTGGTGATGGTCAGAGCTTCCCAGACCTGGCGGTGAAGGTTCTGCCCGGACAGGGCGATGTTCAGGAGACCGCGCTGCATCATCTCTTTGCTGCGGATCACCACGTGACACAACAAGTTCCAGGCCAGCTGTAGAGCGTCCAGACCAGCCAAGGCCCCCCGCAGCACGTTCCCCACCGTCTGCACAGCGTCCACAATAAAGACCCAGCTGGATTCCCCCGCCACCGCCAGGCCCAGACACACACAGTCCCAGCATTGCAGTAAAGTCAGGGAGATGGTTCCAGGAAGGCTGAAGATAAAGTGAATGGTCCAAAACAGGAATGAGATGAGGGAAGACACCAGCCAATAATTTAACTCCAGAACCAGCAGAACAAAGTCCACCGTCCTGCTCAGACCATTGAGGACCAGCAGAAGTCCCTGCATGCTTCCAGCCTGACACTTCTCAGCAAGGCATTTCAGGGGGGCGCCACTTACATGGCATAGTCCGGCTGGGGAGTTTTACAACTGACACCCAAACTTTACACCGATGACTGAAGTCCGCTATAACCCCGAATGTTCCAGCCGGGACGAGGCTCAGTCACAGGGACCCCCCTCAGTACAGACCCGCATTTCCTACTTGTCTGTCAGCTCTGCAGGACGGTAACGGCTCAGCGCGGCCATATTGCTCCTCCAGCGACGTATAGGACGAACCAAGGGCTGAGGCTCAGACCAAAGCAACCGATAGGTAGATCGCCGAGATCCGCAACAGCCAAACGGCTGCTCATCCGGGTCATAGAGAGTTAACCTCTGCGCTCGTGATTGGTTAGAAGTATCCGCTTAACGTGTGGGGAAATTTAAATCTCCAACCGCATGATTGGTCAGCTGGGTAGCTGTTGGGCGGGGCCTAAAGGCGGACTTTGAGAAGAAGGAACACGTGTTCACTTGTTTATGTAATACCGGACAATAGTGCAGGCGGGTTGTCTGAGTATACAAGCCTGGAATATGGATCACTATATACATGGAGATAGGAAATCATATATATATATATATATATATATATATATATATATATATATATATATATATATATATATCTCACTGATGGTACTCAGTGGATACAGAGCATGGCTGAGCTGTCTGTCTCTGGTGCTGTGCGGTGTTCTGGAAAACGTGCCCCAAAGATAATCGGTGACATGCAGGGTAACCAGCCGGGTATTTCCATTGACAATAGCCTACCTTACTGCAACTGCTTTCTGATTGCTCATAGGTATAACATTATGGATATAACATTTATTTAAATAACAAGTGGAAGTCCAGCTTACTCCTAACTAATGGCTGAACTCCAAGCAAGCAGGAAAATACAGGAGGAAATGACATAAATCAGATCTGTTTTACCTTCCAATATATTTGTATTTCTATCCACCCAATCCGGAGGTATGCAGAGCCGTACTAGGTAGCAGGACCAGGATGGTGGTCTGTCTTTTCCCTACTGCAGCTAAAGTGTTACTAAACCCAGAACAGTAAAATCAGTCTGTTTATGTAGTAAAGCATGCTTGTTATATTCACTGTGGAACCTAAGGGGTTACTCCACATCGTGTAAATAGGCTGTTTGATCCTGTCTTCTCTGATCCTACCCTTCTTTTACTGTCGCCAATTCATCTCCTGATAGTATAGAGAGCAGTGGTCTCCAAACTGCAATCTGAGGGCCGGATGTGGCCCCTTGCTTTTATCCAGCCCTTGGGGCATTATTCCCCTTCACTATCAGCAGCAGTGGGCCATAGTTCCTGCCACTCTATTCACTGACACCAGTGATGGGACACTATTCCTCCCACTGACACCAGTGATGGGACACTATTCTCCCCATTGACACCAATGATGGGGCCATTGTCCTCTCATTGACAGTAATGATGGGACACTATTCCCCCCACTGACACCAATGATGGGGCCCTTGTCCTCTCACTGACACCAATGATGGGACACTATTCCTCCCACTGACACACTTATGATGGGACACTATTCCTCCCACTGACACCAATGATGGGGCCCTTGTCCTCTCACTGACACTAATGATGGGGCACTTGTCCTCTCACTGACACCAATGATGGGACACTATTCCTCCCACTGACACCAATGATTGGGCCCTTGTTCTCTCACTGACACTAATGATGGAACACTACTCCTCCCACTGACACCAATGATGGGGCTCTTGTCCTCTCACTAACACTAATGATGGGACACTATTCCTCCAACTGACACCAATGATGGGAACTATTCCTCCCACTGACACCACTGATGGGAACTATTCCTCCCACTGACACCAGGTCATTTTATACTCTCAGTGGCCATGGTCTGGCCCCCCTAAAGTTTGAAGAACAGTTAAACTGGCCCTTAGTTTAGAAAGTTTGGAGACCCCTGGTATAGAACCTTGGAGTCACTCTGCACATGTTTAGTTTGGTGTGTATTGTTAGAGATTTTTTTTTCTTGGGAGGGTGCATGTGATCGGCGCAGGGCCAATCAGCACTATCCAGAAAAAGGATCAGGGTCCTGCAGCCTTATAGGACATTAAGAGGAGAATAAAAACTTCTCCTACAAGCTTTAATCAGACACTGATAGAAGTCTCAAGACTGCTATATACTGCTGATGAGAGAGGGTATTTATCAGTTTATATATACTAAAATAATTGCATTTCCATGTTCTGTGTACTGTGGGAGACCAGATATACTGAATGCAGGGCCCTGGGTTTAGTAAGACTTTAAAAGAAAAGTTTATGTTTATATATAAAAAAAGGTGGCTGCAGCACCAATCCCAGCTGCAGCTGTCCCCCCACTGGCACTACCCCAAGTACTAAGCAATCAAACACTGCTTATAAAGGTAGGTGGTTGTCACATTCTCCATGTTCCCCTCCTCGTTGGGCGCCAAGCAAGGGTCACATGAGAGGACTACCCCAGGGTGGGTTCTTCTGGGCTATGCTAGGCACCTTGTACAGGGTCAGTTTACTACACACGGGGTACTTTTTTTTGTGCCATCTTCATCAATGCCCTGAGACAAGGCTGAGGCTGCCATGGGGGAATATTCAACCCTAAAACGGAACTTCACTCTCTCAGACAACATTGACTATTTTGAACTACTTCCCACTCATGGACGTCCTCGGGTTGAAGTAGTTATACCAGGATGATGCCTGTACCCACAGGTATCATCCCAGTATTTAATTTTTCAGTCGGCGATTCCGATTTTAGCAGAAGTGATCGAGTGGCTCGCCATCCAATCACAGAGCCTGGGTGCGATGCAACTGGCAGCGATGGCTGCACGGGACAAAGAGAGAGGAACTGACATTTTTCCTCTCTCTCTGACCCCGCAAACTGGGAGCGACAAGTATGTCGTCACTTCCGGTTCCACCTCTTTATTTACCAGACAGTTAGCGGCCAGGAAAGCAGCCGATCAGGCCGATCTGTGTTTGATTGGCTGCATTGGAGGCCAGAGGAGAGATTTGAGGTCTAATAGACCCCAGATCGCTCCATAAAGAGGACCTGTTACGGCCCATGCTGTCACAAGGGATGTTGTGACTAGGGATGAGCCGAACACCCCCCAGTTCGGTTTGCACCAGAACCTGCGAACGGACCGAAAATTTGCTTTAGAACCCCATTGAAGTCTATGGGATTCGAACGTTCGAAATCAAAAGTGCTAATTTTAAAGGCTAATTTGCATGGTATTGTCCTAAAAAGGGTTTGGGGACCTGGGTCCTGCCCATGGGGACATGTATCAATGCAAAAAAAAAGTTTTAAAAACTGCTGTTTTTTCGGGAGCAGTGATTTTAATGATGCTTAAAGTGAAAAAAAGTGAAATATTCCTTTAAATATAGTACCTGGGGGGTGTCTATAGTATGCCTGTAAAGTGTTGCGTGTTTCCCGTGCTTAGAACAGTCCCTGCACAAAATGACATTTTTAAAAGAATAAAAGTCATTTAAAACTGCTTGCGCCACAACACTGCAACCCCTCACAGATACTATAGTTGGAGCGCAGGAACAAGCCCTGCTCCAAAGTATTGCATTAAAAATTGTAATTACACGCCCCTGTTAAACAGGGCTGAAAAATTGGGCCTAAGGCACTGGTGCTGGTGCCACAACACTGAAACCCCTCACAAATACTCTAGTTGAGCGCAGCAACGAACCCTCCTTGCAAAATATTGCATCAAAAATTGTAATTACACGCCCCTGTTAAACAGGGGCTGAAAAAATTGGGCCTTAGCCACTGGTGGCGGCACTCAGAACCAAAAATATTCTTACAAGCTATCAGCATGATCATTGAGGAGGAAGAGGATAGTCACTCAGCATAACAGGATAGTCACTCAGCATCAGCATAGGCAGTTTTGAAGGGATCTGACATTTAAAAAAAAATTATTCGGTTACATCAGCATGAGGTGCTTGGTAGCTGGTGGTGATCCAAGGCTGATTCATTTTTATGAAGGTCAGTCGATCGACCAAGTCGGTGGACAGGCGCACCCTGTGATCGGTTACAAAACCTCCAGCAGCACTGAATGTGCGTTCCGAAAGAACACTGGATGCAGGACAGGCCAGTAGCTCAATTGCATACTGTGCAAGCTCTGGCCAGTGATCCATCCTCAAGACCCAGTAACCCAGAGAATTTTCGGTGGGAAAGGTGTCCAAGTCAGATCTTGCCCCTAGGTATTCCTGCACCATGTAAAACAGACGCTGGCGATGGTTGCTGGAACCGATCATACCTTGGGGCTGCAGACTAAAAAATTGTCTGAACGCATCGGTCAGACGGCCACCTTCTCCACCGCTCCTTCTTTGACTGACTGAAGCCTCAGCAACACATTGTCCAGGAACAGGAATTTGTAACCTCCCAGTCTCTGGGAACGCGTTGCACAGACCTTTCTGCAAGGCCTTCCAAAGATGTTTCATCCTCTGCTCCCTCTGCGACGGCAAGATAAGGTCCGCAACCTTACCCTTGTAATGTGGATCAAGGAGGGTTGCCAGCCAGTAACGATCCCTCTCCTTGATACCACGAATACGAGGATCCTTCCGCAGGCTTTGCAGGATCAGGGAGGCCATGCAGCGTAGGTTTGCTGAGGCATTCGGTCCGGAGTGTTCTGGGTCACTAAGGACGACATGATCCGCAGCCACCTCCTCCCAGCCACGTACAAGTCCATGGGTTTCTTGGGACTGTAAATGCTCCCTTGAAGACTGCTGCTGGTGCTGAGTGCCAGGCTCCACCTCTATGCTGACACAATCCTCCTCCTCCTTCTCTTCCTGTGTGATCGGCGGGCACGCAGGAACACTGTCTGGATAAAGGGGGCCTTGAGAGGTAAGGAAGTCCTCCTCTTCCTGCCTCTGTTCTGCCTCAAGTGCCCTGTCCATTATTCCATGCAGCGTGTGCTCCAACAGGTGGACAAGGGGGACAGTGTCACTGATGCATGCACTGTCACTGCTCACCATCCTCGTGGCCTCCTCAAATGGTGACAGAACAGTGCGTGCATCCCTGATCATGGCCCACTGGCGTGGGGAAAAAGCTCCCCTGACCCTGTCCTGGTGCCATAGTCGCACAGGTACTCATTGATGGCCCTCTGCTGCATGTGCAGCCGCTGCAGCATGGCCAACGTTGAGTTCCACCTGGTGGGCATGTCACAGATTAGGCGGTTCTTGGGCAGGTTAAATTCCTTTTGGAGGTCAGCCAGCCGAGCACTGGCATTATATGACCGGCAGAAATGCACACAGACTTTCCTGGCCTGCCTCAGGACATCCTGTAAGCCCAAGAACCACTGAACCACCAAGTTAAGGATGTGAGCCAAACAGGGCACATGGGTCAGTTGTCCCTGTCGGAGGGCGAAGAGGAGGTTGGTGCCATTGTCGCAAACCACTATTCCTGGCTAAAGCTGGTGTGGCGTCAACCACCTCTGAGCCTGCCCCTGCAGAGCTGACAGAATCTCTGCCCCAGTGTGGCTCCTGTCCCCCAAGCACATCAGCTCAAGCACTGCATGGCATCTTTTGGCCTGCGTACTTGTGTAGCCCCTTGAACGCCTATGGAGCACCACTGGTTCCGAGGACAAAGCACAGGAAGAGGCCATGGAGGAAGAAGAAGAGGAGGGGGTGGAGGAGAGAGGTGTGTCAGTATCACCAGTAGTAGCATTTTGGAGGCATGGCAGAACAACCTCCAACACTACTGCACCTTGTCCTGCATCCTTCCCAGCTGCCAAAAGAGTCACCTAATGCGCCGTGAAAGATAGGTAATGTCCCTGTCCATGCCTGTTGGACCATGAGTCAGCTGTAATTTGCACCTTACCGCTGACCGCCCTGTCCAGCGAGGCATGGACATTGCCTTCCACATGCCGGTAGAGAGCCGGAATCGCCTTCCGTGAAAAAGTGGCGTTTGGGAACCTGCCACTGAGGAACTGCACATTCCACAAACTCACGGAAGGGGGCAGAGTCTACCAACTGAAAAGGCAGCAGTTGAGGTGCTAGCAATTTAGCCAAGCTAGCATTCAACCGCTGGGCATGTGGATGGCTGGGAGCGAACTTCTTTCAGCGGTGCAGCAGCTGGGGCAGGGAAATTTGCCTGGTACAATCTGACGTCGGTGTACCGATAGCATATTGCCCACAAGTACTTGGCTGTGACACACCTAATTCTACACCTTTACTCCTCTCAGTGCAGGTCTCAGAGAGGACTGAAGGTATAGTGGGGTTGGAGATCCCAGCTGATGAGGAGCAAGGAGAGGTCCTCTTTGTTCTTTGGTGTGGGTACGCTTGCCAACGAACTGCATGGCAGGTCAACATATGTCTGGTCAAGCATGTGGTGCCCACATGGGTGATGTTTTGGCCACGCAAGATACGTTTGAGACAAATGTTGCAAATAGCAGCGGTGGGATCTGATGCACTCGTCTCAAAAAAGGCCCACACCAAAGAACTTTTGGAATAACGCGCAGAGACAGCAGCGACCTGCACATGCGGAGCTCTGTGGTGTGATGCAGTCGGTGTGCTGCCCTTAAGCTGGCCCCTGGAGGGCATCCTGCCTCGTTGGTGATGTGCCTCCTCCTCCTCCTCTCTCCTATCAGGCACCCACGTGGAGTCAGTGACCTCATCATCTCCTCCCTCCTCATCACTGGAGCAAAGCTGGCAGTATGCTGCAGCTGGGCGAACATGACTGCCAAATTGCTGTCCTTCTTGGGCACCCCCTCTCCCTGGGCTCACGTTACTGCCTTCCTCTAGCTGAGTACCATCATCGGAGCCTTCAAAACGTTGGGCATCCTCCTGGAGCATGTACCCAACACTGTGGTCAAACAGTTCGGGGGACTCCTCAGGAGGACATGGTGGGGCTAGGGAAGGAGTGACTGATACCATTGAGCCGAGGGAAGAGGCCGCGTTGGCAGCTGCTTTGCCAGACAACATACCCTGAGCCTGGGTGAGAGAGGATGAGGAGGATGAGGACGGCTTGGTCATCCACTCTACCAAGTCTTCCACATGTTGCGGCTCAACATGGCCAGCTGCTGAAAAAAAAGGACAAGCGTGTCCCACGGCCACGTGCTGATGAGGATGCACCGTGTCCACGACCAGCACTGTTGCCTCTAGACACAGAGCCTGCTTGCCCTCTTTTTTTGGCTTGTGACTGTCTCCCTCTCCTTGTTGGCCTTCCAGACATACTAATGGCCTGAAAAGTAATAATAATTCCGCACAGTGGAGATAGGTGCAACTATGGTTCAGAATTGCTGCCTCCACAGATGCAATTACCACCAAAGTGGAAAAAGCTGTAATGAAAGAAAGTTGAGTGTGGGTGTGGCGCTATTCTGGTATCAGGCGAGGTACTATACCTCTGTGATTGTCACCTCTAATAAGTGTATATGTTAATATGGCTTGACTTCCTAAAACACTTTATCAAAAAAGGGGAATTTCCAAACAAAAATGGTATTAATAAATAGAAAATGATGCGTATGTGATTTCCTTCAGATAGTGGCTGAATACTTTCAGCTCACCATCTACCATGTGATACTAATAACAAAGTATACCCATACATTTATAACCTGCATTAGTCAAAAATGCTGAAGTGAATTTGGAAGAGGGGGGGGGGGGGGGAATGGGGGATGGGAAAAAAGTCCAGACTATGATAAAGTGACTTGTGCTCAAAAATAAACGAGTGTTTATCCAAAAAAACAGTATTGTTTCAAATAGTCCAAATTGAAAAAGCACAGATGATGCTGTGCTTGAAAACTTGTTCCTCTTGATAAAACAATATTGTGAAATACAATCTTCTTATTCCAGTGTTCTTTAGTGACTGTGCCTTTATACGTGCTCCTACTGTGCAAACACTCACCAGATACTGTCACCCCTGCAGGGGTTTTTCGCGGTCACAGTTTGTGCCACTGTGCAGCAATTCCTGGCTTTCTGGATCGTGTTTATGTTAACATAAAAAAGAAGGGGTGCCCATAGCGTAAAAACATTTAAAACTTTTATTCCAAAATAAATAGAATGGTACTCACATTGTAAAAATGCAAACTAAGCATGAAAGATCTGAGTTTAAACCATCAAAAATCCTATGTACGATATTTTGGGTTGAAATCTTCTAATGGGAACACTAGTGCTGGTGACCCCGGTGACAACCACTTTGGAAGGATTTCTACTCACTTCCTGTTTTGGATTTCCACCTGTCTGCACTGCCAAAACGTTGCACTGTTCAATAGAGCTCTTCATCTGAAGTGTGCATGGAAATTAACACTTCCAGGAGTATTATTCTCCTGGGTCCCCTGCAACTTTATGGCTACTCCTGCTGACTTCTGAGCAATGCAGGATACAGCAGTGACAAGGAGATCAGCAGCGACACTGAGTATTATATATTATAAATTAATTTAATAGTGCTTTTAATTTTGGTGCTCAGATGCAGTGTAGTTACACTTTAAGGGGGGCTCTACTCTTAGAGATGACCGTACACCTGCACTGCAACTGTTCTCCAGTTAACTCTTAGTTCCCTGTGACAATGCACACCTTCTCTGTAATTTAGGAGGGGCATGCTAAACCCTGTCCACATCCACCTGTCCAGCGTTTTCCACTACTACTCCCCAGTAGGGGTGTGGGCCCCGCTATGCACTCCACATGGGCTCCACACATGCACTTACTGCTCCCGTTGCTCTGGGAGACAGACCACTGGTGGAAGGAGTGCCAGCAACATTTCCCTATCTGCTAGAGGCCATTCCACCTATAACAGGTGCATGCCATCAACAGGCTGCTTGTTACACTTTGGTTACTCTTAGAAACCACTTATGTCTTCCTATTATTCCTTCGTTTCATATAAATACCTTCATATCCCAATATGTCTACGACTCACTTGTTGAACTATGTGTGTTGTTTACTTGCAAAACACCTTTTTAGTAACTTCAGACAAGTCAAGGACAACAGTTCAATACAGGGGTCAGCTTCAGCTGACTGAAAACTATGTGTGTTGTTTACTTGCAAAACACCTTTTTAGTAACTTCAGACAAGTCAAGGACAACAGTTCAATACAGGGGTCAGCTTCAGCTGACTGAAAACGGACCACAGGAGTGCAGAACGAACTGTACTCCTGTCATTCTTAGGAGAAGAATGTCCAAAAAAGCCTTAGCCATACTTCTCCTTTAATGAAGCTTGGCAAATTCCCTGTGTGTATTGCTTCTCTGTTTCTTTTAAAGGGGCCCAGTAGAACCCTGGCTCATCCCCACTCAGTAGACAAATGGACAGATCAGTGTTAGAAGGCCTTTTGCCAATTGAAGAGGATTATGACCAAAGCCCCTGTTTTGGCCTATGCTGATCCAGCTGATCTAGTTCATAAGAAATACATGTTGACGCCAGCTGAGACTTGCTAGGTGGTGTATTATATCAGGACACCTACGACCTGTTGCCTATGTGAGCCATTGCCTCAACCCTGCTGAGAACTATCCAATGCATAAGCTGGAATTCTTTGAAGTCCGCAGACTTCAAAGTCAAGAGAGATAATAATCCACTTACCTACATACTTACTACAGATAGGCTGGATGCCACAGGACATAGATGGTTGGCTGCCCTGATTACCCCTTCAGCCTATAAAGTATTGCCCAGGAATTGGAAACAGAGATGCCAAGACCCTAACAAGGAGACCCTATGACCCTGAGACTGCTGCAGAAAAGTGGACTCAACTGACATCAGAGGAGATCCAAGCATTGTGTCAAGTAGTTGAGCCCCATGTCCAAAGAGCAGCCAGGGCTGAAGTCGTTGGAGTCATTGCCGCAAGTTTTTCCAAGCTCTTCTGTGACCCTCATTTAAGTGAGAGGTGGAGATCTGCCTACTCTCTTGAAGAAAGACTTAGGAAAGGATCAAGCGGAAGACCTTTTATGCAGTTTGACCCTGAAAGCCCTGGAGAGTAGATGCTCAGAGCCAGTGGCGTCTCCATCTTTCATATTTAGGGGGGGCACATGGGGGGACAGGGACAAAAGTAGGGGGGCAACTATAAAATGCATATAGATAGATAGATAGATAGATAGATAGATAGATAGATAGATAGATAGATAGATAGATAGATAGATAGATATAGATATATAAATATATACTGGTGCCCTTTACTACGACCCCACATGGCCTTTTCACATGTTCTGCAGTGAGCTCCCTTCCTACTGTATTGGGGTCTCCCAGGGTGGCAGAAAACAAGATATATATGTCACCTGCATACCAAGAAAACATAAGGGTCCAAAGCAGTGGGAGAACTATCAGGGTTGCAAAGGTTGTCTTGCCTCCGGGCCCTGGTGTTCTGCCACTGTGGGGTTCCCCAGCCTCCCCTTGCTGTCCTGCCCCTGCTATTGACTGCTCTGCTCTGGCATCTCTTGGAATTTACAGGCTGGTTCTCCTGTCCTAAGGATGGGAGAAATCAGTCTGTTTTTTCAGTAACTGAGAGTCCTGGTGGAGTCCTTCCTGCAACTCGCTCTTCTCCCTGCCAATGAGGATGCAGGGGAAGGAGCAGATCGGGCGGCCGTGGTTGTGTGAGCACTCGCATTATGCAGTGTCAGGGAGGGGGGAGGAATCACCCGCCGGAGCTGACTGGGGACTCTCTCCCTCTTAGACATTGATTTTTTGTAAAAAAAAAATAATTTTATTGGGGGGGGGAGGCACATTGTGGGGTACAGCATAATGTTGGGGGGGGGTCAGGGCCCCCTCTGCCCCCCCCTCGGGACGCCATTGCTCAGAGCACTTGCTAGTGAACTCTCCAAAAGAATCATGTCGGGTCCACAAAAAGTGGGATTGACTACAGTTATGTAATAGGATGAATATAAAAGAAAAAAACGCACTAAGAAGCAAACAATTGTAAACACTGAACTGCGGCTGCAACAAAAAAACACTAATATCAGTGTAATAAAACTGGGAAGAATAAACTAAGTGCGCTTACAATCAAGTGATCAAAAATATAAATAAATAAATAAATATAAATTAATAAATTTGCTGTAAATAGTTAATGAAATCCAATAATAAATAAATTCATAAGGTGCATGTGAATAAATCATAAAGTCCAATATTAAATTAAGTGCACATATGGTTAGGTGACCAAAAATATAAAAATGAATATAAAAAATGCAATAGTGATCAAAGTTCATAAATTACTGGTGGATAATAAATTAATTAAGTCCAGTCATGGAGAGCTCAATGAGGACGCACAAATCCCATGAAGGAGAATCACACATCCACAGTTCATCGAACCAAGCCCGTATATGTGGAAAGAGGAAGGAGGGAGTGTAAAAGGAATATCCAGGCAGACGGTGAATCCAGGTGACCACAAAATTGAATCCTTACCAGAAATGGTGGACCTCCTTAATAGCAAGGTCATATGCGCATGCAGATACAGCCCTCTGCAGGGACAGATGGATGACAGCGTCCGGATCCACAGATGTATACAGCGTTCCAAGGAGAGGTCACTCCAGCGCGTCAGCCTAGGAGAAGCACTCACTAGTCCGGAGGGCCGTGAGTGCAAAGAAAGGCAAAAGGCTCCGATGGTGTAGTAAAATTAAAAAGCTTTATTACTTATGGGGGCAGAGAACACATCTCTGCCATAGAGTATAAAATATGTTAAAAAGCCGGCATACAAAAAAGCGAACACCCATGTAAACAAGCATGGGGCGTACAAAGTGATGGCATACAGTGCGTAGCCACACCCTACATGTTTCGTCATAGATGACGTCTTCAAATGGGCACGGGCGACGCACTGAACCATCACCTATATAGTACTGAGTGGCAATCAGACCTCGTTTTCGTCTGGGCGCCGTTCAGCACTCAGCACAATGAGGATGCGCAGGAGAACACCAAGCCTCCATATGGCGTACACCACGCAGCGAGAGTTCCGCACAGAAATCCCGGGGAAGGGGAAAACTGAATTGAAAAAGGAGGAAAGAATAATAAAACACAGAGGGTGCATACATATAAATCCAAGGTTACATCCAATGTATGTGAATCCTAAATGGATGACAAAGGGAAAAATTAAAATTATACTGCAACAAACAGGATGCAAGTATAAGTATACTCTGAATATCATAGATGGCATATTCCTAATATTATAGGTGGAAATCGCATAGCCACCCAGATGTCAGAAAAAACGCATAAGGGTAGGTATACATCTAGAGGGGTAACTCTAGACTTTAAAAGTAAAATAAAAAGTTCCAACTATGGATGTGTTTGAATACCGTTCTTCATGGGTGATTATAAAAGATGGGGTATTTGAAACCAGCAATGAGTCGGAGGGTGATTTGGGTGGTCTTTTTATGAGACTCAAAAATCTCATGATCTCTGAGATACTTACCCAGTGGGATATAGCTTTTCTGGGACAGTACGTGACTGACTCGATGGTCCCAATAAGCCTTAGGTGGGAGGTCAATCCTCAAAAAGGTGAATTAGAACTCCAGGATTGGTTCAAGTACTTCAATGAAGCTGGAGTCAAATTCTTGGAGTTTCCGATTCAGAAGAAAAATGATAAATTAGTCAGACTAGATGGAGAGATTAAGCTTATTAAGGAGAAATTCTCCCCTCATATCAACAGTGAGGAATATAAGGAAAGATCTACTAACCTCAAAAAACTACTTGAGAAAGAAGAAATTGAACAAAAAAATAAGAAAAAGTAAAAGTTGAATCGAGATGTGGGGGACTATAAAAATGGGTTCGTATTTGAATGTCAGAGTAAAATTGCAGCCGATCAGGTTGAGACGACTGGACTTTTGGCCGTCCCTCATCCTCCCAGTCGAGAAAATGACTTACAGTCTGTTGAAACTGGTAGACACTTATACAGACCTCCCCCCACTCAGAGCCAATATCCCACCACCTCTAGACGAGTCTCTTATCGATCGCCAGAAAGGCATAATAAGCCTCCTCAATCTAAACCTCGCCCTTCGATACAGAGACCTGGGGGTACCTCCAAATCCCCAAAAAAGAAACCCAGGAACCGTAAGCCAAATGGTCATACCCGATATAATGATGGTTATCGCCAATATGGACCAACTGGGGGATACCAAGGTGATCATCCCACTTACCAATATGATTCCCCCAGGAGAATCCATGGAGATGACCAATATTTGAAATATTCCGTTCCCACTCACAATCGGTTCCAGCCTTTGAGAGGTAGGGACTACCAATATGATAATTATGGAGGATATGAAAGTAGAGAGGAATATCATTCCGAATACCGGACCCCCAGAAATGGGATGCACAATGATAGGCCACCCTGGTACCAACCACCTCCTTCCCAACAAAGGGACCAGGGTGGTCGGCGTATCCCTAATCAACCCCAGTGGGAAGGATACTCTCAACCACAACATTGGGGTTTTCCCTGGGGAGACCAAAACCCCCAAAGACCTGTAGAAAAAGGAGAGGAGTCAGGGGGGGGGGGGGGGGGGATCAAAGAGCCATTGGGCATTATCAACAAAAAAGAAAAATCTTTTTTGGTACCAGTTTCCTCAAGGATTCCTATCATGTACTACCTGCCCAAGATCCATAAGGATCCGGTCCATCCCCCAGGCCGCCCAATTATTAGCAGAATAGATTCCATTACGTCTAGGGCAGGTAAGTACATTGATAGCTTCCTTCAACCTCTGGTCAAGCTATTGCCAGCCTATATTAGGGATAGCAGACATACCATCAATCTGCTCAAAAATTGTGGTTACAGGGAGGGACACTGGCTAGTCACTGCCGATGTAACATCCCTGTATACCATAATTTCCCATAATTGGGGTATCGCTTCAGTTAGGCACTTTCTGAATAGAGATCTCTTACTACCAAGGAGACAAAAGCGTTTCATTATGGATCTTTTAGAATATGCCACCACGCATAATTTTTTCTGGCACGACAACCAGTTTTTTCTCCAAACCAAGAGCGTGGCGATGGGGGCTAAGTTTGCCCCCAGCCTGGCTAATTTGTTCATGGGTAAGTGGGAGGAGGATGTCATCTATGCCCAGCAAAGACCCTAATTGGTCTTGTGGGCTAGATATATAGATGACGTCCTCCTCCTTTGGAATGGTATCCACGAATCCCTTTGCTCATTTATGGAGTATCTTAACAGTAATGACAGGGGAATTGTATTGAAATATGAGGCCAGTCAATAAACTGTCCATTTTTTGGACCTTAAGATTTGGAGTGAAGGGGACGTTTTACTCACCTCCACCCATTTTAAGGCCACAGACCGCAATTCATTTATTCCCCACGATAGCTGTCATCATAAAGCATGGCTAGACTCAGTCCCCAAGAGTCAATATATAAGAATAAAGCAGAACTGTTCTACAACTGCTGACTTTAAGGCCCAATCCAAGGTACTCACTGATAGATTTTTGGAAAAAGGGTATGAGGCCCCTTTCCTTAAAGAGAAGCTAGACCAAGTAGACCAGCTTGACTGTGAACTTCTGCTTAAGGATAAGACTAGGACGGGGGGAGAGATACTGACAGTAACCTCTCATGTCCTTTTTTAACAGGATATTCTCACCAACATTTCTCAATCAAGAAACTGCTATATAAACACTGGCATATTATTAAAAATGATCGCATATTGGGATCTGTACTACCTTATAGACCTCAGATCGTTTTCAGAGGGGTCCCCTCAATAAAATCACTTGTGGCCCCCAGTGTCTGTGACCCTCCCACTAAAAAAACCCATGTTTTTTCAAAACTTGGTGGGGTACTATAGATGTAAGAACTGTGCGGTCTGTTCTATCAATGCTATCAGAGACAGGAAGGTCAGTCAGTTTCATTCCAACAGTATTTCCCAAGATTTCCCCATCAAATCTTTAATTACTTGTTCCACAGCTAATGTTGTGTATCTCCTTACTTGCCCTTGCGGGCTTCAATATGTGGGACACACCGTGCGATCCTTGCAAGTTAGACTCAATGAGCATATTGGGAACATTAGGAGGGGCTTTAAAAGCCATCCGGTTTCCAAACATTATTTAGAAGTACACAAACAGGACCCTAAGGGAACCTCGTTTGTTGGTATTGACAGACTTAAATTACAATGGAGAAGGGGACCCAAACGAGGTGCCATCTCTGAGTTAGAAATGGAATGGATTTATAAAATCAGCTGTCTTAGACCCCTGGGGTTAAATGTAGACATTGAAATAAATGCGTTCATTGATAACGCTTGAGACAGGATGTATATTTCTTTAACTTGTATCTTTGTTATATTGTTTATACTGATGTGAGGAGAACACCTTGGCGGTCTGATGTCCCCCACTCAGATAGAGGTTCCACCCCTTATCATGACTAGCGGAGTTGTAGAATAATAAGGTTCGAATATATATAAAGATTTTTTAATATACTTTTTATTTTACTTTTAAAGTCTAGAGTTACCCCTCTAGATGTATACCTACCCTTATGTGTTTTTTCTGACGTCTGGGTGGCTTTGCAATTTCCACCTATAATATTAGGAATATGCCATCTGTGATATTCAGAGTATACTTATACTTGCATCCCGTTTGTTGCAGTAAAATTTTAATTTTTCCCTTTGTCATCCATTTAGGATTCACACACATTGGATGTAACCTTGGATTTATATGTATGCACCCTCTGTGTTTTATTATTCTTTCCTCCTTTTTCAATTCAGTTTTCCCCTTCCCCGGGATTTCTGTGTGGAACTCTCGCTGCGTGGTGTACGCCATATCGAGGCTTGGTGTTCTCCTACGCATCCTCATTGTGCTGAGTGCTGAACGGTGCCCAGACGAAAACAAGGTCTGGTTGCTGTTCAGTACTATATAGGTGATGGTTCAGTGCGTCACCTGTGCCCCTTTGAAGACATCATCTATGACGAAACATGTAGGGCATGGCTACGCACTGTATGCCATCACATTGTACGCCCCATGCTTGTTTACATGGGTGTTCGCTTTTTTGTATGCCGGCTTTTTAACATATTTTATACTCTATGGCAGAGATGTGTTCTCTGCCCCCATAAGTAATAAAGCTTTTTAATTTTACTACACCATCGGAGCCTTTTGCCTTTCTTTGCACTCACGGCCCTCCGGACTAGTGAGTGCCTCTCCTTAGGCTAACATGCTGGAGTGACCTCTCTATGGAACGCTGTATACATATGTGGATCCGGACGCTGTCATCCATCTGTCCCTGCAGAGGGCTGTATCTGCATGCGCATATGACCTTGCTATTAAGGAGGTCCACCATTTCTGGTAAGGATTCAATTTTATTGTCACCTGGATTCACCGTCTGCCTGGATATTCCTTTTACACTCCCTCTTTCCTCATATACGGGCTTGGTTCGATGAACTGTAGATGTGTGATTCTCCTTCATGGGATTTGTGCGTCCTCATTGAGCTCTCCAATTAATTTATTATCCACCAATAATTTATGAACTTTGATCACTATTGCATTTTTTATATTCATTTTTATATTTTTGATCACCTAACCATCTGTGCACTTAATTTAATATTGGACTTTATGATTTATTCACATGCACCTTATGAATTTATTTATTATTGGATTTCATTAACTATTTACAGCGAATTTATTAATTTATATTTATTTATTTATTTATATTTTTGATCACTTGATTGTAAGCACACTTAGTTTATTCTTCCTATGTGATAGGATGGTCTAGCGAAGGGGCCCTGGACAATCCTGAAGACAAATGGCAATTGTTTCTACCAGAGAAGCATAGAGAAACTGTGTTAGCTGCCTTGCATGATGACCTTGCTCACTTAGGGCCGTAGAGGACTTTTAAGTTAGTGAGAAACTGGATCTACTGGCCTTTTATGTGGGCTGAAGTCAAGAGTCACTGTCAGTCCTGTATTTGCTACATCCAGAAGAAGACTTTGCCCTCCAGAACTGCCCCAGTGGACCACCAAAATCAAGGAGCCATGGAGTTGCATTGACTTCTTGTGCTCAGAACCAGAATTGAGTGGACACATGTCCTGTGACGAAAGAGCATTTCGCCTGTTACGCCCAGGCATTTCTAAAGAAAGACCAAGAAGCATCCATGGTGGCCAGAGTCTCAGTGAAGAAGTTCTTTGTTCACTATGGATTTCCCCAACTAATCCATTCTGATCAGAGAAGAGACTTTGAGAGCTGACTATATAAAGAGGAGCTCCAGTCGTTTCTATGTTTATTAAAAATCAGCAGCTACAAAAAGTGTAGCTGCTGACTGTTAATAAACACACACTCACCTGTCCCATGATACAGCGATGTGCTCACCCAGGCCATCTCTACTCTCCCTCTTCTCTCCCCAGCGCCGGCATTTCAACTGTAGGCTCCTGGCTGTGACAGCTTGCGGCTTCACAGCTGGGTGCGAACTGTATGTCCTGAATTGTCCGGCAGTCATCTGGGACTTGTGATGTGTCCCAGATGACAGCAGGGAGAGAGTGGGAGAGGAAAACTTCCGCTCGGATCACCTAGGTGGTCGGAGCAGAAGTGGGAGTGGGTACTTGTCAAAACTAGGTACCCGCTACCCCTCTCCCCCCCATTATATGCCAAAAGTGGCAGGGATTAAGGGGGGGTACTTAAAGCAGAACTTGCCCTTTTGGGTGGAGCTCCGCTTTAAGAAACATCTGTATTTAATCGTTCAGAAGTGCAGAGCGACTCCCTATCATTCACAAGGGGATTCACAGTCTGAGAGGTTCAATTGCACCCTTCTTGACATGCTTGGAACTCTTACCACAGAGAAGAAACATAATTGGAGCAAGCACAGCAGAACAAAATTAACTTTGACTTGAGAGTTAAGTCGCGTACACACGATCGGATTTTCCGATGGGAAATGTGTGATGACAGGCTGTTGGCGGAAAATCCGACCGTTTGTATGCTCCATCGGACAATTGTTATCAGATTTTCCGCGGACATATGGATGGCAGGCTTTAAAATTTTTCAAATGTCTGTTGTCGGATTTTCCGAGCGTGTGTACACAAGTTCGTTGGACAAAAGTCCAAAGTACAAACACGCGTGCTCAGAAGCAAGGACGAGCCAGAAGTGGTCGGTCTTATAAACTAGCGTTCATAATGGAGAATTAACATTCGTGACGTGGCTAATTATGAAATCTCGAAATGCAGCACACGTTCTCTTCTTCTTTAATGGGATAATAATGAAGCTGCTTTGCTGGTGATACTGATGGAGTTATTGCAAACAAATTTTCAAAGGCTTTTTTTTTCTAGTGATATCAAGAATAATATTATTATGCTTGTTTTTTTTTTGTTTGTTTTTTTGGTGCAAGTTGCCACAACACCATTATTCCGTAGTTTTTGAGATTAAAGATACAACTATGTTGGTGTCCCTTGTTAATTTTACATCACAAAACTGTAATTTGAAGTAAAACACATAGCCAAGTATTATTCTCCAAAATTTTTTTATTGTGCATTAAAAAAAGAAAACAAATAATATTATACGTGCTATCTGCCAATAGAACTTAACCAAAAAGTGCATTCTATGCATCCAAAAATATAGAAAATATACCAAATCAAATCATTATTCAAACAAAAAATAAAATAAAAGCCTCATGCATGTGTCCTGCTTCTTAATATAGGGGGTCAACAATGCCAAGAATTGTGAAAGCAGGGGTCTGTCATCCGGAGGTAATTCCGAAATTCTGGATTATTCTCCTGGAGCTCCTGCAGCAAAGGCATATGCCATAATTGGTCACGATTAATAAAGCAACCAATTTTTGGTGCAAGAAATCCTCCTCCTCCTGTTCCTGGACTGGACTTGGATCAAAGCAATAACTTCAAGGCCAATAATAAATAACACGTTATCTCCTCCGATTCCGCAACATGGCTGGTGGATGAACGGCTATTCAGAAATGAACTGAAAAGCGTGAAATGAAAAGTGAGAATCAACACTCACCAAATTTCTACTAACACGAAATTAGCAGAAGAAGCCCAAAGGGTGGTGCTAAAGAGGTGAAAAACCATGTAGTACGTCACTACGTTTGTGTTTGTTGGCCAATTCCTTGCCGTTTGTATGCAAAAAAAGTTCCTGGCCAACGCCCAGGATTTTTTCTGCAGAAAATCCGATCGTGTGTACGAGGCTTTAGAGTGCAGGATCTAGAGCCAGGTGATCGAATGCTGCTAAGAGACTTGGGTGTCCCTGGAAAGCACAAGGTAGCCGAGCGATGGAACTCCCAAATCTTGTCTGCAAGCAACTGCTGGTTTACTGGTATACTAGATCCACCCAGAGTGGAAAACAGGTCAACTGAAAAGTCTGGCACCTTAACTATCATAGGAGAGGGATAAGGCGATATATCCGATAAAGGAAAGGTAGATGTCACAACCTTCAATGTAGCTCCTAACATTGGGTGCGTCGCAAGGGATGGCAGATGTGAAGATAGTAGCCAGGGAACACAGGACGATAGAAGAAAAGAATGCTCCTGTGGTATCCCCACCCACGGCTTCACCCTAGCCTAAGTATACCAACAAACCACCCATGTAAAGTGCAGGGCCCTGTAGTATAGTTTGATATCCAGCAAACCTATTCCCACTGTCAATTTAGGTAGGGTCATGAGCAAAACCTGGATGCGGGTCTCTTGTCACCCATATAAAATAAAAAAACATTTCAGTAGCAGTGAATGTAAGAAACAACACAGGGAGCACTATGGAAAGAGTCTGGATCAAATTTAACCCTTTAATGCCTAAGCCTATTTCTGACATTTCTTGCTTACAAGTTAAAATCCATACTTTTTGCCTGAAAATTACCTAAAACCCCCAAACATTATATATATATACCGTATTTATCGGCGTATAACACGCACTTTTTTCCCCTTAAAATCAGGGGAAAGTTGCAGGTGCGTGTTATACGCCGATCCCTGCCGATCCGGAGCTGTCACTTCTTCAAAATCGCGGACCGCGATTTGAATATGGCGCCGCCGGCGCCGAAGTACACAGAGCCGGTCCTCGGCTCTTTCCGGCGGCTCTCGTTTACTTTCGGCTCCACTCGTAGTCCCGAGCGGAGCTATCCGAACCTACTCGGATAGCTCCGCTCGGGACTACGAGTGGAGCCGAAAGTAAACGAGAGCCGCCGGAAAGAGCCGAGGACCGGCTCTGTGTACTTCGGCGCCGGCGGCGCCATTTTCAAATCGCGGTCCGCGATTTTGAAGATGTGACAGCAGGGACAGGGGATCCCAGGCTGCACGGGGGGAAGGCTGCACGGGGGGAAGGCTGCACGGGGGGAAGGCTGCACGGGGGGAAGGCTGCAGGGGGGAAGGCTGCACGGGGGGAAGGCTGCAGGGGGGAAGGCTGCAGGGGGGAAGGCTGCACTGACAAGGCTGCACTAACATGGCTGCACTGACAAGGCTGCACTGACATGGCTGCACTGACATGGCTGCACTGACAAGGCTGCACTGACATGGCTGCACTGACAAGGCTGCACTGGGGAAGGCTGCACTGGGGAAGGCTGCACTGAGGAAGGCTGCACTGACAAGGCTGCACTGACATGGCTGCAATGAAGGGCATTTAAATGTAAGTTTTTTTCCCTTCAACTTCCCTCCTAAAAGTTTTTTTTCCTTAAAATTCCCTCCTAAATTGGGGTGCGTGTTATACGCCGGTGCGTGTTATACGCCGATAAATACGGTATATATATATATATATATATATATATATATATATATATATTTTAGCATAGACCCTAGAGAATAAAATGGCGATGGTTGCAATATTTTATGTCACACTGTCACACTTCCAAACGCAATTTTTTTGGAAAAAAAGACACTTTCATGAATTAAAAAAAACTAAACAGTAAAGTTAGCCCAATGTTTTGTATAATGTGAAAGATGATGTTACGCTGAGTAAATAGATACCTAACATGTCATGCTTGTGACGTTGCTTCCGTATTTACAGAAAGAAGACTGAACAAAGCCATTTCCAGCTTCCTTCCAGTCTTATGCCCCGTACACACGGTCGGTCATTGATCGGACATTCCGACAACAAAATCCTAGGATTTTTTCCGACGGATGTTGGCTCAAACTTGTTTTGCGTACACACGGTCGCACAAAGTTGTCGGAATTTCTGATCGCCAAGAACGCGGTGACGTCAACCACGTACGACGAGACTAGAAAAGGCCAGTTCAGAACCAAGCGCGGCACCCTTTGGGCTCCTTTTGCTAATCTCGTGTTAGTAAAAGTTTGGTGAGAGACGATTCACGCTTTTTCAGACTCGTGGTTTTCAGATCGTTTTCTGCTGTTCAGTTTGTGTGTTTGTATCTGCTCTTCAGTGCGTGCAAGCAAGCTACGCTTGACTTTGATTAGTCATTGTGTTCTTGTTCGTTCGTTGCTGTTTTTCAGGTCGCTCTTCACAGGCCTTGCTGTTCTTCAGTGCGTTCTGTTACTTCGTTCTGAGCAGCCAACCGTTTTCTAGCCATGTTGCGTATACATACTCCTCGTAGAGTTCGTGCTGTGCGGGGGCTTGGTGTTGGGGTCCTGACCTTGACACAAGTCCAGTCCATGAACAGGGTGGGGAGGAGTTCATGGACCAAGAATTGGTTGCTTCAGCGTGACCAGTTCTGTCACATGCCTTTGCTCCGTGAGATCCGTGAGAATAATCCTGATGATTTCAGGAACTTTCTCAGGATGACGGACCCCGTATTTCACCGTTTGTTGGCTTCACTGACCCCCTATATCAGCAGGCAGGATAACTGCATGAGGCAAGCCATCACTCCGGAGCAGAGGCTCATCGCCACCCTGCGGTACTTGGTGACAGGGAGAAGCCTGCAGGACTTGAAGTTCTCGACAGGCATCTCCCCCCAGGCTCTGGGGATCATTATCCCAGAGACCTGTTCTGCCATCATCCAGGTCCTGCAAAAGGAGTATATTAAGGTAAGATTTTTATCCTTTAATATCACATTTTATTGTATTTAATGTTTGCTAATATATTGTATTTCTTTCCTCATTCCCTAATTACCATGATTGTAATATGCTGTGAATGTCCCCTTTGTCCTCATGCATGCTGGATTTTTATGTAATTATTTTTTTTGTCCTTCATACATCTTTGCCTTCACTTACCTCCCCAGCATGCTCTCCTGGCCCTATATTCACCTCATGTAGTCACTTAACAATGTATTTTATCAGCTCCATAGTAGTTTTTAAAAATGTTTTTAAATGTGATTTGTGCTTTAAATTCAGGCAGAGTGCCAGAGGCTTTTTTTAGGGGTCCCCAAATCATTTTGAACCCTCCCTCCCCCCCCCAACTGCTAAGTCAGCTGATCCCAATTCTCTATCTATCCTCAGTCATCTATCTGTTGAATTTGCCAAACCCATACACACTATACCCATCTCTTTTGTGGTCAGGTGTATGGATGAATTCCCCAAAGCATGTAGTGCAAGGGCCTGCCTGAATACTTTCAAATGGTACTGTTTAAAGTTTTTGTATACTATTATTATCTTGATAGGTAATAGCAGAATGTCCAAATGTGCTCAAATGTGTACAGTGTGTATTTATATCTTTGTATTATGACACTTACCTGTCCAGTGGGCTGCCAATAGTGTAACTAAGGAGGGGCTGTTCAAAGTAATACCCACTATTTAGGCATTCATCTCTCAATGAAGTGGAGAGGGTTACCTGTCCAAGAGGCCCCCCCCCTATAATGTAAGAAATGGCCCATGAGATGGGGGGAGGGGGAATCTGATAGGTGTACCTTATACTTTTGTGTTTAAAAATTCCCATTAATAAATATTATCTTGATGTTGGCCAAGAATGTTTGTGTCTAATCTGCTTTCCATGTTTTAATGTGCAAAAAGACTATTTTTTTTTCTTTTACTCAAGTTTCCTTCCACGCCACAGGAATGGCAGACTGTGGCCTCCCACTTTGCCCAGCGGTGGGACTTTGCTAACCGCGGAGGGGCAATTGATGGGAAACACGTCCACATCGTACCACCACCCAACTCGGGGTCATACTATTATAATTACAAGGGGTTCAATAGTATTGTGATGTTGGCGGTGATATCGGCTAATTACGAGTTCCTGTATGTGGACGTGGGGAAGAATGGCCGGATGTACGATGGTGGAGTCATTGCCCAGACGGAGTTTTACAGGCATCTCCAGAATGGCAGCTTGGACTTGCCACCTCCAGAAGAGAATGTGGAAGGACTCCCATTCGTCTTCTTGCGGATGAAGCATTTGCGCTGGGGGACCACCTTATGCGGCCATTCCCGATAAAGGACCCTCACCCCGAACCAGAGGGTTTTTTTTTTTCTCAAACAAAAGGTTTTATTGAAATTGAATAAATATATACAGTTCCAGAGCGCATACAGCAATGTACAGAGTAAAAGTCACATCTTACATATGTAATAAGATAAAAAACAAAAAAAAGCACAGAAAAAGGGGGCATATACTCCATTACATCGGATGAAGAGAAAACAAAGAGGAGAAAAGAAGGAACATAACCTCTCATCAGATAAATCCTTCTGTGGGCTATCCACGTTCTTTCAATGGATATTTTGCTTGTCACCTCTTAGCATACTGGGTAGTTATATAGTGCATAACATACATCTCATGAGAATTGAAGCTAATAAGGGCCATCTTTAGAATAAGCGATCATATACCAAATCTATTGGTGCTAGACCTGGTGTATCCAACCAATGAGCCCATAGTTTCTCATATTTTTGTGTCGCTCCCCTATGCTGGTATATCATTTTTTCCATACGGATTGTGGCCCCCATTTGTGTAATCCATTCTTGTACCGTGGGAGGACTCGTGGACCTCCAGTGCCTGAGGATAAGTAGGCGGGCCTGAAACAAGGCTCTTCTGATAGCTTGTCTAAGGATATCCTCAGTCAGTAGATCATCCACAATCCCTAGCACACATGGTTTGGGATCCAAAGGTATCACTATTTGGAAAACTCTATTAATGGTGTTAATGACCTCATTCCAATAGAGGTGCAATTTTGGGCATCTCCACAGGAGATGTATGAGATCTCCATGGTCTCTGGAGCATCTGGTGCAGGTAGGATCAGTGCCCAAACCCATACGGACCAGTCTAGCCGGTGTGTAGTGCACTCTGGAAATAATATAGAGCTGTGAGAGCTTTTGAGCAGCGTTTAACGAACACGTGGGAACTGCCTGCAAGGCTTCCTCCCATTGTTCCTCCTCAAAAGAGCCAACATCCTGTTCCCAGTGGGATACGACTCTCAGAGGCGCGTCCCCTAGGAAAAGGTTCAGAAGCATGGTATAGCAGTCAGATATAAATCCTCTATAATTGGTTATGGCAAGTAGGTGGTTGAAAATAGGTGTGAAAAATTGTTCTAGACAGGGGAATTGGCGCTGTCCTACTGTATGTATGAGTGGTGTTTCTTCTCAAGGATACACAACGAAATGTTGGCTTATAAACAAAAGTAGCATAAATATCAAGAGAAAATTAATGTGAATCATCTGTGAGGTAAAATAGAAAAAAGGTGCAAAGCATTCTAAAGTGCATATGAAATCGCATGTGCAAAAAATCGCATGTGCAAAAAAAGTATATATACATATATCAAGAATATCTATAACTTAAAAGTGATCCCTATGCGTCAAAAAGTGCTAGGGGATCCAAATCCAATAAAATTAGTGTTAGTGTATATATGATGATCCGCATAAACAATAATAAAAACACATCCAGAGTAAAAACCTCAAAAGGTTAGAAAACTTTGTGTAAGAGGACCTTAGTATGTATGCAAACACAGGTCCAATAAAGGCAATCAAGGCAGACCACTTCAAAGGTGTGTAAACACAAACAGTGGAAAAAAACAATCAGTAATAAGTACTTTGAAAAAATTAGCAGCAACAGTTCTAGAAGTATGTCCCACTGGTGAAGGAAAAAAGTAGTCAGTTTCCAACTGTTGGTGATCCGACCTCCACTGCACCCCCACTCGTGTGTACACTTACCGGACTGCCTAACCCCTGCAGGGGTAAAAGGCATATGTAGACAGTCCTGCGATGGTAACAGCGGAAAGTGGTCCTCCGTTCAAGGGTGCTATATCCTGCTCCGGCGTGAGGTCAGTCCCAGTGACAGGTATCCGTGCAAAGTGAAAACAAGAAACACTGGTCTGTGTATCAGCCTCAAGTCCGGTAAGTGTACACACGAGTGGGGGTGCAGTGGAGGTCGGATCACCAACAGTTGGAAACTGACTACTTTTTTCCTTCACCAGTGGGACATACTTCTAGAACTGTTGCTGCTAATTTTTTCAAAGTACTTATTACTGATTGTTTTTTTCCACTGTTTGTGTTTACACACCTTTGAAGTGGTCTGCCTTGATTGCCTTTATTGGACCTGTGTTTGCATACATACTAAGGTCCTCTTACACAAAGTTTTCTAACCTTTTGAGGTTTTTACTCTGGATGTGTTTTTATTATTGTTTATGCGGATCATCATATATACACTAACACTAATTTTATTGGATTTGGATCCCCTAGCACTTTTTGACGCATAGGGATCACTTTTAAGTTATAGATATTCTTGATATGTGTATATATACTTTTTTTGCACATGCGATTTTTTGCACATGCGATTTCATATGCACTTTAGAATGCTTTGCACCTTTTTTCTATTTTACCTCACAGATGATTCACATTAATTTTCTCTTGATATTTATGCTACTTTTGTTTATAAGCCAACATTTCGTTGTGTATCCTTGAGAAGAAACACCACTCATACATACAGTAGGACAGCGCCAATTCCCCTGTCTAGAACAATTTTTTTAGCTTGGATTACACCTCGGTGTTTTTCACTTTTAGGGGGGCAGCAGTCCCCTTTTTTACTTTTATTTTCCTAAGCGCGGAACTTTTGTCACTCATTTGAAAATAGGTGTGGGTTGCAGGTTCCAAATGTCGGAGCCCCTTTGTGCATCTATTGCATGTTTAAGTTGTCTGTAATAAAAGAGCATAGAGCCCGGCAATTGAAAGGCCTCCCTGAGCTCCGAGAAGGGTCTCAATTTACCGTCTCTAAGTATGTGGACTATGTGGGACACCCCATACTGTTGCCATTTAGAGCCATAGGGTATTTTAGCTATTTCTGAATAGTGATTGTTTTCCCAGATGGGGCTATACTTGGTGAAGCCTTCCACCCCCTGCAGCATCCTGACCTTGTTCCAGATTTTCTGCATAAGTGCGTAGGTTGGGAAAAGCTTATTGGATTTGTTATATTGTAAGGCCTCTAAACCATCCACTACCTCTCTCCTGGAAGTGAACCGGAGTATGTGGGCCGAAGGGTCTCTCAGGTTCATCTCCAGGTCCTCCCCAGGACCTATGGCTCTAGCAATGTGCTGTAGCTGGGAGGCCAAATAATAAACCCAGGGGTTAGGCAATGCTAAACCTCCATTGTCTTTAGGACGTTGTAGCTGCTCTAGTTTAATTCTAGGAGGCTTTGAAAGCCATATAAATGAACGGAAAAGAGAGTTGATGATTCTAAACTTTTTCAGAGTAATAACCATTGGAGAATTGTGGAGCACATATAGTAGTTGTGGCATAAGGATCATCTTTATTAAGTTTATTCTGCCTACTTGGGACAGCTTTAGTTTACTCCACACTTTGACCCGATCTCGACATCTATTGATCAATGGGGTTAGATTAAGATTAACATAGTCCAATATACGGGCTGTAACCTGTATATCCAGATATTTGAAGGATGTCGAGACAGGTATGTCCTGCATAGTTTGTTGGGTTGGGGGCGGGTCACGGTCCAGCAGCAGCAGAGAGGACTTGGTCCAGTTAATAACTAAGCCTGAGTATTTCCCGAACTGTCAAATTACTCTCATTGCCTCTGTCAGTGAGTTAGATGTATCACCCAGTAGCAGCATGGTGTCATCTGCATACATAATTACCTTCTCCTGAATGTCTCCATATCTAAAACCCTGTATCAAGGGATTAGCACGTACCGTAGCCGCTAGGGGCTCAATGGCCATAGCGAACAGGAGCGGAGACAGGGGGCACCCCTGCCTCGTACCTCTGTATAGTTTAAAGGGTGATGAAATCCTTCCTCCCTCTCTAATGGCCGCTATAGGAGACGAATAGAGTAACTGCACCCACTTGATAAAGCCCTCCCCAATTCCAAATTTTCGCATCACTGCCCATAGATAGTCCCACTCGACGCTATCAAACGCCTTGTGGGCGTCCAGTGACAGCAACGCTCTATCTCCCCTATTGTCTGCCTGGGATTGGATATTGAGGAAGAGTCTGCGGAGGTTTATCGCAGTCGACTTTTGGGGCATAAACCCGGATTGATCCGAGTGGATTATGCTGGATATGACCTTATCCATGCGGATTGCTAATGCTTTGGCTAATATCTTTACGTCAGTTTGTAAAAGAGATATAGGGCGGTATGACCCCGGGTCGAGAGGGTCCTTATTGGGTTTTTAGTATCAAAACTATATTTGCTCTAGTCATTGATTGAGGAAGGCTGCCACTCCGTTTCGCTGAATTAAATACCTTCAATAGACGCGGGAGTATATGCTCGCCATATTGTTTGTATACCTCGATGGGGAGTCCATCGTCACCCGGAGCCTTGGAATTGGGGAACAGACTGGTCGCCAACTGCAGCTCCTCAACAGTCAAAGGGGCGTCAAGTTCCCCTCTAGCTGCCACTTGTAAGCTGGGGAGCTGAATATTGTCCAGATATTCGGATAAGGAGTCTAGGGTATATGTTTGTTTAGACTCATAGAGGGAGGAATAGAATTCCACCAGTTCTGCTAAGATTTGGTACGGGGCATTGGTTAGCCCTCCAAGGTGCGTACGTAAGGCCCCAATTGAGGGGGAGGTTTGATGGGCATGGGCAATGGTTGCTAACAGGCGTCCAGTGTGCTCCCCCTCCTCATAAAATGCTGCTTTATGAAAAAATCTCTTCCTCTCTGCTGTAGATGTCGTGATTTTATACAACGCATCTTGCGCAGAGAGCCACGCCTCTTTGTTACTTTGGGTCGGATCTGTGATAAATTTGTTCTCCAGTTCCTTTGCCATGTTTTCAATTCCCTCCCTCTGAGCATGTGTCTTTCTCTTAACAGCTTGAATTTCAGTTATAAATAGGCCTCTCAGGACAGCCTTAAAGGCTTCCCAGTTCACAGGCCACTGTTCGTCAGCCTCATGTAGGCGCCAAAAGTCTATTATATGAGATTCTATTTGCTCATGGGAAGGGAAGAGACTCAGCCAAAAAGCGTTCATTTTCCATGGGGCTTTTGCCACCGTAGAAGGGGGGCGTACCTCTAAAGTTGCTATCAATGGGGAGTGATCCGACACACTCCTAAGAGCGTAAGTCACCTTAGAGATGTGTCGTTCAGCTGTACTAGAGCATAGACATAAATCTATCCTTGATAGTGATGCATAACTTTTTGAGAAACAGGAAAATTGTTTTACCCCCGGGTTTTTGGCTCTCCATGGGTCCCTCCATCCCACTTCCTCAATAAATTTCATAAGAGCCGTGCGGTGTACCCCCCTCCCTCCCACCACAGGCGGGTGCTTATCTAGTACTGCGTCCGTATAATTGTTGAAGTCCCCAAAGACATACATTGGCGTCTCCGGATACTTCATTTGGAACGTCACTAGGGACCTCAACACCAGATTATTGTACGGAGGGGGTACATATACAAATGCCAGTATACATTTAAAGGTAAACAATTTACAACATAAAAATACATATCTCCCCTCATCATCAAGCTCAGAATCTAACTCCACAAAATCTATGGAGCCCGGTATCAGTAAACTCACACCCCGAGAATACGAGGTGTGAGTGGAGTGATATGCCTTACCCACCCATCTGAAATTAATGCATGACAGAGAATCGGCAGTAAGGTGGGTCTCCTGTAAAGCACATATAGCCGGGAGACGTTTTCTCAATAAGGATGATACCATCGTCCGCTTTAGGGGGTCTTGCAGGCCCCGAACATTCCAAGAAAGGACAGTTACTGTCGTCATTTTTGGGTGTCTAGTTGGGAATTAACAGGGTAAAACAATATGTTGCCCCTCTGACTCCCATCCATGGGGGGGGGGAGGACCATCATGTCATACCCAGCAGGGGCCAAGAGGTGACGAAACTGCCAGTGTAAGAAGAAGAAAGTTATGGTTCTATCCAAAAACCGTAATACCTCGATCGCTCTGGAACAAACTTGTGTGTAGAAGTATCGTAAAACGCACAACGGTGCGTAAATCGAACAAAAGTGCCTCTTCTGACATGAACTATCCATCAATATGCACTTGTCGCATTGAAAGGCAACTATTTCTTGTAATCCACGACACCGGTGTGTCAACTGATATAACAAAACTGTGTGGGACAACCGGTCCCTCCAGCCCCTCACGGGGTTCTGAACAACCATGACATATTTTCTGGTACTTGCTATGAAGTACATTGCCATGATCCATCTCGTCATCGAACTCGCATTTTTGAAGGGAATGAATCGATATATGTTTCCGGCACAACCCTCCTCCGAGGGGAAAGGAAAAGGATAGACCCCTGGGCCTTTGTTAGGGATATCAATCTATCTCCGCTTCTGGTCTCCTATCCTGACGAAGCTCATTTTCATTAGCGTCTAGCCAGTCCGCAGCCTCCGCCGGGTGTTCAAAGAAGTGTGCTCTGCCCCTTAGTGTAACTCTGAGTTTTGCAGGATAAAGCATTGCATAAGAGGCTTGTACTCTCTGCAGGCGTTTTTTAATTTCCGAGAACCGCGCGCGGTTCTTCTGGACTGCAGCCGAGAGATCTGGGTAGAATGAAATCCGCGTGCCATTGTACTGGACATTTCTCTTCTCTCTGGCTAATTTCAGGATAATTTCCCTGTCGCTATAATTCAGGAGACGGGCCAGTATTGGGCGGGGGGGGTTTCCAGGCGGGAGAGGTCTGGTAGGTACTCTATGAGCTCTTTCCACCGCATACAAATGAGTGAAAGCCTCCTTGCCGAATATTTCAGCCATCCATTGTTCTATGAATTGCGTGGGGTCACGGCCCTCCACCTTCTCCGGCAAGCCGACTATGCGCACGTTATTGCGCCTGAGACGATTTTCAAAATCCTCAGCGCGGGTATCTGTAGCTCTTGCTAGACGTGTGGTGGATTGGGAGTCTCTAATCAGTGTAGGTAGTTTATCTTCAAGCTCACTTATTCTGCTTTCTGCTGCAGTGGTACGCTCTCGAATTTTCTGAATATCTTGTCTGATGAGACTAACCTCCTCCTTGAGGCCACCAAATCGTACTTGTAGATTGTTTACAGAGGCTGTACATTTGTTAACTGCTTTTAAAATGTCTGCCAGTGTGGGCTGTTCACCCCCCTCCTCCTCCTCATGTTCTTCAGGCTCATCAGCTATAGCCTCACCGTCCTCCCCCTGTGTCAACATGGCCCCTGCTCCCTGTGCTCCTATACATTCTTCCTCCTCAGTGTCATTAAAGTCAGGGCATTCATTTAGTGACTGTGCTGCAGCTAGGCCTGATTTTTCAGACAGTTTTTGAGCATAGTACCTCATGTCCTTAGGGTGATCAGCGGAGCCATCCTTAGAGCCTTTCTGCTGCTTGTGCTGTCCCTCCTTCAGCTTGTCACGTTTCTGTGTGGACGGCGGAGCGGCGCCATTTTGAGGATCCATCCTGGAGCCTTCTCCCCTCTGTCCACGGGTCATCATGCCCTCCTAATACACCGGAGCGGGCGCGGAGTGTGCAGGGGGTTCTCCCCGTTCGATCAAGCCGAAAACGGGGGTAATAGAGTGCCGGTAACCGGATCAAATCAGGATCACTGCGGGAGCTCTGTGACTAGACGTCTGCTCACATGCCGCGCTGGCCACGCCCCCCCACAACCAGAGGGTTTTTAATTACCGGCTGGCCAGAGCCAGAAGAGTGGTGGAGAACACATTTGGAATCATGGCAAGCCGGTTCCGCCTATTTCTGACACCCATACATATGGTGGAGTATAAACTGAATCATATTATCCTGGCGTGCTGTGTTCTACATAACTTTTTACGTCAACATTCTGCCAACTATGCTGGCTCAGTTGGGCCTGAGGCCGGAATGATAAATGAAACAACCCTGACGGCGCTTGAAAGTGGCCGTCCTGGCTTGCCCTCCCTAGTGCCCGTGATGTCCGGCTAAGATACCTTGAGTTCTTTGCGGGTAGGGGGGCCATCAATATGCCAGACAATGTGTGAAACCTTTTTAAAATAACAAAAAAAATAATCTGCAAATCTTTGGTGACATTTACTGCTTGTGTTTTGTTTAGCTGACCCTGTCAGAAATGTGGTGAGTCTTGAAAATGGCATGATTGTGTAACATTACAAAGCACTGTTGGGTGTTATTTACTAAAGACAAAGACACTTTGCACTACTAGTGCACTTGAAACTGCACTTGTAGTGCAAAGTGGATTTGCCCTTATGAAATAACACCCATTGTCACAGAAAACAGCAATTAGAGCACGACAAAAGTGTTGTAGCGTTGAAACAATTATCCACACATTCTTGATTAAAAACAATCTTTTTAATACCTGCACAATCACATGTGCATTTTGACAAGGTTTTTAAAACAAATCAACATGTTTGTTGTATAACAATTTTTGGGGTGGCATTAGAAAAAGTAGAAATGTCGTTTTAACATAAAACTGGCATGTTTAAAACCAACAAGAAAGACACAAATCTTGAACTTACAAAGTTCACATTTGGTAGAACTTGAAGGCAATATCAGACATGAGTATTTAGGAACTGTGTTTGATATTGCGTTCATATGGGGTGAAGTCACCCCCGGAAAAGCCAAATTTTGAAGATGCACACCAATTTACAAATGTCAACATGTGCTAGCTGCCATCACGGGGGATCAAGGGACGTGTTTTGGGGGAGCAACCCCTTCCTCTCAGCTACTTTATTATTGAGGAAGGGGTTGCACCCCCAAAACGCGTCCATTGATCTCCCGTGATGGCAGATAGCACATGTTGACACACTGTGTGCATCTTCAAAATTTGGCTTTTCTCCAATTTGACAAAAAATGTTAAAATTGTAGCACACCATAAAAGAAAGGGTTTTGTAGGGGTTTTAAACTCTCCCCAAAACATCAATGATGTTCTTATTTTTTGGAATAACATCATTGATGTTTTTCTTGATGTTTTCCAATGCAACATTACACCCCATGATCTCCCCAATCAGGATCTGTGCACTTTCCGAGGTGAATTTGATTTAAGTTAGATAGAGTAGGCAGGCGAGTCAGTTAGCTGCACTTACAGTGTATTGTGTATATATATATATATATATATATATATATATATATATATATATATATATATATACACATCCTAGGTGTTGTGTATATATATGCATGTATATATATATATATATATATATATATATATACACACACTGTATTCAGTTTAGCTAGATCCGTTCCTGTTATTCTCTTCCTACTACTGACAGGCAGGCAGGTGTTTTTACAGTATTTACAGCTACCTGAAGAAAATTGCTGGTGTTCTTCTGATCCTATTAGTCCTATTAGCTACAGTATTTACAGTCAGTGTAGTGCATCCTCTGCACAGTGTGCACCTAAAGCTACCTGAAGAAAATGAGTGTTCTTCTGATCCTATTAGTACAGTACCGCAGGCAGCTCCAGTATTTACAATTTAGTGTAGTGCGTCCTCTGCACAGTGTGCACCTAAAGCTACCTGAAGAAAATTAGTGGTGTTCTTCTGATCCTATTAGTACAGTACCGCAGGCAGCTGCAGTATTTACAAGTTAGTTTAGTGCGTCCTCTGCACAGTGTGCACCTAAAGCTACCTGAAGAAAATTAGTGGTGTTCTTCTGATCCTATTAGTACAGTAGCAAAGGCAGCTGTAGTATTTACAAGTTAGTGTTGTGCATCCTCTGCAGTGTGCACTTAAAGCTACCTGAAGAAAATTAGTGGTGTTCTTCTGATCCTATTAGTACAGTACCGCAGGCAGCTGCAGTATTTACAAGTTAGTGTAGTGCGTCCTCTGCACAGTGGGCACCTAAAGCTACCTGAAGAAAATTAGTGGTGTTCTTCTGATCTTATTAATACCACAGGCAGGCAGCTACAGAATTTACAGTTAGTGTAGTGCGTCCTCTGCACAGTGTGTACCTAAAGCTACCTGGAAACAATTGCTGTTGTTCTGCTCCTATTAATACCACAGGCAGGCAGCTACAGTATTTACAGTTAGTGTAATGTGTCCTCTGCACAGTGTGCACCTAAAGTTACCTGAAGAAAATTAGTGGTGTTCTTGTAATCCTATTAGTACAGTACCGCAGGCAGCTGCAGTATTTATAATTTAGTGTAGTGTGTCCTCTGCACAGTGTGCACCTAAAGCTTCCTGAAGAAAATTAGTGGTGTTCTTCTGATCCCATTAATACCACAGACAGGCAGCTACAGCATTTACAGTTAGTGTAGTGCGTCCTCTGCACAGTGTGCACCTAAAGCTACCTGGAGACAATTGCTGTGGTTCTGCTCCTATTAATACCATAGGCAGGCAGCTACAGTATTTACAGTTAGTGCACTGTGTCCTCTGCACAGTGTGCACCTAAAGCTACCTGAAGAAAATTAGTGGAATTCTTCTGATCCTATATTAATACCACAGGCAGGCAGCTACAGTATTTACAGTTAGTGTACTGTGTCCTCTGTACAGTGTGCACCTAAAGCTACCTGAATAAAATTGGTGGTGTTCTTCTGATCCTATTAATACCACAGGCAGGCAGCTACAGTATTTACAGTTAGTGTACTGCGTCCTCTGCACAGTGTGCACCTAAAGCTACCTGAAGACAATTGCTGTTGTTCTGCTCCTATTAATACCACAGGCAGGCAGTTGGTGTTCTCATACTAATACTACTACAGGCAGGCAATTGATTCTGCTAGCTGCAGTATCTCTCATGGCCAAAACATCTCCCGCTTGGGCACCACATGCTTGACCAGACATATGTTGACCTGCCATGCAGTTCGTTGGCAAGCGTACCTAAAAGACCCACACCAAAGAACAATGAGGACCTCTCCTTGCTCCTCATCAGCTGGGATCTCCAACCCCACTATACCTTCAGTTGAACTTACAAAGTTCACATTTGGTAGAACTTGAAGGCAATATCAGACATGAGTATTTAGGAACTGTGTTTGATATTGCGTTCATATGGGGTGAAGTCACCCCCGGAAAAGCCAAATTTTGAAGATGCACACCAATTTACGAATGTCAACATGTGCTAGCTGCCATCACGGGGGATCAAGGGACGTGTTTTGGTGGAGCAACCCCTTCCTCTCAGCTACTTTATTATTGAGGAAGGGGTTGCACCCCCAAAACGTGTCCATTGATCTCCCGTGGTGGCAGATAGCACATGTTGACACACTGTGTGCATCTTCAAAATTTGGCTTTTCTCCAATTTGACAAAAAATGTTAAAATTGTAGCACACCATAAAAGAAAGGGTTTTGTAGGGGTTTTAAACTCTCCCCAAAACATCAATGATGTTCTTATTTTTTGGAATAACATCATTGATGTTTTTCTTGATGTTTTCCAATGCAACATTACACCCCATGATCTCCCCAATCAGGATCTGTGCACTTTCCGAGGTGAAAGGATCTGGATCCACAACATCACGATCACCTAAAAAGAGAGGAACCCAAAAAAAAACAGGTATTATAAATATGCCGGCATCCATCTCTTACCTGAGCCTGTGGTTGCAGACACTTACCTGTTGTGGTGACTAGTTCCACCACGTCTTCTTCCTCCTGCTCTTCTTGTGTTTGGGGTATTTCCCCTTCTTCCAGAGGGGGGGTCTCTAGTCTCCTCGGATGAGGGGTGTCCTCCGAGTCTTTTCTCCCCTATGTGAAAAAAAAGGTATACTTAGCACACAGATATTTGGTGGCAGAACTAGAAATATGAAACATTGCTTAGAAGTGGGGTACAATTGTCTACTTTGGCAGAGTTCCAAGATGTAGCATTTTCAGTGTTCTTTGTCAAGCTTCAATACTTACCTGTCTTGTACAAGCTTCACAGATGGATACACCCCTATAGTATACACTGGAGCACCTGTGTGGGCCCCCTAACAAAAAGGGTCTTCTTGTGTCCCACACTAGTGCTCCAGAGTCAAGATGTGTAAACAGCTCCTTACACAGAATTTAGTTTGCTATTCATTCTAGTAACAAACACATCTACACAACCAAATTAGTTTCATACAAGTAGGCCCTAAAAAATTTGGTCCAATGCATATGGCAAAAACAATGGTGTTTTATAGGTCGAAAGATAAATGTTTGATACGAACGAATAATGTGCCCATGAACATTAAAGTTGCCATTTTAAAATGTACAACAGTTCCTAAAAGCACATGGAGCAGCACGAACGTAATAAACATAAAGAATAGGAACACAGCACAACTACTTACTTTTTTGCAGCACTCTCCGGATCTTTCAGTACTGCTCGTGTTCTCTTAATTTTAGGTCCGACCACCGCTTCCTGAGCTGATCTTTCGATCATCGTACCCCGAAATTCCATTGCAGACTCTTCACTACTTTCGCCATGATCTTGGCCTTTCTGACATTGGGGTTGGGGTAAGGTCCATACTTCCCATCATAGTCGGCCTTCTTCAGGATGTCCACCATCTCCAACATCTCCCCAAAGGACATATTTGAGGCCTTAAATCTTCTCCTTCTGGATCCAGACGTTTCCGGCTCCGGGCTTTCCTTCCCCTCCTCCTCGTTTCTATAATTAGCACGCACCTGCTGTGTCTCCGCCATGTGCTCTTCCCCCACTGCGCCAAATGAAAAGGGGCGGGGAATAGACTAGAAAGAACGTCAGGGGCGGGCGGAGTTACACGCATGCGCAGTGTGTATAAAGCGTAACACGCGTGCGTAGTGCGTACGATCTGTGAGCGGAGGAAGGAGTATCGGAGGTGCCGATCGTGATAACGAAGGTAAGAGACAAACTTGGGCCTATACTGCTTCTAGATTGAGGCCTATATTGTAACAAGATTAGGAGAGTTTTTCCTGACATTAGGGTTTTTTGTTGTGTTGTGTCTTGCAGTGTAAATGGATATCTTGAAAGATGCCGACTTTATGGCAATCTTCATTGACATGTTCAGGGAGCTGCCTTGTCTGTGGCAGATAAACCACCCACATTATAAGAACCAAACAAAGAGGAAGGCAACACTGGATCAATTGCTGGAATTTGTGAAGACGGTAATCCCCACGGCAGACATCACCTTTTTGAAGATCCTAATTTGTGACCTGAGGAGCACTTATCTAAGGGAGCACAAGAAGGTCCAGGATTCCCAGAGATCTGGAGCTGCAGATGACATCTATCTCCCCAGGCTGTGGTACTATGACAGGCTGCATTTTCTGGCAGGCCAGACTGAACCCAGGTCATCACTCTCCAGTCTTCCTTCCACGCTTCCTTCCCCCCCAGCTGAGGCTTCTGACGCCCAACCTGGGCCTTCCAGGCAGCAGCATGTGGAGGAGCCCAGCTTGAGCCAGGTATAGCATTCTTCTAAATATTTCTGGTTGTCCAATCAATGATGTTAACTAGTTGTTAGTTTGGAGTACTAATTTATGATTGTGATTGATGATGCAAAAACTAAAACCATGTCCCTTTTTCATACACAGGGAAGTCTCAGCCAGGAGGTGGCCGGGCCAAGCAGGCTGCCTGATATGCAGGTCCCTCCCCTACACCCGCAAAAACAAAGTGGCAGGAAGAGGAGTACCCTGGAGGAGGCTGCCATAGGCCACTTTTGGAAGGCTACAGAGGCCCTGAGAACCCCCCACACTGTGGAGGAGGACTTTGCTGGCATAACTGCCTGCAAAATGCTGCGGATGGAGGAGGGCCAACGACTACTGTGTGATTCCTTAATTTTGAAAGCTCTCAATAAGGGGTTGAGGGGCCAAATAACATCTGCTACCCACATTTGTGACCTCACACATGGTCCTCCTCCTCCAGGTCCTCCTCCTCCTCCTCCTCCTCCTCCTCCTCCTTTTCCTCCTCCTCCTTTTCCTCCTCCTCCAGGTCCTACTAGTCCACCTCCTCCTCTAGGTTCTACTCCTCCTCCTGCCACATCTCCAACACCTGAGCCACAGCCTGGACGGCCGCACACCATAGAAGACATCTTAATTGATATGAAGAAATAAAATCCAAATGCAGTCACCTCATGTACAGGGAGGAACAGGAAAGATAGCTAACATGTTTCACGCCCCATCATGGCGCTTATTCATAGCTATGTCTTCTATGTAGATGTCTTCTATGGTGTGCGGCCGTCCAGGATATTTTTCTCTTTCCACAAGCTTGTGCAGAGCCAGCACCTGTGAGTTCCATTAGGGCGGGTGTCTTGATACGGATTTGAGAGATTGGAGCGGCAATCTTTTGCTACCTGAGCCACAGCCAGGAAGGAAGCGTGGAAAGAAGACCAGAAAGTGATGACCCTGGGTCCAGTCTGGTCTGGCAAAAGATGCAGCCTCTTGTAGTACCACAGCCTGGGGACACAGATGTCATCTGCTGTCTTCCGGATCTCTGGGACTTCTGGACCAGACTGCACTCCCTTAGATAAGGACTCCTCAGGCCACCAATTTTGATGTTAAAGAATTGATGTCTGCCCTGGGGGTCCAAGGCTTCGCTAATTTCAGCTGTTTCTCCAGTGTTGCCTCCCTCTTTGTTTGGTTCTGAGCCCTTAATAAAGGATTTTTTGTTTCAATTATACTCTCCTATGTGTTTTTCTTCAAAAAGGACAGTTTGTTTGTGAGTAGGCAGGTGCATTTCTAAAGTCCAAGGTGAAATAACAAGGGACACCAACACCAAACAATCTTGAGATTAAATAATATAACATATCAATGGTGTTGTGGTAACTTGACACACAAAACACACACAAAAATATTATGGAGTAAAACTAAAAATAAAATAGAACAAAGATCAGCCTTGAAAAAAATACAAACCTAAAAAAAAAAAAATACAGCCTTTAAAGAAAAAAAACAACCCAAAATTAATTTTGTCTGATGTGACAAATCCAAATATATTGAGGGAGTCCCGAAAAAATACTAAAGAAATAAGTTTGTGAGAAGTCTGTGTGAATATGAGCAGCAAAATTACTTCATTCTTCTCACATTATAAAGAAGAAGAGAGTGCGCTGTATTAAACTATTTTTGACATTGCAGCGTGACGAAAGTGCTGTATCCATTCCGAACGCTAATTTTACCCGACCGAGCTGTTCCGTCTCGGAATTTCTTCTGAGCATGCGCGGCACTTAGTGCGTCGGAACAGGCCACACACGGTCGGAATTGACGCGATCGGATTTTGTTGTCGGAAAATTTTATAGCCTGCTCTCAAACTTTGTGTGTTGGATTTTCCGATTGAAAATGTCCGATGGAGCCCACACACGGTCGGAATGTCTGACAACACGCTCCGATCGGACATTTTCCATTGGAAAATCCGACTGTGTGTACGGGGCATAACTCTAGCTGGCAGAAGTGCTGGATTGTGGATCGGGTCTCCCGGTGGGAAGGGAGGCCCAGGAAGAGCGGCGGAAGGCGGCAAAGGGGGGACGTCCCCTCTCGCTCCTTCAGGATAACAGCCGAGCGGCTTTTAGCCACATCAGTTGTTATCGCTAAAGATCTGACCGCCCGCTCTAAAGAATGCAGCTGCATGCATCATCCCGGTATAACCCCTAAAAAGCAGAGGCCGCATATGCACGTACAGTCGGCATAAGGGGATAAGATCTGTAACAAAAGGCTTACCAGAATTCCATGACCCTCTAATTTAATAGAAAGATCATAAACCACATGAATTAACATCCCTGACACACTTCAAGGCACACAGCTTGACTGTAGTTTAAGCCCAGGAATACTCCACATAAAGCTCAAAAGGAATTCCAACAGCCGTACGATAGCAGACATCCGTACGTGTACACTCGAAGGAAACATAAAAGGAGACCTATGCTCTATATAGTGTATATCAGGGGCGTAGATAAGGGGGGTCAGTGGTGACACAGCCGAAGGGAGACTCAGGTCTGGTAGGTGGAGAAGCATGATTTTCTATTTGGGGGAAGGAGGGGGTAAGAATCACTGCCTGGGGGAGTTTCTTTTGGTGGGGGGTTAAGGAAAAGGTGGTAGGTTTGCATTTGGAAAAGGGGGTAAGTTTCTTGTAGAGAAGTTTACAGGGGCTGGTTAATGGCAGGGATTTGCTTCTGAGAAGGGAGATTGTTGAATGATTGTTGAGTGCAAAGGGCACCATATTGTGGTAGGCAGTGCACTTCATAAAATATCTTATGTTACAGAATTTTTAAAAGGTTAAAAAAATCAGTGAGTGCACTGCCTGCCATAATATGGTGCCCTTTGCATCTGCTCATGTTGCATATTAGGACTGAATAAGAACCAACCTTACTGACCAGGTGCAGGGCACCATCCTGTGGTAGGCAGTGCACTTTTTTTTAATCTCTTAAAACATTTCATAAAATTTCTTAGGACACAGTTTTTTAAGGTTACACGTATCTGTGAATTTACTGCCTACCACAATATGTTGCCCTTTGCACCTGCTCAGGTTGCACAGTAAGGTTAGCTAAAATCCAGTCTTGGCCCTCATTCATACACCCTACATGACCATCCGTCTAGCAGAACGGATCATATTGCAGTTGGGTGTATATGCAGACAGGCAGTCCGTTTACATCCGACCGCCCATAGAGGAGAGAAGGCTGTGTCTGTGTCCACTCTGCATAAGTGGAGCAGACACGGACCAGCCATCTTCCTGCTCAGCAGGGATTAGTGGACAGATTCCTCATTGAGCAAGTGGACACCTAGCGGAGTCCGCCTCGTGTAAAAGGGGCCTTAGAGTTTGAGAGACCTAACCCCCCCCCTCAAAAAAAAAAAATATCCACGCCCCTGGTGTATATCAGTCACCACCAGAAACAGACTGACAACTCATGGGGCCCCCAGGCTTACAGATGGCCGCCACGAGGCAGCCATCTTTTTAATGCAACTTACCCATGCAGAGGGGAGGGGCACCAAGCTTGGCGACATGCAGAGTGGCAGGAGACTTAGAGCTGGTGGCCCAGTAAATTCACCAGGAGTTTCTTATGGGCAGTGCCACCTTAACAGCATCATGTGCCCCTGGGCAAAATACTGCACTGGGACCCCTACCAGAGAGATGATGACCTGCAGCATGCATAGTGCACTCTGGCAAACATTGGGCATGGCCAGTGGGAGAGTCTTAAAGGAGAATTGAACAGAATCTGCATCTGCTGTAAACAATACAAACATACCACAGACCTTGTACCTATTAAATTCTAATTACTGTGTCGCAACTGATAATCTCACAGACACAGATACATCTCAGTCAAAGGATCATTTGTTTTTAAAATAAATGTTTCCATTATATATGTTTTGTATGCACAAAAAAAGGATATTTTTGGCTTACTGAGGCAACCTTACAGAAGAACTTACTTAAAACCAGCAACTGTTGAGACAATAAACACCTTAGTCAGGTATATGTACAGTATAATGTACAGAGTACGTGGGTCAGGAGTAAGTAACAAACAAAACATATAGAGTACAGTAGTCAGGATGAGTGCCATGCTCACATCAGATTCCTCCCTTACATCAAAGTCCTAACATTCTCATATACATCACAGTCCACAGAGTGCCATCCTACGGCAGAGCCCCACCCTAAGGCAGAGCCCCCAGAGTTCCACCTTACGGGCAGAGCAACCAGTGTGCCACCATATGGCAGAGCCCCCCATCAGTGTCCCCTTACACACACCTTTGTATCTTAGTGCTTGGTGTGGCAGGCAGCTGGCGGGAAAAGTCTTTTAAAAAAAAAAAAAAATCCACATGTTGCAGGCTCTGAACTGCGCAAGTAAGTCGTAGAGACAGCGGGATAGTGAACAGCTGGGGTTGGCCTCAGATTGGGCATGTGAATAAAAGTCATGCTTGATGTGTGCCATGATGTCAATGCACAGGTGTGCACCCAGACCTGCCCTGCTGCCTGATCCAAGGCCGAGCTCTGCAGTGCACCATTCAGATGGCCCCAAATGGCAACAAGTGGATTTTTCACGGGCATGGGATTGTTAGAGCGATTTCTGTTGAGCAGCAGTGGGCACACATTAATCATACAGTACACACACAGTATACACCAGTGGCAGTTGGTGCTCAAAATTTTTTGGGGGGCGCAAACAAAATGGGAAAAATTCAGAAAAATACTGAAAAAAAACCCCATCAATTGCAGCCTCACTGTGCCATCAAATGCAGTCACTGTGCCCGTTAAATGCAGCCACTGTGCCATCAATTGCAGCCACTGTGCCATCAGTTGCAGCCACTGTACCCATCAAATTCAGCCACTGTGCCCATCAGTTGCAGCCACTGTGCCATCAATTGCAGCCACTATGCCCATCAAATGCAGCAGCCACTGTGCCCATCAATTGCAGCCACTGTGCCCATCAAATTCAGCCACTGTGCCTATCAAATTCAGCCACTGTGATCCCCCCAGCTGCATTTAACCATCACCCCCCCCCCCCCGCTCGTTATCTTGGTTGCGGGTCAGACAGCGGGGAGCTGTGTTCTCCATGCTTCTGCCGTGCGTCTTTTCTTTCTTCCTGCTAGGCGTCCAATAGGACCGCCTGTACTTTCAGCCAATCAGGTGATGGGTATCAGACCTGCACTTTCTGATTGGCGGAGAGGTGTTATATTAATTTGCTTTTATAACACACCTGGGTGAGCTCCGAGCGCAATGCCCTGTGCTCCGGGTCCACCCTATTTTGAAGCCTATTAGAGCCTCTGGCATTAATCAGGTGCTTCAAAAAAACTCCCCCGCCACTGTAATTCAGGCGCCCGGCATCCTGAAAGGGGCTGGACGCATGAATAGGGGGTGGCCATGGCGGCCGTGGATAGTTTAATGCTATGCATGAATCTATCTATTATTCACATAGGGGGTGGCATGATAGAGGGGGCGGCACTCCTGCACCCTTAATGGACGGGCCGCCACTGGTATACACACACATGCACAGTATACACAGTACACACATAGACTAACTCACACAGTCACACATATACACAGTATACATACATAGTATACATACATACACCAGCACTTTTCACCCAAAAATCAGCCTGATAGAACACACTGCTGCTGCCCCCATCTCCTGGCATGCTGGTACTTATAGTGCCCCAGCAGCTCACAGAGAGTGGATGTGGTAATACAGAAGAGGAAGATGATGTGCCTGTGCACTGGTGGGCAGGTAATGAGTAGGGAGGTGTATCAGAGATTGAAGGAGAAGTTCAGAACATCCTTCCCCCAGAAGCAGGGCATTTCTCACACACAGAACATCAATCTAACAGTAGCTTAATGCTGCATACACACGAGCAGACTTTTCGACGGACTAGGTCCGGCGGACCGGACTCCGTCGGACAATTCGATCATGTGTGGGCTCCAGCGGACTTTTTTTTCCCCCAAAAGTCCGACAGTCCTAGAAATAAAACATGTTTCAAATCTTTCCGACGGACTCAAGTCCAATTGAAAAGTCCGCTCATCTATATGCTAGTCCGACGGACAAAAACCGACGCTAGGGCAGCTATTGGCTACTGGCTATGAACTTCCTTATTTTAGTCCGGTCGTACGTCATCACGTACGAATCCGTCGGACTTTGGTTGATCGTGTGTAGGCAAGTCCGTTCATTCGAAAGTCCGTCAGAAAGTCAGTCGAAAACTCCGCCGGACCTAGTCCGTCGAAAAGTCCGCCCGTGTGTACGCAGCATTAGAGACAGGAGGAACCCTGTTAGAGGAAACACAGCCTCCCCCCTGCTCCCCAAGGTAAGCACTGACAATAATACATTTAGTTCAGCTCAGCCTAGCTTACCTTGTATCAGGCAGCAGTCCATCCCACACTGCAGGCTGTCCCCTCCTCCCTCTCCTGTTCTTCAGCAGTCGGCATCTTCTGCTCCTATGTCAAAGAAGCTGCACTAGGGAAGGGGGCGTGTACACTGTGCTCCCATTGGCTGGGGAGGCAGTGGAGAGGCAGGACAGCTATAATCTTGAGAATTGTAAAGCAAAATAATGTCAGTAGTAGCCATTTCAGGGACAGATATAAAAATACACTGATTTTTACAAACTGTCCATGCTTTCACTGAGGCTGGTAACCCTGATAGGTCCCCCTAGTGGCCCGGGTCCTCGGCCTGAATGGTTAGTCCACCCCTGGTCACCACTCTTATGAAAAACTAAAACTGCACTCACATGTAAAAGGATAAAATATAGCTCTGTATAAGCACATCAATCCAAATTCTGTCTTGAGGACACTTCCGGTGCACAATGGACTTTATGTGGAAGCAACTGAACACCTTTGAGTAATCCTAGGCTTATCTACATTTAAGTTGTGTGCCTTGAAGCGTGCCAGGGATATTAACTTATTTGGTTTATGACCTTTCTATTAAATTAGAAGGTCATGGAATTCTGGCAAGCCTTTTGTAAATCTACCCTTGGTGATGGCTTATTTCACTGGTGTGGGATGCTAGTACACTCAACCTTGAGAGGAATATCGAGACTGATAAGTGGAATTTTTTTTTTTTTCAATTTTTTTTTCTTCACATATTACATAACTTTCAATTATTGAAGCGCAGCACATTGTTTTATAGATATTTGTGGCTAAGGTAGATATCGACTAGCATGCTTGCAGATGTATTGTTTCACTTATTATTGATTGGACTACTAGTGTGGCTCACTAATTTATATGTTATAACACTCCCTTACTCTATCCACAATGTAAAAAAAGTTGTGCCTTTAGTTCTGCTTTAAGCAACCCTTTGAGCCCAGCACATAGAAGCATAGAAAAGCATAGAAAAGTGACGGCAGAAAAAGACTGAGTAGTCCATCGAGTCTGCTCATTGTTTTTGTTTTTGTTTTTTTTTTGGTTAACTTTGTTGTCTGACTATAGATCTTTGTTTATCCCAAGCAAGTTTGATGCCATTTACTGTCGACTGTCTCACTACCCTTTCAGTAAAATAATACTTTCTAAGATTAGTTTTTAAACAAAAGTTAATAAACAAAAATAGTCATGCTAATCAAAAATAGTGAACAAACATAAAACTAAAATCTTAAAACACCATGAATCGCTGAAGTGTAAAGATATCTGTATAAAACATATAATAACATATAAAGTGAAAAGTAATTCATGAAATAAAGTCTCTGAAAGATAGCAAATGAAACAAGTTCTGTAATGGTAGCTTTCACCACCACCAAGGGAAAGAGATGGAGCTCTCCGTGTGGCAATCACCTGAAGGAATAGAGACTCTTGCAGGAAGGAGTGGACCTCCTGTTGTAGCGAGGTCACACGCGTACGCATATATAGCCCTCTGCGGGGTCTGAGATGGGTCTTGGCTCTAGGGTGCGCAGGCAGACTAGGGGCGTCCTCCTCGATGTGTGGCCACCTTCCATCTCCCTTCCTCGAAAGCACAATCTCCCAAGTTAGCACGGAGCATATAGAGGAACAAAGGCTCCAATAGTGTGTTATCGTTTTTTAAAACACTGGTTTATTGTATAAAATCTCTAGTTGGATGTACAAACATCATGAAAAGCACTTGCCGGTAATAACATTTTAAATACCCGCACTTCTGGGGTCTTGTGGGGCGTGATGACTTCAGCGTGTAGCTCCGCCTGACATGTTTCATCATATGTGACGTCTTCCAGGGGCACTAAAATTAGTTTTGAACCTCCCTCCAGTTAGTTTGAAGCACCTCCTTACTGCCTTCGCTGACAAACTGAGCTCAACAAAACCCTCACTCTTCAGAGCACTCGGGTGAAATTTGGCTTGCTTCTTCTAAGTGCTTTCGAAATATGCAAGAGCTGGAAAACTCCTTTCAGGTAATGTCTCATTGGTATTTGACTTGTCATCAAGAGTCACTAAGTGCATTTTGCTTTATCTCACCTCCTGTTTCATAGGGTGCCAGGAGATGGGCGATATGGCACACATCTGGTGGACCTACCCAAAGGTTTGTCGTCTATGGATTAAAGTTTATAAATTATGGTTAACTCAGTCTTGCTGATGAAAGGACCCTTTGAAAACGCTCCTTTATAAACCATCAATAAGGTCCCCCATCTCAGTCAATTACCTGTATCACACATACAGCTACTAAACTACTAAACAATCCATCGCCCAAGCATGGAAATGTCCATCTCTCAATCTCCTGTAAGACATAGGGTAGACCACGCGACTGAAGCAGGCTGAAAATAGGTAAGTATACAGACATTTCTTACACAGGTTAGTTGTTAGGAAAGGGGAAGGGACAGTTTTTAGAGTAGTTAGAGTTATAACCAAAATTCCACTTTAATGAAAAACTAACTGCAATATTGAAAGATTTTCATGACAAATTTCTTTCAATCTGGTCACCATGGCTCAATTGCACCCCAACCCCCCCCCATCGTAGACTTCACACCTTCTACATTTCTGAGGTCTTGAACTTCCCCTTCCTCCTTTTCCCTCCCCTTCAATTCTCTACCTTAACTTCTCCTCTTAGGTTGGCCATGAATTATGCAATTTTCTTTCCTTCAACCATGGGTTGAAAAAAACTAAATTGCTTGATTCCCCCATCAATACAGTCAGTGTTGCTGGGGGGATCCCTCCCGCTGTGGGAGGTTTCCCCGCCGTCATAATATAATGATCACTGCTGCTGGCTATAACCAGCGGCAGCGATTGATGGATTGAAATTCGTCCGGTTCCCGCTGAACCAGCCAAATTTCGATCAGTCTATCCGGCTTTAGACTTCCTCCTTTTTTTTGCCTCCTTGTTCCTTTCTTTTTTATTTTAATTTCTTAGTTTTATCCAGTTTCCCACTCAGCTTATGTCACCTGTTACCTGGAGCTATGCATGTAGAGCACACTTTTTCCTATCTTTCCTATCTCAAATCGTACTAGACCTCTGGCAACTGTTTTTTGCCATGTATTTTTTAACTGCTTCTTAACTGTATATTTTTGATCTTGTTCAAATGATGGCACCTCGTCCCTGTTTTTTATGATTCAATGTTTGATCCTTACTTCTGTTTACTGTATGACATTTAATTTGTAAATACAAACCTGCATGCATTCTAATTTAATGCAATATGTCTACACCTTGAGCCCTCAAACTCATATTGTATGTCTTTATCACTTATCAATAAAATCTTTTGGTAATAAAATAAAATTGCATGTCCACTGACACTTACAGTACATCAATTGCAAACAGATTTTTAACTTTCCGCCAATAGGTGCATCTGGACATGCTTGCCAATAGCAGGAACACCAACAAGATAAAGTACATGAAGTAGAGGTTCAGGTAGTTTAGATAAAAACAAAACGTGCAACATACCAGTAAATGCGGAAACCATTCATATTTCTTTGTATGTGCCCACAAATATTTGAGTGACTGCTTTTATTTTTCCCAGCAGCTGCTCCTTGTCCTGCACTGCTGCTGACATCATATGCTGGAATTAAGGCCCCCTTCACATCATGTGCAGAAACATAGGTTTTCTGCACCCGTCTCTGCAAAGGCACAAAGACAGCAATTGTTTTCTATGTGCCCTGTTCACACAACAATGTTGGTGTCATGTTTGAATTTTTTCCGCTCAGAAATCTGCTACATGTATGCAGTCCTCTGCACAGAAGACAAATTCACATTAAACCAACATTGTGGTGTAAACAAGGCACATGGAAAACAATTGTTTTCTCTGCGACCTTGTAGATTCTTTATGTTGCATATTTCTCCACAAAAAAAAACTCACGACAGCAGTGTTATGGTGTGAACAGGGCACATAGAAAATAATTGTTTTCTTTGTGTCCTTGCAGAGAGCAACGTTAGAAATAAACATAAAAGAGTAATACTGGGCAGATATCAATGTTCTAGTGGTACTCAACTAGTGCAATCAAAAGCACCCATCGGAGGATGTGAATCTGCGGTGGTGGTAGCTTGCATAGAGCTACCGCTGGTGGTTGTGCAGATAAGAATCTACTGCAGCGGTGGAGGTAATGGAACCCCTTGTTGAGAACCCCTGGTATAAGGAATTCAATTCTCATAGAAACATTTTTCAATGCTGAAAATTTTTGTAATAACCAACATCTCTGAAAGCACAAGTCTTACCAAATCCACTTATTGACAGGATAAACACTCAGGCTCCATCTTCCCCAGCAGCCACCCCAATACACAATCAGTACTGCACTGACACCACCATAAACATGTCTATGGGGACAGAAGAAATACCATGCTGACACATTCATAATACATACTGACACATCCATAAAACAAATCCACAGTGAATAAATCATAGGTGTGCACATGGGGTGTGCCAGATGTGCCTGGGGCAAGGCACACTGTAATCACCCCATACGCATCGCTCTGGCCAGTTCTGCCAGTTCAGCATAGGGGCCCAGCTGCAGAGAGAGGAGTCCGACTCACAAGCTCTGCGTACCTTTGCTCTGCAGCTATTTAACCTCTTCTGGACCAAGCCTATTTCTGACATTTGTTAAAATCTGTATTTTTTGCTGGGAAATTACTTAGAACCCCCAAACATTATATATAATTTTTTTAGCAGAGACCCTAGAGAATAAAATGGAGATTGTTGCAATAATTTATGTCACACCGTATTTGTGCAGCGGTCTTACAAACGCAATTTCTTTGGAAAAGAATATACTTTTTAAAATTAAATAATTAGAAAACAGTAAACTTAGCACAATTTTTTTGTATAATGTGAAAAATGATGTTACTCCGAGTAAATTGATACCCAACATGTCATGTTTTAAAACTGCACACCCTCGTGGAATGGCGACAAATTACGGTACTTAAAGTGGTGTTCCACCCTAAAAAAAAAATCCATGACTGTGCCTTAAAAAAAATTTAAAAAAAATTTGGAAATTTTTTTTTTTACTTACCTCTAAATGCCTGTTGCTAGGGGGTCCCTCGTAGTCTGCCTCTTCCAGTGCCTGGGCTGGTGACATCACTTCCCCCTCGGCACAGGAAGGACTCGGCTCTGCTCCCTCCCTCCTGTCAATCATCTGGGACCCATTACAGGTCCCAGGTGACTGAGCGGCCAATCACGGCACAGTGGGTGCCAGGCTGTGAAGCCACAGCCCGGCGCCCACAGTTGCAATGTCGGCGCCGCTGAACAGAGGGGGAGAAGAGCAAGGCTTCGATCCCCCCGCAGCAGCTGCAGTATTTGTAGCTGCTGACTTTTAATTCTTTCTTTTTTTTCATGGGCCCTCCTCTTTAAAAATCTTCATAGGCGATGGAGGCGATAGCATTTTTTACAGGTTATCTATCTACAGAGGAGGTCTAGTGCATGGAATTATTGCTCTCGCTCTAACGTTCACAGTGATACCTCACATGTGTGGTTTGAACACTGTTTACATATGTGGTCACGATCTACGTATGCGTTCTCCGGACAGCCACACTCCAGGAAGATGTAGTTCAAAAATTATTTATTGTAATAAGTTCTTGAGCATATAGCATACAAAACACTGTGGCAGAAAGTACAGGCAATCAGCTAACGCGTTTCACGCTTATACCAAGCGCTTACTCATAGGGTGGGGGGGCTTATCAGAATCTGCAAGCCCCCTTTAAGAAAGGGGGCCCCCCATGTGAATGAGTATGGGGTATCCATTCATCCAAAAAAAAACAGTGTACTGTAACAAAAAACACTAGGCAGTTTTTGACAAGTGAAAATGTTTATAAAAAAAAATAAAAAAAAATTTTGCGCCAACTCCTACAAAGTGCAGCAGCCAACACAACAACCTCACCCATGTAAATGTGTAAGAAAATAATAAAGTGTGGCGCTAAAAAGGTGATATGATCTGGAAGGTATTAATACCAAAAGTGATAAATAGATGTGCACAGTCCCGGGGTATGTGCAAAGAAAAGTTTGGTGAAGTGAGTATTAGGAGGTGGTAATCCCCATAGATATACCAAATATACTAGTGATGATCCTAGGAGTGTATGGAGGGATGATATCTTCCCCACCCAAAATATCTTATAAACAAGAATCAGCAATGGTAAAATTACATGTGCAATAATATAACACAATGAGTGAAAAAGGTGGGGTGATATCCAATAAATCAATATTGGATAGGATAACTCAACTTTTACCTGAGTGTGAAAAAAACAAAATGTATAGAAAAATTGGAAGTAACACAGTGATGTGTGTTAAGTAACCTACAACCCTACAAATAGAACAAAATATATAGAATTATAAGTCCATCATGGTAATAAATATAAGGATGTCTTTTAGAGTCCACCACCATATGATGGGATGATTCTGGATTGTTTCATATCACTCTAGGTGCAGACAGTCCTTTTAAGTATGACAAAGCAGGAACTGTTGGCCGTAACCTTGCACATAGGTCAATTCTTCCCCTAATATGGTGATATTGGCTCAAAGAAATAGGTGTACAATGCCCTTACCAGACAAGGTGGACTCACAGGCCCGTGGCGGTGAGTCAAACGAGCTTGTACCGTCAGGCGGTGTGGGGCTGTAAACCCGTGAGATGGTCTCGGATAGGATCTCCCCTGGTATCACAGGATGGCACGCCTCTAGCTCAATAGAGCTCGCCAGATGTCATCTAGTGGTATATCCTCGGCAAGACTCAGCTGGAATCCCGGGTCGGTCTCAATCCTCAGACAGTGAAAGAGGTTTCATCAGCAACCGTTACCATGTAGATGGGCAAAAAGAAGGAAAAAACTTCCACATAGTGTAAATCTTTCTCAAACGTAACAACGTTTATTAAAAAAGAAGAAACTTTTACAATCAATACAAAAATTGGGCGGTAAAAACTCGGCTCAAAGTAGTATAAAAAGACTTACCCCAGCAGAAGTCTTTCAGGACAAAACGCGTTGGGATCTTATGCATTTACCCCTACCATCACCTACTGCGCAACATTTTAAAATTTTGGTATTTTTATACTACTTTGAGCCGAGTTTTTACCGCCCAATTTTTGTATTGATTGCAAAAGTTTCTTCTTTTTTAATAAACGTTGTTACGTTTGAGAAAGATTTACACTATGTGGAAGTTTTTTGGAGTTGTTAGTGTCTGTGAAAAAGCACACTATTTGGGGGCTACCAACATCCGTGTAAGATTACCACATATCAACAACTTGTATAGTGACTGAAGTGCACTGTGTGCAAAAAAGAAAAGAAAATTGCTAAGACTCTATATTGCAGTATATTAGACCCCCTCAAGGTTCATATATAATCTAAAATAGGAATCCAAACATCAGTTAAATTATAAACAGCATATATAAAAGTCTCTGTGATGAAACCAGGCAAAAATAAAATGTCTTATTTGCAGAGACAGGAATTTTGAGACCCCAGGATCGGTCAGCAAGCAGTTAGAAATGCCCAAGAGGTAATAAGAGGTGACTTCCGTGCATGTAGAAGCTGGTGACTCCAAGTGCTCCCCCCCGTGCTCCCCCACTCACCAGAATCCGTCACCCCCAAGGGGGTACTAAGCAGAGGAGTGGGTGTCTTTGGGTAGCTGTCTCTTGTAGATGTCCCTCTTAGGCTCCACTGCTCCGTGAGGTTCCTCCGTTGATCCGGTTATAAGGGTCCCCTTATAATGATCCAGGCCCGGGTACCTCCACTGCTCTCCACCTCCCTTCTGCTAGATCCTTTTTGTTATTCTGAAGAAATCCATGTGTACTTCTCTGTGCTGAGCTATTGAGCTAGAGGCGTGCCATCCTGTGATACCAGGGGAGATCCTATCCGAGACCATCTCACGGGTTTACAGCCCCACACCGCCTGACGGTACAAGCTCGTTTGACTCACCGCCACGGGCCTGTGAGTCCACCTTGTCTGGTAAGGGCATTGTACACCTATTTCTTTGAGCCAATATCACCATATTAGGGGAAGAATTGACCTATGTGCAAGGATACGGCCAACAGTTCCTGCTTTGTCATACTTAAAAGGACTGTCTGCACCTAGAGTGATATGAAACAATCCAGAATCATCCCATCATATGGTGGTGGACTCTAAAAGACATCCTTATATTTATTACCATGATGGACTTTTACTTCTATATATTTTGGTCTATTTGTAGGGTTGTAGGTTACTTAACACACATCACTGTGTTACTTCCAATTTTTCTATACATTTAGTTTTTTTCACACTCAGGTAAAAGTTGAGTTATCCTATCCAATATTGATTTATTGGATATCACCTCACCTTTTTCACTCATTGTTGATATATAGTTTGAGTTATATTATTGCACATGTAATTTTACCATTGCTGATTCTTGTTTATAAGATATTTTGGGTGGGGAAGATATCATCCCTCCATACACTCCTAGGATCATCACTAGTATATTTGGTATATCTATGGGGATTACCACTACTCACTTCACCAAACTTTTCTTTGCACATACCCCGGGACTGTGCACATCTACTTATCACTTTTGGTATTAATACCTTCCAGATCATATCACCTTTTTAGCGCCACACTTTATTAGTTTTTGACAAGTCCTTATTGAAAATGACTAATGCCCCCCATGGTAGCTCCAACGTCAATCATGATGTCTTCCTCCGCTGCCGCCGCTGACACACTGGGAAAAAAAACACTGCTTCTCCAATGCTGGCTCCTGCCATTCTGGCAGCTCCATGTCTGACAGTTCTTATATAGCTATGAGGCATGGTCATGCAGTGATGTAACCCCGTCCCCTTGTGACATCACGACCTGAGCATGATGAGCGAGGAGATGGGAAAGATCTTCCTCTCTTCCTCACTTCTCTTTCACTGTGCGGGTGGGGAGATGATTGATATATATGTCCACTTTGTTTGTAAGTCCAACAAAGTGAGGTTTATAATGCCTTTCAAACAAATAAGCATAAAAAACCCCCACACAAAATGCTGTAAAAGAAAACATTTTTAAAATGTACAGTATAACAGCTGGCATACAGGGGCTGGCATGGAGTGAACAGGGAAGAAGAGTTACTAGCTCTTTTTTTTCTCATCATAGATGACACGGTATCACTAGATGGCATTCTGAACAGCTGCTGCAACCTTTGTGTACTGTTCTACGTTTGGGTTCTGTGTCTCAAAAACTAACATTGCCTCCTCAAATAAAGAAAATCCCCTTGCCATTTTCTGTGTCATGAATCTCTTTGGCTCTTCAGTTATTTCTTCCTCTTGGTTCTCTTCATCCTTTTGCTGGGCCTCCAATTCAATCAATTCTTCATTAGTAAGCTCCTTGTGTTGCACAGCAAGGAGTTCAGTGAAGTCATCCTCTTGCAGATCTAGCTCCGGCTTCTTGCTGAGGGTCACTAAGTTGGAGAAGACCTCTTGGGACTCCTCACCCACCTTTTCAAATCTATAAACATCATTAACAAACTGCGTGCAAAGGTTCTTCCAAACTCCATTCATAGTGATGGCCATAACCTCACTCCAAGCAAAGCCAATGTTTTTTTGTGTCCTTGTAGATGTTATAGTCCTTCCAAAACTATCACAAGGTTGCTCCTGATTCGTCAATCGCCTTTACTGACTTACGAAAAGTGTGACATAAATAATATTTCTTGAAAATTACAATAACTCCCTGGTCCATAGTTGGATAAGTGCTGTAGTATGTTGTGGCAGATGCACTACTTTGACGTTGGGATGAAAGTCACCCATTAATGGGGGTGGCCCGGAGAATTGTCAAGCAGCAAGAGAATATTGAATTGGACATCTTTTTCTAAGCAATATTTATTATCTCTGGGATAAAGTGGTGAAAAAAAAGTTCTGGAAAAGAGCCCGCATAACCCAGGCTTTGGAGTTACACACAACAGGAAGAGAGCCCTTGGATATATTTTTTAGGCTTCTTATATTTTTTGCATGGTAAACTAAGAGAGCCTTTAGTTTCATATCACCGGAAGCATTGCCACCAAACAACAGAGTTTGCCTGTCTTTTGCGGTTAATAGCCTGGCATAAAATTTTCCTCCTTAGTGATGTAATTTCATTATGGCATTCTTTTCCAATACAGTCCTGTCTCATTTACATTAAAAACCTAAGTGATATTTATGTGTAAACCTCGCGCCAAAAATTTTTTTTTGTGGAAAATTAAACAAAAGCTGCTAACCCCCAAACTGGGTGAGAAATCCAGTGCGAATAAGAAAATGTGTATGGCGGGGGGCGCTAAATCTAAATTTACTGTCAGCTACAATGTATAAAGATGTGAAACCCAACAGCAATAATTTAAATATGCATCAATGTGCTATACAAAAAAACATATATAGTAGCGTGCAAATACAATGTATTAGAAAAGGATAACATCCGTTTAAGCATGTATAAAAATAAATAAATGTCTTTTGTGAAAAAATATATAAGAAAACGTCCATAAACAATTTCATAGGAAAAACTCAAATAGGTGACTCTTCCGCTGATTAGATGAACACCTTCACCACCAGTGTTAAACACCAAAGTGCTCTGTGTAAGGATGTCCTCTTACCGAAAGTTGTTGACCTTTTTAATTAAAAAAAGATCAAATGGGTTTTTAGTAAGAAATGACTTGCTGTAATGATATGGATGAGCCGTGCTGTGTAGCTTTTGCCTCTCCCCTGGTAGGGCATCAGGATATATGCATAAGGATACAAAAAGGGCTACAATAGTGTGATCCCATTTATTAATAAAAACAGTTAAAAACAAAAGCCAAATGGCTGCTTACATCTCAGGGTGCCTTCTCTCGGCACTGAGGCTGAACCGCTCATAGGAGGCTGAGAGCTGCGCTCGGTGCGTGGTTACTGGCGTGAGTTCCAGCATCAGCCGCCGACAACCACAGGAGCCGGAATTGGAAATCAGAAAATTACGTAACCAGGCGCGTAGCTTTTTTTTAAATCAGCATTAGGCTGAGAGGGACTCAACGTGGATGTTGATCCTGAATCCACACACTGAGAAGTTTCTCCATTTCCTCCATCACTTTTCCATGCTTTTTTGATATTATTGTCGACATCATTGGCACAGCAGACTTCACATGTTCCGTGATCTTGTCCTTGCTCTTTAGAAATCTTCCGATGGTTGAACGATTGATGTTGTGAATGACAGCTACTATCTTTTCTCCTTGCTCCAATCTCTCAAATATTTTCACTTTTGTTTACATTGTTATTGCTTGGCGCTTCCTAGCAGTCCCTGCTACATCATCAGTGCTTTTACGCTTGCTTCAGACACCCTGGGCTTGAAATCCACACTGTACAGTACTACTGTACACTGCAGCACTGTACTGTACAGTAAAGTACACAGCAGCACGACCGCTTACAACAGAGTTTTGAGTCCCAAAACGTAGTGCAAACAATGTCCACTGGATGGCGAACACCTCCTCCAAATCCAAGCTCCCAGTGAACAAACTCCTGTGAAGTGAGGGGTTGGAAGGGAACTACAGTTGCAAATCAACCTGAAAGTGGAGCTCCCAAATACATTTATAAGTGAGGTTAAAGACACCATACTAAAGGGAGATACTGGTGGCAAACTTCAGGTCAATTAAAAGGGGCAGAGGAAAAGGTACATATATCCGCTACAAGCAGGAGCTATAAAGTAGAACCCAAGATCTTCTCGAGGGGCACCCCAATAGTGGTAGCAACCCACAACAGGGGAAGCCTTTATAGTGGAGACAAATAGCTGCCCACACAATGCAAGTAAGTGGGAAACTGAGGAGTGTGACAGCTTACCAATCCGGAACTTGAGATGAGAACAAGTAACCGGAACATGGGACCAAGAGGAATTTAAATGCGCTGCTCCTTTCCACGATTAATGCAGCGTGGCCAATCAGTCATCCGCAGCCTCTGGAGTCTCGAAGAACCGAACAGAACCCCATGAGGGACGCGGAGGCGACTCAGATACAGCATACTGTAAGGGATGTTTTTACCACAAAGTTTCCACTGGATTTCAGTGAAGGATCTGCACTTCTTTTTTATCTCAGCCGAGAAATCCGCATACAGAAGAACCGTGGTGTTATCATACGGTAAGGAGGGATGTTTTCTACCCTTTCTGAGAATATGATCATGATCTCTGTAATTTAAATGGCGGACTAAGAAGGCAATTGGTGGCACACCAGGCGTTTTCTTTCCCATGGGTACTCTGTGTGCTCTTTCAACCACATAGGTAGGCGACACCTCATCCAAATGCAGAAGCCCTGTTAAAAAGTCGTCCTCAAATTTCGCTGGCTTCATCCCCTCCGCTCCATCAGGCAAGCTGAGGACCCAAACATTATTGCGGCTGAGCCTATTTTCTGCATTGTCTGCCTTAGCAACTAGGTTCCGAACCATAGTCTGCAGAGACTGGAGGAGATCAATGTGTTGAGCCGTGACATCATCAGTAGCAGAGATCCGGTCTTCTGTCTCAGAAAGATGGCTTCTGATCTTGTCAAGATTGTTTCTGATGAGATTGCATTCCTCAGCCACCCAGTCTATCAGTGGCGGTGTGTCCATAAGGGTGCATGGGTGCCGCCCCTCTCTCCAGCCACCCCCTCTATGACCAATGGATAGATTCATGCATTGCATGAATCTATCCATGGCCGCCACTGCCATCCCTATTTAGGCGCCCGACTCCTTTCTCGGCTGCCGGGTGCCTGAACTACAGCGGCGGGGGGAGTTTTTGAAGCACCTGTGTAGAGCCATAGGCTCTAATAGGCGTCCATGAAGACACTGCTCGGACACTGATCACCACCATCACCCGCTGCCCCACCGAGGTGGGGGGTCACAGTGGCGGCATTGGATGGGCAGGGTAGAAGCATTGGATGGGGCAGAGTGGCAGCATTTGATGAGCACAGTGGCAGCATTTGATGGGCACAGTGGCATCCTTTGATGGGCACCGTGGCAGGGTTTGATGGGCACAGTGGCTGCATTTGATGGGCACAGTGACAGCGTTTGATGGGCACAATGGCAGCATTTGATGGGCACAGTGGCAGCATTTGATGGGCACAGTGGCAGCATTTAATAGGTACAGTGGCAGCATTTGATGGCACAGTGGCAGCGTTTGATGGGCACAGTGGCAGCATTTGATGGCACAGTGGCAGCATTTGATGGGCACAGTGGCAGTGTTTGACGGGCACAGTGGCAGCATTTGATGGTACAGTGGCTGCAATTGATGTTTTTTTTCAGTATTTTTCAGTTTGTTAGCGCTCCCCCAAATTTTGAGCACCAGCCACCACTGCAGTCTATGCGAACCAGAAGAGAAGTTGTGAACTGCTCTATGGCTCCCAGGATAACACTTGTAACACTCTATGGCTCCCCGTGGAGACAGCGCTGCAGCACTCTCCGGATTTGTTGCCATCTCTAGTTCAGCGAGGAGCACGTGGAGCTTCCAAGCCAAGATGGTGCCTGCATCAGCAGTCTGTGAGGTTGGCTGCCGGGGTAGCAGATGTTTTCTAGCGGGACGGCATCCCAGGGAGCTCAGGAGAGCAGCAAGAAGCCTTACAGGGTTACCGGTCCTAGAAAGGGACTAGTGTCTGCTCAGCTCTACATCTGGGCCAAAATAGTAAAAAAAAAAAAAAGAATACTTTTTGCTATTACTATAACTTACCACCAAAGAACAACCCAAAATAAACTCTCTTGCTTCTGCCAATCGCAGCAATACCACATACTGTATTTGTATTGTGACGAACACCCGTACTCCTGAGGAGTATGTTCGCCATATAGGCTTCCTTTGCCCAGTACCAGCACAATCCAAGATCCCTCAGCTCACCCAGTCACTTGTTGAGACAGCAGTGTAGGGTAAACAACGGCATGAGACTTTATTGAAGAACAAACACAAGTATATCTCTGGAGACAACCCCCCTCCTTGTTGGCATAGAGACACAGGGTGGGATAAACTTTACATCCAATCACATGAGGCACATGTACATTCAAACTTATCAACACATCTATAAACAAAATCTGGGCATGCAGCCAACAAATAGGTACTGAAACATTTAACCTTTCAACAACTATTTAAAACAGTAACTGGGCACGCAGATCACTTCTTTCATTGAAAGACCTGTTAAAGGAGCTTCTCTTCTCCTATGTTTTGGGCATGTGTGCCTGCACACAGTTCAAATGTCCAGTGTCAGTGTTCTAATCATAGTGTAAACAACCTGGCTGGTTCAGGGGTAAAATTTAATGCTCAGGGTGGTTGTATGGAGTCTGATTAGTGCAGATCAGACTGGGGTTTCTCACGTCACCCTGTGCCCCTAATAGACACAGGGTCACTTACAATAAGAGGGGCCTAGGGAGCTAAAAATGGAGTTTCCCTACCTCTATAAGATAAGCTGGGTTCCACGGGCCCCCCGCCCAAAGTGACTCCCCTCACATATCTCCCTTTTGGCAGGAGACTAACACAGAATGAGGACTTCAAAGTTAGCTTTAGTTCCTGTCCTCCAAAGTCCATGCCCACACAGTACCCCAAACAAATTGTCCCAAACAGAGCATTACTCACTCAGCCAACCTCTGCCTCTCTCATAGAACATACCAGCTGCTGGGGAGAAGTGCGGACTGGCCCTTCTCCCTGGAGTCCTTTCAGCCACTGGAAAGAAGACAGGGTGACTGGGCTCATTCTGTCATGCTGTTGGGGATCTGGGCCGACTGCTCAGAATTCCTGGGGTATACAGGTGGAGACCGTAGTCTCATACACTTTTGCTAGATGAAATTCCCCCCAGTGTTGTCAGAGCAAGGCTGATATCCTGTCCCAATGCCAGACCTTTTTCTGGGGTTGTGTCAGTGGAGACCGCAGTCCCATCCACTACCACAGGAAATCCATCTTTTGTTAGTTGAGAGCAGAGGCCAGCAGCACTCTTCTCTGTTGCAAGCTCTTCTGCTAGGTTGCTGTCAGTGGAGAACGCTGTCCCATACACCAATATCAGCTCAAGCTGCAGTTGTGAGGTGCAGATTGAATTCTTTTCCTGTAGCTCCTGCGGAGTTGATTGTTGTGTGCAAAGGTCAACAGTGCCATGCTCTTAAGCCAGCTCTTTTGCTGGAGGCTCACCAAGTTGTTCCCCATCAGCAGAAAAAGCTATTAAATCCCCAGTCTCTGGAACTGGTGTCTGGGGATGAAAGCTTCACCATCTCCTGTCCGTGGAACCCAGAAGATGTTATCGGTGATGGGCAGAGGCTAGCAGAGCTCTGCCCTGTTGTCAGCACTTCAGCTTTGGGGACAGCAATCTCCAGAGTTTCCGCTGCAGATTCTGGGGCATGCTGCTGAATGTGTTCTAGCAGTTCCCTGTATGCCCTTTCCAGGTGCTGTTCTTTCCTTAGCAAGTTTTCCAGATCAGGTTTAAGTTCTAAGACCCCCCAGAGTACAGAATACAGGCATACCGTGGGAGGAGATGACGTGTGAGGAGTAGGGGAGGAGCTACGCGGTGGGGCGGTGGAGGACGGAGGAGGGGATCATGGTGAACATGACAGCGTGAGGTGAGAGCCGATCGACCTCGCTGGACAGGAGCCCAGAAAGCAGGAAGCAGTAACGGCTGACAGCGCTGAGATCCTAGGCAACCGGGAGCGAGTGGAACCGGAGCTTAAGCTGGAGACAGCGGCGACTGTTTGCTCTCTACAAAGAAAGACCCGCCCGGATGCCTTGCATCCTGAAGAGCTGAAGCCGGCTAGGAGCTGAGGTGTCCGTAGACGCTCGAGGCGCCGCTGCCTGCTCCGTCACCCACCCCCGCCCCCCCCCCCTGGAGGAGATCGGAGGAAGGACCTGAGACACCCCTCCCCTTCAGCCTCTGCTATACCCCCTCATCCTCATCCCTAATCCCCCGTTTACAGGGGAAGGGGGAGCCGGAAAAACAGGAAAGGAACTCTCTTTTTTTCTGTCACAGTGGAGGACAACCTCCTGGAAAGCGCTCGGTGGACCCCGGAGTTCGCAGCTGTTAAAGAGAACCACCCTAGTGTATCCTCCAAGTAAAGGAAGTCCGGCTTGTTGTCCCTGTGCCCCCAGCTACAAGACAGCTCCAGGTAGGACATTTTTAAGATAAAACCTGTACATATTGGAAATAAAGCCTGTTGCAGCTGTATGAAACAAACAAAGGGGCACAGAGAGGAACATAGAGGCCTGAGACCTCATTCAAGGAGAGTGGAAGGGGGGAGAACCTGAGTATGAGAGGGCGCTCTACTAAAGTTGCTGAAGTAAAAAAACCCAGAGACAGCTTAAACACAAGTACTATTCAAAGATATATGACAGAAACACAAAATAGAAGCCCAAGTATGGAAAACAAACAACAAAGTGCAAAAGAAAAAAAGAAGGACCCCAATAAAAATAAAGGTGCAATGGGAAATGGCGCTAGAGTACCAACTTCACCAGAGCCTGAAATAGGAATTAATGCAGAGCCAAATATGGATACCCTCCCCACAAAAACAGACATGCAGGATATGTTCATTAAATTAGAGAATGTATTGAAAGCAGAAATCCTGAATGTTAGAGAAGATTTGGGACATTTATTAAAAAGAGTGGAAAAAGTGGAGGATTTAACGGAGCAGTATGCAACAACGATTGAGGAATTGAAAAAACAGGTTAAAAACCTGAAATCGGATCATAGGGAAATGCTCCTTAAACTCGAAGAACAAGAAAACCAAAATAGAAGGCAAAATTTTAGAATTAGAGCCATCCCAGAGCAAGGGGGGGAGGATCTGCTTGCCATTATGAGGGAAATTTTTAACCCGGTTCTAGGAAGAAGCAAGGAAGAGGAGCTCAAAATAGAACGTGTCCACAGAATAAAAAAGCCTGCAAGCGCCAGAGAAGATGCCCCCAGAGATGTGATCGCGAGGTTTCATTATTATGAGGAAAAGGAGAGGATTTGGAAAAACCTGAGAGGGGTTCGATCACTGAAATATAACAACCAGGACATTCAAGTCTTTACAGACCTTTCAGCTAAGACCCTCGCAAGGAGAAGACAACTAAAACCATTACTGGACACTCTAAGGGACGCTAATCTGAAATATAGTTGGGGCTACCCATTTGCCCTACTGGTGACAAGAGAGGGGAGGAGCTTCAGATTAAAACAGATGGAAGACCTACAGGATTTCTGCACAAACTTAAATATTAGAGTTCCTCAGGACATGGAGGGCAGGTTCTTTTGAGGGGGGGGTGAGTTTGGGGGGGGGGGTGGGGGGAGTGGGGGGCGATTATAAAGCACCAGGGCCAAAATGTGATATTTAGAAAGGATGCTTTCACCACGAAAAGGTTTTAGTTCTCCGAACCCCCATCGCGGGAGCAACACCCTGCACACAGGGGGGCGTTGGCGGGAAGGTACCATGAGAGATGCCACGACCCTCAGCTTGGGAAATGGTGTAGGGATAGGGGGGGGTGGGGGGTGGGGGAGCGGGGGGAGGATGTGGGTGGGGGGGTTTTGGGGGGGGAGGATGTGGGTGGGGGGGTTTTGGGGGGGGAGGGGGGGTGAGAGTGGGAGGAGGGGGAGGAAGGGTACCCGCAGACAGAGAGTACAACCCAAAAGATCTACCCTATGTGTTTCTACGCACCTATTTCCCTGTTTCTCTAGACTTGGGAAAAAATTTAAGGGCATATATCCTCCCTTTAGGTTTGGCCTCCCTAGGCCCTACGGTTATATCTTTGGTATTGCCTGGTGTAAGGGAAGAGGTCATACCCAGGGTAAATTAAAAGGCTTCCAAAAGAGATGTGAGGGCGGAAACAAAGAGTAAATGACAATGGAAGTCAGATGCCTATCGTATAATGTCAAAGGCCTCCACTCACCAGGGAAAAGGGGGAAACTGATTCAGGAATTACAGAGATTGGAGATCGATATAGCTTTCCTGCAGGAAACTCATCTAGTGTATGAGGAGGGTATTAAATTAACATCAAAAAGCCTTCCACTATGGATATATGGGGATTCCCCATCCAAAAGGACAAAGGGGGTGGCCATCGGATTCTCGAAACAGATAAAATTTAACTTGTTAGATAAGAGAGTGGACCCAGAAGGACGATTCCTGTTTGTGAAAGGGAAAATTAACAAAAAAATTTATACTTTGGCAAATATATACTGCCCAAATAGAGATCCGATGGGGTACCTTGGCCGAATCCTGACTGGATTGGAGGAATACAAAGAAGGCGAGCTGATTTTAGCAGGAGACCTAAATTTTTGTATAGATCCAGCCTTGGATAGGTCAGCAGAATCCCACTGGGAGGATAAAAGGGCATGCGCCAGAATAGGGAAAAAACTACAAGCCCAGCAGCTGATTGATGTGTGGAGAGTGTTACATCCCAAAGAGAGGGACTACACATATTACTCACAGGTTCATAAGACCTATGCAAGGCTGGATTATTTCTTGGTGGAACATAGTTTGCTGGACTCAGTAAGAGCAACAAAAATTGAGGTTATGACCCTCTCAGACCATGCTCCAGTAGTTATGACATTATTATTTAAAGGCCTTCATAGGATCCCATATACCTGGCGTCTGAACGAATTCCTTATTAATAAAAAACAGGTTGTTAAAAGGGTCCAAAAAGAAATTGAGGGCTTCTTCCGCATAAACGAGACCAATGAGGTCCCGGCAACTATTGTGTGGGAAACCTTCAAGGCCTACATTAGAGGGATATTAATTTCAATTGGTGCAGGGGAGAAGAGGGAAAGAGCGAAAAAACAAAAAGAATTGTTAGAACAAATAACCAAACTAGAACAAACCCATAAAACAAGCAAGGAGGTGTGCAGAGAGGTATTAAAGGAACTAACAGTAAAAAGAGACGAGTTAAGAGACCTATTAGAGACAGAAGCCCTCAAAAGGAAATATAAAAACAACAAGAACTTCCATATACAGGGGAATAAAATAGGGAAACATTTAGCGGCAACCACCAAGAAGAAAAGATTGGAAAACTATATAGAGAAGGTGAAAGACAAAAAAGGGGAGATGAGACATTCAACAAAAGAAATAGCAGAAGAATTTCAAAAATATTTTTCCTCCCTTTACGCGGTTGAGCGAAAGGTAGAGCAGGAGGGGAAAAGAGAAAAAAGGGTAAAGGAATTTCTTAAAGAAGCTGCCCTGCCCACTCTGTCACAAATAGACTCACTGGAATTGGAAAAACCAATTTCAGAGGAGGAGGTCTTTAGAGCTTTGAAGCAATCCCCAGGGGGTAAGAGCCCCGGGCCGGACGGCTTCACGACCTATTTCTATAAAAAATTTAAATCAATCCTGGTACCTAGGCTTTGCCAGATGTGGAATGGCCTAGGAGACCAGGAAATGTGCAGGGACGCGTTGCTGGCGGCAGTGACACTGATCCCCAAGGAAGGGAGGGACCGCACCCTATGCTCAAGTTACCGGCCGATTGCGTTACTAAATGAAGATACCAAATTGTACGCAAAAGTCCTGGCTCTCCGTCTGAGAGGGAAAATGCCCCACCTGGTAAATCCGGACCAGGTGGGATTTGTACCCGGAAGAGAGGGAAGAGACAATGGGGTGCGGTCCCTACTGGTACTGGAGGCACTTAAAGCCGGCAAATCCCCAGGGCTACTCCTGTCGATTGACGCCGAAAAAGCGTTCGACAGGGTAGACTGGGGATTTATGTTCAGTGCACTGGAGGAAATGGGAGTAGGGCCAGCAATGCTAAGAAGAATAAAAATCTTGTACAACCATCCTGCAGCTTTTGTTAGGGTGAATAACATTCCCTCCTCCAGTTTTACTATGCAGAATGGTACTAGACAGGGCTGTCCGTTGTCCCCGCTCCTCTTTGTCCTGGCCCTGGAACCTCTCCTTAGTATAATTAGAAAACACCCTGACATAAGCGGATGTGTGGTAGGGGAGGAAGAGCACAAACTAGCGGCATTTGCCGACGATATTTTATTTTATATATCAAAACCCAGAATATCAATCCCTAATCTTTTAGCAATTATGGGGCGGTATAGTGCATTATCAAATTTTAAAATCAACATAGAAAAATCTGAAGCTCTAAAGATCAACATAAACAAACTGGAGGCCAGTAGACTAGCCGAGGTCTTCCGCTTTCCATTGAGGGATAACATAAAGTACTTAGGAGTGAGATTAACGAGCTCCAGAAGGGACTTGTATAAAATAAATTATATACCCCTCTTAAATGAAATAAAAACGGAAATAAAAAGAATAGCCCATGGTACAGCCTCGTGGATGGGGCGAATAAATATAGTAAAAATGGTTCTTGCACCGAAAATATTATACAAAATGCAAATGCTCCCTATCCCAGTTCCCCGAGAATTTTTTAGGGTACTATCAGAGATGATAAATAAATATGTTTGGGGCCAAAAGAAACCGAGAATAGCGCACGGGGTGTTATGTAGAGAGAAAGCACGTGGGGGGTTAGCCCTCCCTGACTTTAGAAATTATTATAGAGCGATTGTAATAACACGGGCACTGGAGTGGGGTAAAAGTTTAAATACAAAAAAATGGGTGAATCTAGAAATAGGGTTAAGTAAGGTATCTTTGAACCAGATAATCTGGAACCCACCACAGTATAGGGAGCTAGGCACAGAAACACACTATATCACACGTCACACACTCAAAGTTTGGGACCAGATCCACCAATTAAATGAGTGGGGCTACAATTCACCACTAATTTATTTAAAGAATAACCCGTTCTTCCCTCCAGGAATGGGGAAAATAGGAGGAAATTGGATTTCGGAGAAGGACACACAAATAAGACACATAATAAGTAGGGGGGAATTAAAATCACTGGATGAATTAAAGGCACAAGGGCAGAGGTTAACAGTAAATGGGTGGAGGTATAATCAACTAAAACACTTCATTATTAGTCTCCCAGGCCCCTTAAGGGAGGAGGAGAAATATAGGGGATTAGAGAAATTGGCACTTAGAGAAGAATTAAAGGGGACGGTTTCAAAGGTGTACAAAATATTGATGGGTAGGAGTGGACAGGATTCGCCACCGTTCATTAGAAAATGGGAGGAGGATCTGGGATTACTATGCGACGAAGACACTGAAAAAAACATCTTGGAAGCCACACATACAACAGCTGTGGATATGAAGTCAAGGGAGAGTAACTATAAATGCTTAGCCCGGTGGTACATGACCCCAGCTAGGGTGAGTAAATTCTCACTAGATAAATCCCCTGGCTGTTGGCGAGGGTGCGGAGGCCTGGGCACAATGGCACACATCTGGTGGGATTGCCCTAAAATTCAACCCTACTGGCAGGAAGTGATAGGATTGATAGAAGGAATAATAGCGAAAAATATTAAAAAGGACCCTTGGACCTGTTTGTTTCATGGCCAGGAGGGAGGGAAGAGGAGATATAATTCCTCTCTGACACCAATTTTACTTAATGCAGCCAAAAACGTTATCCCAAAAAAGTGGCAAGAAACAGAACCCCCAATGATAAAAGACTGGATCAATAAGGTAGACGAAATCTACAGATTAGAATACATAGAGGGAAAAGAGGCCCCAGAGGGGAGGCAAGAAAGAGATCAAGGGAAATGGTATCCATGGGGGATTTTTAAAAAAACAGAGAAATATGTGGAGATAGTGTCAAGATAGTGCCGGGGAGTGGGGCGGAGATATGAAGGAAGAGGGAAGAGGGTACGTGTCTGCGGGGGATGGGGGGGAAGGGGGGGAGGGAGGGGGGGTGTAGGGGGGGAGAGGCAGCCCCGGAAGGCGTTGAGGGGGGGTATGAAGCCCCGCTTTGCTGGTCGGGTGTCCCCTCCCCCCTTAGTAATTATGAAAATGAACTTGTATGATACCACGTTTTGGTTTTTTGTATTTTGAAAAATAAATAAAGATTTATAAAAAAAAAAAAAAAAAAGTTCTAAGACCCCTGCAAGACAGAGCATAGGCTCTCTTTATTCTCGCAAGTCCTCAAGGATAGGTTCCCCTTCATCGCCAAAAACAAAACCATCTGTAAGGCTCTCCCACAGCAATCCAGGGCCACCAAAGTCATATCCCTCTGGAAAGCATTCTGTTGTCTCCCCTAAATATTCCTGCTCTGTGTGCCATTGTAGAGCCTGATATAATGATATCGATTGTCCAGCTCTATCTTCTGCTGGACCAGCCTGTCCAACTCTGACATCCATTGATCCTGGGGCCGCTCTCCCAGGAATGGCATCCGCAACTCCCATTGCTCACTGGCCTGGTCCCCTGGGGTTGGAAAGCACTTGCTCTTGTATATGACAGCAACCTGGAGGGCTCCAATCCAGAGCTCCCCCCCCGGATCTGCTGCCTGAGCTTCAGGTATTGATCTGCAGACACAGGCCCGGGGTATACTGGAAGGGCTATCCACAGGACCCCCTCGAACTCTGATGCCAGATCCATATCTCCCTTGGGGTGACCGAAGTCTGCTATCCCAATCTTGGATTCCGGTGGTGGTTTGGATGTGTTCACAGCAAGGAAGAACAATCCCACCACTGCCACCAATGTGACGAACCCCCGTACTCTGGGCGCGCAGATCACTTCTTTTATGGAAAGACCTTTTAAAGGAACTTCTCTCCTATGACTTGAGCATGAATGCCTGCATACAGTTCAAATGTCCAATGTCAGTGTTCTAATCATAGTGTAAACAACCTGGCTGGTTAAGGGGTAAAATTAAATGCTGAGTCCAGGGTGGTTGTACTGAGTTCTGATTAGTGCAGATCAGACTGGCGTTTCTCAGGTCACCCTGTGCCCCTAATAGACACAGGGTAACCTACAATAAGAGGGGCCTGGGAAGCTGAAAAAGTAGTTTCGTGACCCATCTAAGGTAAGCTTGGTTCCATGGCCCCCCCTGCGCAAAGTGACTCCCGCCACATGTATGTTATTTGTTGTTTGTACCCATAGTAGGGCCCAGAAACAATAATGCGCATTTTGCTTTTTTTATCCTACCTAAAGTACACTGACACTAACTGACCCTTACCTTGACCCTAATGCCCTGTACACACGGTCGGACATTGGTCGGACATTCCGACAAAAAAATCCATGGATTTTTTCCAACGGATGTTGGCTCAAACTTTTCTTGCATACACATGGTCATACAAAGTTGTCAGAAAATCTGATCGTTCTAAACGCAGTGACGTAAAACACGTACGTCGGGACTATAAACGGGGTAGTAGCCAATAGCTTTCGTCTTTTAATTTACTCTGAGCATGCGTCGCACTTTGTGCGTCGGATTTGTGTGCACACGATCGGAATTTCCGACTATGGATTTTGTTGTGGGAAAATTTTATAGCAAGCTCTCAAACTTTGTGTGTCGGAAATTCCGATGGAAAATGTGTGATGGAGCCCACACACGGTCGGCATTAACGACAACAAGGTCCTATCACACATTTTGTACAGGGCATAACAGTAACCCCGGCACTGGCCTACATCAAATCTTGATCAAACCTTGATCTAGCTATATTTTTCTTACTTTATTAAATTTTTTTACACATGTTTGTTTACATTTTTCTCTCCTGCAAGGAAAGAAAGATACAATGCATCATTCCCAGCACAAACACAGGAACACACATATGCAGCGTACAGGTTTAAAGCCCATCTCCTGGGTGCTGCATATATGTGTTACTGTGTCGTTATGGGGTTAAGGGGCATCTCTGTCTGAGGTTTTTGCCAGACAAAACAAGCCTTAATTTTGAAGATGTGAGTGGGAAGCCCTGGATACAAAGATCAATTTGATTTTGCAAAGCAGAATGTAGTCTGTGGGGTACAGTGAGGTGACGCTAATTTGGTACACAAAGGGGCCTCTAGAGGGTGCTTAGCTTGGATCTAAAGGATATAGTAAAAAAACTGCCACAACCTTAGTAAAGAATCTAAATTTGTTTATTTTAGGATGTAAATCAAACTAGACAAGCCAATAAACTTTGCGGGATAAAAAGGTGCCATTCATCAGGGCTTAAAATAACAGCAAGTGAAAGGTACTAATCTCAAATGGGTTCTGTTTTTCGAGATTAAGCTATACAGTTCAATATGTTTAAAACAGCAGAGTGAGGCACCTGGTTAGGGCTGAAACCACCTGCTGAAGTATGTCATTTTAAACATTTTTAACATGATACTTTGATCCCCAACAAGATAGCTCATTTTGAGCCCAGTACCTTTCATCTCTAGTGCTACTTTTAGGTCTTGAAAAGGCCCCTTAAACCCCCAAACACATTTGCTTGTTTTGTTGGATTTTTAGACATAAACTAACCTGCACTCTTTACTTGCAGTTTACAATATGGAACTCCTTAAAAAAAAACACAGGCTATTACTGTGCTGTGCCGTTTGATAACTCATAGAGCTCTGGGAATCCTTTGTTATGTATTAAAGTGGTTGTAAACCTCAGTCATGAAATCTAAACAAAGCACACATCTGTAGTGTTTTATTTTCTTTCTTTAAAGCTCCAAGTGTCATTCCTCTCTGGTGCTTCATTCCTCTATCAGCATGTGTTGCTTCTAAGGAGTTATCCCGACACCAGAGATAAAATGATGATGGAGCAAGAGCTCAGTACACAGCTTGTCTGTTCACAGCACAGCTCTGTATCCTCCTTTCGTTCCTGTGCCGTGTGTAAAGAGGGGGGGGGGTCCCTTTCCTCCAATCAGCTCTCACACACTGTAAAAGAGCTCTAACGGCAGCTCTCCACCCCCTCCTCTGTGCATCTGAGGGATAAGGAAGGATTTTATCTAAATTTAGCACTTTTGAAGGGATGTGAATAAGAGAAGACTGCAGATAAATAAATAAACTTATGTAGGATGATTGGTTTCATCTCTTTGTATTCTCTGAGGCTGTTCACTTCAATGGGTATATGTGAGGGTTTACAACCACTTTAAATGTGTATTTGTAGAACAAAGACTGTTTTCCTGTAGTTAAAATAAAAGATCTCAAACATCAAATTGAATGTGCTTACAAAGAAAGAAATTGATCCAAAACCATTAAATTTTTCCTCTGCACTGTGCCTGTACATGTGGAGAGCAGAGGATTAGAGCATGTTCAACACAGAGCAGAGAATAGAGCATGTACAGCACAGAATGAAGGAGGTGGATTATAGCATGTACAGCACAGTGTACAAAGCTAACTATACTGCATACATCACAGTGTACAGAGTATAGCATATATATCACAGTGCAGCATTAAAATCAGAGTTTGTCTGTCCATGTCAGGGGCACACAGCTGACTTTATTCATATGCTTTGGCGATGCCCCCAAGCTTGTTAGATACTGGCGGGAGATTGTGGACACAATAAATAGAGTATTTTATATACAACTGGATCTCTCACCAGTGATCTGCTTGCTGGGAGATATAGAGGAGGAATAATTTCCACCGGAGGTTAGAGTGCCACTGTTACGGCTACTGTTCATGGCCCATAAAACTATAGTCATGAGATGGATGTCTTCTAATTCCCCTACATTTGAAGATTGGAGACAGCAGATTAATACCACCCTATTCAGAGAACAATCTACACACTGAGAGCTACTCCTAATTGGTTCTCTAAGTTCTGGGAACCTTGGATAGCGATGCCAGGCTTAGTCCCTTTTTCCTCGGTTTCCTTAATATTATTCCAGTTCTAGTTAGTTCACTATTGAAAGTATTTTTTTCTGGGAAACCAGGTAATCTCCAAATTGGTCCTTACTGTCTAAACACTATGGCATGAGGAACTTAATGACCGGTGCTCTACTTAATAACTACTTTGGTTACTTGGTGATGAGCATGAGATGCAACAAGGTTTGTTACCTCTTTTCTTTAATGTCTTTTATTTTTTGGGGGTTTATAATATTGGCATTATGATGGTTATTAGAAGTGGGTGGGCTCTGTTTGGATCAACCTTTTTCCCCTTTGTTTCTTGTACGAATAACCTGATAACACTGTTGATGATTTCACTGTGCTTATTATGTGACTCTCATATGGATGGGTGTTTCATAAGCCTACCGATCAATGTTTGTGTATGTACACTACCCACTTCGATGTAACAGTCATGTTTATCTATACTTTAATTTTTCTTTTTCTCTTTTTTATTTTATGTATGTCAATAAAAAGTATTTTTTAAAAAGAAAAAAATCAGAGCTTGTAGAGTCAGTTTATTTTTACCATGTCCTTTACAGATATCCAGTTGGTATTTGTTTAAGTACAATGATTATGTTGGTCTTTTGTCATGGTGATATTCCATTAATTCTTTCGCCAACACCTGCCACTAACCAAACAGAAATCTCATCTGTATAGTTCTGTAAAAGGTCAACATATCCCTGCAGATCAAAATGTAGCTTTTGGGCCATCAAACTAAACTTTGCCCTAAACCAAACACTGTGGGGTTTATTTACGAAAGGCATATAGACTGTGCACTCTGCAAAAACAGTTTCTCCAGAACTTAGTAAATTAGGTAACATTTCACTTTACAAAGAATACCCAATCAAATGCAAGAAAAAATTAAAAACAGCATTTTTGCTTGCACATGATTGGAATTATGGCAGTCATCAGGGCTTCTGCTCATTTACTAAGCTCTGGAGCAACTGCTCTTGCAGAGTGCAACTGCACATTGCAAAGTGCACAGTCTATTTGCCTTTAGTAAATCCACCCAAGAATGTCATCATAAACACACCATCAGCATTGTGAAGCATGGTGGAGGCATCATCATGTTGAGGGGGTGCTTCTCTGCAACAGACCTTGAAAGGGTTAAAAGTGTTGAAAGAAAACAGCAAAATATACGGAAATCCTGAAGGAAAAGATTTTTCTTCCAGCAAGGCTATGACTATGAGTATAAAGCCAAAACTAAACAAGAATGTCTTAAAAACAACAGTGTTAATGTCCTGGAATGGCTTAGAGTCCAGATCATAATCTAACAGAGAATTGGTGGCTGGAGAAAACTTCTGTTTACTCACAATCCCCTTGTAACCTGGCAGAGCTTGAGCAATTTGGCAACAAAAGAAAAATCGCAGTGTTCAGATGTGCAAAGCTGAGTCCTATCCACATAAACTGAAGTTGCCGCCATAAGTGCATTTACTACACATTTCTTGGTATAATATGCCAGATTTGGGGCCACAGTCACATACTGTATACAGGAACACTGTGCTGCTGAACAATGTACTAATTTGGGATACTTGTTAGTAGTGTAAATGTTTTTAACTATGGTGGGTAAAAAAAAAAAAAGTTTGAGTAAATATGTAAAGTATCACTGTCATACTGTATACTGTCATACTGTATATTCCTGATATCTAATGCATGTAACATACTGCTCATTTAATTGAACATACATACATACAACAAATTAATCGATCATCTTATATTTATTTTCACATCCTTAAATAAAAATAGGCAAAGCAACATTTGATTGCTTAAATTTACACAAACTGATGCAAATATATAGAAGTACATATTTATTACATATAGTAAGATAAAGAGATTTTTCAGCATATGTGGCTGAAGGGGACCATTACATTTCAAAAGAGAAAACTCTGTAGTATAAAGCTATGAGCTCTTCCTGAAGAAACAAGTCCCTTCTTGTCCTGAGGTTGATAAATATGCAATTCTTTGGAATACAGTGTATTATATACATTGAAAAGACAGCTGAAACAGTGCATAGGACAAAGGGTTAGAGGTTCAAGAAAGTATTTTTAGTGCTTCCTTTCAGTGTATGATCATAAAAGATTTTTAAGTTGGACTTGTGCTGCAGATATCCTATGTTGTAACACAGGGGTCCACTCTCCGGAGTTCCCTTTTACTCAGTGGGACTTTGACGCACCCATTGATGCTGCATCAGGCTAAGATCCACAGTCAGTAAGGATTTACAAATGTAATGGCAGTCTGTATTCCCCACTCTGTGTGCCGGTATACAATCACATGGAGGGTTTCTCTGCTACTTGTGCCTGTTTGGTTTTTTGGTCTTGTTGTTCAATAGCATGGTCTATTGTTCGTTGTGTCTCCATAAGTGACAGTTTAAAGTTTCAACAGTTAGTAAACACATCACTTATATGATGCGTTTTGTTATAGTGGGAGTAAACTCCCATACATGAATTTAATCTATAGGTACTGTAAATATTTCCTAAACGTGCACCATTTAGGAGATATTTACTGTACATGCAGCCGGGGACATCTCCGGTGCATGCGATCTGAAGGAACAGCCACCCGGGCCATTCCTTCAGAGTCCTGTGCTGTAAATGGCAGCTCCCATGTGCATGCGTCGGAGTGACGTCATCATGGCTCCGGCCAGTCACACAGCTAGAGTCTGCGAACCCGAAAGGAAGATGGGTAAAGATAGAAGCCCTGTCAGCAGTGACAGCTCGCTGCTGGAAGGGCTTCGTTCTAAGGTAAGTTTCACATAATGTGCTAGTATGCAATGCATACTAGTATATTATAACTTTGTCTTGCAGGTTAAAAAAATAAATAAATCGCCGGCAGTTTACTACTGCTTTAAGAGATTATGATACACTTGATGATATCAGTCAATTTACTTAAGAGACTTTTTCACTGGAGGAATAGGAAGGGGCAATTTGCGGCCATATGGTGCAGACACCTAGAGGTACCAGCGCATAATTGCAGCAGTCAGCTAAATCTCAGGCCTTTCTAACAGGCAAGGCTTTGCAGCTTACGAATAGCGCTGAGGTTTGCTTGCCCCTTTTTGCATCCTGCATATTATGAATAGCCAGTGAGTTTGCCTATCACAATGTAGAAATGTTTGGGGATGGGAGAGCCTTATCAGAAGCATGCACTTTATATCTGCAGCAATTTGCCCTATTTCTCCTGACAGTTTCTTTAACATTCTTGCAGACTCATTTAATGTAAAACTCCAGTGTTAAATACTCCCTCCCCTGAAATCAGCTTCATTCATTGCAAGAAATTTAGCTATTACTGCAAATCCTTTTTCTGTAAATAATTTGTTTCCAGTGCCCTTGCTGAAAGTACAAGGGCCTATATTACTAAGAACTGTAATAGGAAACATCACATCTCTCCTATAACCATGGAGCATTTATGCAAATCTCTCTCAAATAAACATTGCCAGCAATGCCTGTACTCTGACCTGTGCAGACTTCTGGGAAAGGCAGTAAGCCAATTACAAGACCACTAAAAGATGACATTTTTGGAAATCCCATCTCCCAGCTAATAATATTATTGTCATAAAAAAGCAAGGAGTAGACATTTTTTTATTTTAGGAAACTATAATTAACCAAACAGAAAAATGTATTTAATAATATTAAATTAAAAAACAACAACTTGTTAATCATTTACAGATGGTATATTTTTTGACCAAGACTGGAGTTTTCCTTAAATACGCAAGAGTGCAAACACTATATGCAGTGCAGTAAGCCACACCAAACAAAAAGTATATTTTACTGATTTTACTACACAAGATTGATATTTGATTGGAAGCTATGCAGCTTCATCGTTGTACATTGAGCTTACTTTTTAAAATAAACAAGGCATGGGACAATGGGATTCCTCGTTGTTTGTTTCTACATGCAATTAGCTGTGTGCTTTTACATTACAATAAACTTCTATTTAATAAAATGTAGAGCTTAATAAATGGGTGTACAAACTGCATTGTGCTTATTTTTCAAGACCAGAACCTTGAAACAGCGGTTAATAACCAACACCACCAAAATGTCCTTCAAGAAATGAGGTAAAGTGAATCTCCTTTACCTAAACTTTGCTTGAAAGGATTGGAAAAATTTAGATCCTAAATTACGTAACTGTCATGTGCTTTCTTTTTTAAATGCTAAGAGGCATTGTAAAAAGTCCATACTCCCAATGATTATTTCTGTCTGGGTCATGTGATATAATGGGCTCCCAGGTGACACCAATGATTGCCTACATTCTATATGTCCATGCAGATTTATAACTTCCCAGATCATGAGATTAATGATCAGGGGTATTATTTTTCCTCAAAGAAAGCTCTGTAATATAATGCGGTGAGCTCTGCAAGGATAAAATAACCCCTCTTTGCCATACATATGCAATTCTTTGGGATACAAAGCATTTTGAGACTGACAAGGTAATGTGGGACAATACAAAAATACAAAAAATGGCAGTTTTACTGACAGATAAGCCCTATTTCTGCTCCAACAAACAGCCCCATTTATTATGTCTAAATAAGGGGAATTGTACATGATTCTATAGAACCCAGCCCAATGCATTCTTTAGATTTCCTGCCTACATTGGAAGAATGATTGTTGCATTGTTGGTACTAAAGACAGCTAAAGCTATGCAATGAAGAGCCAGTTTACTGAATGACATTGCTTAAGGCCATGTTTAAACTTAGCAAAACATTAAAAAAAATGTCTTATATAAAATATGTACCAACATACATACACACCCCCAAACTGTACATGCGTACTGTGCATAAGCAGACTACATAGACAACAACTGTCCATGCAGTCAAAACATTATCTGAAATATATTCAGCCTGCTCTATTCATTAAGATAGGTGAGTTATTTTAATTCCTGAAAATGTTCCCTTTAAAATGTTCAATTCACAAACATAAATATTGTTAATATAACAATACCAACAATATTTAATAGTATATTTAATTTTTATGTAAAATGGGCCCTATTTTAGGACATATCATTATTTTATCCCTCAAAACATTATGGTCTTACATGGTCCTTTCTTTGAAATTTTAAGGAGTGATAACTTGGGAAGTGATCTTCATTTTCGCAGTCAAAATATGTTATAAATATATCAAATAATGTTCATATTTGAATTCAAAGCAAATATCACATGCTAATGAAAATACTGCATGGGCTTTGCTTTTGTGGATTTTTTTTTTAAGTTAAGTACACTTCTCTTAAGGTTTATGGTCCAATAATTAAGGCTATGAAGATTGATACAGAGTCAAAAATCTGAAGGTGTAATGATACCCAGTTGAAGCATACAGTAGATATCCATGATATATTTATATCTTTGTGCCACTTAGGTTTATGGTTATGATGCTTCCCAACGTAGGGCAGGCCTCTGGTGATCTCTTCAACATCCACAGTTATATAAAGGCATGGACACATTCCCGGAGTTCCTTGTCCATGAGAAAATTTAGTTTCTTAAATCAATATATTTTTCCTAAAAAAACAAAAGAAAAAGTACAGAATGTAAACTTGAAGGGGAATGTAACAGATTTAAAACAAAAATTCAAGGGACATAAGCATTATTTTCCATGCCATGTAAGAACTCTACTAAGTGCTACTTGTATCTAAACAAGCTGCACTCTTCCTATTATAGTTTTATTACAATGACAACTCTTTCCTTCAAAGCAATTTACCTAAAGACCATACATATAATTTATGTTGGTTATGAATCTCAGTTCATGCGTTGCCACCTGTTCTCCTCATCTTGTCTCAGTCGAGATGGTCTGAGACCAAAAATAAAAAAAAACAGTAGCTTCAATTTTTCTGTAAACTGTGCTGTTGATCATGCTTGAAGGAATGGACACCAGCATTTTAAGGCTATCGGTTAAAGAACGGTATATAAGCCAGAGTTCGCCTAACCAGAAAAGTGGTATCATGAAAGCAGGATTCTTAGCTACCTGAATGTCTGAAGAACATGGTGGGTGTACTCTAGCCTTTGTAGAAGCTTACCATCAACCTTTAGCCTTATAAGATATTCATACAGGACTGTATTATTGACTGGCAGAGGTTTACAGTTTACATGTAAGGCTGATGCTAATGATTTCAAACTTCACTTTATCAGATTCTCTTTTTGATAGACATTGTACATTTACCCCCTCTGAACTCAGTTATGATAGATTATGATAAACAATCCAACACTGGACCCAGTGAAAGAGATACAAGGCAGAAGAAAATTTGATTGGAACTCATGGCCATTGGTATTTTGTGATTAATTTCACAGAAGAAACCCAGAGAAACCTTAAGCCAAGAAGAAGGAACGCTATGATAACTAAAAGTAGGCATGCTATCAACCATGTTATCAATTAGATACACACTATTCCAAGGAGTGCACAAATTCTGACACATATAATAGCCTTGTATATTACATAGTTTTAGATGTCAGAGGTGAGCTAGGAGCTAGCTTCTCCTCAGGGTATCTATGTCACCATTTCCACTTGTGATCTGTATTTTGGTGTCTGGCTCAGTTCATGAGCTCAGCTTCCTATGTAATCACTTCTATCAGCATATGGTCTTTTGTTAAAAATGGACTGTGGTCATACCAAACTTTAGCTTGCTCAAGTTCATCTTCTCCTGATAGCCTTCTCTGTTACCAGCTGGACAACCTCAACTTGGGTTTTATCCTAGCAGCCAAGTACCAATCCTCCATGTGGTCGATAATGATAAAAACTTGATTCTTCTGACACTACAGTATACAACCCAGGCCTAACCCACAGCAACTTCTGCTGCCATGTAAATGGCCTGTAGTCCTGTCCTAACTGGTAGTTCCTGTTTCTGGTTACCTCTCCAAGTTCCAGTTGTGCCAGTTTATTGGTTACAGTCGGTGCTTTGACATTTGAAAAAAAACAAAACAAGTTCAAAGTAAAGCAATTGTAGAATAAGTGCATACATGGCTCATCTGTTTATCACAGTGTTATCTGTTGTATATATTACTTATTTCCTTTCCACAGAACAGCTGCTGCTGCTACTTTCTCCTCCCCGTTCCAATCTTTGTGTATGCATGAGCAATGGAAAATGATGAGTGATGAGAAAATGATTCAGTGATAATGGATCAGGACTAAAAAATACTCATCTAGCTATACCTTTAACCCTTAACGATCCATTTTAAGATCTTTGCCCATAAATAATCATATAGCAGGAAAAAGTACAAGCGGTAAGCAGTAGTGCCCTCTGCTCATTATGGTGCAACTAGAACTGGAGGGAGTAAAGTACCTGATCTGATGGCTTCTTCTCTTGAGATCCAGTAAGTAAAACAGACTCTTCTGCAGGAGAATCAGGCTTCATTTCCACAATTATTTTATCTTTAGCACCAGGATTTGTACTACAAATATATTGAAAAGGAAGATGCAATGTGAAGGAAAAATTGGGCAGATATTTAAAGTGCATTTTAGGATCATAATTTTACATAAGCAATACAAAAAATGTAAGTAAAAAAACAACTTGGAATTGTTTAAATGGAGGCTAATAGGAGCCAGGGTGATAATTTTGTTGTGTGTCTGGATAGCAATGTGCCATGTTTTACAAAATGTTGGGTATTTAAATGGTGCTCTGGTACCTCTCTCAGCATTCACAGTCCCTGACAAAGCATATATCTGCTTCTCTCTCCAGGAGAATGGTGCCATTCTTGTTCAGACATCATCCAGGGTTAGCATCTACTTCATGGACTCTGTGTTAATACAGTCATGTAAATTCTTGCAAAGTCATGTAAATCCAATGTAAAAGTTTGGAGGTACAGCATGAGGATATTTAAACTCAACCAATGCTATATCGATGCTAGGAAAATATATGATTGGGGGTTAACTGATAAAGAACCCAGCACTGTCTGTTGAGGGTGGAGAGTAAGTCCTTAGCCCTGTTTAAGTGGTTCCATATTGGACTTCCAAAGGCCAAAAGTATATGCAAATAGAGAGAGCACCGGTTAAGTGAATCTATAGTTTTGACCTACATTGGCAAAGCACATTTTCACTTTAAATTGAGATATCATTTTCAGTTAGTGTGACAACTACTACTTACATATCTTTTTTACCAGAGCGTCCACATGGAATATGTCCTTTTTTGTAAAGGAAGTACAGTACAGCTCCAAGAATGGCCAAGATCAGGATACATATTATGACGATTACAATCACTATGCCATAGCTTTTCTCGATTCTGGATTCTGCAGAAATAATAGAGAAAACCAGAAAGGTAACATACATTTTATTTGCTGGAACAATGGATCATGTTAAAGGGAAATTATTACCGTACTTTAGTATGTATGATGTCTTACTACCAAGACATGGTGTGACATGGAAGGAAGACAACTCAGTACATCAGTGGGATCTTTTTTTTAACTTCTCAAAAGGTGGGAGTTTGGAATACATTATTATGGTTTAACTGTATGCATATATGACTGATTCCTTCAAATCCTGGGCTTCCAACTCTAATGTTGTAGTCACACTTGGCATCCCGACTGCTGACTATAATCAAAATGCCTAAAGATCATTTGTATAACCAACATGCATGTATATTATTCAGTGCATATACTGCTATCCATAAATAGGCTGTGAACATCAATGCAGGATTTATCTAATCAAAAATGGACTGGACAAAACATCTAGTTCTGCAGCAAAATTCAATTCATTATACTGGTCTCCCAAAATTATGTGATCACACTGGGCCTAATGTTTCATATTCCCATCGCACACGTTCCTGGTATAAGCTCTAAAGGTTGGGTGCTGCAGCAACAACCAACTGGATACTGGTTCAAGTCACAATGTAGATACTTGCCAGCACACCAAGGATCAGCACAGGGTGGCGTCCAAACAGTTTGGTTTAGTTTATTGCATGATCACAACACAAAGAGGTGCTTTATGATCATGCAATAAACTAAACCGTTTGGATGCCACCCTGTGCTGATCCTTGGTGTGCTGGCAAGTATCTACACACTGGGCCTAAGACACAAAATGACTAACTGGAGAACTTACTGTATTTCTGCCCTTTCATTCTGGTTCCTAGGGTATTTTTGAATGTAAGAAAGGAGGAACTTTCTGTAAATCTTTACCATACATGCAGAAGCTTTTGTACATTTTGGTCCTTACTGTGCCCATATTTAAATAAATAATATGGTGGTGCAGCTTACCAGCTCTTAGACACAGTGATATTTCCTGTGCTAGGGTGACAACACTTATGCCCCGTACACACGGTCGGATTTTCCGATGAAAAATGTCCGATCGGAGCGTGTTGTCGGAAATTCCGACCGTGTGTGGGCTCCATCGGACATTTTCCATCGGATTTTCCGACACACAAAGTTGGAGAGCAGGAGATAAAATTTTCCGACAACAAAATCCGTTGTCGGAAATTCCGATCGTGTGTACACAAAGCCGACGGACAAAGTGCCACGCATGCTCAGAATAAATAAAGAGATGAAAGCTATTGGCCACTGCCCCGTTTATAGTCCCGACGTACGTGTTTTACGTCACCGCGTTCAGAACGATCGGATTTTCCGACAACTTTGTGTGACCGTGTGTATGCAAGACAAGTTTGAGCCAACATCCGTCGGAAAAAATCCTAGGATTTTGTTGTCGGAATGTCCAAACAAAGTCCGACCGTGTGTACGGGGCATTACTCTTTGTGAAGGAGCAGCATTGCTGCTCTCCAGGACAGGAAGTGTGTTAGAACTACAAAAGCCTTCCCCCTTTCTCATCTCTATAACATGGAGACGGCTGTTCTATAGTCCACAGAGGGAACTCAGGCAGGGCTGATTGTTTGACATTTTATTACGGAATTTTTAGCACACTATAATAATTTAGGAGCTCGGTGGATGTCTAGTAGGAGCAACAGGAATTTGTTTTGCAGATTGGACAAGACACTTTCAATAGTATATTTACCAGATCTAAAGGTGGCATATAGGAGTTCACAGTTAGGGTTTACATATGTTTTAATAATTGGCGTTACTATTGGTTTTTCATTTTATGTGTGATGCTTTTGTTTTGCCTTTCACAGTCTTTCTTAAATTAGTTTTAATTGTACCCTCTGCTAATTGTACCATGCCAAAATTCTCCTATCAAAAAATTATCTGGCACTATAAGGAGTTTGTAGCTGACACGATGGTTCCTCCAGGAGCTTCTTCTTAGGAGTGTTAGTTTACACTCTTTTAGGGGTCCACTGATTTACTGTAGGAAGGGAATTATTTTACTGCCATGGATGGTAAGGTTTCATCAAAACCAGTGGCGACAAACAACCACCCCCCCCCGCCCCCAGGTAGGTAGGTAGGTAGGGTCACTCGCACCGCAGGTCGGTCATCCAGCCCGGCACTTATGCCATTTAGGTTGCGGGCGGGCTGCGGCTCCTGTGTCGACAGGTGGCGGGCAGTGGCTTCTGTGTCAGCAGGCGATGGGCAGCGGCTCCTGTGTCCTCTCCTCCTCTTCTGTATCACCGAGACTTCCGCCATACGTCTCCTTCTCCTAGGTTTCCAATAGGATAGCCTGTCCTTTCAGCCAATTGGACGACGGGTCTCAGGACCCACTTCCTGATTGGCTGGAAAGAGGATCAGTGTAGCAAAAGCAAATATTAATTCGCTATTGTCCCAAAACCGGATGGGCTTGGAGAGCAGTGCTCTGCGCCCCGAGCCCACCCTTTTTTGAAGCCTATTAGAGCCTCTGTCTCTAATCACGTGCTTCAAACCCCCCCCCCCATTGGAATTCATAGTCCGGCGCCCTGTATGTAGATCAGGGGCTGGACACATGAATGGGGGGGCGGAGCCCATGCACCCCTAGTGGACGGGCTGCCACTGGTCAAAACAGAACTGCTTGCAGCTCTCAGTAACACTTACATCCACTGCATTCCTAGAAGTTATACACTCATTGTCACATAAGTGAGCATGAAGGTATACTATACCTCAGGGATAGGCAACCTCGGCCCTCCAGCTGTGGTGAAACTACAAATCTCATCATGCCTCTACCTCTAGGAGTCATGCCTGTGATTGTTAGGGTCTTGCAATGTCTTATGGTACTTGTAGTTTCAAGAAAGCTGGAAGGCCGAGGTTGCCTACCCCTGCTGTACCTGAAGGGTCCCCCTAGAATTTGATTATCCAGGAATAGCTGTGATCAGCGGCTGCTCAATCACAGCCATTTGTAAACAATTATGATCTCCACAGTGTGCCCTGCTTGTCATTAGATCCTCCTTGCCATAGGCGTGTGCAGGGGGTGTGTCAGGTGTGCCTGTGCACACCCTAATCACTCTGTGTGATGCCGCTTCCACCTACTTTCCAGGCTTTCCTCCCCATGTTGCACCTCCTTCAAGCAGTGCTGCTGGCTTCCCTCCTCTCCTCTGGCTGCTGCAGGGGATGTTTTAGGATGGCGAGTGGGGGGATATGTCATTTGCCAGCCCCTTCCTTTTCTAAATGAACACAGTGAACACACTCACCAACTGTACTATGCTTCAGTGTGTGAAAGAACAGGAAGCCGCTCAGTGCAGAGCACTTCCCATTCATTCACTGTCCAGTGCAGCTGAGGCTGCAGAGAAAGGCATGTGTGTTTAAACTTTGGGGTGCACACCTTAATGCAATAGTCTACGCACACCTCTATGCTCCCTGCTGTGTTCCTATAAGCTAATCCCCTCCCTGTACCCTCCACAACCTTCTGTATCTGCCTGCTGCTTGCCCTCCAATCCCTACTGTTCTGCCCAAACCCCTACTGGCAGAGAAAGAAGATTGTGGAGAGGATTTGGGCATATTCCAGGCACACAGCGGGGTGAATAGGATCCCTTTAGGATGGTGAGCGGGAAGATCGGTAAACATGCCTCTCATGTTTACTGACACCTTCAGTTCCTTTAATTTACACGGGAGCACTCTCATGTTCATCCACAACTGAAGAGATCAATAAACATAAATGATATGTTTATGATCACTTCAGTTACCTGATGAACACAGGAATGCTCAGGAATGAGCATTTATGGGTTCAATGAGTACTGGACAGAAGAGAAGGAGATTGAGGACTTCATCTCTTTTTGGTTAAATTCTACCATTGGTCTCCCTCTGGTACATGCCCATAACTCCCTACTGTCCCTGATTTCGAGGGACTGTCGCTGATTTGGAGCAATGTCCCTCATTTTGGTCTGATCTATATAGGTGTATATAAAATGCACTTTTTATCTTTCAAAAAGTGTTTCCCAGTACTAAACTTTTCATCTAAATTCAAAATTGCTGCATTTGTAAATGTTAAAAGCCAATATAAAGGAATAGGAGTGGCAAAAAAATCCTTGTGGATTTAATTAACCTTTGTTTGGGTTAATTCTCCTTTAAGGGGTGTGTGTTAGGGGGCGTGTCCTATGACTACATGCATTTGCAAGTAGGTGTCCCTCATTCCCATCTCAAAATGTTGGGAGGTATACATCCCTTTCACACATTCACACCAGCAGGCGCAAGTTGATATTGTTTTATTTTTGTAATATTTTAAATTACAATGATTCACCTCTGTGTGGCAGCACATTGCAATGCATTGCCGCATATGGTAAAGTGCTGGTTTGCAATAAAACATACGTCTGCATCATTTTAGTGCACTGCACACCAACGCAGTGCACACAGGACACTGCCAACTGGGGGTTACCACAATACAAAGGTGTATATAAAAAGTCAACCTCCAGATTTTTAGCGTAAGTTGCTTACAGTTTTGCATACCTTCAATTTTCACCATTTCGCAAAAAAGTATGAATTTTGTAAGTTATGTTGTGTTTGTGTGCACTTATAGTAGTTTTATGTATTTAAAAAAATAAAAAAATTTATAAACATTTGTGCAACTTTCAAGGATGCAAAAAATTAGCAGCACCATCTTTTTATTCTACGTTTCCTGTGTATTTAGAAAATGTATTATTTGGGAGATATTTTACAATCGTTTAAAGCTGTGAGTAACAAAAAGTGAAACATGTAAAAAAAAAAAGTGAAAACAGTTAAAATGGTCTGGTCACCTGAGATTAAAACTGAACTCCAGGAAAACTAAAAATCCTTCCTTCCTTGCAATGGGGCTGCATCCACACTGCAAGGGTTAACTGTTCGCTTACGTCCAGGAAACCTGGGAAAGCACATTTGCTTACCCGATCCTCCATGACCACATGCTCCTTAGCACTGATAGACCAGTCCCAGAGGCATCTTCTCCCCTGCCCTCAGATCCTCTGATGTCATTAGAACCAATGCAAGGCCCATAGCCCTGAACTGGACATGAAGACACTGAGGAACAGTCCACTGCCAGAGCACGGGGGAGTGCTGCCTGCTGGGGGAATGGAGGATCAGGTAAGTAAAAGTAATACAGGAGCAGTCAACTCTCGCAGTTCAGGTGCAGCCCCACTAGAAAAAGGGATTTTTCGTTTTACATGAGTTACGCTTTAAATGTGGTGAGCAAAGCCAGACAGTGAAAGGTTTGAGGGAATGGTTATTCTTTTGCAGTCCTATCTTTGAGCAGCAGGATTTATGAATCTACCTATAGAAGACCATTCTTCAGTCAGCCAATTCATATATGAGACCTGTACTGAATACACTGTATACACATCTTTAAAGCTTTACACAGCTCTTTCAGTCACACAATATAACCTTGTCTGGCAGGGGAGGAGAACTAATTTTTCTCTGCTGTTGTCAAGTAACACTTACAGGTTCTGTCACTACTTCAGCCCGTAACAGGATAGGAGAAGCAGAAGACTGATGAGCTCATCTCTCTGCTCTCTCCTACCGTCAGCCAATGGCGTCCCTAGGGGGGGGGCAGAGGGGGCCCTGACCCCAACATTATGCTGTGCCCCACCATGTGCCCCCCCCCCCCCCATTAAATTTTTTTTTTTTTACAAAAAGGCAATGCCTTTTTGTTTGCATTCAAAGCGGATGCACCACATCTTACTCAGGCCGCCACTGGAGTAACACAGTCTCTATTGAGAGGGTGAGTGTCCTAAGTCAGCTCCTGTGGGTGATCCCCCCCCCTCTGCTCACTGACACTGCATAATGCGAGCACTCACACAACCACGGCTGCCCAATCTGCTCCTTCCCCTGTATCCTCATTGGCAGGGAGAAGAGCGAGTTGCAGGACGGACTCCCCCAGGACTCTCAGTTACTGAAAAAACAGACTGATTTCTCCCGTCATTAGGACAGGAGAACCAGCCTGTAAATTCCAAGGGATGCCAGACCAGAGCAGTCAATAGCAGGGGCAGGACAGCAAGAGGAGGCTGGGGAACTCCCTAGTGGCAGAACACCAAGGCCCGGTGGCAAGACAACCTTTGCAACCCTGATAGTTCTCCCACTGCTTTGGATCCTTATATTTTCTTGGTATGCTGGTGACATATATCTCTTGTTTTACGCCACCCTGGGGGGCCCCAATACAGTAGGAAGGGAGATCACTGCAGAACATGTGAAAGGGCCCATTGTGGGATCGTAGTAAAGGGCCCCAGGATGTATATATAGTTGCCCCCTACTTTTGTCCCTGTCCCCCCATGTGCCCCCCTAAATATGAAAGCTGGAGACGCCACTGCCGTCAGCATGTTCATTTGTTAGTACATAAGTACAATCGATTGGCTCCCTATGTTGCCCCAACCTCTCTTATTCTGTGCTATTCTGTACAAGGATTACAAGAAGCTAATACCAAGTTAAATTTAAGTTTCTAGACTGCATCAAAAATTGTAAATGATGGATTCACTTTTGTCTTTGTTATTTTTCTGGAGTTCCGCTTTAATATGGCAGGACCAGAGTCTAAAGTCTAGAGATATTGTGCAATTTTTTTCAGGATGCACAAAGTACACCTTTCCAGTCTGTAATTTCTTACCAGGTTCAGGAGCTCTTGTCCCTATTGGCTCTGCAAGATAAAGTGAAAACACAAGAATCCATTAGACTTCTATAGAATATTATGAAATCTGAGCTTACAATCTAGTTTTAGTTCACTTATTAGGAGAACTGTTCTATTAATTCAGCCTTTTCTTTGAAACTAATATTTGCCAAAATAAAGCTAGTCCCCAGATTTACTACATTGTTACACAATTTTAAATCACAAAATACATGTTTACACGCTTTTGTTAGATGCTTATAGTGGAAATAAATTGTATCTGAGCTCCACAAACTGAAAACACTATTTAATCAATTTTTAATATTCAAAGCAAACTCACCCATCCATGGGGTTGATTTACTAAAACCAGAGAGTGCAAAATCTGGTACAGCTCTGCATGGAAGCCAATCAGCTTCTAACATCAGATTGGTTTCTATGCAGAGCTCCACTAGATTTTGCAATCTTCAGTTTTAGTAAATTCCGCCCCCCCCCCCCCACCCCCCTGGTCTCCGTGCTTTATTTTGTTGAGAAATCACTTTGAAAAACACCCCTTAGCAATTCTAGCCACAGCAATCTTAAGTAAGGGCAGATGATTAATGTAGCATTTACTTGCTGGAATCCATCTACCCTTAGCTCAGGCATGCAGGCAGAAGGGTATGCTTAGCTAAGAACCGCCAACCCCCCCCCCCCAACCTCCTCTATTCCCCTCCTTCAGGTGAAAGAAAAAATGCCCATGAAAGTTTATAGGATGTATGACATCATTTTGGCCTAGGCCAGAAATCAGGAAGTAACTGAAGAAATGGTAAAAAGTTAAGGTTTAAAACAAGTGTAGCGCTGGTAGATTTTTAATCTACCGCTGATAGGTAAATCTTGTGGGTTACTTGTTAGAGGAAGTTAGATTTGCCTCTGTTCCAGCTTGGCTGAGTTGCGTGTAGTCTGTACAAGGACTACAAGAAGCTAATACCAAGTTAAATTTAAGTTTCTAGACTGCATCAAAAATTGTAAATGATGGATTCACTTTTGTCTTTGTTATTTTTCTGGAGTTCCGCTTTAATATGGTAGGACCAGAGTCTAAAGTCTAGAGATAGTGTGCAATTTTTTTCAGGATGCACAAAGTACACCTTTCAAGTCTGTAATTGCTTACCAGGTTCAGGAGCTCTTGTCTCTATTGGCTCTGCAAGATAAAGTGAAAACAATAGAATCCATTAGACTTCTATAGAATATTATGAAATCTGAGCTTACAATCTAGTTTTAGTTTACTTATTGGGAGAACTGTTCTATTAATTCAGCCTTTTCTTTGAAACTAATATTTGCCAGCTTGAACAGAAATATTTTTGAAAATGAACATATTCAGTTCTCAGACCTCATCTATTGACTGTCTTTAGTTTTATTGATAATAGTTTTATTGATAATAATGCCTAATCATGCATGCAGGCAAAGGGTGTGCTTAGCTAAGAACCCCCCCCCCCCCACCTCCTCTATTCCCCTCCTCCAGGTGAAAGAAAAAATGCCCATGAAAGTTTATAGGATGTATGACATCATTTTGGCCTAGGCCAGAAATCAGGAAGAAACTGAAGAAATAGTAAAAAGTTAAGGTTTAAAACAAGTGTAGCGCTGGTAGATTTTTAATCTACCGCTGATAGGTAAATCTTGTGGGTTACTTGTTAGAGGAAGTTAGATTTGCCTCTGTTCCAGCTTGGCTGAGTTGCATGTAGTTCCACACTGTGCCGGTGGGTGTCGTTGTCACCATGGGCTGATGTTGGAAAGGCAACGTGTTGAAGTGTATGAGTGCTCCTCTGTCCCGGAGACAACTCGGTGGAAGTGGTCCTCCGAGTTGCATTCTGGGAGAGGGTATTTATGGGGCAGACGCCATTTTTAGGGGTTCATTTTCAGCCACCTGCTGGCCCTCCTGTCCGACAGGTATGCGTTAAGAGTACCACCTCGTGGTCCTCCATTCTGGAGGCCCACGTCGCTGCAGCGTGTGGGTGGGCCCAGAAGCCTGTCTGAGGCCTACCACAGCAGCAGAGGAATGGTCCTGAGCTGTCTATCCTGAGTGAGGAAGCTGGACAACCGAGAAGATCCCAGGGGAGGATTCGTCATGGAAGGATCATGCAGAGTGCTGGTCTGGAGAGGGGCCTGGTGACTCGGTTGGAGGACGTATCCTGAAGTAATCTTACTGCATAGTACTGCTGGGTTGGCTTAAAGGTTCACGTACTGTGTCTGACATTCATCATAAACCAATACATCCTGTGGCAGAGGATGGGACGGGTTTTATTCCAAACAAGTCTGTGGCAGAGACTTTGTTCGTGCTGCGTACTGGCTGCTAGGCAAGTGAGAGAGGCCTATCCAGGCGGGCAAAGATTAAATCCCACAAGGGGAGCACATTCAACTACAAGTGTTCAATTCCAAAGAATGTTCTGAAGAATACTAAGAAAAGGTATTTGAGCTTCCCTGCAACTTTCCTTCTGCCTCTTTCCTGCTACTTCCTTTATTACTTGTTCATTAAAGCATTGGAATAAAGCATTGGATATACTCAAGTGTTCAGTGCATGCATCATCCAGAGGTAAACTCAACGAAACCCTAGACCCGGTGCCGGTGAAACAGAGGTATCAAGAGTGAAGGTAACAGCCCGCTTTAAACCAGCAGCTCCACCGAGAGTTATTGCTACACAAGTAAATATGATACACATTCCTATCTATTTACTAATGCTAGCAGCATAAGATTAATGTTGATTGAGAAAGTCTAGTTCTGCTTTAGGCTCAGTTCACACTGGTGCGATGCGAGAACCCTGCAAATCCAGTGTGGGCTCCGGCATCGCAACCTGAAACGCACAGTGGTTCTCACTGAGATCTGCGATCTGGGGGAGTCAATGTAAAGTTAACGACACCCCCAAATTGGTTCACAGATCGCAGTGCGAATTGTGAAATGGTGCAGGAATCGTTGTGAACACCCATGCAATCCGATTCTAGTGCGAAACAAAAAAAGGGTCCTGCATCATTTTGGTCAAATGCGATGCGATTTCAGCCATACAATTTGTATGGCTGAAATCGCATTGCACAGACATCGCATGTAATCTTCACAGCAATGCGGTGTGAATCACATGCAATGTCTGCCATCGCACTAGTGTGAACCCAGCCTTAAAGTGACTCTGTTGCTAGTTGAAAAGCACTTTTTGCAGAGTAATTGGATTACACTTGCCCCTTCCACCACCCACTCCACCAGTCTCTGCTGGCTAGTAAATCTTCTGCATCTCAAACACTTCTGGGTGTAAAATTCAAAGAATGAATGCATGACACTCAAGTTTCTGAGAGAGGTGGGCAGATGTCATCCTCTGCAATAAGGAGAGATTCCATAGGAGATCTGCAACTTAAAGCGGACCTTCAGTCATTTTTTCATCTTTACATCTATTAAATCTTCTGCCCTTGTTTGAAATTTGGATAGTAAAACATTTTTTTTCTGCCAGTAAATACCTTATACAGCCCACTTCCTGTTTCTTGTCTGGTCATTAGCCTAGGCTTATGACATCACTAACAGCTCTCTCTCTCTCACTCTTGTGAGAGTTTGCCAGGAAGGGAGGGGGGGTGAGTCATAAGAGGGCCAATGAGAGCTGCAGAGCTGGAGGTGTGCCTCTGTGTAAATCCAGGACGTGAACAGGCAGCAGCTTCAGCTGCCCACAGTTAAAATGGCTGCAGCCAGACTTTGTGGAGGACAATTTCTGCAGCATATTTGGCAAGTACAGAATCACAGTATATATAAAATAATATGCAAAGTGGTTGGAAGGAAGCTTCAGAATGGCAAAGATGTTTTATTACAAATTATGTGAGCAGACTGCAGTTCCTCTTTAATGCATGTAATTAGGGCCAGTGGCACCCAGCATAGCTATATTCCAGCTTGGAAAGAGAAATAGGATCTGTATTCATGGCTTTTCTTGTTTATTGCAACAATTTCCCCACCTAAAAACTCAAGTAGAAAGCATTTTGTGTTGTTATTTACACACTATCATGGAGCGTTCATCCAAACAATTCTGTGTGTGTCAGGTGCCTGGTCCCCTGCAATGTATAAGTTCCATCCACCGGCCCCTATATTGTTACTTCTGTGTTCTGTAGTTCAATCAGATGGAACCACGGTGCACAGAGGAGGACCGGGCATTTGACACTCTTGGAAGTGTCAGATGCTGAAGATTTTAAAGCCACGGTATCTTTTCAAGGCAGTTTAAATCAGGAGAGCCTGCAGTGGGAGGGGGTGCATTAACCCATTTTCTGCAGGGATTGTGTTTTTAAAACATTTTAAACAATCACAGCGTTAACTACAAGCTTTACAGAGCAGAAAAGCTCCCAATATAAAACATAAGTACCTGCATTTAGAAACCAGAAATGCATGCTGTACAGTTTAAAAGAGAAGTATGGGCTTTAAAAAAAAATAAAAAAAATTATACTCACCTAGATGGATGCAGAATCGATCCAATGCTGCTTCTGTCCCTTACCGGCTCTAAGACTGAGAACTGAGCGATCAAAGACCGCTGATCACTCGGTTCTCAGCCTTCACTGTCAGTCACCAGCTCTCTGCTCTGCCCCTCCAGCGCTCACTGGAGCACCAGGCTGTGGAAGGGGCAGGAGTGGCTGGCTCAGCTCTCAGCGTCTCACTGAGAGGCTGAGCCAGCTGCCAGTCCAGGCTTCTGGGCGAATCCCGACCATATATTTGGGATCTTTTTTAGAGCCTGGACAAGCTCTGTGATGTCAGTTATAAACGGGTCTGAGAAGTGCAGAACAAGCTGCGCTCCTGTGGTCCCCAGATGAAGTATAGCTAAAATAGCTTTGGCCATACTTCTTCTTTAAAAATAAAAAAAAATTTCTTTCGGACTACAGATAAGCATGTTGTCTAAGACCCCTTTCACACGGAGGCAGTTTTCAGGTGCTTTAGCACTAGAAATAGCGCCTGTAAAGCGCCTGAACACTGGCTTCCATTCATTGCAATAGGGGCTTTCACACTGGGGCGGTGCGCTTGGGGATGTTAGAAAAAGTCCTGCAAGCAGCATCTTTGGGGCAATTTTGAAGTGCTGTATACAGTGCTCCCAAATGCCCCTGTCCATTGCAATAAATGGGCAGCACTTCGGAAACGCCTGAAAAGCGCTTTGGAAGCACCGCAGCACTGGAGTTTTTAACCCTTTTTTGGGGGTTAAAAGTGCCCGCTAGCGACCGAAAAGCAGCGGTAAAACGCTGCTAAAACAAGCAACGCTTTAACGTGAACAGAAAGGCGGCCGCCGGGTTTAAAGGGGTGTTGGAGGTAGATAAGAAAATCAGGACAGCCGCACTCCAGGAAGATATAGTTCAAAAACGTTTATTGTAAACTCAGGAGCATATGGAATACAATCAGCTGATTGCCTGTACCTTTTTGCCACGGTGTCCTGTATTCCATATGCTCCTGAGTTTACAATAAACATTTTTGAACTATATCTTCCTGGAGTGCGGCTGTCCGGATTTTCTTATCTACCTCCAATATGACTCAGCATTAGCCAGCACCTGGGGCTCTTTATTCTCGGAGACAACTCTTCATTTTACACCTGGTGTGGATCTATAACGGTGCGGTGAGAACTCTCCTGCTACATTTGGGTTTAAAGGGGTCTAATATTTGAAAATTGTATCACTCAGGGATTAAGGACATATGGAGGAAGCCCACTTTATGTTCATCTGAGTACCAAGGGCATACATTGTACGTCCTCTGCTACATGTCAGGAGTAACTGCTGGACCTTCTGGTTAGTTTGAAGGTTCCAGTTTGCATGCCACAAATGCTGACCGGATGTCCTTTCTCACGGATCAGTGTACCAGCGTGTTGTATTAATAGATATAATGTACAATTAGTTATATGGTAACTAGCCAAATAGCTAGCTTAATACATTGTAGCTATTTCCTCACATTGTAATAAAAAATAACTTTTTTAATTATTTCCTGTTTAAACTTTAGTTAAATCCAAACAGCCCTGATGATTCCCTTCCTTAACCTCGTTCCTTGGAAATTTTCCAGTTGTTAACTGTTCACATATAAACATTTTATTTTACATTTTTGTTAGTTACCTTTATTTATTTTTTCTGGGGTGAGCGGTGCAAAAAATAAAACAAAACACATTGTGACTCTGCTTGCTACTCAGCATGACTCTCACTCGCCCCCTTTCTCAAGCTCCCTCCTCCTGTGGGAACATTGGAATCCCCTAAATATTGAATTCCTGTCTCTTCTCACCAGTCTATTGGTAACTTTTCTGTTTTTTTACTGCATTTTGCCAGTCATAAGTAAGGCTGGGGTACATTGTATAGTTTACTTACAGGTCATGCTGCACTTTCTGTAGGTCCTTGTCACCACTGTTAAACATTGTTGCTATATCCAGTGGTCTCCACACTGTGGTCCTTTGCTTGCCTTTATCTGGCCCTTGGGGCACTGCTTCTCCCACTGACACCAACAATGAGGCACTATTCCTCTCACTGACACCAATGAGGGACACTATTCCTCACACTGACACCAACAATGGGGCACTATTCCTCTCACTGACACCAATGAGGGACACTATTCCTCACATTGACACCAACAATGGGGCACAATTCCTCTCACTGACACCAATGAGGGACACTATTCCTCACATTGACACCAACAATGGGGCACAATTCCTCTCAATGACAATAACAACCAGACACTTACACCAATGAGGGGCACTATTCCTCACACTGACACCAATGAGGGACACTATTCCTTCCACTGACACCAACAATAAGGCAGCATTCTTTCCACTGACACCAATGATGGCGTTAATTACTCCCACTGACATCAAGACATTTTCTTCTCCCAAAGGCCACAGTCCGGCCCCCCTAAAGTCTGAAGGACAGTAAACTGGCCCTTTGTTTACAAAGTTTGGAGAGCCCTGCTATATGCTATACGGTAAGTGTTCACTGCCTCTATGTACAGTCAGAATAGTGCATTTTATGTATTATTGCATGCTTGATACTTTTACAAATACAGTAAGAGCTTGCATGAAAATATGTCTGTTAAAGTTGTTGTAAAGTCTTACATATATCCAGAGAAGTGACTGGCCTTGGGTGATACACAGAGATGAAACAAATCTCCCTACATAGGTTGTGCCTATCCCTCTACAATATCGCTTTTCTACATCTATTCTAAGTGTTACATTTTAAAGCTTTTCTGAGAATGCAGAAAAAAGAGGGCAGATAGCTGATGTTACACTCTGCAGAGCTCAGTGGGGAGAGGTCTGAGAGCTGATTGGAGGGAAGAGACACACCCCCTCCACACAGCACACAGTAACAGAGCTGAGACTGTCAATCAGCTGTGGATCCCTCCCCTGTCACCTTTTTTCTCTTGGTGCCAGGAAAACTTGTAGGAAGTGACTCATACAGATAGCAGAAGAATGAAGCAGCAGACATAAATGACACTTACTGCACTTAATTAAGACAAGTACACACTACAGAGAGATATGCTTTGTTCATGTTTCATGTCTGAGGTTTACAACCACTTTAAGTTTTCATTTTTGAACAATAAATTTAAGTTGCAATTTAGCTATTTGATTCTTCTTCAATAATTCACTATACAAAGTTTAATAGTTCTACAAAATTTTATGTCTTCAGCAAATATGTCAACGTTACTATTTATTTCCCCCCCCCCCCCCAGACCATTAACATATTGACCAAAAAAATTGGGCCTGTGGTATACCGCAGCTAACTGCTAGCCCATTTTGAATATATTCTGTTTGGGACTAACCTTTATCTTCAGTATTTAACCAATCTTCAAACCTTATATAGGGCTATTATGAGTTACAGTATCAAAGGGTTTAGCAAAATCCAAATCCAAATCTCAACTCAACATGCATCTCAACATGCATCTTAACATCTCAGCACTTCCAATGTACAGGGTTAACATTCATAAACACTAATTTAACTCATAAACACTGATCACAACAGTTAGACACAACCTGTCTTTAAAGTGGTTCTAAGCTCTAAAGACTTTTTACCTTAATGCTTTCCCTGCATTAAGAAAAAAATCCTTCCAATACTAGTCCCCCCCCCCCAAGCATTTACCTATCAATTCAGTGCTGTGCTTGGCTGCAGGTCTTCTCTCTCCTCTCACAGGTTTTGCTGATAGCAGTGGGAGCCATTGTCTCCTGCTGCTGTCACTCAAACCCTGCAAGGAGGAAGCGGGAGGAGAAGCTGAACTGCACTGTGCTTGTCTATGGACACACACACAGCCCAGATCGCAATTGAGCCCACATGTGTGCCTCCATAGCAAGCGGTTTGCCATGGGGGCACACAGAGAAGAGGAGGAGCCGAGCATGACAACGGGAGACTCCAGAAGAGGAGGTAGGCGGCCACCTACCACTGCAAGGAGCAAGAAAGTATAAACCTATTTGTTATTTTAATTTAAAAAATTGGTTTAAATGCACGTTAATGATCCCATGTTCATTTTCTCCTATATACGGTACAATACCTGCTGTACTCCAGTCTTCTTGCTCTGTCCAAGTTGAAACAAACTCTAAAAAAATTAGATATTCATTTTGTTTGTTAACCTTTTTTATTGTGACATTTTTAAAAATGCACAAAATTGAAAAAATAACTTAATTTAATTTATAAATAACTTTGCAATACTTTGTGCAAGAAATGTAATTTTAGTCTTAATATGAGTGAAATAAATTATGCAACATAATGTACACTTTTTATCTACGTTAACACTATTTGTTTTAGAACTAACACTGGCCAAACTAGAAAAAAAACTCCACTGTATTGTTTAGTTATGCCTTTTGACTTTAGATTGCAGAGAAATTAAAATAATTTTGCAAGAAAAAAGTATTGTTTGTCCCAAAAACAAAACATATACTGTATGTATTCATTATCTTTTGTACTGACAAAATATTGCCATATCAAAAGGGCCATAGTCTGTTTTTGACCAATTTTTCATCATACTAAGCCAATGTTTTGTTTTGTAAGACTATTTGAATAAAAAAGAACTAAAACTATATTGAAATGAATTGCAAAAATGTCTCTGGTCCATAAGCAGTATACAGTGTCTTGAAAAAGTATTTATACCCCTTGACATTTTCCACATGTAACAACCGAAAACTTAAATGTATTTTATTGGGATTATATGTGATAGACCAACACAAAGTGCCACATAATTGTGAAGTGGAAGGAAAATGATAAATGGTTTTCAATTTTTTTACAAATAAATATCTGAATAGTGTGGCGTGCATTTGTATTCAGCCCCCTTGGTCAATATTTTGTAGAACCACCCTTCGCTCAAACTACAGCTGCGAGTCTTTTTGGGGATGTCTCTACCAGCTTTGCACATCTAGTGAATTACATATTTGCGCATTCTTCTTTGCAAAATAGCTCAAGCTCTGTCAGATTGGATGGAGAGCGTCTGGGAACAGCAATTTTCAAGTCTTGCCGCAGATTCTCAATTGGATTTAGATCTGGATTTTGACTGGGCCATTCTAACACATGAATATGCTTTGATCCAAACCATTCCATTGTAGGTCTGGCTGTATGTTTAGGATCGTTGTCTTGCTGAAAGGTGAACCTCCGCCCCAGTCTCAAGTTTTTTGCAGACTCTAACAGGTTTTCTTCTAAGATTGCCCTCTATTTGGCTCCATCCATCTTCCGATCAACTCTGATCAGCTTCCCTGTCACCTTCTTCCAAATGTTTGCCGTAATATTCCCCACATGGCTTCTCGCAAACTGCAAATGGGACTTCTTATGGTTTTCTTTCAACAATGGCTTTCTTCTTGCCACTCTTCCATAAAGGCAAGATTTGTAGAGTGCACAACTAATAGTTGTCCTGTGGACAGATTCTCCCACCTCTGCAGCTCCTCCAGAGTTACCATGGGCCTCTTGACTGCTTCTCTGATTAATGCTCTCCTTGACTGGCCTGTAGGGATGAAACCACAGTTCAAGTCAAACGTACGTTCGACTCGAACATTGGGTGTTCGCTTGTTCTAAAACGAATTGAACATAAGGGGCGTTTGCAGGAAATTCGAATGCCGCGGAACACCCCATAATGCACTGCGAGATCGCAGTGCATTTCTGTATGATGATTGGACAAAGCATGCACCTGACCTGCATGCTTTGGCCAACCACAGCGTACTCACGCAGGGCTTGCAGGGTGCCTTTGACCAATCATGGCTCAGGGGGCTAAGTCCACGCCCCACACTATATAAGGCTGCTGCTTAAACGGCGACCGTATAGTGTAATAAATGAAGAGAGATTAGGCAGCTTAGCTAGTGGCGTGCAGGCAATGTATTTGATATTTACATACAGCCTAGTATATACTCTGCATTTAGTGTAGATTAGATATTCAGTGTAGAATCCATATTCAGGCAGTGTAGTATATATAATATAGTGTATTGAAGTGGTTAAGGGAAACCCTGCGCCAAAATGTAAAAAAAAATGGTGTGGGAGTCCCCCCAAAATTCATACCAGGCCCTTATCTGAGCACGCATTCTGGCAGGCAGCAGGAAAAGGGGGGGACGAGAGAGCGGGCCACATACCCTCAACATGCTATGTTGATGGGGACAAGGGCCTCTTCCCCACAACCCTTGCCCAGTGGTTGTGGGGGTCTGCGGGCGGGGGGCTTATCGGAATCTGGAAGCCCTCTTTAACAAGGGGGCTCCCAGATCCCGCCCCCCATGTGAATGAGTATTGGATTGTGAAAGGGAGCTTCCAGATTCCGATAAGCCCTCCGCCCGCAGACCCCCACAACCCCTGGGCAAGGGTTGTGGGGAAGAGGCCCCTGTCCCCATCAACATGGTGACAAGGTGTTTTGGGGGGGACCCCAAAGCACCCTCCCCCTGTTGAGGTCATTTGACCTGGTACAGTTCAGGAGGGGGGGCGCTCTCCCATCCCCCCCTTTTCCTGCGGCCTGCTAGGTTGCGTGCTTGCTTAAGGGTCTGGTATGGATTTTGCTGGGGAACCCCACACCATTTTTTATTTTGGTGCAAGGTTCCCCTTAAAATCTATGCCAAACCTGAATGGCCTGGTAGGGATTTTGGGGGGAGCCCCACGCCATTTTTATTTTAAATTTTGGCGCAGGTTCCCCTTTATATTCATACCAGACCTGAAGGGCCTGGTATGGATTTTAGGGGAGATCCCCACGCCTTTTTTTTTGGAGCGAGGTTCCCCTTTATATTCATAACAGACCCAAAGGGCTCGGTAATAGGCGGGAGTGGGGGGGGGGGCACGCCGTGTTTTTTATGTATATTGCCAGGAACTGGGGGGGTGTTTGGCTCAATCCTACTGGCCTGTCAGTTTGGGTGGATGGCCATGTCTTGGTAGATTTGCAGTTGTGCCATACTCTTTCCATTTTTGGATGATGGATTGAACAGTGCTCCCTGATATGTTCAAAGCTTGGGATATTTTTTATAACCTAACCCTGCGTTAAACTTCTCCACAACTTTATCCCTGACCTGTCTGGTGTGTTTCTTGGCCTTCATGATGCTGTTTGTTCCCTAAGGTTCTCTAACAAACCTCTGAGGGCTTCACAGAACAGCTGTTTATTTGTAAGAAATGTTGAAAACCATTTATCATTTTCCTTCCACTTCACAATTATGTGCCACTTTGTGTTGTGTTGTGTCTACCAAATAAAATCCCAATAAAATACATTTACATTTTTGGTTGTAACATGAAAAAATGTGGAGAATTTCAATGGGTATGAATACTTTTTCAAGGTACTGTACAGTTATGAGAGCTGAACTGTTTAAATAACAACCAAATTAGAGAATGAGAGGCAGGGAATGATTTAACCAGTCAGTCAGTACTATATAGAATAATAAAATTAAATAAAAGGGGGAGTTCAATTTTATATTCTTACATACTATACTTCACATGTAAAGAACACATCCACTGAAGGACTGGAAAAAAAAATATTCCTGAAGACTTTGTATATATTTTAAAATGTTTTTTTAATAATTAGTGGGATATGTGGACAGTATATTATATTTAGAATTTTTAAGGTATCAGGCAGCCCTATAGGCACCAGAGTAAGACCCTGTGCTTTCAGTAATTAGCAGTCAGTAACAAACCTGGTCTGACATGTCCCATCCCCTTCTCTGCAATGCAAGTCAGTGAGAGGAAGCTTGTGCTAAGGAGTGTAGCTGTTAAGCTTGCCATACATTGGATGGGGATGCAGGAATCCTCCCCACTGTGTCATTTTATTCTGACAGCAGGATTCCCTCGCCATGAGAATACACTGATCAGCACTGCAGACGATTGGCTGTAGCACTGATAGAGCAAAAATATACCCACAAGTCCATTCATGAAAAGTCAATCAAACATTGACTTCCCATGTCTGGGAATGGCCATACATGGATTTGTCCGGTCCCTGTTGAACTGGCCGAATTTCTGTCCATCCAGGTATGACCAGCCTGATTACTCAGCTATGCCAGCATAGAGCACAAAAGAGATGAACTAGAAGCAAGCAATGACAAGCAAAAATCAGTCACAAATCATAACATGCAAAAATCAGTCACAAATCAGAACATGCAAAAATCAATCACAAATCAGAACATGCAGGGATACAAGGCAACATGGAGATGAAAACACATTGCAGTGTATAACGTACATGTAAAGCACCTATCAAACCCTTTTCTCTATTTTACTAGGCGTAGTAACTTACCAGGCTCCATGGATAAAATGCACATTTTCCCACCCCAATTCCTGCATCTCCTGCTAGGTCCCAATGCTATATGGAATATACTGCTATCAGATGAAACCCAATTTGACATTCTTAGATTCAGATACCAATTATATGGAAATATTATGGTTCCAACGTATTAGCTACACTACAGTATAGCTATGTTGTAACATGTGCAGATCTTGTACAAGATATTGCTTTATATTTGTCAGAAAATATGACTCAGCTTTGTCTACTTTGCACTGTTTAGCATGTAATCTGTGGTCAGATCATTCTGAATATCATTCATCGCATTGCTCTATTTATATTTTACTTTGCACCATACATATTTCACTTGCTGCCCAATACATACCAGAGCCGGTGACTGAAAAAGGTGTAGTCATGGATTCTGTTCAAAGAATATAATTGAATTTAGTTGGATATGTATCTTTCACCTTCTATGTGCACAGCATATATAATATATTTTAAGTCTCCCAATTGGGACAAAGGCAGCAAAATAAAAATGTTTCTTCTAGTAGTGTGAGTTATGCCCTGTACACACGATCGGACTTTCTGACAACAAAACCGTGGATTTTTGTTCGAAGGATGTTGGCTCCAACTTGTCTTGCATACACACGGTCACACAAATGTTGGCCAACAATTTCGAATGTGGGAACGTGGTGACGTACGACACGTACGACGAGCCGAGAAAAAGGAAGTTCAATAGCCAGTGCGGCTCCTTCTGCTTGATTCCGAGCATGCGTGAACTTTTGTACGTTGGACTTGTGTACACACGATCAGAAATTCCGACAACAAAGTTTTGTTGGCGGAAAATTTTAGAACCTGCTAGCCAACATTCGTTGGTGGAAAGTCCGACAACAAATGTTCGATGGAGCATTCACATAGTCGGACTTTCAGCCAACAAGCTCACATCCAACATTTGTTGTCAGAAAATCCAATCGTGTGTACGGGGCATAAGGTTTAGGAGTGCTGTTTTAATTTAATTGCTGTCTGTATCCCCAGTAGGGAGATTTACCCTCACTTCCTGTCCACATAACTGACGGAACAGAAATAGAAGATAAATCTCTTCTATGGGGTTAAAAACAGCGTTTCAATTTTTTTGGAAAGAACTCCTCTGTGGGAAACAGACAACAATTCAAACCTAACTAAATTAAAACCCCAAATTTATAAAATATGGTCAGTAGTACTGGGACCCACCAGCTTGGAAAAGGACAGAAGCTCTGTCCAGCACCGGCTGCTGCACCATGTTGCATTCTGATATTTCCAGTATGTACATAAGAAGAATCCTTTTTCAGTTTTACATTTTTAGGGACCTCTAGTGGTACAGTTTATGCAGCTGCATCCTCTGATGCATACCATGGTTATCACAAAGGACAATGAAATTCAACCTGCTGATTTTTTTGTATTTGTTTTACATTACAGAAAATGAAGACATGTGAAAAGAATACATATTGGGGATAGCAGAACCTGGAGCTTGGCTATGGAGATCTCAACGCTGGTGTTTCTGAGATATTAAAATTTGCAATTAATTCCAACAACATCTTTCTATAACTGATGAGTTGAGGACAGTTAAGTCTAAAAAAAAAATTCTAAGCTAAAAAACAAGCCACAGAAATTGGACACTAACATTTCTTTTTCAGATGGCAAAAGTAATTTTACATGCAAACATACACATACATGCAAGCAAACATACAGTGACTCACTTTCCAATAGCTGGATATATGCAGTGCTGATGTTGAACCGATTGAGGGCCACGCATTTGAGACTTTGATTCAAGAAATCTTTTTTGACTGTTAAGGTGAGTTCGCTTTTAAATTCATTATCTTTGATGTAATAAATGACAGCTTCCGACGTTACCTGTCAAAACACTCAGCATGAAAATCCCTGAGATACACTAAAAGAGCATTATTAGAACCACTACCCACACAGACATTACAGCATACCAAATAATGTTATTAAAGTAAATGTCATAATGTGTATTAATGGAAAATTCTTAGACTAAAATAGAATTAGTCAATTATACCATTAGAGATTGTGTCTGCTTTATCCCATTCGTGACCAAAGGTCAATGAAGTCAGGATGCCCAGATTAAATTTAGTAGCATCCAGTATGAATTGGTGATCCTAGCTGAAAGACCAGGTCCACATCGGCGCAATGCGAATGTATCCTCGGTTTCGTGTATGTTACACGAAACAATTTCAGCCGTGGTCCTACAGACTTCTATGGAAATTGTTTTGGCTGCGTTTTCTAAAAGCAGAACAAAAGTTCTGCATACTGAATCTTTGGTGTATTTTCAGAAAATGTGGCGAAAACACACAACCTATCGCGGATGCACCTGTTCTGCAGCCAAACCACAGTGCACCAGTGTGAACCTGGCTTAACTCTATTGACCTGTACACACGGTCGGATTTTCCGACGGAAAATGTGTGATAGGACCTTGTTGTCGGAAATTCCGACCGTGTGTAGGCTCCATCACACATTTTCCATCGGATTTTCCGACACACAAAGTTTGAGAGCAGGATATAAAATTTTCCGACAACAAAATCCGTTGTCGGAAATTCCGATCGTGTGTACACAAATCCGAAGCACAAAGTGCCACGCATGCTCAGAATAAATAAAGAGATGAAAGCTATTGGCCACTGCCCCGTTTATAGTCCCGACGTACGTGTTTTACGTCACCGCGTTCAGAACGATCGGATTTTCCGACAACTTTGTGTGACCGTGTGTATGCAAGACAAGTTTGAGCCAACATCCGTCGGAAAAAATCTTAGGATTTTGTTGTCGGAATGTCCGAACAAAGTTCGACCGTGTGTACGGGGCATATGACTAATTTGTGACCCAAGAGACCTGTATCATGTGCCGCTCAGGCTCACTAAAGGGGGTTTCAATCCTATACATCCACCGCTGGGAGTGCTGGTCAGGAAGGAACCTGTCCTGGCTCATAAGATAGCTCAATATGAAGGAGGGTGTCCCTGTGACCGCACATCCATAGCATCCCAGGGTATTTTAGTAAGTAGCAACCTCAGCCTAGACTCCAGCCAGGCCACGCCCCCAGAAGTCCAGGCTGAGGTTGCCACTTACTACCATAACTTGGGATGCTATGGATGAGCGGTCACAGGCACATCCTTCTTCATACTGATCTACTGACTAATTTGCCTACCCAAACAATTTAAATGGAAAGATTTTTTTTTTCCAAATACTGATTTACCAATACCATGTTCATGTTATTTTATTATAAACTGACAAATGGACACAAATGTGAAAAATGTGCAATTTACATTAAACAACTTATATAGTTTTAGATTTTTTTTGTTACCAGTTGTATATTTCTTAATTAGCCTAATATGCCTCTTGAGCAGCCACAATGATCGCATGATCAAGATCTATGCTGAATCAGACGATACATTGTACTGAGAAACATTTATATACAGATAGCAGACAGGAAGCAGTTAAAGTGAACCTGACCTGCCCTTTAACATCATTCAGCTGTCAATTACTGGAACTTCCACTTGCTCACTGAATGTCTGGCTTTATCTTGACTTGGGAAGAGGTTGGTACCTTGGACATCCTGGACCTAGGAGCCACTTGGGGCAGAGAGATTTATTTGAAAATGTACACAGGTACTTGAAAGCACCACAAGGTCTGTGCACTTCAGTATTATTGTCACCTTGGAAAAAATTTAGGCCCTGTCCGATTCCTCTTTACTTTTATTTACAGTCCTCTCACTAACTGGCTTCTTTCTATCTGCGATTACCGAAGATCCTGTCTCAGGCTTCTGCCTGTGAATCATTATTATTTACTGGGGCAACAATATATAAATCAAATGTGAAGAAGTTGTCCATCTACGTTGTCCATTTGTTGTCTCTAAAGTGGCTAATACAGTCCTTGGTTATGAACATTTCTAGATTGTTGTGAAATTGTTTATTTTCTGATTATGTTTTACTAGACACAGCCACCATTTTATTCTTCTAATTCTTCCACACCTAGCCAAGTATCGCCATAAAGATCCAGTTGTAAGTAAATCATTTAGTAATATGTAGCTGCATTCCAAGACATACCAGTACGACAAACTCACATGGTTCATACTTCATTAAACACCATTAGAACGAGTAAAAGATGCAAAACTGTCACAGAAATGTTTTTTTTTTAGATTTTGAAAAAGCACAAGTCAGAATAAAATGGAACATAGGCAAACAGCCAAATACAATTGAAATCCTTATATTTGTAATTTTTTTACCAATCATTCTTGGGAGAGAAATAGCTCCCTGCCTATTGGAGAGAAATAATTATACTGACACACTGTTCATTGAGCAGGCTGGTAGTAAGCTCACTGCTTAATGTACAGAGTTGATGGCTGTGCATTGTGGCAGAGGTATTTAAATCACAAGATTGGCTAATCATAATCACAAATCATTTGGCAGGTGAATAACCATGGTGCATAGATAGGATTTAGACCATATATGTAGGAACATTGCTTTAAAATTAGGGGAAAGCTCAATTACCTCTGTGTCATTAATATACCAAGTGATCTGAGGTTGTGGATAACCAAATACTGTACAATTCGTAGTCACAGTGTCACCATCTTGCACCTCTATAACTTGTGAAGTCACAGATGCCTGAGGACTTCCTGTAATGAATATAAAAAACAGGATGCATGATCTAGGAATTCTAAAGTTCTCCTTATACCAGGCAGCCATTTTGAGTGTTAGGTCTAATTGTAAAGCCATGTGACTAAAGATGAAACATGAAGAAATTCATGAGAAAGTCCATACCATGCCCTCAGTAAAACAAGTGGGACTTTACAATAAACACATGCAGGGACTGTATCATCATATGACATGAGCATGACTAATACTTCATATCTGATATTGGCTTAATAAGATACTGATAGCAGACTGAAGCACAAGTTATGTATGCTATTTACAAGGAAAAATAGTTTGCATAGTTATGGGTTGTGAAAAGTACTTCATATTTGGATTAACTGATTCCTTCTGAGCTCTACAATAAAATACAAGCAAGGAACAAAACACCAAATGCAAAGTGTGTTGCCCATAGAAACTATTCAGATGGCATCTTGCACTGGTCTGACCTCAATAGTGAATTCTGGTAGTTGCTATGATTTATGGTGCTTTGGGTGCAGAGCTTTGCTTCTGAGTTTTTTTTTTATGAAAGGGACACTGTCACCTACCCATTCAGAGTGACGGTGTCTCCTGTCCAGACGCCCTCCAGCAAGGTACAGATCTTTGCTCCCTTGCCACCTCTCCAATCAACTTTAGTGTTAGGTGGAGTTAAAGCTTACCCAGGTGGATGATGTCACTGTCCCATTACAAGACATTTTAAGGGTCTTGCCATGGGCCACCTGGGTCACATACAGTATACAACAATCCCTTACTACCTACCTGGTGAGGCAGAGAGGCAGCGAGGGGGGAGCTAAGAAGGGTTACTATATTTTGCTTATGGAGTGGGCTATTAGGAGGCACTGTTACTTTGGCTCTTTAGGCCTGTATACTGTTAATTCATAAAAGCATAGTGCATACAGTATTTTCATTATTATTAGAGATGGGTCGAACACCCCCATGTTTGGTTCGCAGCAGAACTCCCGAAAGTGGTGCATCTGTAGTATGCATAGAACATGCTGTAGCAAAAATGACATTTCTAAAGAAAACAAAATCACATTTAAATTGACTCGCGGTTGCAATTGAAAAAAAATAAAAAATAAAAAGATTAAAACAGAGTGGGGTCCCCTCCAGGCCATACCAGGCCCTTCAGGTCTGGTATGGATTTAAAGTAAAACCCCACACCAAAAAAACAAAAAACAAACACAACAACGTTTGGTCCCCCCCAAAATCCATACCAGACCCTTATCCGAGAATGCAGCCTGGCAGGTCAGTAAAGGGGGGGGGCGAGCAAGCACCCCCACCTCCTGCACCATACCCGACCACATGCCCTCAACAATGGGGGGTGCTTTGGGCTTTTAACAAAGGAGGCCCCCAGATCCCACCCCCCTATGTGAATATGGGGTAAATAGTACTCCTACCCATTCACCAAAAAAGTGTCAAAAAGTAATAAAAACACAGGAACAGTTTTTGACAATTCCTTTATTAAAAAAAATAAAAATAGCGTCCCCTGATGTAAATCCATGGTCAATCATACCACCCGCTGCACCCGAAAAATAAAAAAACAAAAAACGCTCCCATCGTCTATGAAGGCTGGCCGCCTACTGCAGGCTCTGCTGTTTGACAGTTCTTATATACAGTAGGTAAGGGCGGGGTTACCTGGCGACCTCACCTGGTGGCACTGCCCCCCTTGCATCACTGACATATGTATGCTGGGTTGGCAACGTCAAAAGGGGGCGGTGCCACTATGTGACATCCCTAGGTGGCTCCGCTTTTTACCTATATATGAACTGTCAAACGGCAGAGCCAGCAGTAGGAGGCAAGCCTTAATAGACAGCGGGAATGTTTTTTTTTTCTTTTGGATGGGGCGTGCGGGGTGATTGATGATGGATTACATAGGTGGACACTATTTTTTTTATTTTTTAATAAAGGAAGTGTTAAAAATTGTCTGTGTTTTTATTACTTTTTGACACTTTTTTGGTGAATGGGTATCTGTACTATGTACCCCATACTCATTCACATGGGGGGAAGGGGGGCAAGATCTGGGGGCCCTCTTGTTAAAGGGGGCTTCCAGATTCCAATAAGTCCCCCTGCCCACAGACACCCATAACCACTGGCCACGGCTTTGGGGATGAGGCCCTTGTCCCTATCAACATGGGACAAGGTGCTTTGGGGGGGAGGATGCAGGGCCCCCCCACCCCAAAGCACCCCCCCGACCTGCCAGGCTACATGCCCGGATTAGGGTCTGGTATCGATTTTTGAGGGGACCCCATGCCGTTTTCCTTACGAGTCTGGTATAGACTGGGGGGGGCCCACGCCATTTTTTCCTTTTTTTTTAACTGGCAATTTTTTTTTTTTATTCAGCTGTCAGGAGCTGATGATTCCTCGGTTGTTAAGGGGACCGTGGTTGGCTTCCGGCCCGCTTCTTGACAACAATCAGAGCACAAAATGCACTGTGCAAATTTGGGTGTTGGACGAACGGGCCGATGAGCCAATGTTCAGCCCAAAGTCATGCTCCAGGCCGAACGATTCGCCCAACACTAACTATTATGTGTAATTTGCTCAGTTTATTTATTTATTTTTATTTACTACTGGGTTTAGTACATGGATCTGTATGTTATACTATTGATTTTGTGGAATTCTTTATGTAAAAGCCAATTCACACAGTTTTCACTCCTACAGCCATTGTTAGCATTAACAGTGTCTTTTTATGATGTGTAAAGGTTAGAAAAAGGAGACATTCCACATGTAAATAAAATAATGGCTTTCTAGGCTTTTTATATTTAAATTTCATATGAAAAAATAACAATTCTGCATTAATGAGATATTTATTTTTGTAAACTGAATGCTTTGATACAAAACATTATCAAGAGGTGAGGTGACTAATGCATGTAAAAAAACTGCAAATTAATCTATTTATCTATCACGAATAACGACTTCAGTTACCTTGCACATCGATACGTATGTCTTTGCTCGTAGTCATTCCTATAACATTAGGAAGGTCAACCACACAAGTGTAAAGTCCCGCAGTACTGTAGTCTACAAAATCCAGGTCTAACACAGGCCCATTTGCAATGATATTTCCGTCCTAGTAGACATAAAAAATACATTTTCAGTTCAAAGATTTGTTGCCTTGACATGTACATTAGCCTGGTCAATAGCAGTATAAGACTGGTAAATGGAAGCTAGAGAGTCACTAACTTGTTTCCAGTGGATTACAGTTTCATTTGATGCAGTCGCTTGACAGGAAACCGTCATTTTACTTTGAAGATCAACATCAACAGGAGACTCAGGGTACAGCACAGGAGGATCCAGGACTAGAAAAAAAAAAAAACAGAAATGTCATTATATCATAAATGTTTGAAGACCTGAAGATAATTGTACCGCTTACAGTAACAGTGAGAACATCGAACCAAATGATTATGCATGCTACTTTTAAAAACATTTTAGTTGTCAAATAGTATTTCAGTTTGTTTAAAAATAATACAATGTTTGCACTCACCATAAATCCTTCTCTTGGAGTCCATTGAGGGACACAGGAAGTCATTCACCCCATCTTCCTGTAGGTGGAAATAGAACCCGAAAGTGAACAACTTCCTGTGTCTCTGAATGAGCAAGAAAGAAATGCATTTTTCAAAAAAAAAAAAAAACTTTAAGCAGCATCCGGAATTATGTTCGTACAATATTTGGCATTCTACAGCTGAATTTCAGGAATTCAGCCACTTTCAAATAGTATGTGCTAGCTAACTATACCACTTTGTGGATCTCTTATCTACAACTGACAGTTTTATTGAGCACAGGGAGTACACCTATCAAACTCCTGGTACTCTGATAGATGAGACGCTGCCTTAAAGAAATAAGTCCACAAGGTGGCATGCACCTCTTTATACTTAACCTATGATAATCCAGTACATTTTAGAAAGTGGCTGAATTCTTGGACTTCAGCTTTAAAGTTTTTTTCAGCTCTGCCTCCTTCCAGCTCCCCAAATGTGTGACTTTATAGCTGTAAATATGGTTTTGTGTCAGTGTTTCCTCTTTTATTACCCAACATTTCAGCAGCCATCACATGCACCTACAGTCATGGCCAAAATATTGGCACCCCTTAATTTCTGTCAGATAATCCACCACTTCACCCAGAAAATTGTTGCAATTACAAATGTTTAGGCGTTCTCATGTTTATTTCTATTGGTTGTATTGTTATGACACAAAAATGTGCAGAAACAAAAAGCCAAATCTGACACATTCCACACAAAACTCCAAAAATGGACTGGACAAAATTACTGGCAGCCTCAATTTAATATTTGGTAGCACACCCCTTGGGAAAAATAACTGAAATCAATGGGTTCCCGTAACCATCAATGATTTTCTTACACCTCTCTACTGGAATTTTGGACCAATCTTTTTTCACCAACAGTTCCAGGTTTCTTAGATTGGAAAGGTTCCTTTTCCCAACTGCTCTTTTGAGATCTCTCCACAGGTGATCTATGGATCTTTGTCATAAACTATTTCTGGGTGCTTTTTGACGTGTGCTTTGGGTCATTGTCCTGCTATAAGACCCATGACCTCTGAGGGAGACCCAATTTTCTGATACTGGGCCCTACATTGCACCACAGAATCCTTTGGTGGTCTTCAGATTTCATAATGCTATGCACATGGTCAAGACATCCAGTGCCTGAAGCAGCAAAGCAACCCCAAAACATTAGTGAACCTCCACCATGTTTGACTGTAGGGACTGTATTCTTTTCTTTAAAGGCCTCATTTCCTTTTTCTGAAAACAGTGGAATGATGGGCATTACCAAAAGCTGTAATTTTGTTACGTCTGTCCACAGCACATTCTCCCAAAAGGATTTGGCTTCCTTGGGTAAGTTTTGGCAAACTCCAATCTGGCTTTTTTATGTTTCTGTGTTAGCAGTGGGGTCCTCCTGGGTCTCCTAACATAACATCCCATTTTATTCAGGTTGCGAGCTGACACAGTTGTACCCTGTGCCTGAAGGTCAGCTTGAATTTGTCTGAAAGTTAATTGAGGTTCTTTATCCACCATTCAAACAATCTTTTGTTGCAATCTATGCTCAATTTTTCTTTTTTATCCACATCCAGGGAGATTAGCTAAAATGCCACGGGCAGTAAACTACTTGACAATGTTGCGCACAGTGGACAAAGGAACATTAAGATCTCTGGAGATGGACTTGTAACCTTGAGATTGTATATGCTTTTTCACAATTTTTGTTCTTAAATCCTTAAACAATTCATTGCTGCTCTTTATCTTCTCCATGCTCCATTTGGCACACAGAGACACATAACAGAAAGGTTGAGTACTTTTTCATTTTACCTGGTGGCCGGTGTGATTCCTATATTGTCAGAACCCGTTAATTGTTACAGACGAGTTTAATTACAAATTACAGGAGCATCACAAACTTGGAATGCAATTACTGTATTTCTTACAATTTTAAGAAGGTGCCAATAATTTTGTCCAGCACATTTTTGGACTTTTGTGTGGAAAGTGTCAGATTTGGCCTTTTGTTTCTCTAATTTTTTGTGTCATACCAGTACAAACAAAAGAAATAAACATGAGAATGCCTAAACATTTTTCTAGGCGAAGTGGTGCATTAATTGACAGAAATGCAGGGGTGCCAGTATTTTTGGCCATGACTGTATCTCCATTTCTTTTTTTCTATATTTGAGTAGTCTGTATAGTCACTTTCAGGCTAAGTCTGATCTGCAATTCAAGCAAATAATGAATGCAATATTATATGAAGTAGGATTGCAGGTAACTGCAATTTTTTTTTTAAGTACCTTAAAGAATATATATTTGACTCCTTGAATTTAGTTCTTAAACGAAAAAAATAAATAAATCAAAACTGTTTTTTGTTGATACTAGGCAATCTGCATCACCAGTTGGTGCTGTAAATGTGGGTTATAAAAGATTTATTTGCCTTTTTTTTACATTCAAGTTTGTGCATTTTTCTTAAGGAAAATAATACATGGGCATCTTTAGAGGCTGTTTTTCCACCGGTATTTTATGTGCACGGGATAGAGTTCAAGTAATTCATGTACTTTTTGGATTACGATAACAGGAGCAGAAATTTAAAAAAAATAAATAAATAAATATATATATATATATATATATATATATATATATATATATATATATATATATTGAATATTTGTTTTTTGAGACTCTATACATATACAAGTATTAAAATAGGATACCCAGTGCATGTTCCTTTCAATTTTTCCCAGATCATAGTAGGTTAAAGGAAAGAATGCATTTATCCAAGTAGCTCCATATGCTAATAATGGAACTGCTGTGGGAAATGTAACTAAGTATCGAATACACAGTGCACCTGGCAATACTTTGTACATGTCCTTAAACAGCTGTTCACGGTTATCTTTTTAATATTTAATACTACCCATCTGACATAATTGATTACCATGTTCTTCAACTGTAATCTATAAAACAAAGGATAATTAGTGCTCCTTCATCCATTGTTCATTCTTTCACAAGATACTTTGTACCAAACAAGTGGCAATCTAAGTGATTTAGTATAGATTGAAAACAAATCTGTATCCAGCGTATTAAAAGGACTTTATACATTGTTAGCATGCACCTTTTTTTACCACCAATGTTATGAAGGTCCAAATGCTTTCACAACACCCAGGAGCCCACAATTTCTTATAAAACCTTTTTATATTGGCAGGAGACACAAGACCAGGATAGACATTGAGACATTTCCCTGTCTTCCAATGACTCGCATGCCACTAAGACCAAGCATTATATTAATTTCAAGTCAACCAAGTTGTAGGTGGTCAAATAATGTAGGCTTTGGTATATTTTACTATTGAAAAGTGAACAACTGAAAAAATATTGCTGTTGTTTCAAATACAGTTTGGGGCCCTATTCACACATGTGCATTGTGGCAACATGAAAAGCACCTGTTCTAATGTCAATGGCAATCAATACACTTTACACTGTATGGCAGAGATCAATGCACAGCTGCACCATAGAATATGTGCCATGTGTTGTAGTCCACTGCTTTGCAAAGAAAGGGTCATGTGGGATTTTCTTTTTTTTTTTTGCCTGTGCCCATGTGTTGGTAGCCCATTCATAATGACTATGCTGGCCCAACACACAGTAACACACATTATAGTGTGTGTTAAATTACCACAACTGCTCACTAAACTGTAAATCAGCTCTTTCACAATGCTTGTTTTTAATATGTTATACACACAGCTAAAGCTAACTGTGGTCTCCGCTGTAATTCTTTTTTCGATAAAAAACATTATGGTCTTTCTCCCATTTGCAAACAGAAATTGCATTGTGCTGGAAAATGCCTGTATGCTTTACCAAGAGCTTCCATCATTCAGACATCCTCATTATTTATACAGTATTTTTCAGGACCATAATAAAGTATTCACGAAAAAACAATGCATTTCCTTTGTGCTTGTTTTAGGGATTATGTTAGAGCAGTGGTTCTCAACCACTGGAACTTGGCCTCCTTTTTCCTGGACCATGTACAGATCCCCAAATATCCCAGAGTGCTTCTGAGCTCCCAAAGGGGCCACTAACATCCCATAGTTGCCTGCAGTGCTCCCTAGCTTAATGCAAAGCCTCCTGCCCACCAAGGTGCCCCCAACAATGTCCAACAGTGCCCCCCAGCTCCTAAACTGCCCCTGCAAAACCCCAACTATCCGAAGAGATTCCCTGCCCACTCCAGAGACCCTATCCCTCACAACTGCCCTCTGCTCCCTCCAGAAACCCCATCCCCTACAAGGCCACGAGTCTGCTGCAGAGTCCCCCAACCCCCTCCAGAACATTCGTCCCCCCAAAGTGGCACTTAGCCCCACCCAAAATCTTTTAGAATTTCAATACATAGTCTGTATTCACACACTTTTCTTTTTACTAATGGGGAGCATGGAATGTTTTGGAAGAATTTACCAGGCCATGGTCTTAAAAAGGTTCAAAACCACTGACATGGAGAATACTTGATCTAGATTAACTATTGGGGAGCTGTGGCATTTTATCTTTTTTCAGTGCTGGGGGCATTATACATATCAATAAGGATGTCTATATATTAAAAATATATTAAAACCATTTTTAAAGGCCACATGTTTATAAGGGCTTGCTTACAGAATGAATCACTTTCCCATTTTTCTGTATAACAAGATTAGATTAATGATGTAAACCAGCCCATGATGGGCTCGATTTGCAGATGCTTACCAGTCTGCAAGGTGTAACTTGCAGGCTGGTAAAAATAAAGCTGCAGGCTCCATTTTCAGTTTTCAGGGAGGTAATGACCTGCTTTGTGTACAGTTTTTAAATGTACAAACCAGGACAGCCCAAGCCCCAGTCAGAGGCCTGGGCCTCGAAACTGTGGCATATCATGTCTCTCCCTCTTGTCAGGCCTGCTGGCAACAGACGGTTCATGTTCTCACTAATTTCACAGACAGCTATATGCCATTTGAAAGTAGATAAGGATTTATAACTTTTGGCAAATAAGTGGGCCTAAGATGCACTAAATGTGCTCAGGTGCCTACCCTCCAGCGTCCTTCTGAGAGAACATTTAGCACCACTGTAGGTTACATTGCCATCAAACGTATGCTAGACTATTGGCCATTATCTTCAGAAGGGAAATTTAGTCACAAGAACTACATGAAACCCCAGGTCCTCAAGGACCACATGCAACCCCTTGGCACATCTTGTGCAGTCCTCAGACCCCAGCAATTTGTAGTGGGAGTGGGACCGTTGATTTGTAATAAATGTAGCATCAGTGATCTCTGCTAGTCTCATTTGACACCAGTTTTTCACTGCATTCTGTAGCACATTTCCAGTCTCCAGCCAAACCTCCACCATATCCACAGTCTCTGAACATCATCTCCTCTAGCATGTACGTAACTTCTCACAATACTTTCCATCATTACATCTATTGAACATAAGGCCCCTTTCACACAACCTTTCCGATCAGGTCTGCCTGTCAGTTTTTCAGACGGACCTGATCAGAGGGTCCATTTACCCCTATGGACCAGGGGATGTGAATGGACTTGCCTGTTTACATCTGACCGCCCATAGAGCAGAGCGGGCTATGTCCATGTTTTCTCTGCATAAACTGAGCAGACACAGACCTGTCATCCACCCGCTCTGCTCAGATCAGCAGGGGATCAGTGGACAGATCCCCTGGTGATCTAATCGCAGTCCGCTCCATGTGAAAGGGGGCTTATGTGCAGCCCTTTGGTTATGTCACGAGCTGCAGTAGTTGCAGTTGAGGCCCCCTATACCCCATAAGTTGGCAACCACCAAAAAAACTGTGAATATTTCATGTGCTCATTCTTCTGTTTTTCTTGTGCACCCACCCAGTACAGAAAAGAAAGCTCCACCAACTGACAGTGGGAACAACTCACCAGAGTTGATTGATATTTTAATTAAAGTATGTCACAAAAGCACATAATCTTTGTATTTGAGAACTAGATGCAATCTGACAATTTTTCTTTCTTCAAACTTCATCTCCAGACTCACATAATATAGTATACAGGAAACAAAACCATACCATAATTCTATTTATTGAAATGAATAAAAAAACAAATATATCAACTCACTTATGGCAAGTGTACCAAGCGCTATGTGTATTGAATAGAGGTCGACCGATATATCGGCCGATATTTGGCGTTTTTTACTTAATCGGCATCGGCTGATTGTGCTGATAAAAAAGGCCAATTGTAACTTCAGATGTGACTTGCAAATGACTTCTGTAATAGAAGTTAATGCAAGTTTCCTGAGGTTATCTGTGGAGATTATTCTCTCCTCCTCTGGGCAGCCTGCCAAGTCTGATAAGAAGATACATTTGTATCTTTCAGGTTCTTTTTATCAATAGACTGAACTCCGTGGAGAAGTTTTCAGTTTAACCATTTAAAGACTAAATCTTTTCTGACACTTGTTGCTTACAAGTAAAAATCCTGTATTTTCTGCTAGAAAATCACTTAGAACCCCCAAACATTATATATATTTTTTTAGCAGAGACCCTAGGGAAAAAAATGGTGGTTGTTGTAATATTTTATGTCACACAGTATTTGCGCAGCGGTCTTTCAAACGCAATTTAAAAAAAAAATACAGTAATGAATTAAAAAAAAACCTAAGCAGTAAAGTTAGCCCATTTTTTTTCATCCAAAAGCTTTGATTACCTGTTTTTGTGTATTTAATATTTAAGATAGTTTTTTTTTTTTTTTTTTCTAAATTATACATACAAGTGAACTGATTGGAGGTTTGTTTTGTTTAATGTTTAAATGAAAAAAAATTCTGTATTACTTAAGGCTGCTTTCACACTGGAGCGGGCATGCGTTGATGGTAAAACGCTGCTAGTTTTAGCGGCGCTTTACCGTCATTTTAGAGGCGTTATTCGGCTGCTAGCGGGGCGCTTATAACCCAGCTAGCGGCCGAGGAAGGGGTTAAATGCGCCCCTGAAGCGCCGCTGCCAAAACGCTTTGCAGGCGCTTTGGCAGCGGTGCGCATTCATTTCAATGGGCAGGAGTGGTGGAGAAGCGGTATACACCGCTCCAAAGATGCCGTTTGCAGGACTTTTTTTTACATCCTGCCAGCGCATCGCCTCAGTGTGAAAGCACTCGGGATATCACACTGAGACTGCAGGGGAGCCGTTTTACAGGCACTTTACAGGCGCTATTTTTAGCCCAAAAGCGCCTGAAAAACGCCCCAGTGTGAAAGGGGTCTAACTGTTAGATTTTATGAGATGAAGGGAAAAAAGAAAAAAAAAAATAAATCGGCCAAATATATCGGCCCAAAAAAATCGGCATCACATATCGGCCATCGGCCACCGCGATTTCTAAATATCGGCATCGGCCAGAGAAAAACCCATATCGGTCGACCTCTAGTATTGAATATGCTGCTATATTCTCTGCAACATCCCCAAAAACCAGCTCTCAAAATGGCTGTTAGAGGTGCACATACTTCCAGCCTCCTTCCTAGCTGACCCGATCTTTTCACCAAGTGTAGGGAGGGCTCTCCTGGTTTTGTTACATAACTTTAGCAAGGGTTTGCTAAGAAAATAAGAATCCAGTACCCATATCTACCAGCACCACCAGCAGTATCTGCTCTATTTACAACCTAAGCTCTCATTTACATTTGCAGTTAGTGGGGGGGAATACATTTTTACTGCATTTTTACCAGCCTTAAAGCAGCAGGTGGGGCTGTACACAAATATTAAACCTCGTGCCATAACTGTCAGGCAATACTCCTAAACACGATTCATTCAAGTGAATGGGGCCCTGCCACAACCATGTGCAATGCACATGGTTGCAATGTGGTGGTGAATGCTTTTAGGCGTTAGGGGTGTCTCCTCACCACCTGTCAAATGACCTCTAAAAAGTGATCCAGAGGGCCAACACTAGTGGATACTAGCCATAAGGTAGCTGAAATTTCACAGAACTAAATAAGTAGTTAGGACTGGAGAGGAATGTTGTCATTACAGCCAGGGCCGTTTTTAAGGCAGGGCAAAAGGGGAAGCTGCCCAGGGCCCTGTCATTGTTGTGGGGCCCATAGCAGCTGCCTCATACTTGCCAACTATCCTGGTTTAAATTCCCTCATCCTTTGAGGTTTTAGTCCCGTGCTGTGTCCCAATATCTCTGTGTGAAGTGCTGCTACTACTGCTGCCCAGCTCTACCCTTCTGTTGTGTAGAGAAGACTCACCTGCAGACCTTGTGTTTACATGTAAATTACCAGCATTCATATGTAAATAGCGGCAGCCGGTGGCATTGATATGTATATCATGCCCCCCTGAGGTCACATCCACAGTGATCTCTAGCAGACAATCAACAAACAGAAATCGTGCTGTAACCACTAGCAACCAATCAGTGAGCCGTAATGTGTACTGTAACCTCTAGCAACCAGTCAGTGAGCGGTAATGATACACTGTAACCTCTGGCAACAATAGCTATCGCAATAGCTGCCTGATCTGATTCAGTAAACTTATTTTGAGTCCAGATGCTATTTATTGTATGTCTCAGAGCAGGTGGAAAGCGAAACTGCATGGGGGGGGGCCCAAGAAAAGTTTTGCCCAGGGTCCAATCAATATTAAAGACAGCCCTGATTACAGCACACGGAACAGAAATGGGAATGCTTCAAATCAACTGTATGCAAACACACTGCAAAGCATATTCCCATGGGCAATACGTTTAACCACTTCAGCCCCGGAAGGATTTACCCCCTTCCTGACCAGAGCGTTTTTTGCGATTCGGCACTGCATCGCTTTAATTGACAATTGCGCGGTCATGCGACGTGGCTCCGAAACAAAATTGATGTCCTTTTTTTCCCACAAATAGAGCTTTCTTTTGGTGGTATTTGATCATCTCTGTAAATTTTTATTTTTTGCGCCATAAACAATTTTAAAAAAAACGCATTATTTTTTACATTTTGCTATAATAATTATCCCCAAAAAATATATAAAAAAACTTTTTTTCTCCTCAGTTTAGGCCGATACATATTCTTCTACATATTTTTGGTAAAAAAAAATCGCAATAAGCGTTTATTGATTTGTTTGCGCAAAAGTTATAGCGTTTACAAAATAGGGGATAGTTTTATGGCATTTTTATTATTTTTTTTTTTTTTTACTAGTAATGGCGGCGATCAGCGATTTTTATTGCGACTGCGACGGTATGGCGGACATGTCGGACATTTTTTACACATTTTTGGGACCATTGTCATTTATACAGCAATCAGTGCTATAAAAATGCTATAAAAATGCATTGATTCCTGTATAAATGACACTGGCAGTGAAGGGGTTAACCACTAGGGGGAGGGGAGGGGTTAAGTGTGTCCTAGGGGAGTGATTACTAACTGTCAGGGGGATGGGCTGGTGTGTGACGTCACTGATCTCTGCTCCGATGACAGGGAGCAGAGATCGAGTGACACTTGTCACTAGGCATTTACAACGGCATCTCCCCGTTCGCCCTCTCCGTGAGGCGATCGCGGGTATGCCCGCGGCGATCGAGTCCGCGGGACCCGCGACCCGACTCACGGAGATCGTGGCAGGCGCGCGCACACGGCGGCAAATTCAAAGTAACGTACGGGTACGTTACTTTGCGCAGCCGTGCCATTCTGCCGACGTAAAAGTACAGGAGCCGGTCGGGAACCGGTTAAAAGGCTAAAAAAAAACTCATGTTGCTCATAAGTTAAAATAACTATAGATAATGAGAAAAGAGCATTTAAAAAATATAAAAATGAAGGAACACTGTAATAGAATACGTAAAAAGGAAATTAAGGCCACACAAATTTAAACCAAACGACAGGTTGCAAATAATAGTAGGACAAACCCCCAAAAATTATTCAAATACATTAATAGTAAAAAAAGGTCAGGTCTGAGCATGTAGGCCTTTTACAAAATAATTCTGAGTTGTTGAGTGGGAACAATGAGAAGGAACATCTATTAATACCCTCTTCAGCTCTGTGTACTGTTTACAAAGGAAAATGGGGAAGCTCACGTCCTTAATGGGGATGATATTGACACAGCCCTAAATTAACTACTATGGCTCAAAATTTACATGGTCCAGAAACACTTTGACAAAAAAAAAAGAAGGTAAATAAAGCACCTGGATGAGGTGGCTTACACCCATGGGTCCTCAAAGAGTTGAGCTTTGTTATTTCTAAGCCATTGTTTTAAAATTTTAGGGACTCTTTAATGACTAGCAAAGTACCACCAGATTGGCATAAGGCCAATGTGGTGCCTATATTTAACATGGGATCAAAGTCTTTACCAAGTAACTACGGACCAGTTTGTTTTACTTCTATAGTCAGAAAGATACTTGAGAGTTTCATAATAGAATACTTAGAATAGTTTTTGCTAAAAAATAATCTTTTAAGCAATAGTGGGCACGGATTCACAAAAGACCAACATTGTCAAACAAATCATAGTTCTTTTTATGAGGGGGGAAGCAAAAATTTAGAAGGAGTAGCTGTGGACGTAGTATACTTGGATTTTGCAAATGCATTTAATACAGTTCCCCACACACGGCTAATATGTAAGGTAAAGTATACAGGCTTAAAAAATTCAGTTTATAAATGAATAAAAAACTAGCTAGAAGACTGTATTTAGTGTGTAGTGATTAATGATTTATGCTCTGAATGGTCTAAGGTTATCAGTGGTGTACCTCAAGGTTCAGTGCTGGGACCCTTACTTTTTAACATATTTATGATATAGGGTCTGGGATTAAAAGTATCATTTCTGTGTTTTCAGATGACACCAGACTATACAGTGGAATAATGTCCTTACAGGTCGTCTTCAATTTACAAGCCAACTTCAATGCACTATTTAATTGAGTAACTATGTGGCAAATAAGGTTTAATGTTGATAAATGTACTTGGGGCTAAAAACATGCATGCATCAAACATTCTAGGAGGAAAACAACTGGGGAAGTCAATGTTTGAGAAGGAATTGTGTGTTCTGGTAGATCATATACTTAATAATCGCATGCAATGCCAAGCTGCAGTTTCCAAAGCTAGCAAAATATTTTCTTTGATTATAAGAGGTATAGACTCCAGAGAGAGAGAGAGACATAATTTTGCCTCCATACTAATCATTAGGGATAGGCTGCTTAGGCATGTTCGGACCCTAGTCCCAACCCACCTGAGCAATCCCGCCAGGAAGCCGTCACTGCACACTGCCAATTATGAGCAGCATAGTCAGGGAGTGTGTATGTGAGGCTGCGGGCCAGGAAATGCCTCCATGTCTATGATTGGAAGTGTGCAGTGACTGCTTCCTGTCGGGATTGCTTAGGTGGGTTGGGATTATGATCTGAACACGCCTGAGCCCATCCCTACTAATCATTAATAAGACCTCATGTGTAATATGCAGTTCAGGTTTGGGCATCAATTCACAAAAGGATATCAGAGAACTAGAGAAAGTGCAGAGAGGGGCAACCAAACTGATAAGAGGCATGGGGGAGCTCAGCTGTGAGGAATGATTAGCTGAACTGGACTTCTCTTAAGAAGAGGCAATTAAGGGGAGATACAGTGGGGACAGAAAGTATTCAGACCCCCTTAAATTTTTCACTCTTTGTTATATTGCAGTCATTTGCTAAAATCATTTAAGTTCATTTTTTTCCTCATTAATGTACACACAGCACCCTAAATTGACAGAAAAACACAGAATTGTTGACATTTTTGCAGATTTGTTAAAAAAAAAAAAAGAAACTGAAATATCACATGGTCCTGGGTATTCAGACCCTTTGCTCAGTATTTAGTAGAAGCACCCTTTTGATGTAATACAGCCATGAGTCTATTTGGGAAAGATGCAACAAGTTTTTCACACCTGGATTTGGGGATCCTCTGCCATTCCTCCTCGCAGATCCTCTCCAGTTCTGTCAGGTTGGATGGTAAACGTTGGTGGACAGTCATTTTTTAGGTCTCTCCAGAGATGCTCAATTGGGTTTAAGTCAGGGCTCTGGCTGGGCCATTCAAGAACAGTCACGGAGTTCTTGTGAAGCCACTCCATTATTTTAGCTGTGTGCTTAGGGTCATTGTCTTGTTAGAAGGTAAACCTTCGGCCCAGTCTGAGGTCCTGAGCACTCTGGAGAAGGTTTTCGTTCAGGATATCCCTGTACTTGGCCGCATTCAGCTTTCCCTCAATTGCAACCAACCGTCCTGTCCCTGCAGCTGAAAAACATCCCCACAGCATGATGCTGCCACCACCATGCTTCACTGTTGCGACTGTATTGGACAGGTGATGAGCAGTGCCTGGTTTTCTCCACACATACCGCTTAGAATTAAGGCCAAAAAGTTCTATCTTGGTCTCATCAGACCAGAGAATCCTATTTCTCACCATCTTGGAGTCCTTCAGGTGTTTTTTAGCAAATTCCATGCGGACTTTCATGTGTCTTGCACTGAGGAGAGGCTTCCGTCGGGCCACTCTGCCATAAAGCCCCAACTGGTGGAGGGCTGCAGTGATGGTTGACTTTCTACAACTTTCTCCCATCTCCCGACTGCATCTCTGGAGCTCAGCCACAGTGATCTTTGGGTTCTTCTTTACCTCTCTCACCAAGGCTCTTCTCCCCCAATAGCTCAGTTTGGCCGGACGGTCAGCTCTACGAAGGGTTCTGGTTGTCCCAAACGTCTTCCATTTAGGGATTATGGAGGCCACTGTGCTCTTAGGAACCTTAAGTGCAGCAGACATTTTTCTGTAACCTTGGCCAGATCTGTGCCTTGCCACAATTCTGTCTCTGAGTTCTTCAGGCAGTTCCTTTGACCTCATGATTCTCATTTGCTCTGACATGCACTGTGAATGAATGAATGAATGATTTGTAAAGCGCTGCAAATGTGAACTAAATCGCCTCAAGGCGCTAAAAGCAGCTATAAGGAGATATAAGGTCTTACATAGACAGGTGTGTGGCTTTCCTAATCAAGTCCAATCAGTATAATCAAACACAACTGGACTCAAATGAAGGTGTAGAACTATCTAAAGGATGATCAGAAGACATGGACAGCACCTGAGTTAAATATATGAGTGTCACAGCAAAGGGTCTGAATACTTAGGACCATGTGATATTTCAGTTTTTCTTTTTTAATAAATCTGCAAAAACGTCAACAATTCTGTGTTTTTCTGTCAATATGGTGTGCTGTGTGTACATTAATGAGGGAAAAAAAATGAACTTAAATGATTTTAGCAAATGACTGCAATATAGAGTGAAAAATTTAAGGGGGTCTGAATACTTTCCGTCCCCACTGTATGATCAATGTGTATACAAACATAAGTGGTCCATATAGTGAACTTGGTGAGAGAAAGAGAGATTTACCATTCACATACAGAAAGGCTTCTTCACGGTAAGAGCTGTGAAAAGGTGGAATAGACTCCCTCAAGAACTAGTTCTCGCCAGCTCAGTAGATTGTTTTAAAAGAGCTCGATGTATTCCTAAATGCACAAAATACAATTGGATACTAACATTTATTGGTAATAACACCAGGGGTAGTTGACCCAGGGAATATCCGATTGCCTCCTGGGGGATCAGGAAGAATTTTCTTCCTCTACTGCAGCAAACTGGATTATGCTTTATTTACTCAGTCTTTCCTTTTGTCAGGGCCTGAACACAGGGCCTCGGCTGTGTCAGGCAATGTCTCTTCTTGCTGAGCTACCTAGAATCCCAGACAGTTCCTGGAACAATTTCTATGAATGAGAATGGGTTTCTGCTCCTTTGCTTTGCTCCTCCCATGAACTTCTTGATTTAAGCCATGTCTCTGTACTTCCTGTTTGCCAGTATTTCGCTTCTGTCTTCCCTGCTGCCTTCCATATTTTGCTACCACTGGTTATCGACCCTTAGCTTGTTCCTCGCACCAGACAGGAAAACAAGTACAAACAACCAATCAGAAACAGATATACAGTATCTCACAAAAGTGAGTACACCCCTCACATTTTTGTAAATACTTTACTATATCTTTTCATGTGACAACACTGAAGAAATGACACTTTGCTACCATGTAAAGTAGTCAGTGTTGCCAACCCCCCGAAGTGAAATTTACTGGCAGGACGCCAAAATTTACAAACAGCACCAATTTTTTTAGCTGGCAAAAAAACATGAAATTTACTGACAGAGTTGCATTTTTTACTGCCACTGCTAAAAGGTACCAAAAATGGCCGTTTTCAGTGCTAAACAGTGCAAATATCAATGTTTAAATTATAAACATATAGCTAGTGCTATTAGCAATGTGTTTAAGCTAAACAAAAGTCAAAAAACATATTTCTCCATTTACATGAAGGTCAGGTTACTATAACCCATCCAGGCCAGAGTCCCCCCTTACATCAGGGTCTGCAGGATCCCCCCTTACAGTGAAAGGGAACTCTTATGTAAAGAAGGGGAATGTTGCAGATCTTGATTTGAGGGGGGGGGGGGGCTCTGTTGACCAGAGACCACCTTATATCAGAGTCCACTGCATTCCCTTTACATCAGAGTTCCCACTTGCATCAGGGTCTGCAGCATTGCCCTTGCACTGAAAGGAGGGAATACTGCAGACTCTTATATAAAGGGGAATGGCAGGAACTCTGATGTGGGGGCACTCTGGTGACTAGAGACCACCTTTCGCAGAGTGAATACACTAAGGTAAGGGGGGAGGGGGTTACTAATATAGGGGGGAAATAAGGGGGCACCCTAATATAGGGTGCCCCCTTACATTATTGGATTCACTCCTACCTTACATCAGCAACCCGCCCCCCACTCAGACTGGCCTTGCAGCACTGTCACTGACCTCCTCTCAGGTGCATCGTGCAGAACTCAGTCAGATGGCTCCAGGTTGGCGGCTCTGGGTTTTATCCTATCCATCCCGGCGGTGTTCCCACTCTTGGCTCTTCTCCAAACTGACACAGAAGGTGGACAGAGGCTGCGGACATGACACAGGAGGTGGACAGAGGCTGCAGACATGACACAGGAGGTGGACAGAGTCTGCAGACATGACACAGGAGGTGGACAGAGACTGCAGACATGACACAGGCGGTGGACAGAGGCTGCAGACATGACACATGAGGTGGACAGAGGCTGCAGACATGACACAGGAGGTGGACAGAGGCTGCAGACATGCCACAGGAGGTGGACAGAGGCTGCAGACATGACACAGGAGGTGGACAGAGGCTGCAGAGATGACACAGGAGGTGGACAGAGGCTGCGGACATGACACAGGAGGTGGACAGAGGCTGCGGACATGACACAGGAGGTGGACAGAGGCTGCGGACATGACACAGGAGGTGGACAGAGGCTGCGGACATGACACAGGAGGTGGACAGAGGCTGCGGACATGACACTGGAGGTGGACAGAGGCTGTGGACATGACACAGGAGGTGGACAGAGGCTGCGGACATGACACAGGAGGTGGACAGAGGCTGCGGACATGACACAGGAGGTGGACAGAGGCTGCGGACATGACACAGGAGGTGAACAGAGGCTGCGGACATGACACAGGAGGTGGACAGAGGCTGCGGACATGACACAGGAGGTGGACAGAGGCTGCGGACATGACACAGGAGGTGGACAGAGGCTGCGGACATGACACAGGAGGTGGACAGAGGGTGCGGACATGACACAGGAGGTGGACAGAGGTTGCGGACATGACACAGGAGGTGGACAGTCGCTGCAGATATGACACAGGAGGTGGACAGTCGCTGCGGATATGACACAGGAGGTGGACAGAGGTTGTGGACATGACACAGGTGGTGGACAGTCGCTGCGGATATGACACAGGAGGTGGACAGAGGCTGCAGACATGACACAGGAGGTGGACAGTCGCTGCGGATATGACACAGGAGGTGAACAGAGGTTGCGGACATGACACAGGAGGTGGACAGTCGCTTCGGATATGACACAGGAGGTGGACAGAAGTTGCAAACATGACACAGGTGGTGGACAGAGGCTGCGGATATGACACAGGAGGTGGACAGAGGCTGCGGACTTGACACAGGAGGTGGACAGCCGCTGCGGACATGACACAGGAGGTCCATCAGTGTGACAGTGTCCTCCTGTGCCCCTTTCACCTCTCCACAGGACAGCACATCAATGTCCTCCTCTGTCCCCTTTACAGCTTCACCAGTTCACCCCCAGTCCTCCTCTACCATCTTTTTATCTTACCTCAGTCAGGCTCTCAGTCTCACTGACTCACTCACATGTGTGACTGACTGTGCTGTGCTAACTGCTGTCCATCCTGTACTCATCACTCCCACAGAGTCCCACCCTCTGCAGCAGGCATGCCTAATGTCATTGCCAGGAGCTCCTTGTGTCACAATCCGTGGAGTCCATGAAAATCCAGCAATGGGGCATGTCTGAACCTTGTGTAAGCCGCCTGCCTTGTCCTGAAGCCCTACACACTTGGAGGCCCCCCGCGCCGAGAATGAGTGCCGCAGCCGCTACTTTCCATTTAAGAATGGCGCCAGGCAGCGGGATTGCGTTACTGCACATGCGCCGCCCGGCCGAGTGTGTACGAGCTTTCCCGCGCCCGGTCAGCTTCAGATCGGCGCATGCGCAGTTGCCCGTAACGGACATTTACGGCCACTACGAAAATGGGCTTAAATTTACGGACTGTCCGTAAATCTACGGGGCGGCTGGCAACACTGAAAGTAGTGAGTGTACAGCTTGTATAACAGTGTAAATTTGCTGTTCCCTCAAAATAACTCAACACACAGCCATTAATGTCTAAACCGCTGGCAACAAAAGTGAGTACACCCCTAAGTAAAAATGTCCAAATTGCGCACAATTAGCCATTTTCCCTCCCAAGGGTCATGTGACTTATTAGTGTTACAAGGTCTCAGGTGTGAATGGGGAGCAGGTATGTTAAATTTGGTGTTATCGCTCTCACTCTCTCATACTGGTCACGGGAAGTTTAACATGGCACCTCAAGGCAAATAACTCTGAGGATCTGAAAAAAAGAATTGTTGCTCTACATAAAGATGGTCTAGACTATAAGAAGATTGCGAAGACCCTGAAACTGAGCTGCAGCATGGTGGCCAAGACCATACAGCGGTTTAACAGGACATGTTCTACCCAGAACAGGCCTCGCTATGGTCAACCAAAGAAGTTGAGTGCACGTGCTCAGCGTCTTACCCAGAGGTTGTCTTTGGGAAATAGATGTATAAGTAGAAGTTGAGTGCACGTTCTCAGCGTCTTACCCAGAGGTTGTCTTTGGGAAATAGATGTATAAGTGCTGCCAGCATTGCTGCAGAGGTTGAAGGGGTGGGGGGGTCAGCCTGTCAGTGCTCAGACCATACGCCGCACACTGCATCAAATCGGTCTGCATGGCTGTTGTCCTAGAAGGAAGCCTCTTCTAAAGATGATGCACAAGAAAGCCTGCAAAACAGTTTGCTGAAGACAAGCAGACTAAGCACATAGATTACTGGAACCATGCCCTGTGGTCTGATGAGACCAAGATAAACTTATTTGCCAACATGTACTGTAACATACTGAAGCAGAGCATGATCCCCTCCCTTCGGTGACTGAGCCGCATGGCAGTATTCCAACATGATAACGATGCCAAACACACCTGCAAGACGACCACTGCCTTGCTAAAGAAGCTGGGGGGAAAGGTGATGGACTGGCCAAGCATGTCTCCAGACCTAAACCCTATTGAGCATCTGTGGGGCATCTGTGGGGCATCCTCAAACGGAAGGTGGAGGAGCGCAAGGTCTCTAACATCCCCCAGCTCCGTAATGTCATAATTGAGGAGAGGAAGAGGACTCCAGTGGCAACCTGTGAAGCTCTGGTGAACTCCATGCCCAAGAGGGTTAAAGGCAGTGCTGGAAAATAATGGTGGCCACACAAAATATTGACACTTTGGGCCCAATTTGGACATTTTCACTTAGGGGTGTACTCACTTTTGTTGCCAGCGGTTTAGACATTAATGGCTGTGTGTTGAGTTATTTTGAGGGGACAGCAAATTTACACTGTTATACAAGCTGTACACTCACTACTTTACATTGTAGCAAAGTGTCATTTCTTCAGTGTTGTCACATGAAAACATATAATAAATTATTTACAAAAATGTGAGGGGTGTACTCACTTTTGTAAAATATGAATAAACGAAACGAAAAGAATTCCGAAACAAAATAAGTAACATAACTAATCTTTCCGAAACGAAACAAATGTTTCCGTTCTGCACATGTCTAAGAGGGACACATTACAGCACAAAGTATTTGAAAAATAAACACACACCCTGCAATGTCCTCAGTAACTCAGACTATGAGAATTAATACACAAAAAATGATTAGTTTAATCCAAAACTAAACCAATTGCAATGTACAAGGGGAGTGGGGTGGCCAGTCACATAATTAATAAATGTTAACATTCATTAAAGAGACAATTTTCCAAGCATTAAAACTACAGTGCATATATGTCAAATAATTGAACTTACAGTAGACATAGAGTGTGGTCTCTTCTTCTAAATCATTTAAAGTTTCCACATCAAGTGATTTACAGACATAAACCCCAGAATCTTCACGTGTAACGTTCCAAGAATATGGCATATCTTCTGTCAAAGTGGTATCATTACCTTTCTGGAAACATGCGGAAGAGTTTAGACAGTCAGAAGTGTCAAAAAATATACAATATGTCTACAAAGCCTTCAAAAAGTTTTCCTTTTATTTTCCAACATGTTTATCTTTTTTTTTGGTTTACCATTTAAAAATAAACATAAATTAGAGAATATTGCAGTACTGTCATTAATTTGAGTAATCTGACATCAATGTGTACACTCTTTATTTGTGTTAATAAAGCTCTGATAATCACATTTTGCATGAGGTTCTTATATCCAATGTAGACAACAATTCATAACCATTGTCAAATTAAAGACACTACATTCACATCTCCAAATGTGTGTGCAGTATAGAGGGAAAAAAGGAAAGGGTATAAAAAGGATCACCATTTCCCCTTTATATTTAAACTTTTAAATCTGGTCAACCTGTAAATGATGAAATGGGACAAGATGCTGCTTCTACTATATATTTGGGCTGGTTGGCAGTAGTCCAGCATAGAGACACTCTTTTTAGAGCAGAAAGATGGGCAAAAACTAAGAGTGCCAACTTTAAGACTGGCTGACCAGCACCCTGTATAAGCCAACCTACACATTTTGGATTCTTTTTAACCATTTATTCCTGGTTTATTGTGCTACCCAAGTAAAGGTATTTATATGGCTGAATGATCATTTGCTGCTTGGCTCTGATGAAGGTCCACCCTAAGCTTGTTTTATCAGCTAGTCTGAGATGGGAGAGTGTAGCCATGAGGAGTGGCCTAATAAGCGCTCACACTACCTATGTTTGTGAGTAGTACTTATTTATTTTATTTTACTAATAACATTTTGTGGGATAATGCACTAGGCAAGTGTGCCCTCTTTTTTTAAAATCTATTTCTACAGTATCCAATAATTAGCACCTGCACAAAGAAACAAGGCACTGTATTCATGTGTCCATTTTTCAGAAATGATAAATGCTCTATACCTTTTCCAGTGAATATGAGGGTTGTGGATTTCCATTACCCTCACAGATTAGAGACACGTTATCTCCTTCCTTTATGATTTCAGATGGGCTTTTAAAATATACTTTTATTGAGGTAGTAGGGTCTGTAAAGCAGAAAACCAGAATCAGATGCTAGATACCAATACAAATGGTGCATAACACATACATTTTTGACCTAGAGGGAAAATGAACTATATATACAGTATATATACAGTGTGTGTGTGTGTATATATATATATATATATATATCTCACACACACATACTGTATATATATTATACCTTAATGAGGGTGAGTTACACTTGAACTTGAAAGCTTCTTTTAGCTGTAGTATATGAAACTAAAGGATGCGATGTCCAATAAATGTGGACACTCTTTTACTGGTAATCCAAGTGCAATACAATTTCAATCACATTTCAGCATAACAGCCATGCCATTTCTACCACCTGCTAAATGTTACAGTTCCAGCTCCGGTTGGCGTCCTAACAGCCAGTGATTCATCCTTGCCCTGCTCTTTCCCCTGTCAGCCAGGATTCTCCCTTAACAAAACACCCTTTCCCAATATTGATGAGTACAAGGGCCTGTTCCCCACAACCCTGGCCTGATGGTTGTGGGGTCTGCGGGCAGGTGGTTTATTAGAATTTGCAGGCATAATATGGGGGCCCCCAGCTATCGGGGCCCACCCCATGTGAATGAGTAAGGGGGGGTACCACTACTTATTTACAAAAAAAAAGAATATACCCTAGAGATAAAAAAATTACCACATTTAGTCAATGATGTCACATAAGTTGCCCTGCCCCTTTGTTTACTTTGGCATCGGGAAACCAGAGATGTCATTTAGTGAGAAGGAATGGAAAAATTCATGCAGCGTTTATCTCTTACTAAATTGATCCCACTGATTACTAGTTTCTCTCTCTCGTTGCAGAACATAATGGCAAATAACGATCATTACAGCTTAGTGAATCGAGTGCCATGTACATAAAACATACTCACAATGCACTGTGATATTTTTTCTCTCAGATTCCAGCATATGATCCCCCATTGGAAGACTGTATGAGACATCACAGTAAAATAAAGCACTGGAATCAGACTGCTGCACAGGGGTCAGTAAAGTACTCGTCACTGTGATTAAACCCGTGGATCCTGTTGAGACCTGAGTATGGATTTTAACACCTATGTATAGACAAAATCAGAAGAATATCTTTTAAATGAGGTAAATCATACAAGTCACATGTTTTTTTTACATCTTTATTTAATGGAAAAGAAAACTACAGGCAAAACACTTTTTATTTTAGAATAAACATATATAGTGATTCGTTTCTTGGCCGTTTTTTTGTTTTACAGAAGTTCTGTTTAGAAAAAATAAATCTGTATTCTATAAGGTTGTAGTCTTCTAGTTTTTGCTAGTGGTCTTTCCTTTTTTCTTGGAAATCTGTTTAAGCATATTTTTGGTTTCAAAGACTAAGATAAGGCAAAGGTTTTAAATGCATTCTTCTCAGTTTTCACGAAGGAAAAAGGGGGATATAGTAACCAAGACTGTAATGTTAATAACATGTCACAGAATGTACCCTCATGGCAGGGACATAACTAGAACCTTCAGGGCCTTCAAGGTGCAAGAAACCACAATGGGCCCCCCTGACCCCCCCCTTCCACCCAACCCCAGAGCTTCCAATTTTGGGGGGGTGTCCATGGATATCCTCCCAGTTCTCTGCCTCCCGTATGCAGTCACCGCGGCCCTTAACCATGTGATTAGCTGATCACATGTTAACAGACTTGCTGGGTATCAGCAGCCCTTTCCTCCCACACTATGTCTGTGTAAGGAAAGGAGAGACGTTAACTGCCAAGAATGTCAGTGAATTGTTTATACTGATAATCAGTGCTGCCTATCAGTGCCACTTATCAGTGCTCATCAATGCCACCTATTAGTGTCCATCAATGCTACTTATCAGTGCTGCATTTCAGTTCCGCCTATCATTGCTCATCAATGCTGCCTATCCTTACCACCTATTAATGCCTACCAGTGCCGCCTATTGGTGCTCATCAATACCGCCTTTTAGTGCTGCATTTCAGTGCCGCCTATCAGTGCTCATCAATACTGCCTATCAGTGCTCATCAATGCTGCCTACCAGTGCCCAGTGCAGCCTATCAGTGCCCATCAATGCAGCCTATCAGCGTCCATCAGTGCTGCTTATCAGCGTCCATCAGTGCCGCCTATCAGTGCCACTTATCAGTGCTCAATGCCCATCAGTGCCCTTAAATTCCACATATCAGTGCCACCTATCAGTGCTCATCAATAATGCCTATCAGTGCCCATCAGTGCCACCTATCAGTGCTCATCAATGCCACCTATCAGTGCCCATAAGTGCAGCATAAGTGCTGCCTATTAGTGCTCATTAATGACCATCAGTGCCGTCTATCAGTGACACCTATCATTGCTTATCAATGCCGCCTATCAGTGCCCATCAGTGCCACCTATCACTGCTCATCAATGCCCATCAGTGCCACGCCATCTATCTGTGTCACAGATCATTGCTCATCAATGCCACCTATCAGTGCCTATCAATGCATCCTATCATCACTGCCAATCACTGCAGCCGATCAGTGCCCATCAATGCCTACTATCAGCGCTGCTCATCAATGCAGCCTGCCTCCTCAGCACAGCTCTGAGCCGAGAGCGTATCTCATACTGCTCAGAGCCGACAGTTCTCCCTGCTCCCTCTTCCATCCTCCCTCCCTCCTCTCTCGCACGGGATGACACAGCTGATCTGCTCCTTCTCCCCGCTCCCCTCTCCCATATGTGTACAGTGGGAAGTGTGAGCTTGTTAGCTTCACACTTGACTTCCCGCAAAGCACACAGGAGAGGGAAGGGGGGAGAAGGAAAAGATAGGCTGTGTCATCCCGTGTGAGAGAGGGAGGGAGAATGGAGGAGGGAGCAGGAAGAACTTTTGGCTCTGAGCTGTATGAGAGATATGGTCTCCGCTCAGAGCCGTGGGACTGGCAAACCCGCTGGGGCCCCTGACAGTGACGGAATGCCAGGGCCCGGTTACAAGTGCAACTACTGAGACCCTGGTAGTTCTTCTACTGCCTCATGGCTAACAGAAGTCAGTATCAGAAATAGACTCGAAAAACTAAATTAGATATGAAATGTAATAATAAATAAGTCACCAGGACCTGATGGCTTACACCAGAGGGTCCTTAACCACTTGCCAGCCGGCTTATAGCCGAATGACGGCTACAGGGCGGTTGCATAACTCTGGGAGGGCGTACAGTGATGTCCTCCCAGAATCCCGCTCTCGCACGCCCCCTGGGGCACGCACCTGAGAACATCCGTGACCGCCGGGTCCAGAGGACCTGGCAATCATGGATCATGATAAGTGCCCACTGATGGCAGGCCGTTTAGCACGTGATCGCTCCGTCAAATGATGGAGCAATCACTTGTAAACAAACCAGCGTCATGTCATGATGCCAATTCCTCTCTCCCCTCTGTGTACCGATCGGTACAGTGTGAGAGGAGAGGGGGAGGGATCTGATGGCAGCAGCGCTGTGGGCTGGATCTATAGTGCCCACACCACTGCTCTGTGACAATTGCAGTCACATCCAGCCATCCATCCATCCATGCTCAGCCATACTCTGTAATACCCTGCAATACCCTGCAATACCCTGCAATACACTGCAATACACTGCAATACTCTGCAATACCCTGCCATACCCTGCAATACCCTGCAATACTCTGCAATGCCCTGCCATACCCTGCCATACTCTGCAATAACCTGCCATACTCTGCAATAACCTGCCATACTCTGCAATACCCTGCCATACTCTGCAATACCCTGCCATACTCTGCAATACCCTGCCATACTCTGCAATACCCAGCCATACTCTGCAATACCCAGCCATACTCTGCAATACCCAGCCATACTCTGCAATACCCAGCCATACTCTACAATACCCAGCCATACTCTGCAATACCCAGCCATACTCTGCCATACCCAGCCATACTCTGCAATACCCAGCCATACTCTGCAATACCCAGCCATACTCTGCAATACCTAGCCATACTTGGCGATATCCTGCAATACCCTGCCATACTCAGCCATACCCAGCCATGTTCAGCCATACTCGGCCATGCTCGGACATACTCTGCCATACTCAGCCATACTCGGCCTCTGTATGTGGCCAGGCTGTGGAAGTCTTACACCTGTGGTACTCTACAATACCCTGCCATACTCTGCCATACCCTGCCATACTCTGCAATACCCTGAAATACCCTGCAATACCCTGCCATACCCTGCCATACCCTGCCATACCCTGCCATACTCTGCAATACCCTGCATTACTCTGCAATACCCAGCCATGCTCTGCAATACCCAGCCATACTCTGTAATACTCAGCCATACTCTGCAATACCCAGCCATACCCAGCCATACTCTGCCATATCCAGCCATACTCTGCAATACCCAGCCATACTCTGCAATACTTGGTGATACCCAGCCATACTCTGCCATACCCAGCCATACCCAGTCCTTCTCAGCGATACCCTGCAATACCCTGCCATACTCAGCCATGCTCAGCTATGCTCAGCCATACTAGGCCATGCTTGGCCATACTCTGCCATGCTCAGCCATACTCGGCTGTACTCGGCCTCTGTATGTGGCCAGGCTGTGGAAGTCTCACATATGTGGTATCGCTGTACTCAGGAGGAGTAGGAGAATCTATTTTGGGGTGTAATATTTGGTATTTACATGCTATGTGTTATAAATATTGTATAAATGGACAACTTTGTGTAAAAAAAAATGCATTTTAACCACTTCCAGCCCGCTGTCATATGACATCCTTGACTTTGTGAGGGGATAGCTGAATGATGCCTGCAGCTACAGGCATCATTCAGATATCAGCTTTTTCAGCCGCCAATTCCTTACACCATAAGAATGATCATAGCGGCTGTTCCGCTGCTTGATCGTTCTTACGGGAGGCGAGAAGGGAAGCCCCCTCCCCTCCGGTGCTTCTACCTGTCATGCCATATTCCTATTACAAGGGATCTTTACATTACTTGTAATAGGAATAAAAGTGATCAAAAATGTATTTTTTGGAAAAAGGTATCAAACTAAAATAAATAAAGTCAAATAAACAATAAAAAAAAAAATTTTTTTAAAGCGCCCCTGTCCCCGTGTGCTCGCATGCAGAAGCGAACGCATATGTAAGTCCCGCCCACATATGAAAATGGTGTTCAAACCACACATGTGAGGAATCGCTGCGAACGTTAGAGCGAGAGCAATAATTTTGGCCTTAGACCTCCTCTGTAACTCAAAACATGTAACCAGTAAAAAATGTTATAGCGTCGCCTATGGGGATTTTTAAGTAGCGAAGTTTGGCACCATTCCACGAGCGTGTGCAATTTTGAAGGGTGACATGTTAGGTATCTATTTACTCGGCGCAACTTCATCTTTCACATTATGCAAAAACATTGGGCTAACTTTACTGTTTTATTTTTTTTAAAGCACAAAACTGTTTTTTTTTTAATTTTTAAACACGTTCGAAAAATTGCTGCGCAAATACTGTGCAAGATAAAAAGTTGCAATGACTGCCATTGTATTCTCTAGGGTCTTTGCTAAAAAAAACATATATAATGTTTTGGCATTCTATGTAATTTTCTAGCAAATAAATGATGATTTTACATGTAGGAGAGAAATGTCAGAATTGGCCTGGGTGCTCCAGAACGCCTGAAGGTGCTCCCTGCATGTTGGGCCTCTGTATGTGGCCACGGTATGTAAAAGTCTCACACATGTGGTGTTTTGTGGTGTAATTTGTGGTATGCATATGCTGTGTATGAGAAATAACCTGCTAATATGTGAAAAAAAAAGAAAAAAATCTTGATTTTGCAAAGAATTGTGGGAAAAAATTACAACTTTAAAAAACTCACCATGCATCTTTCTAAATACCTTGGAATGTCTTCTTTCCAAAAAGGGGTCATTTGGGTATTTGTACTTTTCTGGCTTGTTAGGGACTCAAGAAATTAGATAGGCCGTCAGTACTTCAGGTGTGATCAATTTTCAGATATATAACTTTCACAAAGACCAAATAATATACACCAATTTGTACTTATTTTTACCAAAGATATGTAGCAGTATAAATTTTGGCCAAAATTTATGAAGAAAAATCACTAATTTGCTAAATTTTATAACAGAAACAAAGAAAAATTCATTTTTTTTACAGAATTTTCAGTCTTTTTTCTTTTATAGCGAAAAAAATAAAAAACCCAGCGGTGATTAAATACTACCAAAAGAAAGCTCTATTTGTGTGAAAAAAAGGACAAAAATTTCATATGGGTACAGTGTTGTATGACTAAGTAATTGTCATTCAAAATGTGAGAGCACCGAAAGCTGAAGATTGGTCTGGTTAGGAAGGGGGTTTAAGTGCCCAGTGGTCAAGTGGTTAACCACTTCAAGACCAAGCCTATTTCTGACACTTGTTGTTTACAAGTTAAAATCAGTAAAATTACAGTACTTAGAACCCCCAAATATTATATATAATTTTTTACCAAAAACCCTAGAGAATAAAATGGCGGTCGTTGCAATATTTTATGTCACACAGTATTTGTGCAGTGGTCTTTCAAACACAATTTTTTGGGAAAAAATACACTTCACTGAATGAGAAAAAACTAAACAGTAAAGTTACCCCAATTATTTTTGTATATTGTGAAAGATGATGTTACACCGAGTAATAAGATACCTAACATGTTATGCTTTAAAATTGCACGCACTCATGGAATGGCGACAAACTATGGTACTTAAAGCGGAGTTCTACCCATTTAAAAGTCAGCAGCTACAAAAAGTGTAGCTGCTGACTTTTAACAAACAGACACTCACCTGTCCCACGGTCCACAGGCACACAATGCCTCGCTCCTCTCCACAGCACCGACATTGTAACTGTGGGAGCTTGGCTGTGGCTTCAGAGACGGTCGCGCACTGCGCATGCACGAGCCACGTTGTGAATGGCCGTCAATCTTCTAAACTTGTGACGTGTCCCAGAAGATTGCAGGGCGGAAGGAGGGAGAGGTGAACTTCCTTCCGGCGTTGCGACGCCAGGGGAGGAAGTGGGAGCTGGGTGCCTGTCAAAACTGGGTACCCGCTCCCCCCCAAAAAAATGACCTGTAAAATGTGGCATGTCAGGTGGTCACCAGTACTTAAAGCGGAAGTTCCATTTTTGGGTGGAACTAGGCTTTAAAAATCTCTATAGGCAACGCTTTAAACATTTTTATTGATTACCAGTTTAGCGTTACAGAGGTCTTTTTCCTAGAATTATTGATCTCGCTCTAACAATTGCGGCGATACCTCACATGGGTGATTTGAACACATTTGTGGGTGCGACCTACATATGTGGTTTCTTTAGTGTGCAAGCACACGGGCAGGGGCGCTGTTATTATTTTTACACTGTTCCTTTAAAAAGAAAATTCTGATCACTTTTATTGCCTTCACAAGGAACAACCCTTGTGACAGTAATAGGCAGTGACAGTACTCTTTATGGAGGTTCTCCATAAGACCCCAAACTCCTTGTCTTCACTTCAACGTTTTCAAAACTCCAAAATCAGCATTTCGAATACCTTGGATTTTTTTAAATTGGTGCCGTTTGCTGCAGAGTTAACCGGAAGTGATGTTGTGATGTCGCTTCTGGGTTACTACATCGGACACCCGATCTAAGCCGATTCTGGATGTTCAGGACTCTGGCCAGCTGGCGGACGTGCCGGCTGGTCGCTCGGGTCTCCCGTTGGGATGGGAGACCTGGGCGGAGCAGCGGAAGGGTGGGGACGTCCCCTCCCGCTGCTTGTGATAACGGCCAAGTGGCATATTTGGCAAGTACAGAATCACAGTATATATAAAATAATATGCAAAGTGGTTGGAGAGAAGCTTCAGAATGGTGACCCCTGGAAGATGTTTTATGACAAATGATGTGAGCAGACTGCAGTTCCTCTTTAAGCAAATGTCTGGTGACTGGGATTGAGAAGATTTACTAGCATAACAGGGTTCTATTTACTGTCTACTCTTTGCACATCTTTTTTTAGCAGATTTTGTAATGTGATTTAACTAGAAAAACACCTGTGTAGCTTAGGCCTCAAGTGTGGGCTTACTTTTTTTAGCTTCATCCTATTGCTTGTGAGCTGCTAGTACATACAGATATTTCCAGCCCTCGGAACAGTGCACCCTTTCTGTTAACCACTTCAATACGGGGCACATTCACCCCCTTCCTGCTCAGGCCAATTTTCAGTTTTCTGTGCTGTCGCATTTTCAATGACAATTGCACAGTCATGCAACACATGTACCCATATGAATTTTTCATCCTTTTTTCACACAAATAGCACTTTCTTCTGGTAGAATTTAATCACCACTGGGTTTTACATTTTTTGCTAAATAAACAAAAAAACATGTTTTTCTTTGTTTCCATTATAGAAGTTTGCAAATAAATAATCTTACTTCATAGATTTAGGCCAAACTGTATTCTGTTACATTTCTTTGGTGAAAATAACCCAGTAAGTGTTTATTATTTAGTCTATAGGAAAGTTATAGGTTCCACAAACTATGGTATATATATCTCAAAAATTGTCCTGATGTACTGATGGCCTATCTCATATCTTGAGGCCAGACAATGCCAGGACAGTACAAATATCCCCCAAATTACCCCTTTTTGAAAAGTAGACAGTCCAGGGTATTTAGTAAGAGGCATGGTGAGTTTTTTGAAGTTGTAATTTTTTGTCACAATTTTCTTTTTACATACTGTCACCAGTGCAGTACAGCGTCATCATATAACTGGTTTTCTATTTTTTCTTTTTTATTACATTTTTTCTACAATTTTTTTTAAACACACTGTGACAAGAGCAATACAGTGTTACCATAGTAACATTGTACTACTTTGGGAAGTGATCAGGATATTTTTATTTTTATTTACACATTGTGATTGCTTTTACCAGTAAATTTCACTGGTATAAGGAACCATTTTTACTGAATGAAATTGATTCATTCAGTGTGTATTGTTGTGATTAGCTGTGATTGGCCACAGCTAATCACATGGTACAGATGGGCTGTGATTGGCCCTCTCTGTACCATGTGATCACTGCGACCAATCACAGCTAGCAACATAACTGTGCACAATGAATGGCATAAAAGCAACCCATCCATTGTTTACAATTGTCATGTGATTTGCTGTGATTGGTCACAGGGATCACATGGTACTGGCAGTGGGCCGGTACAACGATCGGTTATTGGCTGTGTCCGATGGAAAGCCGGTGATAGAACGCATCGGAGCACGGCCCCACACCCGAGCTTGAGCCGTGTTCTGGGAGGACACAATATGACTCCACCCTCCAACGACAAATGTTCCACCCAGCCATCATTTGATAATAGGCTGGGCGGCAAGTGGTTAAATAACAGGTACCTGTGGGAAGGCTATAGTCTTTTCTGGATTTTCTTGCCGACAATCTTGTCGGGATCCATCCCCTTTCCTTCCCAGCCCCTGGGCTGTCTGCTCTTCATAGACTTCACACAGCGCAGCTCCTCTCCACTCTCCCTCATCCTCCTAACACAACACACAGCTCAGTTCAGGTTCTCTTATTGACACCCTCTATCTGCACACTGTGTAGCTGAATTCTACGCTGTTTTTCCACCCGACAAACACTGTAAACAACTACACCACTCATGCTGACAGGGGGCCTCAACAAGCTACAGAAAATGTAATCTGTTTCAAACCCATTTTAACACAACTGAATGGCCTTTTACATTTTTTTATAAAGATTACTTCTATAAGCATCAATAGAAGAAAAAAATACATAGTAAAGCTCATCCAATCATGCAGTTGCCATTATTGTTTAAAATACTGAACATATAAAAATACCAGTTCACGCAGGTTTATGTTCATTAAAATAATTACATTTAAAAATAGTAAAACTGGACACCAGGCAGATATGCAACTAGTTCAAGCAGTAGTATTTAGTCCAACTTGGTATCCATCTATCGCAATCTCCTGTACAGCAGAGCTAAGTCTTGGAAAGAGATAAGCAGCACAATGAACCAATTAGCCATGCTGTAGAGCTCATTTGCTAAGGAGCATGTTGATAAGAGGAAAGATTGCCTCCCCTTTACTGTCCAATCACAGGCTGTGGTTATGGACAAGAGTCCATAGCAGTGAAATGTCAGGTCCCCAAAAGTGAAAAATGTGTGTGGCGCTCAGGCTCAATAGGGAGGCGGTATGTAGACAATGCATGCGCAGCTGCTACTAGAGTGCTGACAGGGGATGGAGCCCACCCTGGCTCCTGCAAAGGTTCAAGGAAAGAAAGGGTGACCCCTGGAAGTCGCCCATCTAGGGTGTCCTACTACGGTGAATGGAGTGGCAACCTCAGCCTGGATTTCAACCAGGCCACGCCCCCAACTCAATTCACTCCGCCCCCCCGGAGCTTAGTCATGGGGATCAAATGTTGTCTGGCAGGGCTGTGTAAATCTCATGAGTGAATGAACAGGAATACTTTTCAAAAATCTTTGGGAAATAAAACAGTTTACATATACAGTATGTATTTTATATTTGTATTTCACTGTTTGCCTGGAGTTCAGTTTTATTACTGCACACATAACTTCATCATTATTTCAGTACATACCGTCTTTTTCATCTCTCAGAGGTCTGTCACTCTTATACCATTTGATAACAGGCATTGGGTAACCATTCTTACTTTCACAGGTACCGATCTGCAATAAAAGAACTGTGTCAGAAGGATGGTGTACTTTTTATGTATTCACATTTACAAAATGTTGCTGTAACATCTCAGATTTATAGCTGCAAATTATGTTTTTTTTTTTTGTTTAATTTACAATGTATGACGTGTATAGGCACACAAATATACAGTGGAGAAAATAATTATTTAATCCCCTGCAGATTTAGTAAGGTTGCCCACTTACAAAGAAATGAAGGGTCTATCATAGGTCTATTTTAAATGACAGACAGAATATCAACCAAAAATACAGCAAAAAACCCACATAAAATAAATGCTATAAATTAAGTTGCAGTTCAGTGAGTAAAATAGGTATTTGATTACAAAGCAAAACATGACTTAGTACTTGGAGAAACCTTTGTTGGCAAGCACAGAGGTAAGACGTTTCTTGTAGTTGGTGACCAGGTTTGCACACATCTTAAGAGGGATTTTGGTACACTTTTTTTTTTTTTTTTTTTACATATCTTCTCTAAATCCTTAAAGTGTTATGCCCTGTACACACGGTCAGATTTTCCGACTGAAAATTTTCGGAGCTTTTGTCAGAAATTACGACCATGTGTAGGCTCCATCAGACAGTTTCCATCGGAATTTCCATCACACAAAATTTGAGATCTGGCTCTCAAATTTTCCCACAACAAAATCCGTTGTCGGAATTTCCGATCGTGTGTACACAATCCTGACGCACAAAGTTGCGCGCATGCTCGGAATCAGGCAGAAGAGCCGCACTGGCTATTGAACTTCATTTTTCTCAGCTCATTGTACGTGTTGTATGTCACTGCGTTCTTGACGTTTGGAATTTCCGACAAGATTTGTGTGACCGTGTGTATGCAAGACAATTTTGAGCCAACATCCGTCGGAAAACAAACATGGATTTTGTTGTCGGAAAATCCTATCATGTGTACAGGGCATTATGATGCTTGTGCTGTAATTTGGCCCCCGTATCCCCTGAAATACCTGGTTGATCCTGACAGTTTCTGCCTGCCTCTCTGTAAACTGACCACTGTTTATCATGGCTGCTAAGCCCTGACACCGTAGTCAGTTTACATGCATCCATCATCCGCAGCTCTCCTGTCTGCTCTCCCCCCTCCCCTCCCTGCTTGTCTGCTCTGTGTGAAGTGCCCGCCCCTCCCCTCTTGCTGCTGAAATAACTTTGAAAATCTTATATAATCCTCTGTGTCTCATTATGCTAGGTTCTCCTGTTTCTGTGATTTATAAAAAAAATGCCGCTTATACCCGTTTTCAGAGCGCCGCTCACGTGACGGCTCTCTTCTCCTCTTCTCTTCTCATCCTGACTGATGTCAGCGGGGGAATCTCGGCCCCGCCCCCTGAAACTATCAGACAGGGAGCAAAGAGGCGACGGGTCACGTGAGCTTCAAGCGGCGCTCTGAAAACAGGTATAAGCGGCATTTTTTTTTATAAATCACAGAGACAGAAGAAGCTAGCATAACAAAATACAAAGGAATATATAAAGTTAGCAGAGTGGGTTAACCACTTAAGGACCAGCCTCGTTTTGGATTTTAGGTGTTTACATGTTTAAAACATGTTTTTTTGCTAGAAAATTACTTAGAACCCCCAAACATTATATATGTTTTTTTTTCTAACACCCTATAGAATAAAATGGCGGTCATTGCAATACTTTTTTTTGCACCGTATTTGCGCAGCGGCCTTAAAAGCGCACTTTTTTTGGAAAAAATTCACATTTTTTGAATAAAAAAATAAGACAACAGTAAAGTTAGCTCAATTTTTTTTTTATATTGTGAAATATAATGTTACGCCAAGTAAATTGATACCCAACATGTCACGCTTCAAAATTGCGCCCGCTCGTGGAATGGCATCAAACTTTTCCCTCAAAAATCTCTATAGGCAACGCTTAAAAAATTCTACAAGTTGCATGTTTTGCGTTACGGAGGAGGTCTAGAGCTAGAATTATTGCTCTCACTCTACCGGTCACGGTGATACCTCACATGTGTGGTTTGACCACCGTTTTCATATGCGGGCGCTACTCGCGTATGCGTTCGCTTCTGCGCGCGAGCTAGTCGGGACGGGGGTTTTAAAAAAAAATGTTTTATTTTTTATTATTTATTTTACATTATTTTATTTATTTTTACACTGTTTTAAAAAAAAAATGTGTCACTTTTATTCCTATTACAAGGAATGTAAACATCCCTTGTAATAGAAAAAAGCATGACAGGACCTCTTAAATATGAGATGTGGGGTCAAAAAGTCCCCAGATCTCATATTTACACTAAAATGCAATAATAAAAAAAAAAAAGTCATTTAAAAAATGACATTGAAAAAAGTATGCCTTTAAGAGGCGTGGGTGGAAGTGACGTTTTGACGTCGCTTCCGCCCAGCAGTGTCATGGAGATGAGTGGACGCTATCTTAGCCTCACTCGTCTCCAGACACAGGACAGAGACGGACGCGATCGCCTCCGCCGCTACCGACGGCTCCGGTAAGCGGTAGAGGGCACCAGATCGCGGCGGGAGGGGGGGGGGGCCCCTCTCCCGCCACCGATAAAAGTGACCTCGCTGCGAATCCGCCGCAGGGACCACTTTTATCAGAAAGCCGGCGACCGCACGAAAACGGGGATACCGGGGTTGGCTAGCTGGTGCCATAACAACGATATCCCCCTTCCAAGTTTGGACGTACACCGGCGTGCGGCGGTCCGGAAGTGGTTAACAACCACTTTAAGGTTCTTGGCTGTCTCTCGACATATATTTTCTATTAGATTAAGGTCTGGAGACTGACTAGGCCACTCCATGACCTTAATGTGCTTCTTCTTGAGCCACTCCTTTGTTGCCTTGGCAGTATGTTTTGGGTCATTGTCATGCTGGAAGACCCATTCATGACTGATCTTCAGTGTGCTGGCTGAGGGAAGAAGGTTCTCTTCCAAGATTTTACAATACATGGCCCCCGTCCATTGGCCCCTCAATGTGGCAAAGTTGGACTGTCCCTCTAGCGAATCAATCAATCCAATGAAAAATGGATTGGGTTGGCCGGGAGGAAAGCTAAGGAAGCCATGGAGGGGTGTGGGGTGGGGGGGACCGTCACCGTGGAGGGGTGAGTGCGGGCTGACCTGGGGGGTCTTACTATGTTTGTGGGGGTTTTTTTTGTTTTCTTTTTACTTTTTACAGTTTTTTTTTACTTTGGTGAGCTATCAGAGGTCTAAACAGACCCCCATATCTCTTTTTTTGAGACAGAGAAAAGTACTTAAGATAGTCCCTTTCTCTGTAGCACTTTACATGAATGAATGTAATAGAGATTCCATTGATTTATGAAATGACAGTCTGATACATTGTAACACTCGCAGTTACAATGATCAGCTGTCAGTGGATATAGCAGCGATTGCTGCCTATATCCATTGTATAGGGAGGGGGGGTTTGGTATACACATGTATACCAAGCCCCCCCAAGCCACAACTTCAGCCCCCCCCCCCCCGCTGTGATCTCCAGCATGACAGATCAGGAGATCTGTGCAGGGAGAAGCTGCAGGAGGAGGGAGGGAAGGAGGGATGCCGCTCAGGGCGGCCATGGATCGGGGGTGCGGGGGCATCAGAGGTATTGGGGGGACACATCTGGACCCCCCCAAGCTCCATGCAGCACCTGAAGCCCGGCGGGAGTGGCAGAGGAGGAATGCTGGCTAATGATGGTGGCTGTAAGGAGCAGGTTTGTTGGGAGGGGGGTTGGATCGGGTGGAGGGGGGGTAATTAGTGTTGGTGGAGAAGAAGGGCGGTGAAGGGAATGAGAGAGGAGAGTGGGGGGAGTAGTTATAAGTGGAAGTTAGCAGCAGGAGGTGGAGAGGCAGGGGACAGGGAGGCGGCGGTGTGTGTGTGTGTGTGTGTGTGTGTGTGTGTGTGTGTGTGTGTGTGGGGGGGTCACATTAGGGGTTAATAACTCTGATCAACGGGTTGTAATCCGCTGATCAGAGTTAAAGAATTGTTCAGCAGAGTCTGATATAAGCTTATGGTCATTAAAGTGACCATAAGCTTATTGGAGAGGGAGATATGAGGTCCTTGCGGGCACTTTTTAGGTCCGTGCGACATACGGACCTGGCAGTGAAAGGGTTAATACCTGCAATGTTAACGCATAATGTGCTGGTATGGTATCATTATCAGTAATCAGCATGAATTTATGAAGAAACTTCTTTCCAAACCAATCTATTCACCTTCTATGAGGAGGTGAGCTGCCATCTAGATAAAGGTAGGCCCGTAGACGTGTTGTATCTGGATTTTGCAAAAGCATTTGACACAGATGCCCATAAACGTTTACTGTACAAAGTAAGGTCCGTTGGCATGGACCATAGGGTGAGTACATGAATTGAAAACTGGCTACAAGGGCGAGTTCAGAGGGTGGTGATAAATAGGGAGTATTCGGAATGTCAGGGGTGGGTAGTGGGGTTCCCCAGGGTTCTGTGCTGGGACCAATCCTATTTCATTTGGTCATAAACGACCTGGAGGATGGGGTAAACAGTTCAATCTCTGTAGTTGCGGTTAACACTAAGCTAAGCAGGGCATCAACTTCTCCGCAGGATGTGGAAACCTTGCAAGAAGATCTGAACAAATGAATGGGGTGGGCAACTACATGGCAAATGAGGTTTAATGTATAAAAATGTAAAATAATGCATTTGGGTGGCAATAATATGAATGCAATCTACTCACTGCGGGGTGAACCTTTGGGGGAATGAAGGATGGAAATGGACCTGGGGGTCCTAGTAGATGATAGGCTCAGCAATGGCATGCAATGCCAAGCTGCTGCTAACAAAGCAAACAGAATATTGGCATGCATTAAACGGGGGATTAACTCCAGGAATAAAGCGATAATTCTCCCACTCTACAAGACTCTGGTCCGGCCTCACCTGTATTATACTGTCCAGTTCTGGGCACCAGTCCTCAGAAGGAATGTGCTGGAAATGGAGCAAGTACAAAGAAGGGCAAAAAAGCTAATAAAGGGTCTGAAGGATATGAGGAAAGGTTACGAGCACTGAACTTATTCTCTCTGAAGTAGAGGCGTTTGAGAGGGGATATGATTTCAATTTTCAAATACCATACTGGTGACCCCACACTAGGGATAAAACTTTTTAGCGGAAGGGAGATTAATAAGACACGTGGCCACTCACTAAAATTAGAAGAAAAGAGGTTTAACCTTAAACTGCGTAGAGGGTTCTTTACTGTAAGAGCGGCAAGGATGTGGAATTCCCTTCCACAGGTGGTGGTCTCAACGGGGAGCATCGATATTTTCAAAAAACTATTAGATAAGCACCTGAACGACCACAACATACAGGGATATACAATGTAATACTGACATATAATCACACACATAAGTTGGACTCGATGGACTTTTTTTCTTTTTTCAACCTCACCTACTATGTAACTATGTAAATCCTCTTCCTATAATGGAGGAGGGCACTGGTAAATATTGGCATTAAAATATAAAAAAATCCAGGAGATTACTTAATTAATGAGGATTGTGTAAAACTACAACCAAAGACAGCCTAATTTTTGGTAAAGCTATCATGGTAGTCCTGGGATTCAGTTTACAAGCCAACAAAGTTCTAGGCTTATCCCCCTGGGTGAAAAATCAAAGTTTGTTCTATCTCAAAGTATATTCTGCCTGAGCTGTAGGGCATAATTTAATTCTGTGTTTTCTAAATTTTGTTTTATTACGGTTTTCAAATATAGAGAAAAAAAAACAGAGCTTAAATTTACAATAGACAAAGAAGTTTCATTATAAGTCGTTACATACATTTAAGATACGATGTCTGCTTAATAATTGCCAAGGGCATACCCCCCTTTAAATACTATACATATATATATATATATATATATATATATATATATATATAAATATAAATATATACATACACACGCATACTGCATACATCCACATACATACTAAGAGAAAAATAAAGAAGAAGAGGATAAAATAAATAAATAATAGAAATAGAAAAAAGAGAAAAAGAGAGTAAGAGAAAAAAAAAAGGAGAGAAGAAAAATAGAAGAAGAAAAGGGGGGGGGAGGGAAATGTGGGAATAGGAAAGGGTCGCTTGGGAAAAAGGGTGAGGATCTGGGGACGGAAGTGGAGGAGGGAAACATGGACACGGGAGAAAGCTGATAAACTCCATCATGGCTGGGAGAGAATAGTAACAGAGTCTCTTTTAGCCCAGGTTAGAAATTCAGATGAACTTTGGAACTCTGACCAGGGAGTCCAAGTGTAAAAAAAACTGATCTTCTTTTTCCATTTCCTGTGCCAGCAGCCATTCCAAATCTCTAATGGAGTCTAGTTCCATTGCCCATTCCGCAAGAGAAGGTACAGATGTTAATTTCCAGTAATGGGGAATAACTGCTCTGGCTGCAGTAAGAAAATGTTGAAGCATGTCTTTTTTCACAGTCTTATAGGGTTCGGGAATCATGGATAGGAGAGCCATCACAGGTGATGCATGGATAGAAGTATCTAAAAGTTTGCAATATAGATCAAAAATTTGTTTCCAGAACATCCGAATAGGGGGGCAATGCCGCCAGATGTGAAGCATGTTTCCCTTCGAGGCATGGCATCGCCAACAGGTGTCAGATATATCAGGGTTAAAGTGGTGTAAAACAACAGGTCATCTATACAATCTAGTTATCACCTTAAACCCCTTTTCTTGAGTCTTGGTAGCTATTGACAGTTTATGGGTTAAAGTGAAACATTTTTGCCATTCTTCAGGGGAAAAGGTAAGGGAAGGTCTAGATGAGCTGATGTCAAGAGAATAGAATAGAGTAAAGAAATCGTATGCGTTGGTGGATCCTTCTGTAATAGCAGTGATTCAAAGACAGTTGGTTTGGCAAGAATATCCGAGATCGAAGAGATCGATCGTATATAAGACAATGCCTGTTGCCTCTGCAACCACCGCGTGGAATTACGCAAGGGTATTGAGGAAGAGGAGGCCACAGTCAATGTCAGGTCGGACTGGAGGACTTTAGATAGTCTTCTATGTTCCTGTTTGTGCCAAGGGCCAAACATAGTTGATCGGAAGGCTGGTAAAAAATCTGGTGTTCCAAAGAAGGAAGTCATAGGGCCCTGATAGTTTTAAATTTTAAAAATAGGTATCACACAATCCCTTATTTTAAGTGTTTGGCGAGTAAGATCAGCCAGAGTTGAGGTGCCCTTGCGAAGAGCGGGTGAGATTCATGGAAGGGCAGAAAGATTCATGTGGCCCTCCAGTTGTACCCATAACTTCAATGAAGGATGATGGAACCAATCAAGAATATGTGAAAGTATTCCTGAATTATGGTAGATAGCGATATCAGGTAACCCTGATATCGATGCTTCGGGAGAGATAATATCCTAGGATAAATTCTGGGTCAGGCTGAATTCCAAATAAAGTTTGAAAACATCCGTGGCAGTTTTCTAAAAAACAGGACCGGGAGGTGAATAGGAATAGTTTGGAATAAATATAAGAGGCAAGGAAGAATATCCATCTTAAGAATGTTGATTCTAGTGAGCCATGAGAATCTAAGAAGTGTAGGAGGGCAAGTCCAACTGAATTTTATAAAGCAATGAGAGAAAGTTTAAAGAGTATTTTTGTGAAGCAGAAGCTGATATCTGTATCCCTAAATTGCAAAAAAAAGAGGGGCAGATCCTAAAAGGAAAATTGGTTGAGAGTTACGTCATAGTCATTTGCGATAGAGAAATATTGAGGAGCTCCATTTTACTATCGTTAACCTTGAAGTTACTGACTTCATCAAATCTCTGGAATTTCAGAAGTATTGAGGGAAGGCAAGTATATGGTTGTGCTACAAATAAAAGCAGGTCATCTGCAAATAAAGCCATCTTTGCATGAAGAGGGCCCACCGAAACACCGAGGATTGTTTGGGTTCTGTCGCAAGGCAATTGCCAGATGTTCCATTGTAAGGACATATAGAAGGGGCGATAGAGGGCATCCCTGACATGTTCCATTATAAATTGGAAACGCAGGAGACAAGGACCCATTCACTCTGATTCTGGCTGATGGAGACGAGTAGAGGGACATAATTCATGAAATGATATAGAGGCCTAGACCAATCTGTTCAAGCGAGAGTCGTAGAAATTTCCAGCTAACGCATTTGAACGCTTTTTCAGCGTTGACCGCTAATAGGCAAAGAGGAATATCTTGAGTACGTGCATAATTCAACAGCAGGGGGGTTTTGAGTGTGTTATCTCTAGCCTCTCGCTCTTCTAACAAATCCAGCCTGGTCGAGATGCATTAGTTGCGGCAGTAATTGTTGTAATCGATTTGCTAAGACCTTGGCAAAGATTTTTATATCAACTCCTATTAAGGAGATGGGTCTGTAATTTGTGAGGGGGGGGGCCTTTTTCTGGTTTCGGGATAAGTGAAATATGTGCCTCCAAAGTTTGCTTTGGAAAGATGGAACCATTTGTTAAAGAGTTAACCTCCCTGGCGCTATGATTATGTCTGATTTTTGATCAGTCGCAGAATCGTCGCTGTTCGTCACTTTCAGTGTCTGATGACGAATTTCCCCACGAATCACTATTGCTCAATTCTGCAAGTGATTCTAATTCACTATCACTGTTTTCTAGCTGGTCTAAAACCACTTTTGACGTAGAGGGACGCTTCTTGAATGCCATGGACGTTCTCAAGTTTCCAGGCAGAAAGACCAGTATATATAATTTAAAAGAGCAGGCAGGGCACTGGACAAAACTGATGTGAAATGATTTGATACAGTAATGTAATCTAAGGAGTATTATGTGTGTGTATGTGTTTTGTACTTTTTTGATTTTGCTGCAGGGCTCCGCCCCCATGTTTCGCAATGCTCGCAGGCAACAGAGCCAGGAACAGTAATACATCGGGCGGAGGAATCCGGCGGAGGACACAGCGGGAGGACAGCGCAGGATCCTGGGGACAAGGTAAGTAACCTGTACCAGGATACTGCGATGCAATCCCGAGTCTGGCTCGGGGTTACCGCTTTTGGTAATGAAAATTCAACCGGAGCCACACTCGGGAATACCGCAAGGGAGGTTAAATATCCTGGTGTGAATTTTTTTTATTGTTTCTTAAACTATGACTGATATTCTTTAGATTTACTCAGTATTAAATAACCATTGTTTTTAAAAAAATCTAGACAATAGTTGTAATATGCAGTATATCCACATACGCTACCCTTGTGTGCAGAGCAGTTAACAAGAGGGGATGTGAACTCTGCTTTATTCATACAAACATATTGTGTGATCTAGATAGAGATATCACTACAGAAGGTTTAATTTCTCAAAAGGGACCTATGTGGTCTCCAACTAAAATGAGCAGGCTTTAAGTACAATCCTGAAAGATGAATCATAACCAAGTCACCATCTGACCACAACGTAGATAGTATTTGTGCACTGGTTACCAACGGGATTAAATGTGTGGGTACAAAAATGGTTTATTGTAGGGTACTACCTATGTACAGCTAAATGGAAAGTACCATCCCTTATAAAGAGGTTCTTCTCTCTCCATATATCTAATAGATACAATTGGTACAACAATTCAGACAATGGCTAACTTTCTTTAATGTATTTAGAAAGTTTTACCTTATTACATAATGCTAAACAGAGCACATAGACCCAGTCACATCATTCTCTGTCAATCAAGAAGCTTTTTAATCTAATCTAAAACAATAATACATACTCAAAGCCAATTATGACCAAATCAGTATGTTTACTCATCAATAAGACAACTCCCAACAATGCCAGTTGAGCAATGGAAAACACAAACCCTCTTCTCCTAACTACACTCTTAGCAGTGGGACCAATCATGAATGCTGTTTAAAGACTTACATATCTCTCCCATCTACTGCATCACAGTAAAGGTAGGGGAATCTCCCTCATGGGACACAACAGTAATAACATTCTGACAAGGTTGTGCACACTTCCCCATTGTACTAGATGATTTGCTGCCTGTGTCCCCATACATAGAATTTTCCATCAATTTCTGTTCTATCAGACACCCATCAAATTTACAGAATACAGTACGGGAAATAATTATTTGATCCCCTGCAGATTTGTAAGTTTGCCCACTTACAAAGTGTGAAAAAAGTGTAGCGCTATATCCCAAATAGAATTGAAAGACTATTATAAGAGTACCTTACTATACAAAAGGGTACACATAAAGTGCATTTAGATTCAAATAAATCAATATATGAACTATACTAAACGTGAATAGGGTCAATAAACCATGAAATAACTGAGTACATAAATATAAAATGTGATTAAGGAGACCAGAGCTTGCAAGTACGTTATAGGATGTAACAAGTCCTAATAATAAAGTCCAAGGATAATCTGAGACACACTAAGACAGATAGTCATATGACGTTGATATTCCAAAAAGCTGTGATATCAAATGGGCCACCACCAATAAACAAAAGGAGGCTTACCAGATGTCGATGACCTGGAGAGGCTTACGCGCCCCAAGTTATACAAGCTTGTAAGTCAACTGACTTAATGGATATCAAAACGAGCTGGCACGCCAGATCTTGAGTCAGACCACCGACTTGGCACCAACATTTAGGACATCCAATTTGAAGATGGTACTCCAATAAGGTAAAAACTCGATGTTCAAACCCACACACATATACCGCTCTCACTCCTGTACTTACTAAGCCTACTTTGATGATCCTCTTACATGTGAGTTTTTTACCTTTTTATAAATAAACCCTATTCAAACGGTATCACACTATGGAAAATTTTCATTTATTTCTGCATGATATCTGAACATCGAGTTTTTGATATCACGACTTTTTGGAATATCAATGCCGTATGACTATCTGTCTTAGTGTGTCTTCAAGTCCAAGCTTCAAGCTAAGAAACCTTAAGGATTTAGAGAAGATCTGTAAAGAAGAGTGGACCAAAATCCCTCCTAAGATGTGTGCAAACCTGATAACCAACTACAAGAAACTTCTTACCTCGGTGTTTGCCAACAAGGGTTTCTCCACCAAGTACTAAGTCACGTTTTGCTTGGGGATCAAATACTTATTTTACTCACTGAACTGCAACTCAATTTATAACATTTGTATTGTGTTTTTTTCTAGATTTTTGGTTGATGTTTGGTCTCTATCATTTAAGATACACCTATGATAAAATTATAGACCCTTCAATTCTTTGTAAGTGGGCAAACTTACAAAATCTGCAGAAGATCAAATAATTATTTTCCCCACTGTAACTCTCATTTCTTATTGTGGCTGACACACAGCAATATAAAGTTGTCTAACCCTCCGACACTCAATCTAAATAATAAAAACATTGTTTGGGCTGTAGTTGGGTTTTTAAATTTGAATGACTATATTTGCCTTCAAGTCACTTTCCAACTCATTCTGAGCCTGACCTTATCCATGAACACTTTCCAAGCAGTGTTCTCCACAACACCACCAATCCAATAATGTTATCCTGTTCTCTCATAATCCCTATCCCAAGCATTACTACAAGATTTCTCCCCTACAACTTCAATTCTCTGCATATCCCTTTCTCATGCTATCCATTTCATTTAGGCATGTACTGCAGTCTTTAGATTAACGTTCTCAGTTCCTCATGCTAAGAGGATATTAAAGCAGATGTGTGACCTTCATACTTACTTCCATGCTGCAGCATCACTGTCGAGATGCAGCTGTTTCGCACACCAGGAAGAACTGAGCAATCATATGTCCGCTGACCGCTCAATTCTTGGTCCGCTCCAAGCGGAGACCGGTGACTGTCAGTTACTGCTCTCTGCTCTGCTACTCCAGCTCTGCCAGCTGGGAAGGGGGCGGGTGGGCGTAGTTGGCTCTGGCTCTCAGCTGTGCAATGATAGATGGAGCCTGCTATCAGTCAGGCAGCTGAGTAGATCCCGACAGTATTGTTGAGATCCTTCCAGAGTCTGCCTCGGCTCTGCCCTGTCAGTTAATAGCAGGCAACAACTAGCTATAAGCTGGCTCTGGGTCACAGGAGAATGAAATTACTCCTGTGACCCACAAGTATGGTCAAAAAAGTTTTAGGCATACGTACTTCTTTCTTTTTTTTACCTACGTTGGAGATGTGAATGAGAAGAGCACACTGTGCATGCTGCTAGTTAAGAAACCGCATTGACAGCCATAGCTCTCAGACTAAAAATATGGAACTAATCGTTGTGGCTCCCAAACATGCAATTACTATGACAGCCAGTTGCGGAGATCATATGCAAGCTGAAGGTTTGCTTACAAAAACAAACCACTCCAGCTTACAGATGGCACCGACTGGCATTTTCTGGTGGTAGGTCCCTTTAAAACTACTCAAGCCTAATTCAGGCAAGTACTTGCGCCACATTGATCCAGGATTTACTTGCAGTGCCACTCTAAGCGAGACAAAGATTTCCAGATGGGTGCAGTGAAGGGAGCAGGCGCCTTTGCACCATTCAGGGGTGTAGAGGCATCATCAGAGAAAGGAAAGAATGCCGCTTACAGACCCAGTGTATGAATATGTGAATGAGTGTGGCCTCAGCCAGTGTTGCTCCAGCCATGCCCTCAGACATGTTTCGCCCTGCACACACTTGTGACCAAGCCTCGGTGTGCAGGGTGAAACATGTCAGAGGGCGTGGCTGGAGCGGCACTGGCTGAGGCCACACTCATTCACATATTCATACACTGGGTTGGTGACTGGTGTTTTTTCCTTTCTCTGATGATGGTACTTGCACCAGTTTCAGTGGCAGTACCGACACATACAATGAATTTAGCCGCTGCCACTTTAGGAATCTCTCACTATAGCTATAACAGATTCAAAATAAATTACCACCAGTTTGCAAATGGGGCATGTCAGTACAGGGGAGCCTTCATGAATTTGACACCTTCCTGCACAGGGCTCTATCCTCGGCTTCATTCAGCTGGCAGCCAGGAGATTCTCTGGCCAAAAGCTGAATGTAAACAAAGGGGCAAGAGATAAAAGTCGTGTCATTATCCAAATTTTACATGTATGGTCTGGACTTTAAAAACAATGTAACAAAACTTTGGAAAGGTATTATAGTTACATAGCTATAGTCAAGTTGACCAACACATATTGACACTGCTAAATTTGTTCCTTCTTTACGCTCGTTTGGGCAGGTCTCTCATCTCCTGTGTCTTGTATCTGAATGTGTTAGTCTGAAGGTTGTAATTTTACCCTTTTATTACTTGAGTTGAAGCATAATGTTGTTTTATACTGTAAGTAGACACTTTTTAATAAAGACTAAAATAATAATAATAGCTGACCAGGCTGAAAAAGACACATGTCCATCATGTTCAGCTTCAAGCAAACTGCTGCAATTGTTGTTTAAGTATAAAAATGTGTATTCAGCACAGTATTTAAACTAAGATGACATGTAGTCAATAACAGTATAGAACAGTACATTCTAGTGTATATTATTGTCCATTACAAAATCAATATGCTCACAGAGTTAGGTTACACTAGGTGTGTCTGGAATGCTGCTTAGAAACATTACTAGTGAAAACAAGCAACAAAAAGATTTTGTTGGGTCATTTTATTAAGGAGATCTATATGCGCCCCACTATTCCTTGAATTCTCAACATCTGATACACAGAGGTATTAAGGGACGTATTATATGATTTTGCTAAATTTTAAAATATCACATCAATACATCAATAGCATTTCTATCGTCCAGGTTTAAATATACATAAAAAAACAATCATATAATTAAGAAAAGGCCCAAGATTCTTTTTATAATTTCATAACTCCTCCCAAGAGTCAGCCCACTGCTTGCATCAGGACTGAGGACTCTTGAGAGTACTGATGTAAAGTGATGTTTTCAGGAAGCTATCTATATACATCACCCTGCCAGTCCTCCCATCACACATGATCTGCCTTAAATAGGGAATCACAGACACCTAATGATGACATAATTGGGTCTAAAAATAAGATATGTACTGAAAACAGAAAGCAGGGTTATGAGGAGGGGAGGATGGAACCAGGAAAGGCAAAATATAGGTAGATTCAAACGGGGGCAGGATCCACGAAACCGTCCAGGGTTCCAAAGAAGAACTACAGAAGTAAGATACTCTCTGTCCCGGCAGGAGAAGCGGTTGACTGCAACTATTACGTTTCTAAAACCTGGAGACGCTAGTTACTTCAGATAGGTATAACTGATGGTCCAGGTGTACTTGGACTCCCTGTCTATGCCATGTTATGCAGTTCAACTCACCCTACATCATTGTATGTTTTTTCTTATGATAATTAAGGATGTTGTATTCCCTGTATCTTTGCCCTTTTAATAAATAAAAGATTTGAAAAAAATATAGGTAGATTCAACTTCAGCTTTAAAGTGATTCTTATGCCACGTACATACGAGCGGACTTTTCCACGGACTAGGTCCGGCGGACCGGACTCCGTCGGACAGTTTGACCGTGTGTGGGCTCCAGCTGATTTTTTTTCCCAAAAGTCAGACGGACCTAGAAATAAAAAATATTTCAAATTTTTCCAACAGACTCGAGTCCGGTCGAAAAGTCCGCTCGTCTGTATGCTAGTCCGACGGACAAAAACTGACGCTAGGGCAGCTATTGGCTACTGGCTATGAACTTCCTTATTTTAGTCCGGTCGTACGTCATCACGTACGAATCCGTCGGACTTTGGTTGATCGTGTGTAGGCAAGTCCGTTCATTCGAAAGTCCGTCGGAAAATCCATCGAAAAGTCCGCCGGACCTAGTCCGTCAGAAAGTCCGCCCGTGTGTACGCGGCGTAAGTCTTCGGTCACACCGAGCGCAGCTTTGAAATTGTGTGTCTTTACTTGAAATCGCACCATTTCTAAGCCGCATGTCAATGACTTCAGGTGCGACTTGGAAGGCATCTGTGCAACTTCATGCACAGATGTGAATGCAAGTCGCACCTGAACTTGCAAAAGGTAGCGCAAGAACTACTTTCAAAATAGGTGTGACTCCGATGGAGTCAGAGTCGCACCGATTTGACCACTTCCATTGTGGACAGTAGGATGTGGCTTGTCATGTGATTTGAAACTATCTAATTGCATGACAAGTCGCACTGGTGTGACCGAGGGCTAAAGGTTCACCTTTTATTTTTCAAAAATAACAAACATATCATACTTATCCGCTCTGTGTAATGACTTTGCACAGAGCAGCCTCGATCTTCCTCTTCTCGGGTCCCCAGCCGGAGCTCCTTGCTCCTCCCTCCTGCCAAGTGCTCCTTACCAAGCCACTTGTTATGGGGGCACTCATGCATGCTTCTCCTGAGTCCATAAGACACACAGTTGGTACTTCCAGGCATAAAAAAGTTACTTTATTGTAGATCCATTAAAAACGAGGACAAGACATGACATGTAGCAAGCTCAAATGTTAGGCAGACGCGTTTCACACACCTGTGCTTAGTCATTGACTCGTTTTTAATTGGAGCTACAATAAAGTAACTTTTTTATGCCTGGAAGTGCCGCCACCTTCTTCTTCCTATTGTGCATCTATTGGCTTTTGACCTCAGGCTGGCACCCGGCTTGCTTTACAGCAGAGGTATGCAATTAGCAGACCTCCAGCTGTTGCAAAACTACAAGTCCCATCATGCTTCTGCCTTTGGGTGTCATGCTTGTGTCAGAGTCTTGCTATGCCTCATGTAGTTCTGCAACAGCTGGAGGTCCGCTAATTGCATATCCCTGCTTTACAGCATCCCTCATCCCTTTAAACCGGAACACATAATAATTACACAGATTTTGAGGCTAATTTAATGCAGACAAGGCACTAAGTGAGTTTAATTACCACCTTAAGCAGTCACAGAACCTGTGTAATTAATATGTGTTCCGGTTTGAAGCTGGGTTCACACTATTGCGAATTGGATACGACTTTCCCCCGCACCGCATCCAATTCACATGTCAGGACATAGTAACCGGCTCTCTATAGAGCCTGTTCACGCATCTCCGCGGCGGATCCGGTGCAAATTGCACAGGAGCCCTGTGTGTCTTTGGGTCTGTTTCAAGTCCAAATTCAGCCAAAAATTCGGGCTGAAATCGGACCTGAAACGGTGAATGGAGACGCACCAGACTCTGGTTGTCAGCCGCTGCATGCTCTAGAGTGAACCCAGTCTAAAGGGAGGAGGTGGCAACCCTAAACCTGCCCCCCTCCTTACTGGCTGTGATTGGCAGCAGCAGGAGCCAATGGCTCTTGCTGCTGTGTCTGAGCCAATGAGGACAGAGAGAGAGCTGAGAAAGCCTCTGCTCTTGTGCACATCACTGGATCGAGATGGGGCTCAGGTAAGTATTTAGGGAGGGCTTGCAGAAGGTTTTTTTACCAGAATGCATAGAATGCATTAAAGTGATTCTAAAGGCAGAAGTTTTTTGTATCTTAATGCATTCCAAGCATTAAGATAAAAAGCCTTCTGTGTGTAGCAGCCTCCCCCAGCCCCCCATTACTTACCTGAGCCCCATCTCTATCCAGCGATGTCTATGGGTAAATCGGCCATCCGGGATTGGCTGAGACACAACAGTGGTGACATTGGCTCCTGCTGCTGTCAATCAAACTCAGTTAGCCAATCAGGAGAGAGAGGGGCGGGGCCAAACTGCAGTTCCGTGTCTTAATGGATACACAGAGATGCAGCTCGGCTCGGGTGCCCCCATAGTAAGCTGCTTGTTGTGGAGGCACTCAACAGGAGGGAGGGGCCAGAAGCTCCAGCCAGGGACCCGAGAAGTGGAGGATCCAGGCTGATCTGTGCAAAACCACTGCAGAGAGCAGGTAAGTATAACATGTTTGTTATTTTAATTAAAAAAAACAAGACTTTACAATCACTTTAAGGTAAAAAAACATTCTACCTTTGGAACCACTTTAAGGTTTTGTGTTAGGGTGCAGGTTAAGAGTTAAGGGTTCATTTTAATGGCTGTATTAAAGCTTGTGTGAATGTACGGGGTTAGGATCAATTCATGTTGAATAGAGTGTAGAATTTTTAAAACTCCTGTTTTTGCCATCTGTGTCCAGTTGTAGAAAATTTTCTTCACATCCTCTCCTCTCCTGTAAATACAACAGGAAGTGGAAGAAAATCTCTCTAAAGTGAGGGAAACTGTCCCATTAGATAGTTATCATTGAATCAAGTGTCCCCATTAGAACATCTCCCTTTTATTGCTGTTCTGATAACAACTCAGCATCCATCAATTTCAGTCCCATTGATGGTGGTCACCAGGACAAACAGACAGGGTAAGTATTTCTAGCAGGAACACAGATTTTAATCCTGCCCAACTCTATCCAAAACGAAAAAAAAGATAAACTTTGAGAGTTACGTACAGATTAGATGTTTGGGACACTTATAGACCCCTTTCACAATGAGGTGTTTTTCAGGTGCTTTTGGGCTAAAAATAGCGCCTGTAAAGCGCCTGAAAAACGCCTCCCCTGCATCCCCAGTGTGAGAGTCCGAGTGCTTTCACAATGGGGTGGTGCGCTTGCAGGACGTTAGAAAAAGTCCTGCAAGCAGCATCTTTCCGGATGTGCGGTGTGTACACCGCTCCTCCACCGCCCCTGCCATTGGAATCAATGGGCACCGCTGCCGAAAGCGCTTGCAAAGCTTTTAACCCTTTATTTTGGCTGCTAGCGGCGGTTAAAAATGCCCCGCTAGCGGCCGAAAAGCACCGCTATTACAGCGGTAAAGTGCCCCCCCGCCCCAGTATTAAAGTAGCCTTAAACACAATCTAGTTTTTACATCTTTTTCTTACTAGTAGCACTGTTTGTTTTAGAATCATAAACCAGAATAGATTATTGAAGGGAAAGTAAACAGAGAGAGTACTACTTATCTCACGCCAAGAGATTTCTGCACTTAAATAACCTATAAACAATTTTGCTATATCTGTAATGTTTCCAAGTGAACACCAGTATGCTCCTATTTATCTTATCTACCCATCTTGTCTCATCGCTGTGGTTTGTCAGCAGTTGCTACCAGTTATGGGACCCCCACTGAGTGCATGCCAAAAGAACATTTCCTCTGCATGATTCACCAAACTGGGGACTGTGCCAGGATACTTCTATGATGCTTTGAGGACTGTGACACACTTCCACTCTGTTCAGATTAATGAGGAGGATCCGGTCTACATTTACCTAATTCATAGTGCCATTCTGGGGAAGAATGTGTGAAGTCTGAATAGTATGACGGACATAAAAGGTAGATGGGCACATCTATGGAACTGATGTTCATCAAGTACATTCCATAACACAAAAAATAAATAAATGAAATATACAAAAGAATGCCCAAGGGTGGCGTCTATGTTCACATTTTTGTGTAAAGAACTGGTGAACGGCAAAGCTTCTGTAGCTAGTGAGTCTTGTAAGTTCAGGGCTGGCTATTTGTGATGAGAGTTGTGAGGCTTGGGGTACAATACGATGGCTACATGATGGATATATAATGGCTATGTACTAAACTCTTGAGAAAATTCACTTTCAAAGTGCAACATCCCTTGCAAAGTGAACAGTCTATCTACCTTTAGTAAATCAGCCCATCCTCTTTGTCTCCTTTTTGCTTCTTCTTAATTATTTTTGACAATTCTGAAGGATGCCTGAAGGGTGAACGCGATAACACTTTGGGGTTGATTTACTAAAACTAGAGAATGCAAAATCTGGGGCAGCTCTGCATAGAAACCAATCAGCTTCCAGGATTTTTGTCAAAGCTTTATTGAACAAGCTCAAGTTAAATGCTGATTGGCTACCATGCACAACTGCACCAGATTTTGCAGCCGTCAGTTTTAGTAAATCAGCCTCCGTGTGTTGGTCTTTTTTGCTTTGTGATTTTCTTTTACTATTCAGACAGGATTTCGTTTGACCCTATTTACTGTACTTCCCTCCATATAGATATAAAATACTAATACCATTTTGCTTTTACATTTACCTTGACTGTTTCATTTGTCACTTGTATTCCGTTCTGTTCCATATTTAGTTCTGGTTCTGATGGACTCTCTAAATAAATAAATAAACAAACAAAATGAAACATGCATGGAACATGCCAATACACCATATTTAAACATACAACATATTTAAAGAAATACGTATTTACCAAACCAACTATCCAACAGCAGATGCTATAAACTGAAATGCACACTTATTGAGTATCTTAAACAATACAAGTACAATTTCCTTAACGCAAACAGTTTTTTTTTTTAAGATAATGAATTCATTATAACTGACAAATTTACAATGCCATTTACTTTCTTTCCAGAGTAAAGTGACTATTATGTAAAATGGCAACTTTCCAGCTTTCAACACTTTAAAAAAACCTATAAACTAAACATTGTCACAGTCATCCATGATATCACACAGCTCATACATAAGCAGAGCAGGCAAACGTTAAATGTTGCAATTTATTTCTATATATTCTATTAAACTTATAGGAGACAATGGGGTTGATTTACTAAAGGCAAATAGACTGTGCACTTTGCAAAATGCAGTTGCTCCATATGCTTAGTAAATAAGCAAAAGCTCTGCTGGCTTCCATCATCCAATCATGTGCAAGCAAAAAATGCAGTTTGTTTTATTTTCCTTGCACATGATTGGGTACTCTTTGCAAAGTGAAGCTTTACCTCATTAAGACCCCTTTCACACTAAGGCAGTTTTCAGGCGTTTTAGTTCTAGAAGTTGTGCCTGTAAAGCACCTGAAAACTGCCTCTCACTCTCTGCAATGGGTGCTTTCACACTGGGGCGGTGCGCTTGCGCGGCTTACGGAAAAGTCCTGCAAGCAGCATCTTTGGGGCAGGTTGGGAGCGCAGCTCCCAAAATGCCCCTGCCCATTGCAATGAATGGACAGCGCCTGAAAATCAATCTGAAACCGCAGCAACACAGGCATTTTTAACTCCTTTATTAGGGTTAAAAGCGCCCCGCTAGCAGCTGAAAAGCGGTGCAAAAGCGCCCCTTAACCTCCCTGGCGGTATGATTATTTCTGATTTTAGGTGCTGAAAGCGGTACAATTATTTTGCACAGAAATTTGGCGTTTTATATTGTAGGCCTGTAATTCTTAGGAATAGTTCACTTAAATCTGTCCAAACAAGAGTCTAGTAGACATCCCGGGTATGATAAAGTTTGAAAAACGAAATAAAAAATTATAATATAATAAATAACTATAAATAATTATAACAAATAATAATATAATAATAATAAAAATTATATAATAATGTAATCAAATCAAAAACACTGAAATTTGCTCAGTTGCAGAATTGTCGCTTTTGTTACTTTTAGTGTTTGGTGACGGATTTCCCCACAAATCACTATCACTCAATTCTGCGAGTGATTCTAATTTATTATCGCTTTTTTCTAGCTGGTCTAAAACCACTTTTGATGTAAAGAGACAGTTTTGGTTGCTATGGACAATCTCCAGTTTCCTGGCAGAAAGAACAGTTTTATATATATAAAACTGCATGCAGGACACTGGGCAGACCACTAGGGACCAAGGGGGATGTGTAGTTATTTGATACAGTACTGTAATCTGTAAGATTACAGTATGCTGTATCTATACTATGTGTTTCACTTTTGAATTTACCGCCGAACTCCGTCCCCGTGCGTCGCAACGCTCGCAGGGAACGGAGCTCGGCACTGTGAATCGAGCGAGACACAGCGGCTCGCCGATCACAGCGGGAGACATCGCAGGATCCAGGGGACAAGGTAAGTATGCTCTTCCTGGATCCTGCGATGCAAGCCCGAGTCTGGCTCGGGGTTACCGCTTTTGGTATGGAAAAATCCAACCCGAGCCAGACTCGGGATTACCGCCAGGGAGGTTAAACAGCAGTAAAACGAGCAGCGCTTTACTGCGAACGCGGCCGCAGCCCTAGTGTGAAAGGGGTCTTACTGAGCTCTGGAGCAACTGAACCTGCAGAATGCAACTACACTTTGCAAAGTGCACAGTCTATTATTTGCCTCTAGTAAATCAACCCCACAGATTTTCATACAGTCTGGATCAGTGCTGGTCAACTTTTTTGATATATAGCAGTCCTCAAATGTGGCCTCTAACATTGCTAAAGGACCACAAGTAATATTTAGTGAATTCTTCAGGAGATGGTCATAGACGGGAGATGCATTACATTACTGCTACAGATCATTGTGTTTACACATCAATGCTTCTACATTTTTGGTTCCTACAGCCCGATTTAATATACATTTTAGAGATCATAATTCAAACCCATCCCTCCACTCCCCTCCCCTCCTTCATTCACAGAACTTCTTGTATTTTGTGAAAAAACAACTTTTTGTGAATGGGAGAGGAGAAAGGAGGGTGTGGGGATACAACTAGAGTCATGGGCTTTCCACACACCCCTTTAAAATAATATGTCAGGGTGCTCCTATAATTGTAGAGACCATCACATGCATAGAACTCTATGGCTTCTCCAAGTCCTGCCCTGTGTTCTCCCACTCATTTGTGGACAGCTTTATTTTTAAATGTATGAGTTCAATTAATTAAGTGAAATTTTATTAAAACTATAGGCCAGCCAATCTTATAGTGGTGAGCAGGGTCGCTGATAAGGGGGTACCACCGGTATACCAGGGAGGGGCATTGGTGCTGGGGGGGGGGGCAATTATAAGAATGATGACTTGTGTGTCTCTCTGCCGCAGCTGAAAGCTTGTTTCTTCCCCTCTCCCTTGCACCAGCTTACAGCTGCTGTAGGGAGTGCCCCTCTGTGTGCCCCCTTGCAGCGCTGTGGCTTTCCTCTCCATTCTGTGTCCATTCATAATTGAAGCATAGTAAACTGTGTTTACTATGTTACAGTGTGTGAATGAATAGGAGCTTTTGTCTCCTGTTCATTCATCTTCAGTGCAGCTAAGGCTACAGAAAAAAGGAATTGAAGAACCTGTGTCCTCAATTCCTTTCTCTGCCTCAAAGGAGAGATGTCAGGGATCTAAACCCTGGTTTAGACCCCTGATATTTCACCCAAGTCCCCCAAAAGCATTGTAAAAAAAAAAGTAATAAATAAATAAATAATGCAAGAAAATAACAAATTGTAGAAATGTATTTAAAAAATTGTAAAAAAAATCATTTAAAAAATGAAGGGCTCATTCACACGGGTTCTCAAATACGTGCCCTTATAGAAAGGTAAGGCCCTATTCACTGAAGCCTTCCAGGACTCTACCGATGGAAGAGTAAAACTCTTCCAAGACAGGACAATGCATTTCCTAGCATGAAAAAATAATAGAGTAAGTAAGGTCTGTATAGCTATAGTAGGGGCCAAATCATCCACCAACCCGAGCATGCAATGCCTTATAGAAGGACTTAGAGAGATAGTGGTTACCTCCTGTATACACATCAAAATATCCTTTCAATATTTCTGTATACCAGGACAATCCTAGAAGATATGCATACAGTCAGCCCCCCTTGCAGAACAATGCCAGCAAGAAGAGGTGACTGAACCAAAAATTTTAGCTATCTTCGCCAGGGTCATGCATATACAGTGCCTTGAAAAAGTATTTCAGTTGCCTTCAGAAGTCACCTAATTAGTAAATAGAGTCCACCTGTGTGCAATTTAATCTCAGTATAAATACAGCTGTTCTGTGAGGCCTTCAGATGTTTGTTAGAGAACCTTAGTGAACAAACAGCATCATGAAGACCAAGAAACACACCAGACAGGTCAGAAATACAGTTATGGAGAAGTTTAAAGCAGGGTTAGATTATAAAAAAAAATATCCCAAGCTTTAAACATCTCACATAGCACTGTTCAATTCATCATCAGAAAATGGAAAGAGTATGGCACAACTGCAAACCTACCAAGACATGGCCGTCCACCTAAACTGACAGGCTGGGCAAGGAGAGCATTCATCAGAGAAGCAGCCAAGAGGCCCATGGTAAGTCTGGAGGAGTTGCAGAGATCCACAGCTCAGGTGGGAGAATCTATTAGTCGCGTACTCCACAAATCTGGCCTTTATGGAAGAGTGACAAGAAGAAAGCCATTGTTGAAAGCAACCCATAAGAAGTCCCATTTGCAGTTTGGGAGAAGCCATGTGGGGACACAGCAAACATGTGAAAGAAGGTGCTCTGGTCAGATGAGACCAAAATTAAACTTTTTGGCCTAAAAGCAAAGCGCTATGTGTGTCGAAAAACACTGCACCCTGAACACACCATCCCCACCGTAAAACATGGTGGTGGCAGCATCATGTTGTGGGGATGCTTTTCTTCAGCAGGGACAGGGAAGCTGGTCAGAGTTGATGGGAAGATGGGTGGAGCCAAATACAGGGCAATCTTAGAAAAAACCTTTAAGAGTCTGCAAAAGACTTGAGACTGGGGCTGAGGTTCACCTTCCAGTAGGACAATGACCCTAAATGTACTGCCAGGGCTACAATGGAATGGTTTAGATCAAAGCATATTCATGTGTTAGAATGGCCCAGTCAAAGTCCAGACCTAAATCCAATTGACAATCTGTGACAAGACTTGAAAATTGCTGTTCACAGACGCTGTCCATCCAATCTGACAGAGCTTGAGCTATTTTGCAAAGAAGAATGGGCAAAAATGTCACTCTCCAGATGTACAAAGCTGGTAGAGACTTACCTAAAAAGACTTGCAGCTATAATTGCAGCGAAAGATGGTTCTACAAAGTATTGACTCGGGGGGGGGGGGGGGGACCTGAATACAAATGCACATCACACTTTTCACATACAGCTACCCCATACACCAAAGGTGCCTCATCTGTGGACTCTAGCAGCAAATTCAGGTGAGCCCAAACTCTATTTGAACTTGATGCTACTGCAAGGATTTAGTTATGATGACAGGCGTATGAACCCTATAAATAAATCAATGCACCACTGATAGGAAGCCTGTTGATTGGGAGTGGAGAGTGGAGGGGCAGAATGAACCTGCAACTGCTTTCAAAAGGAGGCATGATGGAAAAGGTTTGGGAACAAATTACTTAGGCAATAAAGAACACTTAAATATGACACTAAAATGTCTCCCTATTGACCCTATTATATTATATTGCATCTCATGATGGATCTGATTATACAAACATCAGCAAAACAGTTTGCAGATTTTTCAAAGGAACTACAACAATACAGGTTAAGGGCTCAGGGAAAATCTACATGTTGTCCATAGAGCACGAGACAAAATGATCTCCTTGCTTTGTGTTACAAACATGGCAGGATGGGTGGCACTGGTCTGACATCCATGTGAATTTATGCTAATCTGTCAGTATAACCCATGCATGATCTCAAATGTCAGTGTGTGCAATTTGGCAACATTTTGAGATGTCTGTGCATGTGGCTAGTGATGAATGATTGTTATGAATGTACTGCTGTTTTTGGCTCGCTGACTAAACTGCCTGCCTGTGTGATTCTTAACTATCTAACTTGTTACCTCTTCTCATTGTCAAAAATGACATTAGAAGAAACCCAATCAACTCAGAATATTCTCTGAAAATAGCAGTGCAAGTCAGAGTATTCCTCCCTCTCACAATAAAGTCAACTAAGAAGCAAGATAGCAACTTGTCTATCTAAATGACTTTATTACCTGTGGTTACAGGAATGAATATTGTACTATCTATGGCCTGCCTTAAAGCCTGGTACATACTACCTGTCAGCTGTCAGCTCCGGTCGGAGGTGCTGTGCTCGCTATGCAAAGTAAATACAGTGATCACCCCTGATGAGCTGTTGTGTTCTGACAGGGGGATGCCATTGGCTGAGAGCACTGATCGGGAGTCGGTCGGCTGCTGGTTTTCCAGCATGCTCGTCTGACAGAAGCTGGCCATGTGTATGTCAGACAGACCGACATACACACGGCCCGAATGTCGGCTGTTATTTTTTTGGAACCCGCCAAATGTCTCTCGACATTGGACCCGCGGGTACTCGGCATAAGCCTGGTACACACTATACGTTTTTTCTTGTTCAACCCGGTGGGCTGAACGAAACTAAAAACTGACAGATCGTCGTACTAGCACAAGCAATGTTAGTGCAGTGATCTCCCCCCATTGTGCTATTATGTTCTGACGGAGGGACCAACCCCCCCACCTCCGTCAGAACACTCACTTGGCTGCGATCGCTGATCAGATGCTGATCGGATGCTGGTTTTCCAGCATGCTTGTTCAACAGAAGCCCATCGTGAGACTGTGTTTGTCAAACAGGCAGCTGTGCACACGGGCCCAAAGTCGCCCAGTTTCTACTGTACCAGCTGATTTTGGCCGATATTGAGCTTGTTTGTACCTGGCCTCAGGCAGGCCTTAAATGGTGCAATTTTCTTTCCTGCAACCTGCAAATCACTCGATCCCCCCCATCAACAATGAATCCCTCCCACGGAGCTATTGTGTTATCCCGGCAGGGGGGCACGGGGAGCTGTCCCTGCCAGGAGAACACAGTGATTACATGATTATTGATAGCGGCTATAGCTGCTGCCAATAATCGCATGCTGAAAATCTGACATGCTGGTTGTATGCATGTCGATCAATGGGTAGATTCAGCCTACCCATATATGGTTTGAAACTCAGCTAATCCCTGCTCAACCGGCTGCGATTTGAACCATCTATGGCCAACTTTAGCCTGTGTTTGAGGCTATACTTAGAGATTTGTTAAGTAGGAGGACAACTTTTTAATTTACCTTTATAATAATATTTTTAGTTTCTAAGTACCAAATAATCACAAACTTCTGCTCCAATCCTTAAGCCTGGTACACACTACTAGTTTTTTTTTAAGTTTAACCCAGTAGGGCTGAACGAAAATAAACCTGACAACTCAGGAGGAGCTGCTGTACTAACAATGCAATGTTAGTACACCGATCTCCCCTGCTGTGCTATTGTGTTCTGACAGGGAGACGCCTTCCCCTGCCAGAACACTCCGGTCAGTGCTCTCAGTCATGCCCCTTGGTCGGACTTGCTGCAGTACACACAGGCCCAATTTCGGCCAGTTTCTATTGAACCGAGCGTTGCCACCTGACATTCGGCCCGTGTGTGCTAGGCTTTAGACATTTAGACAAATGCTTAAACATGTCAGATGTTTATGGCCTTCCAAGAAAAAAAAAACTTTTCTTGTTACTATTTCCAGAATATGGTTATGGTGGATCCCAGTACTCCTTCAATCTCTCAACCTAATTATCACCATTCCAACTAAGAAAAACTTCCTTCCTGGGCTATTGCCCAAGATACCTACAGAAAAAAAAGTTCATCTGTGGTTTAGGAACTCTGGCAAACTCTCTATCTAAATAACAGGCCTCCACCAAAAGGTTACAGAAATCATGGACCAAGCTAAGCTGTCTTACAAAAGGTTTGTGGATCAGAGAAGGTCCAAGGGGCTAGATCTATCCTTGACATTTGATGTAAGGAGGGTGCTCTGGGCATCTAATCTTACAAATACAACCATCCCTTTGAAGGCAACCATAAAGCTGATGTGGCCCGTGATGAAATTGAGTTTGACACCTCTGACTTAGAGGAATAAATGATCTTTGATAGTGTAACATAACACAGATATAACAACTTCATTTACTGTTACATTTGCTGGGTATTATACAATTTGCAACATTGAACATTTGTGGCATGTAAAGTTCAAGCTTTGAACTTACTGTAGACACGAAGCCGTATTCTGCTTTCTTTGGTTACGCCATTCTGGAACTCCACACGGCAGATAAACTGCTTGTCATCTTGAGCTTGTGAGCTGACAATCTCCAGTTTGGAATTGTTTTTTAAATTAATGCGATTTCTCAATTCAGAATTTTCTTTGACTATTCCTTTTGGTCCAGCAGTCAAAATATTTTGTACTTTTTCTACCTTGTCTTCAGGAATTACCTGTATGGAATTGAAACAGTATTACAGATTAGCCAACAGAAACCAGCTTGCATGTCAGCTCGGTCACTCATTTAGTGTTGTACCTGTGTTATGTCGGTGAAAGTTCTCGTTTAACCAGGTTATGATATAACTAGTAGTAGTTAGTCACCTTTACTGGGCTTGCTCTGTATTGGTGAACATTTTGCAGCTTATCTAAGCAGCACCTTCAGCTCTGATGAATGTCATGACTATACTTCAATATTTATAACTCAGTCACAATAATGGAATCCCCTTGAAATGTGTCACAGCACATATTGATCATCCAAAGACATGATAGGAGGAGTGAAAGTTTGTGAAACCACCCTGTACAAATTATATAATCCAAACCCATGGAGTCTGGGACAGGTGGTAATCAACCAAGTTAGACAACTAACCCTAGGTTCACACCTATGCGTTTTTTAGTGCGTTTTGCAGTTTGCAGAAATGCACTACAGTCCATTTAACATGGTTTCCTATGGTACACATTCACATCTATGCGCTTTTCAGCAGGTGCGTTTTTGGAAAGGGTTAGGGACTTTTTTTTACCGTAGCAGATTGCGTTTTGCTTGTAATAGACTTTAAGGTACCCGCACCAAAATTGCAAGTGTTAGCCCCCTAGCTATTTAGCTATTTAAGAACTGTCAGATAGCGGAGCAGGCAGACGGCAGGAGCCTTTGGTGCGAGCAGAGCTTATTTTTTTCCTTTTTTCGAGTCGGCGGTGGCTACTAGCGTTGCAACTGACGATGGATCTACACCGGGAGACAGTTTTAAAAAAAATTGAATAAAGGACTTGTCAAAGACTCGTGTTGTGTCTTTACTCATTTATTTGGTTAATGGGTAGGGGTACTATGTACCCCATACTTATTCACATAGGGAGGGCAGGATCTGGGGGCATCCTTGTGAAAGGGGGCTTTCAGATTCCAATAATCCCTCTGCCCACAGACCCCCACAACCACCAGACAGGGTTGTGGGGAAGAGGCCGTGGTCCCCATCAACATGGTGCCATGTGTTTTGGGTGGGGGGGGGGCAGAGCCCCTTGCTCCAAATCCCCCCTCATGTTGAGGGCATGTGGCCTGGTATTGTACAGGAGGAGGGGGAGTTGCTCGTCCCCTCCCTTTCCTGACTTGAAGAGCTGTATGCTTGGATAAGGGTCTGGTATGGGTTAAGGGGGACCCTACGCCATTTTTAAAAAAAATTTGCCTTGAGGTTCCCCTTTTTTTGCTCATCGGTATTCCAAATTTTATTTCATTGTATTTTTGGGGTGGGTAATGAAGGCTACTCCTCCTTAACATCCAAAATGTACAAAAAGCAATAAGAGCGCTAAGGAAGACTTTAATGAGTTAATTTTAGGGTAAAAGATACAATTTTATAAAGCACAATAATCAATAACGATACTAGTTACAGACACTTACATACAACCAATGTACTGTGGCCGATTCATCAGGCTTGAAAACTTTACATGGGAGAACCACTTTGTCACCCAGTATGACTTTCTTTTCTTCTTTGTTCACAGGAGGATCATGTTGCCCCCATACCCCTACAAGGAATGAAGTCAAAATTAACTAATTGCAAGTAAAGATGGCCAAAAAACATAATGCTAGCAGTAGACATGTGACATCCCATGATGGACAGTAATACATGTGCCTGTCCTCAATCTTTCTGCAGAAGCATTGCAAGATGCACCAAACTTTGGCTGGGTTCACACCATTGCACATCCAATTCGCAATAGCAGGAGATTTTGACCGGCTCTCTGTGGAGCCGGTTCACATATCTCTGCAGCAGGTCCGGTGTGTTTTGCAGAAAAATGCTGTGTGTCTTTTGGTCAGCTTCAGGTCCGAATTTAGCTCACAATTCGGGCTGAAATCAGACCTGAAACTGTGAACCAGCACGCACCGGACCCCTGCTGTGACCCGAATGCGGCTCATATGTGAACCCAGCCTCAATACTGGTTTGTAGCAGTAGTGCATGAAAGAATCAATACCATTTTATTTTGTTCAGAATTAAATCACATGAAAAGCAACAATAATGTGATATATATTTAATGTTAGGTGCTTTACAGTATTTCTGTCAGCTGAAAGAGAGTTTACCATACATGCATTTCAAAAAATTGTGAAGTTTCATACTACCCATTCCCTTTGGACAGTCTGAATTCAAGTCCAGCTCATTGTGACATCATTTCTATGACCCTCTATACTCCTACCACCGCCCATCCAGTAATGGTGAGATCGCTTGAAACACCTTCTCATGGCTGGATGTTCTGCACCATCAATGACTGTCTATGCACAGTTAGTGCTGGTTCACACATCAATACGGTGCGAATCACATGTGATGTCTGTGATTGCACAAGTGTGAACCCAGCCTTAGGCTGACAATGCTTCTGCTCCACAGATATGGTTACAGTTAGGCCCTTTTCACACATAAGGTCCAATCAGGTCTGCCTATCAGTTTTTCAGGTGAACCTGATAGGACGTTCCATTCACCCCTATAGATTAGAGGGTGTAAATGGACTAGTGTCCATTTACACCCACCTACTTCAGATCCGGTCAGAAGGTGATCAGTCCTCCTCTGTCTAGGCAGATCGGATGAGAGAATAGTCGGGTGTAAACAGACAGCAGAGTCCATTTACACCCTGTCACCCATAGAGCAGGGCAGGCTTTGTCCGTGTCTGCTCTGCGAATGCTGAGTGGATATGGACCCACCATGCACCTGCTCTGCTCCGATCAGCGGGTTTATCCCCTGCTGATCAACCCACTGTGAAAGGAGCCTAAAACCTTGTACACACGATTGGATTTTCCCAGCGGGAATTATGTGATGACAGGCTGTTGGCAGAAAATCCGACCGCTTGTTCTCTCCATCGGACAATTGTTGTCAGATTTTCCGCGGACAAATGTTGGATGACAGGCTTTAAAATTTTCCGCTGACAACGGTTCGTTGTTGGATTTTCCGAGCGTGTGTACACAAGTCTGTCGGACAAAAGTCCAAACACACATGCTCGGAAGCAAGGACGAGCTGGAAGCGGTCGGTCTTGTAAACTAGCATTCGTAATGAAGAATTAACATTCGTGACGTGGCTAATTATGAAATCTTGAAATGCAACGCACAATTCTCTTCTTGTTTAATGGGATAATAATGAAGCTGCTTTGCTGGTGATACTGATGGAGTTATTGCAAACTAATTTTCAAAGGCTTTTTTTTTTTTAGTGATATCATGAATAATATTATTATGCTTTTTTTGGGGGGGGGGGGGGCAAGTTACCACAACACCATTATCCCATAGTTTTTAAGATCAAAGATAATGTTGGTGTCCCTTGTTAATTTTAAATTGTATTTTTTAAAATGTAACTGCCTACTCCCAAACTGTCATTTGAAGTAAAACACATAGCTAAGCATTATTCTCCACAATTTTTTTATTGTGCATTAAAAAAAGAAAACAAATGAAATTAGACATGCTATCTGCAAATATAACTGCCAAAAAGTACATTCTATGCATCCAAAAATATAGAAAATAGACCAAGTTAAATTGTTATTATTCAACCAAAAAATAAAATAAAAGCCTCATGCATGTGTCCTGCTACTTAATATAGGGGGTCAACAATGCCAAGAGTTGGTGAAAGCAGGGGTCCGTCATCCGGAGATAATTCCGAAAATCATCTGGATTATTCTCCTGGAGCTCCCGAAGCAAAGGCATATGACAGAATTGGTCACAATTAATAAAGCAACCAATTTTTGGTCCAAGAAATCCTCCTCCTGTTCCTGGACTGGACTTGGGTCAAAGCAATAACTCCAAGGCCAATAATAAATAACACGTTATCTGCTCCGATTCCGCAACATGGCTGGTTGACGAACGGCTGATCAGAAATAGCACGAAATTAAAAGCGTGAACCGAAAAGTGCTAAATAAAAAGCGCAAAATGATAAGCGCGAATCAACACTCACCAAATTTCTACTAACACGAAATTAGCAGAAGGAGCCCAAAGGGTGGTGCTACAGAGCTGAAGAACCACGTAGTAAGTCACTACGTTCGTGTTTGTTGGCCGACAAAATCCAGGCACACGCCTTCGGACAAAAGTCAGAGGTTTGTCTGCAGAAAATCTGATCGTGTGTACGAGGCTTTAGTGAGCGCTGTCCCCCCAGGACAGGAAGTGTGTTACTGGAAGGATCACCAGGTAAAAATAAAGAACAAAACACCTAAAAAAAAGAAAACGACTACCACTAAATCAAAAGGAATTGCAATATCCAATTTTTTAAACGTATTAAAAAGCAAACTGGGTATAATTTTTGATGTGGTCAGTGTACACCCCAGTCAGACTGCCTTTGCAGCTTATGGAAGTTGGGGGAAGGTAAAAACACGGCTTAACTGCCTGTTTTTACTAAACCCCCCCCCACATAAGTAAATTAACCCCCAAATGCAGATGTACTTATAATTAGGAGTTCAAGGGATATTTATTAATAGGAGGCCATAGTTCTATTTCAATCGATGGAATATAAATAGCACATACTCAAAAGACAAAAGGACTTTGATTTAAGAGCGACAGTTTCTCAGCACTAAAGCTCCAACACAGAGACAGTGAAGAAACATTTTTACAGAACGGTAATGGAAAATGTTTCCTACCAATTTTCTGAAAACATATAAGGGACTATAAACTAATTTAAAGAGGAGGTCCGGCCCCCCATAAAAAATTTAAAGTCAGCAGCTACAAATACTGCAGCTGCTGACTTGTAATATATAGACATTCAACTGTCCAGGGAGCCCATGATGTGAGCACAACTATTGGGTGCAGCCATTCCTGGTAAGGGAACCCGGCAGGGTTCCCTACTGTGCATTCGTGAAGTGCGCTGCGCTTTCTAATTGGTCCAGCGGCGGAGGAAGGAGGGGCGCTGCCCCTTCTCTCGAAAGTGGGGACAGGTACCTTTTCCCCCCTCCTCCCCGAAAGGTGCCAAATGTTGCACCGGAGGGGGGGAGGAGACGAATAAGCGGAAGTTCCACTTTTGAGTGGAACTCCACTTTAAAGTGGAGTTCCACCCCAAAAAAAAAAAATTAGTAATGTGCTTAAAAAAATTTAAAAAAACATTTGGAGAAAATTGTTTTTTTTACTCACCTCTAAATGCCTGTTGCTAGGCGGTCCCTTGTAGTCTGCCTCCTTCGGTGCCTGGGCTCCTGACGTCATCTCCCTCGGCGCAGGAAGGGAGATCGCCTCTCCACCCTCCCTCTTGTCAATCATCTGGGACACATGACCGGTCCTAGATGATTGCGGGGCCAGTGACAGTGCGTGGCGCGGCTCGCACATGCGCTGTGGGTGCCTAGAAGCACAGTGAAGTCTATTATTAAGAAGTGGAAGGTATTTGGTACAACACACACCCTCCCTGGATAAGGAAGTCGCTCCAAACTGGATGATAGAGCCAGGAGGAAACTGGTCAGAGAGGCTACCAAGAGGCCTACAGCAACGCTGAAGCAGTTGCAGGAATTTATGACAAAGAGTGGTCATTGTGTGCATGTGACAACAATATCACAAATTCTCCACAAATGTGGCTTGTATGGGAGGGCTGTAAGATAAAGCCACTCCTGAAGAAAGACCACATGCAGTCACAACTGAGTTTTGCCAAAACGCACCTTCTGAGGCCACATGGAAAATAGTGGTATGGTCAGATGAGACTAAAATTTAATTATTTGGCCCCAACACCAAACAATATGTCTGGCGGAAATCCAATACAGCTCACCATCCAAATAACATCATTCCTACAGTAAAACATGGAGGTGGTAATATCCTGTTATGGGGGTGTTTCTCTGCAGCAGGGAATGGAGCACTTGTCAGGATAGAAGGAAGAATAGATGGGGGAAAACACTGTCAAAAATGTTATGCCCTCTGCCAGAAAGTTGTCAATGGGAAGAAGGTTTACCTTCCAACATGACAATGACTCAAAACACACATTAAACAGTGGTTGTAGGAGAAAAGGTGAATGTCCTTGTATTGTCTAGTCAGAGCCCAGACTTAAACCCCATTGAAAATCTGTGAAATGACTTGAAGACTGTAGTTCACAAACTGTCACTATCAAATTGAACTGAACTTGATCGGTTGTGCAAAGAAGAGTGGGCAAATATTGCAAAGTTTAGATGTGCAAAGTTAGTAGAGACGTATCCCAACAGACTAAAGGCTGTAAATAAAGGGAAAGGTGGTCCAACAAAATACAGTACTGACACAAGGGGGTGATCCTGTTTCCATGATTCTGGTTTTTATTTTTTTTTATTTTTCCAGACATGTTGGTGTTATATCTTTCACTTGGATGTTATAAGTTGCACTGAGTAAATACAGCTAGATAAAACAAAAATTGTGTCTGTCTTCATTTCAGGCTGCAAAGCAACAAAATGTGACTATTTTAAAGGGAGGTGATTATTTTCTATACCCACTGTGTGTGTGTGTATATATATATATATATATATATACATACATATATATATATATATATATATATATATATATATATATATATTCACTTGTGGAGGAGAACCGCACTCTGCTTACAATTTAGTGCCAGCAATCAGGTCTTCCCACCGACCTTGTATATAGAAAAAGAGTCCAAGAGGTTGCTGCACTTAAAAATTTCTTTGCTTTATTTCACAATATCTTCAGCAGGGATTTACAAAGCAAGTATAATCCAAAATCACAGGCACGAAATGCCTACACAGTTTCAGACACAAGTAGATTCAGATATGGATGGATGGATGGATGGATGGATTACGTCTCGGGCTAGTCAGCTTACGCCCTTCCTAAGATCCATTGAAGCACATCTATATATATATAGGAAGGCCAGTATGGTGGCCTGAATTTATGGGAGGAGCCCGGGGGTATTTAACCAGCCTACTCGCCTGTGGTCTTTGTCGGTTTCCTGTGCGCGGTACGTTACGTCACTAGGCCGACTCTTCCAGCTCGTTGGCATTGGTGAGTTGCGCGTTCGAAATTCCAGCGGCTTTCGGTTCCCGTCCGCAGTTTCTGAGAGGCTTCCGTTCCCGTTTGTAGTTTTTCGTACAAACGTGTCTGGCTCGGCTGTCGCAGGTAGGGTTTTGTTGACATTTCTTCATTTCATGTATCACCATTTGCCACCACCGATTCGTGCCTCTATCATGGCATAAACATTTCACTCGCTGCATTCGTTGCAAGCACACATCCAAACACAACTTTTTGCAATCGTTGCAAGCACACATCCAAGCACAACTTCTTGCAATCCTTGCAAGTACGTATTCAAACATAACTTCTTGAAATCGTTGCAAGCACACCCAAGCACAATTTCTTGCAATCATTGCAAACACACATCCAATCATAAACTTCTTGCAAACATTGCAGGCATGCATTCAAGCATAACTTCTTGCAATCGTTGCAAGTACGCATTCAATTACAACCTCTTGCAATCATTGCAAGCACACATCCAAGCCTAACTCTTGCAGTCTTTGCAAGCACATGCAGTAATACGAACTTCTCACAGTCACTACAAACACATCTCCAGCGACATAAACTCCCTTGCAATCATTGCAAGCACACATTTAAGCACAACTCTTACAATCATTACAAGACACGCATCTTAGCATAACTTCTTGCAAGCATGCATCCAAGCAAAACTTCTTACAATCGTTGCAAGCACGCATCCAAACATAACTTCTTACAATCGTTGCAAGCACGCATCCAAACATAACTTCTTGCAATCGTTGCAAACACGCATCCAAGCATAACGCCTTGCAGTCCTTGCAAGCACATGCAATAATACGGACTTCTCACAATCACTGCAAATACATCTCTATTGACATAAACTCCCTTGCAATTGTTGCAAGCACGTATTTAAGCACAACTCTTGCAATCATTGCAGGGCTCGCATCTCAGCATGACTTCTTGCAATCATTGCAAACACATTCCCAGTGGCACACAATCAGCCACACATCATTCTTCAGTGGCACTTAATCGGCCAATTGTCTCCAGTGGCATCTTCATACGAGCCACTTACCATTTCCTGTATCATTTCTCGCTTAGGTCAGTTGAGTTCAGGTTCCATCCCTCACCAGGTATCGTATTGCCACACGCAGCTGGCTCCTTCTCATAACACTATCAGGCTATATCTAGCCATCAACCAGCATTTCCTGTCCTTACAGGACCCCAGAGAGCCGTCTGTGTTAATGGCAGATGCAGTAAGATCCCTTCTATGTGGCATCCAGAAGCATCAGCCCATAGCTAACGACAAACACTTGCCCATCACAACTGCCATCTTTAGGGACATGTTAAAAATCCTCACATGTTCCCCAGTCTAGTCATCCAAGCACCCATCTACCTGGCCCTCAAAGGTTTTCTACGGCCTAACAAATTCACTTTTAGTGGCACTGGCAGCCAGGTAGACACCACTTGACTCGCTGATAAAACCATTACGTCCTTCAGCTTGCGGTTTCCAAAACTCAACGATCCGGAACCGAGGTCTACAATTACCTCTTTCGAACTAACAACTCCACACAGGCCAGCCTCCCCCTTGACAAGCTGACCCGCATCAGGCCAGTTCCCCAAGACTTCACCCATACACGGGAGTGTACTAAGAAGCAGCTTCAGGCTTTCTTGAGAATGCTCAATTTTGCAATACGGGTCATTCCCCAGGGTCGATCTTCTGTGTCATGCTTCCTGGTCTTCCTCTCCCAGACACAGGACCCCTTTCAGATCCTTAATTTAGATGCCGCGGCGGTAGCGGACCTATCAATGTCAGAAGGTTCTGTACTAGGTGGATCGGTAAATCAATGTTTATACCATCTATGTCGCCCCTATCACCCCAGGTAGTGACAGATGCCACAGCCTCCACAGGCTTCGCTGCAATTTTTGGCCACCATTGGTTTACCAGGAACATGGCCTCCAGAGATACTCCTAAACCCCGGGTTTACCCGGACTTCCTTCCTCTTCAAGTTATACCTGGTCATGGCAGCCGCTCAACTCTAGGGTCATATCTGGACAGGACAGGCCGTGGCTTTCGCCACCGACAACCGGTCCGAGACCAATCTTGTGGATGAAGCCAGGTCCGCATTGCTCTGTTATGTCCTTCCTGCGCAGGCTGGTGCAATTATCTTGGCAGCACCAGTTTAATGTCCACTGTATGTTCATTCCAGGTTGCCATCTTCCGGGACATGTCTACTATCTTTACTAGTTCGCCATTTGGCCTTCTCCCCAGTCTGCTCATACAAGTAGCCATTTACCTACTACGAGTTCTAGCGGCCCAGCGAGTACACCCGCAGCAATCCCGCAGGCCAAGTTCTGTGTAGTTGGCTCGCTACCAACACCATTTTATCCTCCACCTTGCAGTGTCTAAGACCCAGCAATCAGGCTCCAGGATAGACATCCATCTCTATAAAATAAACAACGTCCGGTAACCATACTCGACCGCCTACTGTCACTCCTACCAAAACACTCAAAACTCTAGTCCCCTATTACCTTTTCCCTTGAGTGCCTGCCAGTTCATCAAACAACTGAGGTTTCTTCTAAGCAGCCTACACCTCGACCCTAGTCAGTACTCCGGTCACTCTTTAGTATTGGGCAGCCTTGGCAGCGTCTCGGCATGGGTCTCAGATCACGTCATTAAGCGACTTAGCAGGTGGAACTCTGCCTACCTCACCCGGTACATCCCCAATACTCAGGTGGAAATGGCACAAGCATTCACCAAACTTGCTCAATAAATAAAGCTAAAACTAATAAAACTACATCCCTACCTGAATGTTTTTGCCCCCTTATTTTGGTATACCGACCATCAGACCAGGGCACACTTCAGGTCCATTTCATGTTGTAAGTCTTATGGTAAGTCTATTTGTCCATATCCATATCGGCCATAGGGCTTTGACCATAAGTAGGAAGCCCAGTATGGTGGCCTGAATTTATGGGAGGAGCCCGGGGGGTATTTAACCAGCCCGCTCTGTGGTCTTTGTCGGTTTCTTGTGCGTGGTACCCACCCTCTTATCCCATTTTCAGGGCATTTCTCAAATTCATTTCTCTTCACAAAATATTAATTTCTAATCTAGGGTATGCCCCCTTATTTTGGTATAATGACCATCAGACCAGGGCACACTTCCGGTCCATTTCATGTTGTAAGTCTTATGGTAAGTCTATTTGTTCATATCTGTATCGGCCATAGGGCTTTGACCATAAATATATATATATATATATATATATATATATATATATATATATATATATATATATATATATATATATATATGAATTAAACCAATACACAGTTGTGGGCTTCCCAGGTTCTAATTTTTATAACTTCAGTTATAAGCCGTAATTAACTGTTTTCCTCCTAAGCATCTAATTACCAGGATGGAACCTTCTTTATTACTAATATCTCAGAGACGGCCACTTTGTGCCATATATGGGAAGTCACAATGACCTCAGCCTGCTGTGAAAGCAGGGGAAAAGTTGATCACTGGCAGATAAGTTTTAATTGGATATTTTCAGAACACACAAAGCTGCACTGTTGATTAAAGGGAATGTAATCTGCACACCCCAACATGCGATACCGTGACTTTTATGGGTAAGATAAATACTAGTTAAATGTGAATAATTTGTAAATTCACTGATAGAACCAATGTGTTCTTTAACCACTTCAATACCGGGCACGTTCACCATCTTCCTGCCAAGGCCAATTTTCAGCTTTCAGCGCTGTCACACTTTGAATAATTGCGCGGTCATGCAACACTGTACCCATATGAAAAATGTATCACTTTTTGCACAGAAATAGAGCTTTCTTTTGGTGGTATTTAATCACCGCTGGTTTTTTTAGTTTTTTCGAAATAAATGACAAAAAACAAATATTCTGAAAACAAATGCATTTTTCTTCGTTTCATTTAGCAAATAAATAATCTTTCTTCAGAAATTTAGGCCAAAAGGTATGCTGCTACATTTCTTTGGTGCAAATAATCTAAATCAGTGTTTAACATTTAGTCTGTAGGGTAAAGTTATAGAGTCCACAAACTACGATATGTACAGTATATCTGAAAATAGATCAATCCTGATGAACTAACGGCCTCATTTCACAAGGACAGTACAATTATCCCCCAAATTACCCCTTTCTGGGAAGTAGACAGTCCAATGTATTTAGTAAGAGGCATGGTGAGCTTTTTAAAGTTGTAATTTTTTTGTCACAAATATTTAGACAAATTAAGAAATGTCGAAAAAAATATGTTTTCACAATTTTTTGGTTGTTGGTATACTGTCACCAAAGCAGTACAGCGTCATCATTTAACTGGTGTGGGGGTAATTAGGGACATTGACTGGTGACAGTAAGTAAAAAAATAAGTTTTTAATCATTTTTTTTGCATACTGTGACCAGAGAAACACATTGTTACCAAAGTAACACTACTACTCTCAGGGAGGTGATCAGGATTTTTTTTTGCACACTATCATTGCTTATAATAGTTATCACTGTTATAAACAACCCTTGAATTATTGAGTGTTTACTATTGTGATTAGCTGTGATTGGCCACAGCTAATCACATGGTACAGATGGGCTGTGATTGGCCCTGTCTGTACCATGTGATCACTGTGACCAATCACAGAGATCAGCACAATAATACACACTGCATGGCATGAATGGAAGTCATCTATTGTGAACAATTGTCATGTAATCTGCTGTCATTGGTCACAGCAATCACATGGTACCGGTAGGGGGCTGATACACTCATTTGTCATTTGCTGTGTCTGGTGGACACAGCGGGTGACAGATTGCGCCGCAGTGTGGCCTGTGGGGCACGTTCTGGGGAGAACATCATATGATGACCACCCAAAACTAGAGCGGTCCCATCCAGTCATCATTGTACTTTAAGCCAGACGGGAACTGGTTAAAGCAGAGGTCCCCAACCCCTGGGCCACGGCCCAACACCAGGCCGTGGCACCTCTACTGCCTGGCTGCAAAAGAGACTCTGTCAGTGGTGCGTCAGCGAGCAGAGAGATGACATCCTCTCTCATTGTTGCACCGCATCACTACAGTTCCGCCCCTACTTACAGGGCCGCGAAGACTGCTCTACATAAAGTCGCAGCCGCAGGTGAGCAGAAAAAATTACATCATCTCTCACTGCCTGCCCTCATTCTGGGACAGAACCTGATACACATTTGCCATTTTATCCATGCTGAGGAGAGGCTGTCAGAAGCAGTACACCTGTAAGTACTGCAATGCTGGAGGAAAAAAAAAACAACTTGATTTTACATTTAAATTAACTTAGTGACAAGCTGCTATATTTTGGTGGCAGGTAACAGGGACAATCTACATCTAGTGGCAAGATAGTGACAATCCACATCTGGTGGCAGGATAGTGACAATCCACATCTGGTAGCAGGATAGTGATAGGCTGCATCTGGTGGCAAGTGACATGGCAAGTGACAATCTGCATCTGGTGGAAGGTGACGTTGCAAGTGACAATCTGCCTCTGGTGGCAGGTGACGTGGCAAGTGACATTCTGCATCTGGTGGCAGGGGACACTGCAAGTGACAATCTGCATCTGGTGGCAGGCAACGTTGCAAGTGACAATCTGCATGTGGTGGCAGGCGACCTTGCAAGTGACAATCTGCCTCTGGTGGCAGGTGACGTGGCAAGTGACAAGCTGCAGCTGAAGGCAGGCAACGTGGCAAGTGCCAAACTGCATCTGGTGGCAGAAAATGTGGCAAGTGACATTTCGCATCTGAAGGCAGCCGATGTGGCAAGTGATACACTGCATCCAGTGGCAGGCGACATGGCAAGTGACAATCCACATCTGGTGGCAGGCGACGTTGCAAGTGACAATCTGCATCTGGTGGCAGCTGATGTGCAAGTGACAAGCTGCATCTGAAGGCAGGTGACGTGGCAAGTGACAAGCTGCTTCTGAAGGCAGGCAACATAGCAAGTGACAAGCTGCATCTGGTGCAGGCGATGTGGCAAGTGACAAGCTGCATTTGGTGGCAGGCAACGTGGCAAGTGACATTCCGCATCTGGTGGCAGGTAATGTAGCAAGTGACATTCCGCATCTGGTGGCAAGCAACATGGCAAGTGAGATTCCGCATTTGGTGGCAAGCGATGTAGCAAGTGGCAATCTGCATCTGAAGGCAGGCAACCTGGCAAGTGACAAACTGTATCTGGTGGCAGGTGACGTTGGCAAGTGACATGCTCAAGGCCTTCCACTGATTCTGCATTATGGTGAGTTGAACTATTTCATGAATATTACAATGTAATAATAGGAATAATGCACTTCAATCACCCTAACACCATATTAACCATGGTGCCGTGATCATTAGAGCGCTAACACCAGCAGTTACCCTCAAAAAATCGCATAATAAGGCTTACTTGTAGGTACAGTGAATATCTCCTAGACTTGCACTGTTTAGGAGATACTCACACTGCATGCAGCCGCTGATGTCTCCAGTTCATGTACCCTGAAGGGATACCATACCATACCGTCCCTTCAGAGCTCCATGTCCCTTAAAGGGACAGGACCCTTTTTTTTTCTTTTTTTTTGGGGGGGTTACAACCACTTTAACATACTTATATGATGCAGGAATGATAACTTAAAAGAAAATCTAAAATGTAATATTTAAAAACAGTGAGATCAATTACAGTTTATTATAAATATGGTAGAGAAATGGCCCTCTCATGTATAGGTATAATAAACCATTTACTGTATTATCCTTATACACCAATCTCCACTCCTATCAGTACTACATGTCCTAACCTCATGCTGTTTTTTGAAGAAACACTATTTTATTCTGTGTACAATCCTGGACTGTCAGCCATACTACCCTCTAAAACACCAGTCTCACCACTCTCATCTTTCCCTCTTATTCATTCTGTTCTCCCTCCTCCCTTTCCCTCTTGTATAAAACAAGTGCTGTATTCAGCAATAGCTCCTCTCAGAATCCTTCCAGCTGTCGTACTGCTTTACAACACGATGTATTTTAATTCATACAACAGAGCTTTCACTAGTAAATCGCAACCTTGTTTTTATATTTTTTTTTCATAAATGCCCCAAAAAGTTCACAGTGAAAGGGTAAAGAGCCCAAGTAAAACCACTTAAATGTCTATATGAAATATGGCCTTAGATAAGCAGGAAAAGCAAGGCGTGTGCTTGCAGAATGAACTGAAAATGTAAAAGATTATACCATTTTTTTTATCGTAAGTGACTTATATTTATTTATTTTGTGCTGGATGAGGGCTCACTATTTTAGCAGGAAGTGATGGAATGTGAGATTGGTTTATCTTGTTGGTGTTTCTAATGTTAGGCTTGCAAATCTAATGTGATTCCAACCTCTGAGTTACTTTTAGAAGGGGGTATGTGCATGCAGAAATGCCAGGCCTGGAAGTTTAAAGTGTTTCAACAATTGGCTTATTCTGATTTGCACCTAGCCATAGGGTGTTGGAGGCTGGCACACAATAACATAAGTAAAACCCATAAGGTATTTGCAATCTGAACATTAATTACTGATACGGTCAATCACTGTGATCACATCAGGGTTGGTCTGTTAACAAAAAGATACTACTGCAGCCAAAAGCTGTCAATGCATCTCTGCTAAGTACTATAATTGTTAGATACAATTACATTAATAATAATAATAAAAAAAAGATTGCGACGTGGAGGCGATCAGTCTGGGGCACTGCTGAGGTTTTATGGAAGCCCAGGTTTCTTTGATAGTGGCCTTCAGCTCATCTGCATTGCTGGGTCTGGTGTCTCTCATCTTCCTCTTGACAATACCCCACTGATTCTCTATGGGGTTTAGGTCAGGTGAATTTGCTGGCCAATCAAGCACAGTAATACCATGATCATTAAACCAAGTATTGGTACTTATGCAGTGTGGGCAGGTGCCAAGTCCTGCTGGAAAATGGATTCAGCATCTCCATAAAGCTGGTCAGCAGAGGGAAGCATGAAGTGCTCTAGAATTTCCTGGTAGAGGGCTGTGCTGACTTTGGGCTTGATAAAACACAGTGGCCCAACACCAGCAGATGACATGGCTCCCCAAAGTTTTGCATTGCATTTGGAAATCAAGGTCCCGGAGTCTGGAGGAAGAGTGGAGAGGCACAGAATCCAAGTTGCATGAGGTCCAGTCAGGGCCCTCTTTAATATTGATTGGACCCTGGGCACACATTTTCTTGCCCCCCCCCTACACCGACCACCAATGTTAGGGGGTATTTACACTGACCACCAGTGTAAGGGCAATTCTGCAGTCACCCACCAATGTAAAGGGAAATGTACACTGATCACCAATGTAATGAAGAATTTACACTGACAACCAATGTAATGGGGGATTTTACATCAACAACCAATAAAGGGGGGTTTCTACACTCTCCACCAACGTAAGGGGGGATTTACAATCGCCACTAATTTAAAGGGGGCTTCTACATGGACCACCAATGTAAGGAAGGATTTGAAACTGACCACAAATGCAAGTTTGGATTTTTTTACCGATTACCAATATAAGGAGGAGTTTATACACTGGTCACCAATGTAATAGGGATTTACACCGACCACTAATGTAATAGGAGCATTCACAGTGACCACCAATGTAAGGAGGACCTTCACACTGGCCACTAGTGTTAATGAAAGGATTGTACACCAAGCCCCAATGTAGGAATACCAATGTAAGTGAGACATTTAGTCTGCGTTCACATTTGTGTGTGTCAGGAACGCATGCAAAATCGCTTTCCTGACACCACAGAAACGTGCTGCCCTTTAGCAGATACACAGCTGTTCCATTAATTGTTAATTACACCCTCATGCATCTGCTAAGATGTGCGTTCACATGGACCCACAATTCACAGTGCTGTGGCACCATGCTATTTTGAACAAGGGTTTTACCACCAATTTGCTTACATTTGTAGAACAGGCGGATGTTAGGCTTAATGACCGCAGTTGTAGGTAGGACTTTCAAGCATGCCCCTTTACCTCCCCAGTGGGCAGCAGTCAGTAGAACTGATAATGGATATGACCTCAGGGGGGCATGATATACATATGAATGCCGCCTCTATCTACATATCAATCCTGTTGGTCCGCAGCTATTTACATATTAATGCCACCACTATTTACATATCAATGCTGGTTATTTACATGTAAACACAGGGTCTGCAGGTGAGTCATCTGTACATGGCAATAGGGCAGAGCTGGGCAGTATTAGTGACAGAACTTCACACTGAAATATCGGGACACATCATTAGACTAAAACTTCAAGGAACAAGAGAATTTAAACTGCAATAGTTGGCAAGTATGAGGCAGCTGCTTTGGGCCCCACAACAATGATGAGGCCCAGGGCAGCTGCCCCTTTTGCCCTGCCTTAAAGATGGCCCTGGGTCCAGTGTAAAGTTTCCAAAGTCAGTGATGATTTGGGGAACCATGTCTTCTACTGGTTTTGGTCTACTGTGTTTTATCAAGTCCAAAGTCAGTGCAGCCCTCTACCAGGAAATTCTAGAGCACTTCATGCTTCCCTCTGCTACTCGGCTTTATGGAGATGCTGATTTCATTTTCCAGCAGGACTTGGCAAATTGTCAAATTGTCAAAATCACCAATACCTGGTTTAATGATCATGGTATCACTGTGCTTGACTGGCCAGCAAACTTGCCTGACCTAAACCCCATAGAGAATCTGTGGGATATTGTCAAAAGAAGATGAGAGACACCAGACCCAACAATGCAGACGAGTTGAAGGCCACTATCAAAGCAACCTGGGCTTTCATAACACAGTAGTGCCACATGATGATTGCCTCTATACCAGGCCGCATTGATGCAGCAAGTCATGCAAAAGGAACCCGACCCAGTATTGCGTGCATACTATACTGTACATGGACATATTTTTCAGTAAGCCAACATTTCTGTATTAAAAGTCCTTTTTTTTATCAGTCTTATGTAATACTAGAGCTGGGCAAATTTCTCCAAAAAAAAATTTTTTAAAAAAAAACTCGATTCACGATCCAAATTGAGTCTTTTTTTTTTTTTTTTGATGGACACCGCGTCAGTCCCGAGGAGCTGCGGGCAGGAGTTTTTAGGCGAGGCCGCACCTTTGGCCTAGTCTGCAGCGTCTGGCCTCGCGGACTAGGCCAAAGCTGCAGCCTCACCTACAAACTCCTGCCCGCAGCTCCTCAGGATCGGCGCGGTGTCAGCGTCGGTCCTGGTGAAAAGGAAAGATCTAAAAAATCGATTTGCTTAAAATTTGAATCGATTTGACCTCTCAACTCGATTCAAGATACAAATCGATTTTTTCCCCAGCCCTATGTAATACTCTAATTTTCTGAGATACAGAATTTTGGGTTTTCACTAGCTGTAAGCCATAATCTTCGAAATTAAAAGAAAGAAATTCTTGAAATATATCACTCTGTGTGTATCGCATCTATATCAAATTTTTACTTTTTGAATTGAATTACTGAAATAAATTAACTTTTTGAAGATATTCTAATTTTATGAGATGGACCTGTATCTACATTTGTCCACTTGTAAGCCTACAATGAAAAGCATGAACATGGTATGTTTCTAAACAGTGTACCAAACAAAAGCCTAATATGTCCTTACAAAAAATAAAAAGTAAATATTATGGAGGTGGGTAATTTATTCATAGAGTTATTGTTAAATAACGAATCCATACTAATATTGCTTACTTTGGTCTAGGCATCTACGGATCATTGGCCTTGGGTCGTGAAAGGGTTACATTAATTGATGAGAAGACTCCAAATTCCAAACAAAAGAAGAATTTAATCTCCAGTAATTCCCCCATGTGGGACACTGATCAAACAGCTGGCTTTGCTCAGAAAAATAGGCATTTTATTTTTTGTCTGGTTGGCTGTAGTATATTTTACTGGGCATAATGGTAAATAGTTTTTTTTTTTACTACACCAAAAATATGGAATATCATACCCATTAAGATTATTAGATGCAAACTTTATTAAAACTTTTTCTTATTAGAACTAAGTGCTAGAGAATAAAAAATACTGAAAAGCCTGACACTGACCCTATCCACACCTCTAGGTTCTAGTAGGTACCCTCCTGAAATGAATTTATATGCACATGATTTCCCATGGGTTAACCACCTTGCTCATCAGATGGCAAGTATTGTATCTACTGCTAATTCACATCATAAATAGAGTGTAGTGACCAGCATTGTTGCACATAGTAGCACTGCAGGTTTGGTAGGTCAATGTGTTTACCAGTCATATAACCTATATTTTCTTCTGAATCTATATACAATTGTGCTTGTTCTGGCAACAAGTGATTGAGGAATATAAATAAACCTCTGACAAATGCAAATTAAAATGATATTGTATAGTCAAATGTGAAGGCAGTTCCACTACTTAAATCAGCCTTTCTCAACCTTTTCAACACAGAGGAACCCTTGAAATAGTTCTCCGGTCTCAGGGAACCCCTGCTAAAAATTAGAAATCTACAACTCATGATACATTAGTGTGATGGTCAGTGGGAAGAATGGTCCTTACACTTGTGGTCATTGGGAAGAATTACCTCCTTACAGATATTAAAAAGATTAATGGTATCAGTGGGAACTTATCTGAGAGGCAGAAATTGCCCAATGCTGAAGGAACCCCTAGCAACTTCTGGAGGAACCCTTGTTGAGAATCACTGACTTAAACCATGAGATCATGGACTACTTATCCAAAGAATATTTAAAAGAATTACATGTTCTTACTGCATGAAAAGGTTGTTGGGTGCATGCAAAATAAAAGGAATCCATAAAGAGAAAATATGCCTACATACATCTGCAATGGTTAGAAATACATAGAGTTCTTCTAGAGGTCTCCCATGGGATAAATTATCTGTCAACTCAAAGAAATGGCAGCGTGCCCTTCACAGTTGACTTTACAATGATATTTCGTGTCAGATGTGTCTGGGTCTTCTTTGAATGTCACTTGTGTTGAAGTGGAGGTATTTTTGCTTAGACAGACCCAGCTGTTCAGCTTGCTTTCAAATACAGAAGTGCACAACTTTAACTCCTACTAGGCTGTTCTTTACAAAGAACCCTTCAGTCGACTCTGCTTTGCAATGTTCCTAAAAAAGTGACATCACTGTCAGGATCAGAGGCACAGACTTGTGGAGAGTGGAGAGCCGGAGACCTGAAATCAGGCATATAGAAATACAGTGGGTACAAATAAAGTTGGCCATAGATGGATTGAAACTTGGCCGGTTCCTGCTGAACTGGCCAAATTTTGATCCATCTATAGCTGTGCTCATTTAAGAGAAGCCAATCTAATAACTGACTCCTCTGGAATAGGACTGTTGGTGAATGTTCGTTCGATCAGTGTCTGCCGCCAATGTGCTGCAGTGCTGATGAGTGTATTTTGACAGTGGAGGAGTCCCCTATGTTAGAATACAATAACGCAGCAGGGAGTACTCCTCCATTCACCTCCCTTCTGTGGGTGGGGGAATTCATTCATTTTTTTCCGATCAACCTGGCAGATCAAAATAAAATGATCCATGTATGGCCAGCTTTGTAGGAGAAACAAAGCCAGTAATCAATTTCAGAGAAGGACAACTAGAGCTAAAGAGTGGGTAAAGAGGAGGGGGCAAAGGGAACAGAGGGCGAGCACAGAAAAGGAAGTGAAGTTGAACAAACCCAAATAGGGAGAGAGAAGACTGGGTGCATAGGAGTCTATAGGATAGGATCATGTGGGATGATTTACTAAAGGCAAATAGACTGTTCTATTTGCAGGTAAAGCTGCACTTTGCAAGGGAATTTTCCCTAGAGCTTAGCAAATGAGGTGAAGCTCCGCTGACGTTCATAATCCAATCATGTACAAGCAAAAATGCTGTCTTTTTTTTTTTTTGCATGTGATTGGGTATTCTTTGTACAGTGAAATTTCATCATGTTCACTAAGGTTTGGGAAAAATTTCCTTGCAAAGTGCAACATGAACAGCCTATTTGCTCAGGTTAATCAACCTGTATGTGTCCTAAAGCTTGCCCTGTTTTATCTCTCTGCATGCTCCCCATTCCATTTCTTCTTGTTCCCATACTCCTTTTCTTTTACACCTGCTCTTTGTCCTTCAGCTTTTCTGCACCTACTCTCTGTTCTGGAAGAGCTCTCTGGCCTTCAGACAAATCCCTAGCCATTCAATATGCAGAGAGACAATACACAAGCACACATACAGTATAGTGCATTGCAGGAGACACTGAGGCTTTGCACAGTGCAGATGTCTATTTGAGCTAATAATACTGTGCATTACATATTCCCAGCTATACAAAATGCAGATAGAGAATATATCAGTTTGGGTTATTCTGGCACTCTGATTGGTGCACTGTGCTTTAGTGCTGCTCTGTTTGCTGTTGGCACAGGGCAAGATGAATATGCAGAAGAACAAGGGATTATAGGGATTAGGGATTATAGTTCAGAGGTTACGTTTAAAATTAGGAGATATAAATTTTACCTACAGGTGAGCTTTATTATAGGCTTACCTGTAGGTAAAAATAAAAAATAAATCGTTTACTACCACTTTAATTGTAGGTGTTATATAAAATTGACAATATAGTCTTAGTTTTTTGTTTTTTTTTTCAATACATTTTTCATGTTATCCAGCAACACTGACAGTCTGCCTGTTCTATGTCTGCCCAAAGTGTCCCAGGACCTATGCGTTCCTGTATGAGTCTCCTGTACATTACACTCCTGCCCTGTACTACAACTCTACATACAGCCGCTGTGAGCTCTGCACGTACAGACAGCACAAGGATACACACAGCAAAAGCCGCACCTCTCCTCTTCCTCCACAGTGGTGTGATTGACAGCTGCTTTTGCTGTGTGTGTCCTTCTTGCCCTGCCTGTGACTGTAGTAGAGGGCAGGAGGGCACACATACAGGATACTCATACAGGACTCCATAGGTCTTGGGGCATAAGGGGCAGACATAGAATGGGGAGTGTTTAAGAAGGGCCGGGGGAAACATGAAAAGTAAACTCAGAGGAGGAAATGTATTAAAAAAAGGAAATAAAGTTATTTGTATCTGTTTTTAATGTCACCTGAAAGTGGATTTCCAGACGATTTTGTGTTTATTAAAAGTCAGCAGCTACAAAAAGTATATCTGCTGACTTTTAATAAACACATACTCACCTGTCCCACGATCCAGTGATGTGGCCGCCCGAACCCTCGGTTCTTTCCCTCTCCTCCCCTCGGCATCACAAGTGAGGGCACCCAGCTGTGACAGCTTGTGGCTTCACAGCCTGGTGCGCACTGCGCATGCGCAAGTCACACTACGCCTCCTCAATGGCCGGGCAATCTTTTTGGACCTGTGACATGTCCCAGAAGATTGCAGGGAGGGAGGGGGAGAGGAGAACCTCCGCTCGGGTCGCCTAGGCGGCCCAAGCGGAAGTGGGAGCTGGGTACCTGTCAAACCTAGGTACCCCCCCCCCCACCAAAAAAATGGTCACTGTCAGAAGTTTTTATTCACCTTAATACATAGGATGCATTAAGGTGAAAAAACACGAAGGTTTACAACCCCTTTAAGTGTTGGGTGGCAGGGGTCGAGTCATAGGCGTGCGCACCCTAATCACCCTGTGTGGTGCAGCATGTTTAAACCCCTGATATTTCACCACAGCCCCCTAACCGGGCTCCTAAAAAAATTGTAAAAAACAAATAAAAATTTAAAATAAAAAAAAAATAATAAAAATAAAAACTACTGACACCAATCCCTGCCCTACTGACACCATCAGTATAAATACACATGCACACACACATATGTGTTTGAGTATTGAGGTGAACACCCCTATGCAATAGGCTGTGCACACCTATGGGCCGAATGTTATTGTTTTGCTTTAGTGGTTACATTTTTGGGGGCGGATTCAAAAGAAAAGGGATTATTTTGGGGGCTAATTACTAAGATTTTGTTTTGGAGGATGGTAGAGTGTTGAATTGTCAGGCATAGAGGTTAAAGGGGAACTTCACTCTCAATCAACATTAACTATTTTAATCCTTATGCTACTAGCAAATAGATAGGAAAGTATATCATATTTACTTGTTTTAAACTTCTTTTTACATTTCTTCAGTTACTTCCTGGTTTCAATGCCTAGGCAAATGATGTCATACACCCCAGTAGTCTTCAATAAGGGAGGAGGGGCTTTCACAGCTAAGCACACACTCTCCTACTTGCATGCCTGAGCTAAGGGCAGGTGGATTCCAGGAAGTAAATGCTAATTGAATTATCTGCCCTTACTCAAGATGGCCACGGCCAGAAATGCTGGTTGGGTTGTTTTTCAAAGTGATTTCTCAACAAAACAAAGCATGGAGACATGGATGGATGGGTGAGTTTGCTTGAAATATTATTAATGAATTAAATAGCATTTTTGGTTTGTGGTGCTCAGACGAAGTGTAGTTCCACTTTAATGAGTTAGGGAAGTGTTTCAGCATAGGGGATACATTACTACTTTCTAAAATGTTAATCAGCTACTATATGCATATTAGTTCTCAGCGCTGGGATCCTTCTGCTGAAAATTACCGTCACCAGGTTTCCAACACTGAGAACAACTATAGAGAATATATACAGGAAATGCCAAGTCAGGACCAATTGTTCCCATTCCTTTTATGGAGTTGTAACATGGAGTTTCCCAGCACTGGACTGCCCCCTGCAGGTCAGCTATGGTAAAAAAAACTGGAGGATGCTCATTGTCTTCGTTTTATAGAAAAGCTGAAAGTTTGCGAGAGGTTTAACCACTTGCTTACTGGGCACTTAAACCCCCCTCCTGCCCAGACCAATTTTCAGCTTCCAGCGCTGACACATTTTGAATGACAACTGCGCCGTCATACAACACTGTACCCAAATGAAATTTTTATCATTTTTTCCCCACAAATAGAGCTTTCTTTTGGTGGTATTTAATCACAGCTGGGATTTTTATTTTTTGCTAAACAAACAAAAAAAAATGGAACATTTTGAAAAAAAAGAAATCATGTTTCAAAGTTTGTTATAAAATTTTGCAAACAGGTAATTTTTCTCCTTCATTGATATGTGCTGATGAGACGGCACTGGTGGGCACTGATAGGCTGCACAGATAGGCACATTTAAGGCGGCACTGATAGGCCCAGATAAGGCGGCACTGTTGGGGACAGATAAGGCGGCACTGATGGGCACAGATAAGGCGGCACTGATGTACCCTGATGGGTGGCACTGATGGGTGGCACGGATGGGTGGCACTGATAGGTGGCACTGATGGGTGGCACTGATGGGCACTGGTAGGTGACACTGATGGGCACTGATAGGTGGCACTGATGTGCAGCACTGTTGTTGAGGCACTGATTGTGGGCACTGATAGGTGGCACAGTGGGCACTGATGGGTGGCATTGTGGGCACTGATGGGTGGCACTGTGGGCACTGATGGGTGGCGCTGGTGGGCACTGGTAGGCAGCACTGCTGCCTATTGCTAGGTGGCACTGGCAGAGAGCACAGGTGGGCACTGAGGATCTGGTGGCGCTCTCACTCTGTCAGCGCGAGGAGAAAAAATAGCCGATTACCGGCTCTGTTGATGTCACATGATCAGCTGTCATTGGCTAATAGCTGATCATGTGGTAAGGGGTCGGGATCAACCCCTTACTCCGATCTGTGATCAGGCGAGTCTCAAAGACTCACTAATCACAGAGCGCGCCGCGTGCGCCCTGCAGGGGGTGCGCAGGCTGCTCGTGCACGGGACAACGTCAATGGACGTAGTCCCGGCAAAGTAGGTCCGCGCTGTAGCCGTCATTCGGCTATAGCGCGGATCTCTAGTGGTTAAAGTGACACTAAATTTTGGTTTTAAAAAAATCTTTTCAGTTACATATTCTCAAATCAAAAAAGTGCCATCTATTGCTCCGAGCCTCCTTCAAATCTCCAAATTCCTTTTTCTCGTGCAGAAATCCAACTTCCTGAAGAACCGGAGGGCCATAATTTGGAGACCCCTGTGTTAGAGGGTGGCTACTTTCATCCTCCATTGTGCCACCGTATTAGGAACTCCTGAGATGGACTATGGGATTTGTAGTATGTACAGAGAAGAGCACATGATCACAACTAATGTACGCTGCTAGTTCCAGACAAAGTGAGGGGGAAAAGGAAAGAAGAAAAAGGAAAAAGTTCAGGAATTTATAGAGGATACTACAAGGAGGCAAAAAAAAAAACAAAGTAAGAAACAACTTTCTGAAAAATAGATTACAGGGTCAGTAAAATGGTTCTAAAGCCTAAGGCTTTCTAAGGCATTCTATGCATTAAGTTAAAAAACCTTCTGTGACCAGGATCTCCCCCTCCCTTATACTTACCTGAGCTTGATCTCGCTCGATCTAGTGGCCAGAAAGTGGCGCAGAAGTGCTGCTTAAACAGCAGTAAAGCACCGCTAAAACGAGTGGTGCTTTACCGCGAATGCAGCCGCAGCCCCAGTGGGTAAGGGGCCTTACGTTCATCTTTTGTTTTACCCAAAAAATTTAAGATTCTATTTTTTTTTTTTTGCGTACCAAGTTTAATTTGAGTTTTTTTTTCCTGAAAATATAGATTTCATAAACAGTAACTTTAAAGTGGTTGTAAACCCTTTACAACAACTTTATGCTACAGGTAAGCCTATAATAATCCTTACCTGTGGCTACCCCTGATATCCCCTGTCCTCTGCATGTGCCGATGACATCAGCACATGCACACTAGGGCAAACTGACGCAACAGCACATATGTGCCGCTTCAGTCTGTGTGCCGATACCGGCAGCTCCATCGCGCGTGCGTGGGAGTGACGTCATCGCGGCTCCAGGCAATCACAGCACCGGAGTCGCGATACCCAGAAGTAACCCCCCGTGAGAGATGTCGCCGGCCGGAGGGGGAGATGAGGACGGCTGCGGGGGCTTCATTCTCAGGTAGTTCAAAATGCATATGCATACTAGCTCATTATGCCTTTGTCTTGCAAGGTTTTTTTCTGTTTTTTTTTCTACAAGGGTTCACAACCACTTTAATGTCATGTTACATAAAAAAACATTGCAACTATCAATATTTTCTTTTACAGCAGGGTCTCCGCTTTCAGAAAATGTATAAAGTTTGGGGATTTTAGGTGCATTTTCATGTAAAAAAAAAAATGCATTTTATTAGGTGTCTGCAACATAAAAAAAAAATATGGCTCTGGCAGCGATAATGTTCAGTGGCTGCAATGGGTCAGGTATAGTGTACCATTTTAGGAGCTCATTCACATGGGCATGTTCCAATACTGCCCTGAAAAGTGATTTGCAGTGGATTGCTTTTTCAGAGGCAGTTTACAAGCATTTAAAAGACGTTACCTCCTGCATGCATATTTTTGATCCCTAGGGATCCCAATAGGATTTTACATTGAACTACCACAACCCCTGCAGTGCTGCTAGCTTCCCTCTTCTCCCCCTGGCTGCTGGGGGATGTTTCAGAATGAAAAGTTGGGGAAGGGGCTAGTAAATATGTCATTTACCAGCCCCCTTCCTTTTCTAAAAGAACACAGTGAACATAGTCACTCAGTAGGTTTATTCATAACTGAAGCATAGTAAACTGTGTTTACTATGCTTCAGTTTGTGAATGAACAGGAAGCCGCTCAGCACAGAGCACTAACCCGGTCATTCATTGTCCAGTGCAGCTGAAGCTGTATGCAATATGCTGCGTGCACTTATGTCGCCATGTAGGTGGGTAGTTGGGAGGCGGAATCTGTTTTCACCACCGCCCTGGCTGCCCAATGGCCATGCGAACGTAAAGATATTGTTTGCATTCAAAGGTTTCTTGAAGCTCCAGCCAGGAGTAGCAGACTTCAGAATGTACAGCATCTCTGTTATGAAGAGATTGCAGAGCCGGAATCTGAATAATTATAAATAGTACGATTGCCAGGAAGAAAAGAGAAGCAATGTATTGTCTGAGCTAGTCCTAGCTAATTCAGAGGGGGATCTGCAGAACATCAATAAGCAGCAGTTAATAGAATGTGAAACAGAGCCATGTTCTACAAACCTTTAAATAGGTTACTAAGCGGATTATCTGCAATTAGCAGAAATTTAAGGGGGCACTTTCCAGCACAGGAAGTGTCTGGTAAAACTACACAGTATTAAAAGGTCAGAAATACATGAAAATACAGCCTGGCAATTATAGCATATATAGGTGACATATTTATGTTTGTATGAATAAAAGTTTGCTGAAATGTATAGCACCTAACGCACACGTTTTCATGCATTGTTGTGTTACAGCAACACACTTGAGGCTTTTTTGGCAATTCAGAATGCTACAACATACAGTATAACTATATGCGGTCAGGTTGGCAGCTACTACACGTGTCTCTTATATTAAAAGGACTTATATTCACATACCTCCCAACTTTTTGAGATGGGAACGAGGGACACCTATTAGCAAAAGTATGTAGGCATAGGACACACCCCCTGCCACACCCCCTTAACGAAGAATTATACAAAAAAATGCTTAAAGTGGTTGTTAAAGTGGAGATCCACCCAAAAATGGAACTTCCACTTTTTGGAATCCCCCCCCCCCCTTCCGTATCACATTTGGCACCTTTCAGGGGGGGAGGAGGGAGCAGATACTTGTCTAATACAGGTTTTTGCTCCCACTTCCTTGCATTGATCATCGGGGTGACCTACACCACTTCCGGCGCCTAATCTGTCCTCCCCCCGCTGTCTTCTGGGACAGCGGGGATCAATGAGAATGCGCAGTGCGGCTTCACTTCCTGATTCCCTTACCGAGGATGGCGGCGGCAGCAACCGAGAGCCGATGGACAGATCAGCTTCGGCTGCGGACATCGCGGGCTCCCTGGACAGGTAAGTGTCCATATATTAAAAGTCAGCAGCTGCAGTATTTGTAGCTGCTGGCTTTTAATATTTTTTTTTTTCGGCGGACCTCCGCTTTAACTCACTTCCATAACTTTATATGAGCCCCTCTGTTTTCTAATAACAAGCGCTCCTGACTGTGTTTTATTTTTTTTAAAAAGCCTCCTTTACCTTGTTTCACAGCGGTTCCCCGCGATCACGTTACCGGCCGTGTCTCCTCTCTGCCCGGCTGACAGAGACGCGAGGAGGAGAGGAGAGAGAGAGTCTCTGTGATATACGGCAAAGGAGGCATTTAGACAGACAGGTGCACTTGTTATTGGAACACAGAGGGGTTTATATAACATTTTAAAAGTTATGAGAGCAGCAGGAGCGGAGGAGGTTGCCACTGACACAGGGGCAGACAGGCAGGGAGGGGTGGGGGGAGGAGGACAGAGGAGCACCTAGGAGCACAGGAGAGCTGCAGATGACGGAGGCACGTAAACTGACCACGGTGTCAAGGCTCAGCAGCCATGATACACCGTGGTCAGTTTACAGAGGGGAGGGTATAGCCAGGCAGGATCAGCCAGGTATTTCAGGTGTTACAGGGAGCCAAATGACACAGCACAAGCACTGTTCTGTATAACATACTTTAAAAGGACAGGATCCATTAGTTATTTTTTTGGGTTAACAAACACTTTAAACCCAAAAGTGCTTTTTTTACCACTATTCCTTTATATTGGCTTCTAAAATTTACAAATGCAGCATTTTAGAATTTGGATGAAATGTCTAGCACTGGAAAACACTTTTTGAAAGATAAAAAGTGCATTTTATATACAACTACAGTGCCTTGCAAAAGTATTCACCCGCCTTGGCATTTTTCGTGTTTTGTTGCCTCACAACCTGGAATTAACACGGATTGTTTGATGATTTGCATCATTTAATTTACAGAACATGCCCACAACTTCGAAGATGTTTTTTTTTTTTTTTTTTTATTGTGAAGCAAACAACAAATAGGACAAAATAACAGAAAAAGTCAATGTGCATAACTATTCACCCCCCCTAAAGTCAATACTTTGTAGAGCCAGCTTTTGTAGCTATCACAGCTCCAAGTCACTTTGGATAAGTCTCTATGAGCTTGCCACATCTTACCACTGGGATTTTTGCCCATTCCTCCTTGCAAAACTGCTCCAGCTCATTTAAGTTGGATGGTTTGTGCTTGTGAACAGCAATCTATAAGTCTGACCACAGATTTTCTATTGGATTGAGGTCGGGGCTTTGACTAGGCCATTCCAACACATTTACATGTTTCTCCTTAAACCACTCAAGTGTTGCTTTAGCAGGGTGTTTGGGGTCATTGTCCTGCTGGAAGGTGAACCTCCATCTTAGCCTCAAATCACATACAGATTGGTACAGGTTTTGCTCAAGAATATCCCTGTATTTAGCACCATCCATCTTTCCCTCAACTCTGACCAGTTTCCCAGTCCCGACTGCTGAAAAACATGGTGTTCTTTGGGTGATGTTATGTGTTGGGTTTGCACCAGACATTACGTTTTCTTTGATGGCCAAAAAGTTCAAATTTAGTCTCATCAGACCAGAGCACCTTCCTCCATACATTTTGGGAGTCTCCCACATGCCTTTTCGCAAACTCAAAATGTGCCTTTTTTTTTTTTTTGTTGAAAGTAATGGCTTTCTTCTGGCCACTCTGCCATAAAGCCCAACTCTATGGAGCGTACAGCTTATTGTCGTCCTATGTACAGATACTCCAGTCTCTGCTGTGGAACTCTGCAGCTCCTCCAGGGTTTCCTTAGGTCTCTGTGCTGCCTCTCTGATTAATGCCCTCCTTGCCCGGGCCGTCAGTTTTGGTGTGCAGCCATCTCTTGGCAGGTTTGCTGTTGTGCCATGTTCTTTCCATTTGGTTATGATAGATTTGATGGTGCTCTTAGGGATCATCAAAGATTTGGATATTTTTTATAACCTAACCCTGACTTGTACTTCTCAACAACATTGTCCCTTACTTGTTTGGAGAGTTCCTTGGTCTTCATGGCAGTGTTTGGTTAGTGGTGCCTCTTGTTTAGGTGTTGCAGCCTCTGGGGCCTTTCAAAAAGGTGTGTATATGTAATGACAGATCATGTGACACTTAGATTGCACACAGGTGGACATCATTTCACTAATTATGTGACTTCTGAAGGTAATTGGTTGCACCAGAGCTTTTTATGGGCTTCATAACAAAGGGGGTGAATACATACGCACATGCCAATTATCAGTTTTTTATTTCTGAAAAATAGTTTTATGTATATATTTTTTCTAATTTTACTTCACCAGCTTAGACTATTGTGTTCTGATCCATCACATATAATTCAGATTAAAAAAAACATTGAACTAAAGGCTGTAATGTAACAAAATAGGTAAAAAAACAGGGGGGGGGGGATACTTTTGTAAGGCACTGTATATAGATCAGATTGAAATGAGGGACAAACGAGGAGGAAAGAGGGGCAGAGGGACATTGTTCCAAATCAGGGACAGTCCCTCGAAATCAGGGACAGTTGGCAGCATTGTATTCCATTTAAAGTGCTTTGTAAAAAAAAACAAAAAAATACTAATACTGTTAGCCTGCATTCACCTGCATGAACTGTGGATGTTCAGTAGGAATGAGATGACTCAATGTTTGGATCATGTCCTTATCTTGCTTTTAGCATGCATCAGTCCAGAGACCACAAAATGCATTTCTACTCTCTCGAAATATCAGACTGTTATCTCTTGATTTCCTCAGGATCAATAGTGGGAAAATATTACATGGAAGTATGACAATTGTTAATGCACAGGCAACCACTAGTGAATTAGAACTATCCCGGGATGAAAACCGGCCCTGAACTGAATTTAACCCAGCTCAGCATTGTACTCTGCCCACATATCACCTAATCTGGGCCACTTATTTATACAAAAAGGTAACCGTGAGCCCTTAAAACTGAACCACAAGGAAATAGCTAAATACATAGTTATAATACATAAAAAAAAAGCTGTTTTACCTTTTCAACTAATTTTATTTCTGCAACCTGTTAGGCACACAACCATAGGTTAATGGAAAAGAGCTGAAATCATTTGTGTCTTTTATATCTGCCTGAGCTCAGCTTTAACCTCCCTGGCGGTATGATTATTTCGGGTTTTAGGTGCTGAAAGCGGTACAATTATTTTGCATGGAAATTTGGCTTTTTATATTGTAGGTCTGTAAATCTTAACAATAACGAACTTAAATCTGTCCAAACAAGAGTCTAGTAGATATCCCGGGTATGATAAAGTTTGAAACACAAAAACATAAATTATAATATAATAAATAAAAATAAATAATTAAAAAAAATAAAAATAAATAATAATAAAATAAATTTCCCCACGATTCACTATCGCTCAATTCTGCAAGTGTTCTAATTTACTATCGCTGTTTTCTAGCTGGTCTAAAGCCACTTTTGACGTAAAGGGACACTTTTTGGTTGCTATGGACAATCTCCAGTTTCCAGGCAGAAAGAACAGTATATATCATGTAAAACTGCATGCAGGGCATGGGCCAAAGCACTGGGGACAAAAAGGATGTGAAATCATTTCATACAGTACTGTAATCTGTAAGATTACAGTACTGTATGTGTTATGATTTTTACTTTTTTTTTAATTTGCCGCCAGGCTCCGCCCCCGTGCATCGCGACGCTCGCAGGGAACGGAGCCTGGCACAGAGAGGCTTTGGAGGAGGACAGAGCCCGCGGACACTGCGGGGGACATCGCAGGATCCCGGGGACAAGGTAAGTAAGGAGGCACCAGGATCCTGCAATGTAATCCCGAGTGTGGCTCGGGGTTACCGCTAATGGTGCTGAATTTTAACCCCGAGCCACACTCGGGAAAACCGCCAGGGAGGCTACAGAAGAAATACAGTTATGGATATTTTATACATAGTTACATGAATCCAGCTTGGATCAATGTAACTCTGTATATATCATACCTATGGGATTCAAAGATGACAAATGGTGAACTCCCCCTTCCCCAAAATGTATGAACATTATGTGTCAGCAAAGGTGCCCCCCCAAAAAAAGTCAAGAGGAGGAGAGATTGGGGTGGGTAAATGAACACTGCACAGTGGCGATCCGAGAGTCCCGATCCAGGAGAACTGCAGTGGCAGGAGGGAGGAGTTGGAGAGGGGAGAGAGCACAACCTGCACCTCTTCCAGGCTCTGTCCAGATCAGGCTTGTTTCCTCCAGTGCTAAGCTGACAGGAGTAGTGAAGCTGCCGTCACTACTCCTGTCAGCGTGTAGGGAGGAACTCTCCAAGCAATGCCCTACCACCTCACATGATACCACCGTGCCCCTCCTGCCCACCCCTTGTCCCAGCCCTACAGCTACTACAGGGATCTCCACTTGCTTCTGAGTCCTGCACTGAGTGGATGTTCTGCTGCACTGTAAGCACAGGAGGTCGGCTGCCCAGCACAGGCACCATTCAGAGAATACTTTGCATTTCTTGAGTGAATGCAAAGCGTTCTCTGATTGGTCAGGGTGGAAAGGTGGGGCAGTGACATCACACTCTCCCCCTCTTCCAATTAGAAAATGCAAAGCATTCTCTGAAGGGCTCCTATGTCTAATTTCTGTGTTTAGTAAGCAGTAGAGCATTTGCTTGGCAAGGGACAAAGAAGAAAATGGAGATCATTGGAGTAGAGTCGTCTACCTCTGTGATTTTCAGCTTCTAGGGGCATTGGCTAGGTATGGCATATACATATTTACATTGGACCAAGCTGGACCAATGTAACTATGTATAAAATATCCATACCTGGAATTCATAAAGCTGTATTTGAGAAATGCCTATGATATCCTTGGAATTCCTGACTGTAAACTTTCTAAGGGTTTGTACACACCATGTCCAGTGACCGGCATTTTTCAAAGGTGGTTTTCTATGAGTTTCGTTAACTACTCATTAATGCATATGAATGCATGCAAATGCACGTTACTGCACAGCTATTTTCAGTGCATTTGTATGATTAGTATGATGTGAAAGGATCCTAAAGAGTAGAGTTCTTTTGTGATAAAAGTTAAAGTGACTGACTTCATTCATTTATTTAAAATTTGCAATGCCCTAAATAGAAGAAGAACACTCAAGCAATGTCATTTCCAAACAGAAAAAACACAGAGAGCATATTGTATGCGTTGTGTATTAATGCTCTCGCCTGCATGTCCATCACCAGTTTTTGTTAAGTTTTTGTTAAGTGACTACAAAATAAAGGCGGACAATCCCTTTAATATATAGCAAAATCACTTTAAACCAACAATCATTTCCTGGCAACCACTTTCATTAATATTTACATTTGCCTTTTTCCTCTTTGTTATTATCATTTAACTAATGCATATGTTGAATTAATCATGAAAGTCTTTATGGCATCTGTCACTACAGCAGGTTCTGAAAACACTTATTACAATGGAGAGTGTGTTTTCAAATACAGTGCCTGGAAGATTCAAAGGACACGCCGTGAAAATGCAAAACCCGGTCCAATCAGCACCCTAGGCAGAGCGCAGAATACTTCCTGTTAGTCTAAACTTCGAACAGGCCAACCATACATGGTTAGCTTTTTGTTCAAACCTTTGTATGAAGTTTTCAAAAATCCCTTGTCAGAGCATTCATTGACTCCATCATTGTTTCAAAGAATTTCATTCAAAAGTCCTTAAAGTGGTTGTAAATCCTTACATACATATAGCGAAGTGACTGGCCTCAGGTCATACACAGATCCTCATACATAAGATGTACCCTTTAATCTGCAGTCTTCTCTTTACCCATTCAAAGTCCAGAATTTGTATAGCTTGTCTGAGTGTTCAGAAAAAAGGGAGTGGAGAGCTGAAGTAAAACTCTGCAAAGCTCAGTGAGGAGAGGTCTGATAGCCGATTGGAGGGAAGGGACACACCCACTTCACACAGCACACAAGAACAGAGCTGAGGCTGTCAGCTGGAGGTCCCTTCCATGACACCTTTTTTCTCTTGGTGTCATGAAAATTTACCAGAAGTTATTCACGCTGATAGCAGAAGAACTAAATAGCTGACAAAAATTACACTTAGTGCTCTGGATTGACACAAGAACGCACTATAGAGGGATATGTTTTGTTCATATTTCATGCCTGCAACAAACTTTAAAGCAGATTTTCACCCCCTCCCCCCATATTTAGTTTTTAAAACCCCTGCTTACCTGGTGGTGTGTTCAGCATATTTTTGGGTAGATAATTAAAAAATGTAAAAAGAAAAAAGCTTGCTATTCACGTAGAGCAGTAGTCATCAATCCTGTCCTCAGGGCCCACTAACAGGCCAGGTTTGCAAGATAACTGAAATACATCACAGGTGATATCATTTGCTGGTCAGTGATAGCAATATTCTAGTCTGCATCTCCCCAAGGTAATACATAAAACCTGGCCTGTTAGTGGGGCCTGAGGACAGGATTGATGACCACTGATGTAGAAGACCAGAGGAAGGGTGGAGCAGAGGGATAAAGTGTTGGAGGGTGAAGATCTGCTTTAAACATTTCTTCCAAACCTGTTACTTGAATGGATTCCCAGATGTAATAAACAGGTGTCTTTTATTGCTTATGAAATCAATGAAAAAATACTGCAAAGCAAAATTTGACCCCTTTCTGCCTCCCCGGGGCCACCCTTTAACTTGGTCTTAAAGTGGTAGTAAACAGTTGTGTTTTTTTTTTGCAACCTGCAAGGCAATGTCATAATGTGCTAGTATGCATCGCATACTAGCACATTATGTGACACTTACCTTAGAACAAAGCCCTGCAGCAGCGCTGAATGCGCTCCCATCTTCACATGATCTTTTTTCCAGGTTTGCGCACTCCGGCTGTCTGACTGGCCAGAGCCGCGATGACATCACTCCCACGCGAGCCGCCGTTTACGGTACAGAACTCTGAAGGAACGGCCCGGGTGACTGCTCCTTTAGAGCGCATGCGCCGGTGATGTCACTGGCTGCATCTACAGTAAAAGGCTCCTAAACGGCGCACATTTAGAAGATATGTACAGTACCTATAAGTAGGCCTTATTATAGGCTTACCTATAGGTAAAATTGATGCATGGGAGTTTACTCCCACTATAGCACTTTGAAGTAGGATGGACTTCCCAATCACATGATCACCTTTCACATCAGCCCCCCATCATTAATAGAGACTGGGAGCTGTCTGTGACAGCTTGGTCACTTTACAGTGTGTGCGCTCCCAGCACGAGAACCTCAACCCTCGTGAATGTATATGTGCAGCCTGAGGGCATTAGTCCACCCGCCCTGTCGCTGCACATACTGTATGTGTTATATGACCTGCAAGAGGTTAATTATATAAGAATATTGCATATTTAGAGTGAAGCATATTTAGAAGTGACCATACTCAATAATGAATGCCTTGAAAAAGTATTCATACCCCTTGACATTTTTCATATTTTGTCATGTTACAACCAAAAACGTAAATGTATTTTATTGGGATTTTATGTGATAGACCAACAAAGTGGCACATAATTGTGAAGTGGAAAGAAAATGATAAATGGTTTTCAAATTTTTTTACAAATACATATCTGAATAGTGTGGTGTGCATTTGTATTCAGCCCCCCTGAGTCAATACTTTGTAGAACCACCTTTCACTGCAATTACAGCTGCAAGTCTATTTGGGTATGTCTCTACCAGCTTTGCACATCTAGAGAGTGAAATTTTTGCCCATTCATCTTTGCAATATAGCTCAAGGTCTGTCAGCTTGGATAGAGAGCGTCTGTGAACAGCAATTTTCAAGTTTTGCCACAGGTTTTCAATTGAATTTAGGTCTGGACTTTGACTGCGCCATTCTAACACATGAATATGCTTTGATCCATTGTAGCTCTGGCTGTATGTTTAGGGTCGTTGTCCTGCTAGAACATGAACCTCTGCCCCAGTCTCAAGTCTTTTGCAGACTCTAACAGGTTTTCTTCTAAGATTGCCCTGTATTTGTGTCCATCCATCTTCCCATCAACTTTGATCTGCTTCCCTGTTGAAGAAAAGCATCCCTGCCACCACCATGTTTCACAGTGGGGATGGTGTGTTCAGGGTGAAGTGTAGTGTTAGTTTTCCGCCACACATAGCATTTTGCTTTTAGGCCAAAAAGTAAAATTTTGGTCTCATCTGACCAGAGCACCTTCCTCCACATGTTTGCTGTTTCCCTCACATCGCCTCTCGCAAACTGCAAACAGGACTTCTTATGACTTTCTTTCAACAATGACTTTCTTCTTGCCACTCTTCCATGAAGGCCAGATTTGTGGAGTGCACAGCTAATAGTTGTCCTGTGGACAGATTCTTCCACCTGAGCTGTGGATCTCTGCAGGTCCTCCAGAGTTACCATGGGCCTCTTGGCTGCTTCTCTGATTAATGCCCTCCTTGCCCGGCCTGTCAGTTTAGGTGGACGGCCATGTCTTAGTAGGTTTGCAGTTGTGCCATACTCTTTCCATTTTCGGATGATGGATTGAACAGTGCTCCATGAGATGTTCAAAGCTTGGGATATTTTTTATAACCTAACCCTGCGTTAAACTTCTCCACAACTTTATCCCTGACCCGTCTGGTGTGCTCCTTGGCCTTCATGATGCTGTTTGTTCACTAAGGTTCTCTAACACACCTTTAAGGGCTTCACAGAACAGTAGCATTTATACTGAAAATAAATTACACACAGGTGGACTCTATTTACTAATTAGATGACTTCTGAAGGCAGTTGGTTTCATTAGATTTTAGTTAGGGGTATCTGAGTAAAGGGAGCTGAATACAAATGCACACCACACTTTTCACATATTTATTAGTTAAAAAAAAAATTGAAAACCATTTATCATTTTCCTTACACTTCACAGTTATGTGCCATTTTGTGTTGGTCTATCACATAAAATCCCAATAAAATACATTTACGTTTTGGCTGTAACAAAATGTCAAGGGGTATGAATACTTTTTCAAGGCACTGTTAGACCCCTTTCACACTGAGGCATTTTTCAGGCGCTTTTGGACTAGAAATAACACCTGTAATGTGCCTGAAAAACGGCTCCCCTGCAGTGTCAGTGTGAAAGCCTGAGTGCTTTCACATTGAGGCGGAGCGCTGGCAGGATGTTAAAAATACTCCTACAAGCAGCATCTTTGGAGCGGTGAAGAAGTGATGTATACACCGATCCTAAACTGCTCCTGCCCATTGAAATGAATGGGCACCGCTGCCAAACGGCCGCTGCAGCTGCGCTTTGCGGGTCGTTTCAACCCTTTTACGGCTGCTAGCGGTGGTTAAAAGCGCCCCGCTAGCGGCTGAAAACCCCCGCAAAAACGTCGGTAATGCGCGGCTAAGAATAGCGGAGCTTTACCGCCGATGGTGCCGACGCCCCAGTATGAAAGGGGTCTAAGTGTTACATTTAGATATTACTAGATAGACTTGTGTCTTTTTTCAACTTGAGTAACTATGTAACTATATACAACTATACCAAAGCTAATTTTTGATAAGACAAGTGTGTGTTCACATAGATAAGGTACGCACATATACATGTACACAAAGATAATGTGGAAAATGCGAATTTGACCAAACCCTTTACTGCTAAAAAAACTAAGAACAGAAAACAACATTTTGGGATAATTACAAATACTATCTGTGCATGTAAACTATAACATTAAAGTGACACTAAATTCTGGTATATAAAAAAATATATTTCTGTATGTATTCCCTTCTATTGCTGTAAGCTTCCTCTTATTTCCTTTTTTCCTGCTATGATCGGACTTCCTGTTAGAGGGTGGCTACGCTGTATCTTGGGACACAGCCACCCTTTCTCTTCACTCCTGAGATGGACTATAGGCTATGGATTAGGGGATTTGTAGTGTACATAGCAGTTCATATAACAGCAGCTAATGCAAGAGGGGAAAAGGAGAGTTCTAAGAGCTCACAGAGGACTTTACAAGGAGGCCGAATGAAATAGTTTCATGAAATATAGATTACAGGGCCATTAAATCATGGACATGTATGGATTATTTTTGGAGACTAAAGATACTGTTTAGTGTCACTTTAAATTTCTCTTATTTGCCCCTTTTTGGTTTGTTAGATGTAAAATTGAAAGCGTTTTATTATATCTGTTCGACAAGTGCAAAAAAAAAAAAAAGCTGTTCATCCAGCCAGAAAAATTGTGAGCATCAGTTAGTATTGTTCCCTGCTATCTCAGTGGACTATAAAACACCTTCCCCTGTTATGGAGATGAGAAGGAGATCCTAACAAAGTCCCTGTCTTAGAGTGAAACCCCTGCTTAGTACAGTTGTCACCCTGGGACAGGAAGTTTGTTACCAGGTTAAAATAAAGGGACAAAATGTGTGTAAAAGGAAAACTAATGCAGCTACCATAATTAAAGCAGAGCTCCAGTCTCTTCAGTGAAAATAAAAAGTCAGCAGCTACAAAAACTGTAGCTGCTGACTTTTTTAATAAACAGACACTCACCTGTCCCATGATCCAGCACTGTACTCACCCCAGCTGTTTTCTCCCCGTGTTCTCCCTTGGTGACGCCAGTATCTTCACTATGGGCATCCAGCTGTGACAGCTTGCAGCTTCACAGCTAGGTGCCCACTGCTCATTAGACAGCGGCGCTGTGCTCTGTGACTGGTCCCAAAGTCTTCTGGGATCTATCATGTGTCCCAGAAGACTTCGAGGGGGAAGGAGAACTTCCGCTTCCGATCGCCTAAGGTGATCGGAACGGAAGTGGGAGTGGGTACCCGCTCCTCCCCTCCTTCCCAAAAGCTCCGTTTCACAAATAGGAGCTGGGGAGGAGGCCTTAAAATGGAAATTCTCCTTTTGGGTGGAGGTCCACTTTAAAGTGCAAGTTCACCTTTACAGAAAATCAGTAAGGTGAGCTCACACTGGACCCCCCCCCCCATCACCCCAGGTCCAGCTGTACCAGAGCCCTATCCCTCTGTGAGACAATGGGTCGCTGCTTTACTGGTCCAGATATTCGAAATCCCCACAGCTTTCTCTCCTCTTCTCCAGTGCTGACAGGCTAGGCAGGTTCTAATTGGTCGGCCCCATGCGATGGCGCCTACCAATTAGAATGCCTCCTATCCATACATCCTGTGAGGTATGTATAGGAGATTAGGGTGCAGGGATTTTAAATTCCCGGACCAGTGAAACGGCGACCCAATGTCTCACAGCGGGTGATCGTGGGACTTCTGTATAGCGGGATTGGGGGGGATGGGGAGGGAATCCAGTGTAATTTCACCTTTCAGAGATTTTCTGTAAAGGTGAACTTGCCCTTTAAGGACAGGCCAGCTACAATACAATCAATTTTTGTTTTTGGTTTTATATATACTTTAAGCCAGACTGGTATCATCCACTCCCCCCCCCCTCAAAAAGGGGAGTAAGTGTTCTCTCCCGAATAACTGTCCTTAGCTAGAGCTACCACAATCTAGGCCAGAAGGCCAGGGACCCAACCCTCTGGTCAGACCCAGATGTAGCACCCATCCTCACTAGGAGCACCCTTCCGGACGGCTCAGACTCAACCATCGGCCAGCCCCCAGTATCTGTCGGGCAGCTTGGCATACTCCCTGCTGAAACCGCCTTTCCAGGCAATATAACACCATTGGATTTGCTGGCTCTCCCCTTTGAGAGGACAACACAGCGCCTCCTCTGGAAACTGATAAGGACAGATACTACACTTGATCTTAGCCAAAAGGCCGAGAAGCGAGGTTAATTGGCTACTGTCTCAACTGGTCTTAGTATGTATATGAATGTGAATTAGGGGCCTTAGACTGTAAAGCCTGGTACACACTAGTTTCTTATTTCGTTCAACCTAGCGTGCTGAAAGAAAAAAAAAGAGAGAGCTCAGGAAGAGCCGTTGTACTAACAATCTGATCTCCCCCGCTGAGCTATTGTGTTCTGACAGGGGGATGAGGGATCCCCCCAGCCAAAACATAGCAGTCAGCGCTCTCAGCCATTGGCTGAGAGCGCTGACCAGGTGCAGATCGCCCGACTTTTTTTGGTCATGCTCCTTCGACCGGCTGTCTTCTGTCGGACCGACTGTCTTCTGTCGGACCGACTGTCTTCTGTCGGACCGGCTGTCTTCTGTCGGACCAGCTGCCTACACACGGGTCAAATGACGGCTGGTTTCTTTTGAACCAGCCAATGGCGCCCGATATTTGGCCCGTGTGTGTCTTTAGCTTTTTGAGGGCAGGGACTGATATGAATGATTAAATAATAAATATGTGTAAAGCACTGCGTAAATTGACAGCGCTACATAAGTACCTGTAGTGATTAATACTAATACATTTCATCCTTCTGTAATTTGTTATATCTATATTGTATGTCTTTTATGTAAAAATTGTGAAACATCCCTAATACCTGCCTCAAGTTATAGCCTGCACTAGATTTGCCAGAATTATTTATCAGCATAGTACTCACATATGAATATCATCCACATGCGCCATAGTAATAAGTGCACCATAGGTAAAAGTGATTATTCATTTAAATGGCAGGATCTAGCCTCACACTAATAGGGCTCATTCACACTGCCAAGTCCTGACTTATAAACTGCATTGCTGAAACACACTGTAATGCATTGTAGATGTGCGTTGCACGGCAAAGTCAATTGCACCCCAATGTACATCTACAGTGCACTGAAATGCAGCTATTGTAATGCCAATTACCAATGTAACATACAGACCCATATGCTCTGTACATTAAATGAAAAAAATGACACAAGACTGTATTCTTTTTTTTTGTGCGCTGGTAGCCCATATACCTTTGGGCTGCCTAACACTATGCACATCAGTACACTAGCACGGTATTCCAATGTGAACAAGCCCTTAAACTACTAATATCCCCATAAATAAATACATCATTGTTAAATGTTTTGCCCTGGTAGAGGATTATCCACCACTAAAGCCAGCCATAGACAGTTCAAATCTTGGCCAGTTCAGACATTCAAAATATGTATGAGCAGGCTGAATGAAACTATGTATGGGCAGGCTGAAGGAAACTATGTATGGGCAGGCTCGATCAATCAACTTAAGTATAACCAGCCTATTGGATTTTACAAGTGATTATTGCTATTGGCTGTTATAGCTGCTAGCATCAATCACTGTGTTCTCTCGGCTGGGAAAGCTTCCCTCACCCCCCCTCGGGAGAACACAATGGCTCCACGGAAGGATTTCCATGGTTGCAGGAAAGAAAATCGCTCCATCTATGGCAGGCATAAGGCTACATTCACACCAGTAATTAAGGCCAGTGCGAATTGTAACGGCAGGAATGTTCTGTTTACAGCTGCGGATAAGAGCGGCTAGGTGCAGCCGCCGGCCCCATTCAATCTAATGACAGGTTACCTGTGATGATCGCTGCTGGACGTACTTTGTGCAGGGAGCCTTTCCCGCCATCAGAATCCGCAGTGGTGCTGATCGATCGGGAAAAAAAAGGACAGGCTGGTTGTACAGAAATTGAACGTGTTTTGTAACTGGTTTTCTTTTTTTTTTTTTTTTTTTTAAGTGTTGGTATCTGTACAATTGATCATCCATTTTCCCACTTGTTTGTTTATTACAGGTATTTATATAGCACTGTCAATTAATGCAGCACTTTACATACAGTATATATTGTATATTGACATCAGTCCCTGCCCTTGAGGAGCTTATAATCTAAGGTCCCTAACTCACATTCATAGTTACATACACATATTAGGGCCAATTTAGACAAGAACCAATTTACCTACCAGTATGTCTCTGGAGTGTGGGAGGAAACCCACACAGGCATAGGGAGAACATGCAAACTCCAGGCAGGTAGTGTCATGGTTGGGATTCAAACCAACGACCCTAGTAGTGCCCAGCAGAAGTGCTAACCATTTAGCCACTGTGCTTCCCTACTTAAACATTGATTTGAAAAGTTTCACAAAAATTCTCTCCTCCCGTCTGAAACGGCATCTTTAGTCTTAAGTTAACCTGGATCAGTCAGGATTTACACCTAACAGTTAAGCACAGGACAATACCCACAAAAGTCCTAAATGCCATCCACCTTGCTCACAAACATATAACTCCTATGTGGCATCTCTTCAAAGACACAGAAATGTCCTTTAATAAGATGGATTTGTTGTTCCTGAAATTGATTACAACATACAGTATAAGCCTAGAAGAAAACATATATAAATAGATGCCATTTATTTCCTACAATGGCGGTGAGGGCCGATGAAACAGCTTCTGCACCCTTTACCCTAAACAAGGGAACTAGACAAGGATGCCCTCTGTTCTCCTTTTTTTCATTCTTACATTGAAGCCCCTCCTTAGATACATTAGAAACAAATTTGAATATATCCGGATTGTCATGAACACACCAACATTAAGTAGCAGTTTATGCCAAAGACTTTTATTCTTTATCACCAAATCTGCACTAACTTTTCCCAATCTACTAGTTGAAGCTCAGCAATATGAAAAACTATTCAATTTAAAGAAAAATCTCCACAAATCAAAAGCACAAAACATTTTACATCTACCAACCAGACTACTGCATCTCATAAACAATTTCACTAATTGATGACCAGAAAAACATTTTTCCAACCTTGGAACAAAAATGATCCTCACGATAGATGAAATATTTGCAGCAAACTTCCCCTGCATCCAAAAAGAAGCTGCAGGAATGGCATAAAGACATCTATACATAGTCAGGCATAAATGCCATCCATAAATTGCATATCCTCCCCCCACCATACTTTATTTGTTTCAGACTCTACTGACAGCTACCAGCCTCATTCCTCCATACGCTTTGTCTGGAATTTACTCACTCACGCCCGGGTCAGCAAGGAACCCAGATTAGCTTACAAACTCATTGACACTACCCAAAGTCTATGGAGACATTGAATTCCCAGACCCAAATAAATACTATCAGGCAACGCATTTAACCAGGACAGTAGACTGGCGTAGACGCTCACTCACAAAACAATAAATAACCTTGAAGCAAGAAACTAAAAAATCCCCTTCAATGACCATCATGGCTTGACCACAAGCATGCCAACCTACTTATAACTTATTCCACTGTTGACCCAATCATAAAAGTCCATACTGCTATAGGATGCGTTACTCCTTTAGATGCATGCCATTTCAGGAATGACTCCTATGATGGGTAATCCATCCTTCCCTCCTGGCCCAAACAATAAACATCTCACATCTCCTCTTAAAGCCAACAAATTCAGGCTCTAAGGCTTTTTAATCTCTACGAATGCCTTACAAATATCAGAAATTCAGGGGATGGTGGAACCCCTCCTTAGTCCCTAGGAAGCAATGCAACTGACACACTTTTTTACTGTCCAATACCAAAATGTCTCTCTGAAGTGATCACTACTTAGGCTTTGGGGTTGACTTACTGAAGGCAAATAGGCTGTTCACTTTTAAAGGGGAGTTGCAATTTGCAACCTCCATCATCCAATCATGTGCAAGCAAAAATGCTATTTTATTTTTTTACTGCATGTGATTGGGTATTCTTTGCAAAGTGAAATTGTACCACATTCACAATTTCCTGGTTCAAATTACCTTCCAAATTGCAACTTTCCTTGCAAAGTGAACAGCTTATTTGCTTTGGTAATCTGGCCCCTTTTTGTACAGAATCCAGTAGACACACACTTTCAAGAAGGTATTGTTACCTTACTGTTCTGCTGGAAGAGTATATACACCACCTTATATTTGTAAATGGGAAAAAAATATGAGGGTGTCCCTTACCCCTCAGCAAATAGAAGACATTCTTGTTTTGCCAATCATTCCACTATAGCTAGGAGATTTCAAGATTCTGATTATAAGACACATTGGTACAGAGTTCCACCTGTTCTCCATACAATTTACCCACACATGAATCAGCTTTGTTGGTGTTGCAAAGGATCTGAGGGTACACTATTATACAATCCACTGCCAGAATCTGTAGTATGACTACCTCCCTCTCTGAAGAAACAAGAACTACCCCTTCAGTAGGCTTATGGTTCTCCAAAATCAATTGAATAAACATTTTGGAAGATTTAAGAAGACCATTAAAACATCAAGAGGAAACATTTTGGAGGACGTGGTATTACTAGACAGAGTTCTCTCACTTGCAGAAGTATTGGATCTCTGACAACGAGGGATTAGCCATGAATATGGAAATATTGAACTACTGGACCAAATCCAAACAGTGAGGGCACTTGAACAGCCTTGTCCTATTTTCCACCCCCATACCCCCCCCCCCCCCACACACCCCTCCCTCCCAGACCCTACCCACCCTTCCATATCACCATATCACCCCCTCCTTCTTTTCCTCTTTATTCCACTTATGTTTTGCCTGACATTCTCTACAGTTACTTCCCGTCCCTTCTTTTAAGATAAAAGCTGAGGTTGCAACCCATGTTAATTTCACAACACCTAACACAGACTAGAAAACTGATGCTGCTTATTTGCTGGCAGGTTGTATTGACTAACTTTTTGTACATTTGTGTTGATTTTGGATTGTGTGAGCCACTTTGTAACAACTTTTTTGCTCACAAATGTATAAATACATCCTTTGTTTCTATAAATGAAGAATTTCATAAAGCATTGGTATAGCCATGGTAAGACTGTTGCTTTATAAAATTTCTCCCTAATATTATTCAACACCACAATCTAGCCTACGTTACTATACTCAAACCAAATACAAGTACAGTAAAAAGATATGAATGTGATTTTATTACAAGACTAGATTCCTCACACGCCATGGGCTTTCAAAAAACAAGACCAGATTCCTGTTTTTGGCGGCTGTACGAACTTGTAAATACTATTCTGCATTGTGTAAATCAGGCATATGGGAAAACAATAGCGTCTATAAGTTGTCCCTGTTCTATGAATCTCTATTTTAACAGTCCATCATCTTTTACGCATTTTTACAACAGTAAGAGCGTTCAAAAAATCAGACAAATTCACTTAGAATTCTATCTTCTATTAAATGCAATTACTGGAATTCCTCCTTTAATTTAGTCATTCAGTAAATTAAGCGCCCTGTTAATAACTTCATTATATGGCGTCCACAAGCACCTATTGTTTAGTGAAAATGTAATGAAGGGGATAGGAAGACTGTCACCATTCAGCCCAAACAGTTTGGAAACGATGACGACAGAAGGGGGTGCAGGGTCAGTGTATGAATTGGATTTGCATTTGGGGGGGTTTCCTAATGTCAATCGGTAAATACCAGCCTCGAGCAATCCGTTGTGTGTGTGTGTGAGCTGAGAAAGGGCATGGTGTACATTTTTAGGAACAACACCCCTAGCAGAATATCAAATGCATTCCTACCTCCCAAAATCACACACACTCCTCTCCTGCAATATACAAATCACTGCTTATCAGACACAAGAAGGTCTGCAAGTATATAAATAGCCCTGCCATGGAGCTCACTTCCAAGCCCAACGGTTAGCAATAACACAGATCCACATGTTTAAAACTTTCTCTAAAGACCTTCCAATTGTTTAGAATGAGCTCTTTGCAGACTTGACTTAATAAGGCATGTTGCCAGATCTGTTTTTGCACAGTTCTTTCCATGAAAGACATAAGACCGGGCTGAACAAGGAAACAGAATGACACATGGAAGATCTACACACAGGGATCTGTTCTTCAGGAGAACACAAGAAGAAGATCCCGGACGGACGGACGGACGGAGGGACGGACAGACGGACGGACGGACGGACGGACGGACGGACGGACGAACGAACGAACGAGTACATACATCATAGTCAAATCTACAAATGGATTTCTGGAGCTGTGTTCTCATTTAGTCCAAGAAAATACAAAATTCTCTATCCATTATCATTCTTTGGGACAAAAGTTTTTTGTTTTTTTTTAAATAGTAAAACCACTTGTGTCTAGGGATGAACAGAGAGTTTTTGGCATAGTTCATTTTGCTGCATAATTACCAAAGCGTAAACCCCGTGCTTTGCTCATTTCAGTGTAATTAGGGAAGTTTGGTGTGCGCAGCCCATTGCATTAGGGTGTGCACAGCAAAGCTCAAACACACATGCGTATGTGTGAATATATATATATACACACTGTTATAAATAAATAATTAAAAACATTTCAAAGTGTATTAAAACATGGACAGTGTCAGCACAGCAGTGGACGTGTCCGTAGAGCAGAGGTTGGTGTCAGTAGAGCAGAGGTTGGTGTCAGTAGAGCAGAGGTTGGTGTCAGTAGAGCAGAGGTTGGTGTCCGTAGAGCAGAGGTTGGTGTCAGTAGAGCAGAGGTTGGTGTCAGTAGAGCAGAGGTTGGTGTCAGTAGAGCAGAGGTTGGTGTCAGTCGAGCAGAGGTTGGTGTCCGTAGAGCAGAGGTTGGTGTCAGTAGAGCAGAGGTTGGTGTCAGTCGAGCAGAGGTTGGTGTCCGTAGAGCAGAGGTTGGTGTCAGTAGAGCAGAGGTTGGTGTCAAACAGACCCCTTACATCTCACTTTTGAGACAGAGAAAGGGACTGAGGACAGAAATTCCCCAATCCCTTTCTCTGCAGCCTCAGCTGCACTGGACAGTGAATGAATGGGAAGTGCTCTGTGCTGAGAAGCTTTCTGTTCATTCACATACTGAAGCATAGTAAACACAGTTTCAGTTATGAATGAACAGAGTGAGTGATCAGTACCAATCACTCACTGTGTTCATTCAGAAAAGGAAGGGTCCAGTAAATGACACTGGTGCCCAGGCTGCAGGGGGAATCTGCGCCACATGGGTGATTAGCACACCCGAGACACCCTGTGCACACGCCTATGGTAGTTTAGTTGATTTCATTTATTGTTTTTTTGTAATTGTACCTATTTTTTCTTTATTTGATCATTATACGGATGGATCCATTAGATCATCATGACCGAATTATTACAAGTGTTTCAAAAGAGTGGTGGAACCAATCTGAACTGATGGCAATGGGGTAAGGCAAAAAGAAAGGAGAGTGAGTCATTTGTAATCCTTATGTACATAAAAAGTGGGACAGGAAGGGGCAGCATCAAATGCTAGTTAGGTGTGCTTCATGCAAATGTGCTTCAAGGAACATGCTGATAGCAGGAGAGATCAGAGTGAAAGAAAGGTGAGCTGCTGCTCAATCACTCTGCAATCACAGGCCGGGGACAGGGAACTGACCTAGTTTCATTGCTTATCTTCATAAAGAAAAAGTCATGTCACCAGCCTGGCTGTACTGTTTGGCAGTTTGGTTAATCACAATGCTGAATGGACAGAAATGCAAACCCTTTGGCATGTAACAGTGGGGGTTATTTACAAAAGGCAAATCCACTTTGTACTACAAGTGCACTTAAAATTGCACTGAAAGTGCACTTAGAAGTGCAGTCGCTGTAGATTTGAGGGGGACATGCAAGGAAAATAAAAAACAGCATTTTAGCTTGTACATGATTGGATGATAAAATCAGCAGAGCTTCCCCTCATTTCGGATCTACCCCTCAGATCTACAGCGACTGCACTTCCAAGTGCATTTTCAGTACAATTTTAAGTGCACTTGTAGTGCAAAGTGGATTTGCCTTTTGTAAATAACCCCCTAAGTCTCCATGTATTGAATGTCATTTATCTGTGTGTTTATTTCTTTGAATTAAAGTGATACTAAACTCTGGGTGAAAAAAATGCTGTTCTGGTATGTATTCACCTTCTTTAGCTCTCATCCTCCTCTAAATCTCCAAATTCCTTATTTTTAGCTGCTGTGATCTGACTACCTGTTACAGGGTGGCTGTTTGTCCTCCATTGTCCCAATGTATGTAGGAAGGTGGCCACCCTCTCTTGCTTGTTCCTGATATGGACTATGGACTATGGGATTTGTAGTGTGCATAGAGCAGTATACATGACCCCAACTAATGTACATTACTTATTCCAAACAAAAGGAAGTGTGCGGGAGAAAAAAAGGTTTGGGAGCTCACCAAGGACATTACAAGGAGGCAGAAAAACACAGTAAGAAAGGTTTCATGAAAAATAGATTACAGGGCCATCAAGCAGTGGTTGTGTATGCATTATTTTTGGAGAATGAGAATATTGTTTAGTGTCTCTTTAAGTTGAGAAAATTATGATAGGTATTTGCTCTGCTCAAAAAAAAATAAAAAAATAATAATAATAAAAGAATGCTTCAACGTGTGTTGTATGTTGTAATGATAGAACCTCATTTATACTGCAAATAAATATTACAAATGAAAACAAAACCCAGCAAAAAAAACAAAATACAGACAAGGAAACACCTTTCCTAATGTCCTGATCAGAGCTCAGTCCTCCTGAGTTCTCATCCCCCATAAATCATCTATAATAAGACAAGTATACAGTCACTTTATATGTGTTCCCTTCCTCCATAGTGCGCTTTTCTTACTATGAAAACAATGTGATCTGATGAGAATAATGAGGTCCTGTCTTACTGGAGAGTTCAATGTATGTCCCACTGCAACCTTCAAACCAACAAACAGCATCTTCAAGTCTCCTTCCCATTCACTCCATAATGAGAAGACTTCTGAAATCTCCTGATTTACCAACATTCAAGGGAAATGAAGATGTGTTATTTCTCTACTTATGATCCCCATTAAATGACAGCTTTTCTATCTTCTCCATGAGACATAGCTACATACACATTACACATTAGGTATACATAGAGTATATTCTGCTTGCTGATCAGGACTGCTCATACTCAGACATGCCTTACTGCTGTGTATTTCTGTGTAGTTGTCAGATCTCCTGTACAGAGGGAAGTTGCTGTACATAAAGGTGAGATGACAAGTAGAAGGAGCCCCCCCTCCCCCCCATTACCTGTCCAGCCCAGGAGACACCCGGAGATCAGCAGTAGAAGATGCATGGTCCAGCCTCAGCACAGCACCCTGCAGAGGATGAACAACACTGACAGTACAGGCAACGGGTGACGTCACGGGAGGGGCGGGGAGGGGGTGTGGACAAAGTCTGGGAGCTCAGCTGTTTCTATTGGTTAATTCCCTCCGCTGAAGGATGACAGATGGGTCCGCGTGCCGGGCATAGGTGTGAATGACAGCACGGGACAGATCACTGTACAGAATACATACCGGGCTCCATACACATCACTGTACAGAATACATACCGGGCTCCATACACATCACTGTACAGAATACATACCGGGCTCCATACACATCACTGTACAGAATACATACCGGGCTCCATACACATCACTGTACAGAATACATACCGGGCTCCATACACATCACTGTACAGAATACATACCGGGCTCCATACACATCACTGTACAGAATACATACCGGGCTGAGGCTCCATACACATCACTGTACAGAATATATACCGGGCTCCATACACATCACTGTACAGAATATATACCAGGCTCCATACACATCACTGTACAGAATATATACCGGGCTCCATACACATCACTGTACAGAATATATACCGGGCTCCATACACATCACTGTACAGAATACATACCGGGCTCCATACACATCACTGTACAGAATACATACCGGGCTCCATACACATCACTGTACAGAATACATACCGGGCTCCATACAGATCACTGTACAGAATACATACCGGGCTCTATACACATCACTGTACAGAATACATACCGGGCTCCATACACATCACTGTACAGAATACATACCGGGCTCCATACACATCACTGTACAGAATACATACCGGGCTCCATACAGATCACTGTACAGAATACATACCGGGCTCCATACACATCACTGTACAGAATACATACCGGGCTCCATACACATCACTGTACAGAATACATACCGGGCTCTATACACATCACTGTACAGAATACATACCGGGCTCCATACACATCACTGTACAGAATACATACCGGGCTCCATACACATCACTGTACAGAATACATACCGGGCTCCATACACATCACTGTACAGAATACATACCGGGCTCCATACACATCACTGTACAGAATACATACCGGGCTCCATACACATCACTGTACAGAATACATACCGGGCTCCATACACATCACTGTACAGAATACATACCGGGCTCCATACACATCACTGTACAGAATACATACCGGGCTCTATACACATCACTGTACAGAATACATACCGGGCTCCATACACATCACTGTACAGAATACATACCGGGCTGAGGCTCCATACACATCACTGTACAGAATACACAATATTTACCATGGAGATACTTGTCAATGAGTTTGGTTTTTATCCCTGCCTATGATATGAACTTATATGTCACTGTGTTATGCCATTATCATGTTATCAATCTGTATGGAAAAATTCTGTCTACTATATATATATATATATATATATATATATATATATATATATACATAAAATATATATATATTTTTTTTTTTTTGCAACGTGCTATTATGTAACATATGTGGTTCTTATCAATTTTGTATTACCCACCAGACACACCCTGTCGTATTATCTCCTTGGCTGCATGATTCATATAAAGGGGGGGGGGTGTCGGTAGATCACCCGTCGATGGATGCCCAGCACGCCGCTCCATGCTCACCGCTCACCATAGAACAGGTCCGTTTCCCCCTTTCTCCATCTATCCAGGTGAATTGAAAGTTGTAGAGAGGAGGAGAGTCCACCGTCCCTGCTGCGGTCCTGGCATGTACAGCATTGGCAGCTGGTGCTAAACAAACCCCCCCACAGGTCCTCACTCACCGCTCCACGGTCCTCCCACTCACCATTCCACGGTCCCGGCACTCACCGCTCCACGGTCCTCCCACTCACCATTCCACGGTCCCGGCACTCACCGCTCCACGGTCCTCCCACTCACCATTCCACGGTCCCGGCACTCACCGCTCCACGGTCCTCCCACTCACCATTCCACGGTCCCGGCACTCACCGCTCCACGGTCCTCCCACTCACCATTCCACAGTCCCGGCACTCACCGCTCCATGGTCCTCCCACTCACCATTCCACAGTCCCGGCACTCACCGCTCCACGGTCCTCCCACTCACCATTCCACAGTCCCGGCACTCACCGCTCCACGGTCCTCCCACTCACCATTCCACGGTCCCGGCACTCACCGCTCCATGGTCCTCCCACTCACCATTCCACGGTCCCGGCACTCACCGCTCCACGGTCTTCCCACTCACCATTCCACGGTCCCGGCACTCACCGCTCCACGGTCCTCCCACTCACCATTCCACGGTCCCGGCACTCACCGCTCCACGGTCCTCCCACTCACCATTCCACGGTCCCGGCACTCACCGCTCCATGGTCCTCCCACCCACTCACCATTCCACGGTCCCGGCACTCACCGCTCCACGGTCCTCCCACTCACCATTCCACGGTCCCGGCACTCACCGCTCCACGGTCCTCCCACTCACCATTCCACGGTCCCGGCACTCACCGCTCCATGGTCCTCCCACTCACCATTCCACGGTCCCGGCACTCACCGCTCCACGGTCCTCCCACTCACCATTCCACGGTCCCGGCACTCACCGCTCCACGGTCCTCCCACTCACCATTCCACGGTCCCGGCACTCACCGCTCCACGGTCCTCCCACTCACCATTCCACGGTCTCGGCACTCACCGCTCCATGGTCCTCCCACTCACCATTCCACGGTCCCGGCACTCACCGCTCTATGGTCCTCCCACTCACCATTCCACGGTCCCGGCACTCACCGCTCTATGGTCCTCCCACTCACCATTCCATGGTCCCGGCACTCACTGCTCCATGGTCCTCCCACTCACCATTCCACGGTCCCGGCACTCACCGCTCCATGGTCCTCCCACTCACCATTCCACGGTCCCGGCACTCACCGCTCCATGGTCTTCCCACTCACCATTCCACGGTCCCGGCACTCACCGCTCCACGGTCCTCCCACTCACCATTCCACGGTCTCGGCACTCACCGCTCCATGGTCCTCCCACTCACCATTCCACGGTCCCGGCACTCACCGCTCTATGGTCCTCCCACTCACCATTCCATGGTCCCGGCACTCACTGCTCCATGGTCCTCCCACTCACCATTCCACGGTCCCGGCACTCACCGCTCCATGGTCCTCCCACTCACCATTCCACGGTCCCGGCACTCACCGCTCCATGGTCCTCCCACTCACCATTCCACGGTCCCGGCACTCACCGCTCCATGGTCTTCCCACTCACCATTCCACGGTCCCGGCACTCACCGCTCCACGGTCCTCCCACTCACCATTCCACGGTCCCGGCACTCACCGCTCCACGGTCCTCCCACTCACCATTCCACGGTCCCGGCACTCACCGCTCCATGGTCCTCCCACCCACTCACCATTCCACGGTCCCGGCACTCACCGCTCCACGGTCCTCCCACTCACCATTCCACGGTCCCGGCACTCACCGCTCCACGGTCCTCCCACTCACCATTCCACGGTCCCGGCACTCACCGCTCCACGGTCCTCCCACTCACCATTCCACGGTCCCGGCACTCACCGCTCCACGGTCCTCCCACTCACCATTCCACGGTCCCGGCACTCACCGCTCCACGGTCCTCCCACTCACCATTCCACGGTCTCGGCACTCACCGCTCCATGGTCCTCCCACTCACCATTCCACGGTCCCGGCACTCACCGCTCTATGGTCCTCCCACTCACCATTCCATGGTCCCGGCACTCACTGCTCCATGGTCCTCCCACTCACCATTCCACGGTCCCGGCACTCACCGCTCCATGGTCCTCCCACTCACCATTCCACGGTCCTGGCACTCACCGCTCCATGGTCCTCCCACTCACCATTCCACGCTCCCGGCACTCACCGCTCCACGGTCCTCCCACTCACCATTCCACGGTTCTGGCACTCACCGCTCCAAAGCTCGCGGATCACAGGAGTGCAGTTCGTCTTGCCTTCCTAAGACCCATTTTCAGCAGAAGGCAGGCTGAAGCTGTCGGCTGATGCCACAAAGTCCAGGCTGGGGTAAGATCGTGACAACGAAGCCGGTATCGGCCCACATGCCTGGACCAGCACCTGGCTCAGCCTCTTAGCAAAAAGTAAAAAATATTGTCATGCCGCAGGACCCGCGGACTTGATGTCCTCCGGTGTTCCACGATCGTGTCACAAGGCATTTCCCTGTTCTGCCTAGTGACAAGACAGAGATCTACTGCTCCCTGTCATCGGGAGCGGTGATCGCTGCCATGTCACTGGTAGCCCATCCCCTCCACAGTTGGAATCACTCCCTAGGACACACTTAACCCCTTGATGGGGTTAACCCTGCCGGTGTAATTTATACAGTAATCAGTGCATTTTTATAGCACTGATCGCTGTATAAATGACAATGGTCCCAAAATAGTGTCAAAATTTCCGATCTTTCCGCCATAATGTCGCAGTCACGATAAAAATCGCAGAAAAAAAAATTAATTAATAATAAAAATGCCATAAATCTATCCCCTATTTTGTAGACGTTATAACTTTTGCATAAACCAATCAATATACGCTTATTGCGATTTTTTTTTTTACCAAAAAATATGTAGAGGAATACATATCCGCCTAAATTGAGGAAAAAAATAGTTTTTTTTGAGGATATTTATTATAGCAAAAAGGAAAAAATATTGCTATTTTTTTGTTTATAGCACAAAATGTAAAAACCACAGAGGTAATCAAATCCCAACAAAAGAAAGCCCTATTTGTGGGGAAAAAAAGGACGTCAATTTTGTTTGGGTACAGTGTCGCACAAATGTGCAATTCGCAGTTAAAGTGACGCAGTGCAAAAAATCCCAAAAAATGGCCTGGTCATTAAGGGGGAAAATCTTCTTTGCTGTAGGTGGTTAAACAAACATCGTTAGTTCTGTTCACGTACGAGAACATTTTTGGTGTTTGTTCCTTTGGAAATTTTCGTTTGGAAAGTCTGAATTGGATGAGGAAAGTTGTGTACACACTATATGAAAATCATGCCTTGTATGGAATTTTCCTTGCTATTTTCTCATAGTGTGAGAAGGGATCACTGAAGGGATCACTGAAGGGATCCAGGGATGTGAGATCTGGTAAAGCGGCTTGTATTAGGTGTTACAAGCTCTGAGAAATGTGACTTGAGGAGGTTTTTGCTCTACTGAGAACATCAAGAAAGGTGTTTCCTTGCCATATATTTGTTTTGCTTTGATCATTAGACTTTTGTTACTTTTTATCATTTGTAATATTTATTGGTAATACAAACAAGATACTTTCACATAAATGTTGATGTGTCCTTTTATGATTTTTTTTCAGATGAGAAAATACCTGCCATCATTTTCTTAAAAGAGTTGTAAAGCTGCAGCAGCCCCCCAGAGACCCCCTTTTTTTCTTACTTGAACCTGCTGTCAATCAAATCCAGTGACATGCGAGCCGGGGGCGGGCCCAAGTCCTGCTGTCTGTGTCAATGGACGCAGCAGCAGGACTCGGGAGCGCGCCCGCACGGGTGTCCTAGGGAATGTGGCTCTCTGAGGGGGGACCCAAAGAAGAGGAGGAGCCAGGAACGTCTCCGGGGGACCTTGGAAAAGGATGATCAGGGCTGCTCTGTGCAAAACCCTTGCCCAGAGCAGGTAAGTATGACATGTTTGTTATTTAAAAAAAAAAAAAAAGCTTTACAATTACTAATTTAGAAGATTTAGCCCTCATTCACACTGAACACGGCTTTGAAGTCATGTGACTTTATCTGAACTCGCACGATTTCAAAGCCGCATTACAGTCCCGACTTCGGGGGAGACTTGAAAGACATCTGTGCGGCTTCATTCACAGATGTCTATTAAAGTCATCCCCGAAGTCGCCAAAAGTAGTGCTGGAACTACTTTTGGAAAACGCACAGTCGGCGTTGCACCGATTGGGGCCGTTGCCATTGCCGGCAATTGGCTGCCATTTGACATGCAATTTTGACTTGTCAAATCGTGCCAGTGTGAACGGGGGCTAAGAAAGATTAAAGTATAACTAAAGGCAAATCTTTTTTTAAAGTTCTGGATAGAACGGAGAGGGACTAGAATGCTTGTCAGTTTTTATTGCTGTCTGTGCCCCATTTATTGCGCCCTCTCTATTTTTCCTGTTTACCATTATCATTGAAAGTAAAATAAAATCCCAAATTTTGGGTTGTCCCCAGGAAAGTAATAGAGGGGAAATCTTCCAATGGGGACACTAGTTCAGGTGACCTTGGGGTCCCCAAAGAATTCCTTTAATTTGCATGGATTTCCTCTCACTTCCTGTTTGGCTATGGGACAGGAAGTAGGGGGGAAAACTCAACAATGGGACACGGAGAAAAAAAATCTGACAGGGGTTGTAAGCCTCTCTTTCTCTATTCAAAATGGAAAATAAAAGTTCTACTTTCATTCAAAGAAAAAACACAATACATGGAGACAATGTTACATGCCAAAGGATTTGTATTGCTGTTTGTCCAGTGCTGTTATTATCAGAGCTCTGCCAGACAATGCAGCCAGGCTGTTGACATTACTTTTTTCTTATGCAGTTAATGAAGAACTTCAGTTATTGCAAAATAAGAAGCAAAGGCAGCCATATGGGGGCATACACATGCCGCGGCGGCAATGCTTTATGGTGATGGTGGTCGGCACAGTAGGCAACACTTTCAGGTGAATGGGACTCCAACCATGCAGCTTGATGGTGGGGGCTCTTAGGGGTTTAAACAGACAGTGAGGAGGCTACTTAATGCTTCATTACTGCTTGTCAAATGCTGTCTGAAAAGTGAACCACTGCAAACTGCACTTCAAAGGGGTTTAGACTAATGTAAACTAGTCATAAGATAGTGGCCATGGGAGAAAGAGAATAACAGCAGTTTTCACTTTGGGGTAAAGGTCCACTTTAAGCAGTAAAGCATGGCCACTTACCTGCCCTTGGTCACCTCTCAGCCTGTGTTTGGAGAATGACTGAGCAGCAGCACCTCATCCCTCTCTTTGTCTGATCTCTCCCCCTATCAGCATGTTCCTTGTCAGCACATTTTTCAAGTAAAATAAGACTTTTGGTTTGCCTATAGGGGCAGTTGAAAAAAAGGGAAAAAAGGAAACGCTGGATTTTTCTCAAACCTACTCGTACAAATAATGGCGATCCTATATGAAAATTACTCTGCCTAAACATTTTGCCAAAATTTCATGCAAATTAATGGCTATCCTATAGGAAAATAACGCTGCGTAAGCATTCTGCCAAAATGTCACTAATATATGGTCAGCTCTAACCGCCAGGTGTAGACAGCCCATTCTGTGCACACTAAAGGAATTGATATTTCTGAGAAGAGTCTAATTTTATGTGCCGGGACCTACTACACCAACCTTCTCTCCAGATCTCCATAACAGCATACTATGGTTCTTGGTCCACCAATACTGCTTAAGGATCACTTATGTAGTGCAACCAAGCATAGACACATTTCCACATGTTTTTCACCTGTTCCTGCACGTCAAATCAATGGGGCTTCCCTGCCTGTGAGAAACATAGAAAAGAAGTCCCTGACTCTTTTCCAAAAACGCACCGCATTGAACCGCTTTGGTGCATGCAAAAACGAGCGCATTTACAGATGTGTGGCAATACCATTAACAATTATTGGCACTGCCATGCATTTGCTAAAGAGTGGTGTATTTCTTTACATGTCGGAAAATTGTGCGATTTTGCATACACTCTTGAGGTGGTCTGAACCTAGACTATATGGCCAGTCCACTCAGACGTGATATTTTAATTATAGGTACAACAAAATGAGGTTAGTCAGTCCCTTGCTTGTCATACGTCTTAGATCATCTATTCTTAACCAGGCTTCCTCCAGGGTGGCTAGGGTTTCCTTGAGCTGTGGATAACTGACCTCTCATTGTTCCAGCTTTAATGTCACTTGACAGAGCCAGCAGCATGACTGTAAGGGTGTCATTCTGGCCACCCATGTAAAAGGGCATTCTTCCCACTTACCACCACCAATGTAAGGGGCATTTGCCCAATAAACCCTGAGGGACTAACTTTACTAGGGGTTCCCTGAGACCTGAAAAATACTTCAAGGGTTCCTCCAGGGTAAAAAGATTGAGAAGGACTGCCTTTTATAATCCAACAGTGAGTTCTCTGTGCAATCATTCCTGAATTCCTTTTGGGAGATTTTGGTGTTCCCATCCATCCAGCTTCTCCGGTGTCATTTTTTCGTATTATAAAATAAATGCATCAGGAAGTGTGGAAATCCCTCGTAGTGGCTACAGATGGTGTGCAGACCTAGGAACCCAAATCCTGGAAAGTCACCAATACCACTAATAGTGTTTCTAATGCAGCGTACACACAATCGGAAATTCGGCCAGCAAAAGACCAATGAGAGCTGTCGGTCGGAAAATGCGACCGTGTGTATGCTACATCGGACTTTTGCTGGCGGAATTCCCGCCAACAAAAGATTGAGAGCAGGTTCTCAATTTTTCGGTCGGAAAAAGTTCCTATCCGAAAATGCGATCATCTCTACAAATTCCGACCTGCAAAATTCCTACGCATGCTCGGAAACAATTCAACGCATGCTCGGAAGCATTGAACTTCATTTTCTCGGCTCGTCGTAGTATACGTCACCACATTCTTGACGGTCGAAAGTTCAGAGAACTTTTGTGTGACCGTGTGTTTGCAAGCCAAGCTTGAGCAGAATTCCGTGGGAAAAAACATCCATGTTTTTTCCATCGGAAAATCCGCTCGTGTGTACGCGGCATAAGAGATATAAGAAACAGGTAGTCGAACTCCCTAAGAAAACCTTAAACATCAAATTCAGACGGAACCCTTCTTTAACCCTAGGTTCACACCTATTCGTTTTTTTTTGTGCGTTTTCCAGTTTGCAGAAATGCACTACAGTCAATTTAACATGGTTTCCTATGGTACACGTTCACGTCTATGCGTTTTTCTGCTGCTGCGTTTTTGTTTAGGGTCACAGACTTTTTCCCCTGCAGAAGATTGCATTTTGCGTGTAATAGACTTCAATGGACCGCCACCAATAATGCAAGTGTTGCATTGCTGAGGCTTTTTTACGCGGTGGCCACCCACTCGTTAACAACCGGCTATTCACAGTTTGTTATGGAGAAAAAAATAGCAAAACGCATACAAAAACACAGGTTCAAAAACACAAAACACATTGCAAAACCGTTTTGACTGAAACTGCATAGATATGAACCTAGACTAAAGGAGTGGTATTTTACAGTATGTGTTCCTCTCCTGTTGCATTAGATCACATGCCACTGTACTATTTTCTTCCCTTCAATCATACAATCCCTTTTAGAACACTCTTACAACCATTGATGGTCATGATGAGACATTTCTAGAAATTAGGTCATCAAAATCCTTTGTGTTCAGAAATAATGTTTAAATGACTTTAGGAAGCTATATTGTAGTCTGTCCACACATAACCGTACTTTTAAAGGAAATGTTTTGGCAGATTAAGAAAAAGTCCCTTCCTTTCTTTCAGAAAATCAGCATTTCAGAAATATTCTCAGAAGATCTAAAGACAGAAATTCCAATGGAACAAATTTATTTTATATAGTTTACAGTTAAAGAAGTTTCTATAATATCCCAATCATTAATCAAAATGGTATTACAGTAGCATCTATCCTCAAAGGTCCTGCAACTTCTGCAGAAGCATAGCGTGCTTGTCACTAATTCAATCAATTCCAGCTAAACAGCTCAGTACAACAGTAAATTATTATATACAGTGCCTTGCAAAAGTATTCACTCCCTTGGCATTTTTCGTGTTTTGTTGCCTCACAACCTGGAATTAACATGGATTGTTTGAGTATTTGCATTATTTAATTTACAGAACATTCTCACAACTTTGAAGATGTTTTTTTTTTTATTGTGAAGCAAACAACAAATAGGACAAAATAACAGAAAAAGTCAATGTGCATAACTATGTGCACCCCCCTAAAGTCAATACTTTGTAGAGCCACCTTTTGCAGCTATCACAGCTCCAAGTCGCTTTGGATATGTCTCTATGAGCTTGCCACATCTTACCACTGGGATATTTGCCCATTCCTCCTTGCAAAACTGCTCCAGCTCCTTCAAGTTGGATGGTTTACATATACTGATCAGGAGAGTTACTCAGAGATACACACACTTAGGGGATCGTATCCGGGGAATGATTATCATCATATTACCACCACATCATATGAATTCAAACAACTATGGATCTCCCCTACCGTTCCCTTCTGGTATATCGTTGAGGAGGGTTGAGACCCTCAATCAGAAATAAGGATCAGGCAGCGACCCAAGGTACCAGGGCCAAAAAAAACCCAAAAGTATAGAACATGTACGGAAATTAGAATAAAAATAAAACTAAAAGCAAAAAGTAAAAAGAATGTAACACCTGCTAGCATGGTAAACCAACTTAAGCTGTGTTAGGTTTGTCAAAGCTCATCCGTACCTTCACTCTCTGGTCTGTGGTGCCCCGAGACCTCCCCAGCCTAGCCCCATCAGTCAGGGGGGGCCTCAGCCTGCGAGGGTCCCGGGGCGGACAGCCCAGCCGGGCTGGCATTGTTTATCCAAGTAGCCCATATTGCGTAAAACTTCTCATATCTGTCTTTACATTTCGCCATCCACTCCTCTGCAGCCATGATATTATTAACTAAGGCTATCCATTCGGTGCGTGTAGGGACCTATGGCTTCTTCCAGTATATTGGGATTAGCCTCCGAACCGCATTGAGCAGATGGGGCAGTATCGATTTGCGGTACTGGCTGAGAGGAGTGGTGGGGAAGTGCAGTAGGGATTCCAACAGGGAATCTGGGAGCTCCAGATCCAAAATGATCTTGATCTGTACATGAATATCCAGCCAATAGGGCCTTAGCCTGGGGCATTCCCACCAGATGTGAAGGGATGAGCCTCTAAGGCCAAATTCTCTCCAGCATGTGGCCGAGAGAGGAGGGTAAATCTTGGCAAGTTTGGAAGGGACTATACCACCTGGTCAGAACCTTGTAACTATTCTCTTGCATTTTTGTATCTACCATGGTCGAATGTGTGAGGCAATAAAGATGAGGCTCGGTAAAGACGTGCTGAAGGTCCCTCTCCCTCTCTCCAATGAACCCCCGCCTTTCCTTCGTTATGCAGGGATTGCAGCAAGTCGTATAACACTGATATGGCGTGGGGGATAGCAGAGTTTGACATACATAGGCGTTCAAAAGGGGATACCAGGGTGGGGGATCGAGCCCCCTGGGTTAGGCTATTAATAAAGTGCTGGAGCTGTCTGTAGCGCCACTCATCCATTGGGAAGGGGCCGTATTGTTCCCTTAGTGTGGCCAGCGGCAACAGGCCTTGGTTCTGGATAAATCTACCACATCTAGACTCTCCATCGGCCACCCAGGTCCGAAAGATGGATGGATGTTCCCCCGGAGTGAACCAGGGGAAGCCACCTAGGGGCGCCAGAGGGGAAGTCGGGGGTGCGAGCTTTTCGCTCCTATTCAGGGCGTCCCAGGTCGCCAGAGCATGGGAGGCCATGGGAGCGACCAGCATTGAGGAACCCCTACATGTGACAGGTTTCGGCCAGCCAAGAATTTGTCAAGTGGCACCCAGAGTTTGAAAGGGACACTATGATACCAGTCCAGAATGCGCTGGAGAGCTATAGCCTCATAATATCTGTGTAACGAAGCATCCTACACTCCTCTTGAGTGCTTTCGTCATATACCACTTCCTCCCGGTCTGAATATAGATATCAGATATTCCAACCGCTCACAAGCACAAAACAAGAAGATACTTATTTAGTTGCTGAACATGGACTGTTTATTAGAACCAAAATACAAGTCTTATATACAGTAGAAGAGGAGGTCCCCCTCCTGCTCATATTACTCTAACAATACACCTGTAACCAGAAACAGAATTAACATGAGCTAATTAACTAATCCCTTAAAGCAGCCGATGTGACTCCGTGCCCTCCTGAGTATTGTTATGATTAATCAGGATTTCACTACAGGTCAGACTTGTTGTCACTAAGCTTCACACAGTAGATTATACATTATCATAAGTATAAACACAGGACACCTTCTCACAATAGCAGGAGCTCCAGCAGGAGTCGGCCTGTTTCCTACATTGTACAGAGGCCAATGTGATCAGCTCTCTCAACTAACATGTTGAGTTCAGAATCAAACAAACCAAGAATAGTCTTTACATATATCCTGGGAGATATTGTGGATAAATATTACTGTCCCATATCTTTTTCGTGGATGGGCCGAGTCAGTATTCTCAAGATGAATGTGCTGCCCCGTATTCTGTTTTTTCTGCAGATGGTGCCTATCACTTTGCCCAGGACTTTCTTCTCAACCCTCAACTGCCTGTTTATACAATATATATGGAGTGGGAAATGCCCTCCGCACGATACAACGCCCTAAAGCGAAGAGGGGTATGGGGGTCCCGGTGGTTCGCAGATTGTGACGGGAGGGCTCGTGGAACCAAGAAACCTTGGAAAGGTTGGGAAACCCGTGTTTCAGCTCCCCATGCACCTCTTATGTCTAAGTCACCCTTATGCCATCCCATGCACCTCTTATGTCTAAGTCACCCTGTGCCATCTTGGCACAGGGTGACTGAGAAAATATATCTTGGATTACTTAAAATGGGACAGTAATATTTATCCACAATATCTCCCAGAATATATGTAAAGACTTTTCTTGGTTTGTTTGATTCTGAACTCAACATGTTAGTTGAGAGAGCTGATCACATTATATTTTCTCAGTCACCCTGTGCCAGGATGGCACAGGGTGACTTAGACATAAGAGGTGCATGGGGAGCTGAAACACGGGTTTCCCAACCTTTCCAAGGGATTCTTCGGTCCAGGGGCCCTCCTGTCACATCTCTCCCCTTTCAGCAGAAGACTAACACAGGAGGAGACCCCAGACGGGTTGACTCCGAAGTTAGTCCATAGTTCCAGTCCTCTAATGCCTGTACCCACACAGTACCCCAAACAAATTGTTCCAAACAGAGCATTACTCACCTGGCCATCCTCTGCTTCTCTCATAGAACATACCCGCTGCTGGGGGGAAGTGCGGACTGGTCCTTCCCCCTGGAGTCCCTTTAGCCGCAGGAGAGAAGACAGGGTGGCTGGGCTCAGTCCATCATGCTGTTGGGCATCTGGGCCGACTGCCCAGCCTCCCTGGGATATACAGATGGAGAATGAAGTCCCATCCACTTTTACAGGAAATCCGTCCTCTATTAGTTGAGGGCAGAGGCCAGCAGCACTCTGCCCTGTTGCCAGCCAATCTGCTGGAAACCCCACACCATCTGCTCTGGCTAAGTGTTGGGGAGGTAGGCTGGATTCCTCCACTCCCAAACTGTGTAGCTTCCATTGGGGAGGTGAGCTGGCTGCTTCCTTTTCCGTTCCCTCATCTGGCTGCTGGGACGACATGTCTATGGAACTGTCTCCCAGGTACACGGATCTTTGCTGGGGAGGAAAGACCGCTTTCTCCACCCTGGCCGACTGTTGGGGAGGGACAACAAACACCTCCTCTCCTTTCTCCCCCTGTATCTGCTGCTGGGAAATGATCACCACCTTCTCACCCTGAGCCTCCGGAATCGCCACAGGTGTGGGGCAGAGGTCTTGGACCCTCTGTCTGGTGACCAGCACTTCTGCTGGGGAAGTTTCTTGCAACTCCACAGATACTGCTATTGGTGCTGGGCCGAGCACAGTGAAGTTTGGCCCTGATACCAGCTCTTATGCTGTAGGCTCATCAGGTTGTTCTTCCTCAGCAGAAAAGTCTATCAAATCCCCTGTCTCTGCAACTGGTGTGTGGGGATAGAGGTTCACCATCTCCTGTCCGTGGAACCCAGAAGATGCTATCAGTGCTGGGCAGAGGTTAGCAGAGCTCTGCCCTGTTGTCAGCACTTTGGGGATGGCAATCTCCAGTTTTTCCACCCCCGATTCTCTGGCATGCTGCTGGACAGGCACATTCCTCCATCCAAGAGCATCAAATGCAGAAACAGGATCATCAAGGTCAGTAAGCACTTGCTGCATCCACTTTAAGATCTCCGTGTCCATAGCTGCGGGGGCAGATTGGCAAAGCACACTGTTACTCTGCCACATTGCTGACTCTTCAGCCAGGATTTCAGAGTTGTCAACTGGTATTTCCTGATAGTCCCAGGCAAAGGGAGCCCAGCCCTGGCGCTGAGCATAGTCTAGCAGCCGTCTGTAGGCGATCTCCAGCTCCCATCCCTGAACGGCCAGAAAATCTATATCTTCTAGTGCCCAGTGCACTTCCGAGACATTCAGTAGCCCTTCTCTGAAATCCATGATTTCGTCCAACTGCCACTCCAAATCACTCCCAAAGTTAGGGTCCCCTGTCAGCTTCACATACAACAGTCCCAGGCCGCCGTAGCCAAGCCTTCTGTTGGGCTGTCATCTGCTATCCAAGGGCATGCTTGGGATACATGCACCGGAGGGCTCTGTAGCTCTCATCCAGCCGCATCTCTGCCCAGACCAGCCTGCTTAATTCAGCTGTCTGCTCCTTGTGCGTTTTTTCTCCCAAAAACAGCACCCGCAATCCATACTGTGACCAGTACCTTTCCTGGATGGAGGGGAGAACTTTTCCCTGGTGTCCCTGCCCATGGGCTAGTGCTTCCTTCCAGAGTTTACAGCGGATAGAAACAAATCATCCCAGCAGGATCTGCTCTGATACTGGTCCTCTGTGCTGTATCTGCATCTCTCACAACTTCCTTCTGAATTCCTCTTCCATGGCGGCTGGTTCCTGTACCTCTCTTATCCTCTCCTGCTATCCGGACCTTGCATCCAGGTATAAGTTTGGATGTCCCAGACTGCGGGAAGCGTCCCACTGCTTGCCGCCAATGTAATGAAACGTCCCACACTCCTCTTGAGTGCTTTCGTCATATACCACTTCCTCCCAGTCTAAATATAGATATCAGATATTCCAACCGCTCACAAGAACAAAACAAGATGATACTTGTTTAGTTGCTGAACATGGCCTGTTTATTAGAACCAAAATACAAGTCTTATATACAGTAGAAGAGGAGGTCCCCCCACCTGCTCATATTACTTTAACAATACACCTGTAACCAGAAACCAAATTAACATGAGCTAATTAACTAATCCCTTAAAGCAGCCGATGTGACTCCGTGCCCTCCTGAGCATTGTTATGATTAATCAGGATTTCACTACATGTCAGACTTGTTGTCACCAAGCTTCACACAGTAGATTATACATTATCATAAGCATAAACACAGGACACCTTCTCACAATAGCGGGAGCGCCAGCAGGAGTCGGCCTGTCTCCTACATTGTACAAAGGCCAATGTGATCAGCTCTCTTAACTAACATGTTGAGTTCAGAATCAAATAAACCAAGAATAGTCTTTACATATATCCTGGGAGATATTGTGGATAAATATTACTGTCCCATTTTAAGTAATCCAAGATATATTTTCTCAGTCACCCTGTGCCAAGATGGCACAGGGTGACTTAGAAATAAGAGGTGCATGAGATGGCATAAGGGTGACTTAGACATAAGAGGTGCATGGGGAGCTGAAACATGGGTTTCCCAACCTTTCCAAGGTTTCTTGGTTCCACGGGCCCTCCCGTCACAATCTGCGAACCACCGGGACCCCCATACCCCCTTCGCTTTAGGGCGTTGTATCGTGCAGAGGGCCAGCCGGGGGCATTTCCCACTTCATATATATTGTATAAACAGTCAGTTGAGCGTTGAGAAGAAAGTCCTGGGCAAAGTGATAGGCACCATCTGCAGAAAAAATAGAATACGGGGCAGCACATTCATCTTGGGAACACTGATTCGGCCCATCCACGAAAAAGCGGACCGGTCCCAGTTTTTTAAGTCCACTTTGATAGTGGAAAGTAATGCCACGTAATTACACATGTGAAGCTGGGAACAACTTGCGGGCAAGTAAACCCCCAGATATTTCAGGGAGGTTTGACACCAGGTAAATGAGAAGGCATTCTGCAGCTGTGTATGTAAACCCAAGGGGACATTCAGTGACAGGATCTCTGACTTGTAGTTTATTTTAAAATTGGACAATAAGTTGAATTCTCTCAACTCTGCCATGATGGTAGGCAGCGATATCAAGGGTTCAGAGACATAGAATAGGACATCGTCTGTGTAGGCGGATAGCTTGTGTTCAGTCCGACCTACTGTGAAGCCGTTGATATCTTTATTAAGGCGGATCTTATTAAGCAGCGGTTTCGAGGGTTAGGGCAAAAATAAGAGGACATAAAGGGCACCTTTGGCGTGTCTCATTACTAATCGGGAAAGCGTCTGACAATAGCCCATTTACCTTCACTTTGGCGGTCGGGGAACTATAGAGGGAGGATATCCAGGCTAGCATGTTGGGGCCCAGGCCAAGCCTGGTCAGCACCATTCTCATGTACAGTAGGTCCAATCCACCCTGTCAAATGCCCTCTCGGCATCAGTGGAAAGCAGGAGACAAGGGTGTGTCATTGCCTGAGATTCAACCCAGTGAATCAGATCTATTAGAATTGTCCCTAGCCTCCCTTCCCATTATGAACCCCGTCTAGTCATGATGTATGACCATCGGAAGGATCGGTTTAAGTCTGTTGGCCGAGATTTTTGACAAAATCTTAATGTCGGTGTTTAAAAGAGATATAGGCCTATAGTTCCCTGGCAAGGTGTGGTCTTTCCCCTCCTTTGGGAGCACTGTCTTATGCGCCATCAACGCCTCACTGGACATTGCTGTGCCGGAGGCCAAAGCTGTAAAGTAAGCACACATGGGACTAGAAAGCACCTCAGAGTATTTCCTATAGTAAGCATTTGTGAAGCCCTTCGGGGCCGTGGCTCTTCCCTTTAGGAAGGTCTTTAATAACCACCTCAATTTCCAATAGGGAGATGGGGCATCCAGCTGCTCGCCAATTGAGGCCTCCAGCTGTGGGGACTGAGCCTCTGTGAGGTATTGTAGGATACGGTCAACCCATTGGAGTTCCGCGGAGCCAGGTAAGGTATCTGGGAGATGGTACAACTGAGCATAGAAATCCCTGAAAGTATTAGCTATTTTCGAGGAGTGAACGACCGATACTCCGGTCGTTGAAGTGAGCTTATGTACGTGTCCCGAGTCACATTGACATTTAATGAATGAATGAATGAATGAATGATTTGTAAAGCGCTGCAAATGCGAACTGAATCGCCTCAAGGTGCTGATGCGTTGTGTTGTCAGCTTCATTAGAAGAGGTAAGTCTTGAGTTTTTTCCTGAATGCCAGATGGTTTCCTTCCATGCGGATGTGAGTCGGAAGAGAGTTCCATAGCCGAGGTCCCTGGACTGAAAATCTTCGTTCTCCCCTTGCTTTGTAGTGGTATTTGGGAACGAGGAGGAGGTTTGGCTAGATGATCGCAGATTGCGATTCGGTGTGTAATGTTTTATTTTCTCTCGGAGGTATTGAGGGGCGTTACCATGTATGCATTTGTGGGTGAGGCAGAGGGTCTTGAAGGTGACCCGATTCTTCACTGTTAGCCAATGTATGCTCCTCAGGGATGGGGAGATGGACTCCCAGGGTTTTTTTCCTGTTAGTAGTCTTGCTGCCGCGTTTTGAAAGGCTTATAGGCGCGTAAGCTGATATTGGGGTAATCCTATGTAGAGTGAGTTTGCGTAGTCAAGACGGGAATTGATGATTGTTCCAACTACTGCTGTTTTGTCATCTTCTGGGATGAAGGGGATGAGTCTGCGTAACATGCAGAGGAGATGGTGCGATCCACTAACTACTGATCCTATTTGTGCTTCCATTGTCATTTCTGAGTCAAATATAACTCCAAGACTTTTGACTTTGGTGCTCGGAGAGATGGTCTGTCCAAAGATGGCGGGGGGTGTCCATGGGGTCTTGGTTTTGGGATTTTGGTTAGCGTGTAGGTAGAGAAGTTCTGTTTTTGACCTATTGAGTTTGAGGGAACTAATGGTCATCCAGTCATCTATTGAAGTGAGGCATTTCTCTAGTTGTTGATGGTGGTCTTTTTGTCCGGTGATCCGAAAGTAGATTTGGGTATCGTCTGCGTATGAGTGGAAGCAGAGGTCTGATTTTTTGATGATATTGAGGAGAGGGCAGATGTAAATGTTGAATAGCACTGGCGACAAGGGGGAGCCCTGAGGGACTCCACAGGAGATTGCCCGGGTTTCCGAGGTAAATGCTCCTAGTTTCACTGTCTGTGAGCGATTTTCTAAGAAGGATGCAAACCATTTTAGACTAGAATCTGTGGCTCCTGCTACTTCTGTGAGCAGGACAAGTAGAGTATTGTGATCCACTGTGTCAAATGCTGCACTGAGGTCTAACAGTACCAGGAGACATGATTCTCCGTCATCTGCTGCTTCGAGTGCATCGCTCCATATTTTTAGAAGTGCAGTTTCCGTACCATGGCCTGGGCGGAAACCTGATTGTAGAGTGTCTAGAAATTGATGCATGTCAAGGTGGCGTTGTAGCTGTTGTACTACCTCTTTCTCCATAATCTTGGAGACGGTGTTAAGGCTTGTTATCGGTCTGCGGTAGTTAGGGTCTTTAGGGTCGAGATTGGGTTTCTTTAGGGGTTTGACGATGCCTTGCTTGAGGGTGGTTGGCACAATCTCTTCTTTGAATGACTGATTTATGAGGTGAGTTATAGTGGGAGCCAGGATGTCGGCGCATTCTTTCAGGAGTTTCGTGGGAATTATGTTGTTTGGTGATGTGCTGTCTCGAAGGCTTCTCATAATGTTTTTGGTCGTGTCAGTGGTGATTGGGGTCAGGAAGAAGTCTGGCGGTTGTGTGCTGTTCACGTCAATGTCCTCTTTTTGCTTTGGTTGGGTAAGGTTGGTTGCTTTTTTCTGTTGAATTGATTCCCGAATGCTGTCGATTTTGTCAATGAAAAAATTAGCTAGCTCATTGCAGAATTCTTGAGTATCGTTTGTTAGGGGCTCTAAGCAGGTTGGGTTCATTGATTGGGCGACAATTTTGAAAAGTTCCCGCGGCCGGTTTAAGGTAGTTAAGATGGTGTTCGAGAAATGTTCTTTTTTGGCTGTGAAAATCGCTTTGTTGTATTTCACAGTGAGTATTTTGTAGTTTGTATGGTTTTCCATGGTAGGATTTCTTCTCCATGCTCTTTCCGCTCTTCTACGTTCTTGCTTGAGTAGAGTGAGACTGCCGTTGAACCATCTCAAGTTTTTTTTGCAGATGAGTGTTCTGCGTATTGGTGCTACTGAGTCTGCTGTTTTTAGTAAAGCCTTGTTTTAAGGAGTTCAGTGTTTGTTCCGTTGAGAGGTCTACCTTTTTTGATTGTATTTTGTTTGATAATGTGGTTTTGAAGAGTTCAGAATGCAGTTTCTTCTGGGATCTGTTCCAGTGTGTTGTTGTTGAATGATTCTGTTTTTGGAGGATGGAGTTGGTGGTGATATTAAATTTGATGGCGTAGTGGTCCGTCCATGGTAGTGGAGTCCAGGAAGTAATCTCCATAATTTGCACTTTCAATCAGATGGAGCTGCCACTTGTTATGGGGGTAACCAGTACCTATAAATACTCAGCCAGTACAGTGGTCCAGCACCCCAGATGATGACTTCTATGCTGAGACCACTGTCTTCTTTTATACAAGCGCTTGATTTTACTGCTTAACACGTGAGTGTATTTCCTTTGCTTTTTATGTATTAAAATTTCCATACGGAGTTACACTATATGCCTTCCTCTTTCTTTTAATTATGGGGCTGACTGCCTATATCTACTGAGTCCATCCATACCTTACACTTGTTCGGAGGTCCATCTGGAGGTCATATCTGGATAGAGCATCTGATCCCCTTGGTATATTATACCACAAAGCTTGATTGACTCACTAGGTGTACACCTATTTGAGTTCAATCCCTCTGGTAAGCAGCTTCTGGTGTCTTTGGTGGTGGACCCACTATTAACTGTTATTACATCATACATATTTGAAGTTAAAGACTGTCACTATATTATATCCACATGTGGTTGAGGATTATCATCACACATGACTGAAGCTTGTCACTGACTTTTTTCTTTTTTGGACATCACACGTCCAAGTTACTCTGTTTATAGACATCACATGTCATAATAGAGGACTGCTTGGAGTATTTTTGAGCACATCATTTATTATTCAAGTTTTCTGTACTAATATTATTTGTTATGGTTTATATGATCACATAAGCGCTGCACATTTCACCCTATTTGTCATTTTTGCAACTTTATCCACTGCTGTGCTGGCTGCTTTAGTTTTTGTTTTTTTTTTGAGACAGCGCGGTATATATTTGTTTATAACTTGCAGTACTGTTATTGAGATTGGTTTATACTGCTGCAGTCATCTGTAAGTTCACACACTTGCACATTTATTCACGTCTTTTTCAAGTAAGATGGATGTATTCGAATATCGAGCAGCACGCACGGTTAATACTGAGGGCGTGTTCACTGTTGCAGGTAATGATACGGAGATAGGCGGTCTTTTTATGAGACTTAAAAATGCCATGGCCTCTGAGCTACACTTGCAATGGGATGTTGCCTTTTTGGAGCAATACATATCAGAACATATGGTCCCAAGAAGTCTGAGATGGGATATCCATCCACAGCAAGGAGATCCAGACTTGGACTCTTGGTACAAATATTTCAATGATGCGGGTACCGAATTTTTGGGGTTTTTGAATTCCAAGAAGAAAAATAGACTCCAAGTCCTGGATAGAGAAATAAAAGAACTGAAAGATAAGCTTTTACAGTTCAAAAATTCCCAAGAGTATCATTCTCTTTCCTCGAATCTTCAGTCTTTTCTTGAGAAGGAAGATAGAGAGCAAAAGAATAAAAAACACAAAAAATACTCTCGAGATGCGGGGGATTATAAATCAGGGTTGGTTTTCGGTTGGCAAAAGACATTGTTAGCGAACACCAATCCTGAAGTTTCTTCTACGGCTGTTGTACATGGTCCCTATGCTGTCAATAATATGGTGAACGCCAGCCATTCCAGCCACACACAATCTAAACCCCCACCTACACCTAGAGGGTACTCACATGAACCTGTAGGTCATTTAGGTCCACAGAGAGGTAGACATCCCAGTTATCATACCCCTCCACCACCACATCGTGGACGGGCCAATAATCGGAATAATCGGAATAAGAGGGGAGGTAGAGGTCGCTCCAGAGGCAACCAACACTATCATCAGACTCCTCATTATGTCGATTATAGAAATTATGGATACAACGGGTCCCCTGTGAGAACCTATGATAATCCACCCCCCTATGACTCTCGTTATTATGACCATCCGTCAATCCCAGTGTACAACAGATTTTCTCCGCTCCGTCATAGAGAGGATCAGTCATATAACAGGAATGAATATAATCGTTCTTCATTAAGTCAAAATCGATATGATTTAAGTCCTAAGGGAAACCAGGATTTTCGTCAGGGCACACAGGGAAGAAAAAGGTCTTCGGACCCAAAAGAGGTTCTAGAGGGGTTCAGGGAATCCAGAGAAGAAAAAAGAAAAAGGACATGATAGGCAATGGAGTTTTTAATTTAAGCACTAAGGAATTGACCACTCAGGAAATGATGATATTGGACAAGGGTTTAAAATTTGCCCCTCAATTTCAAAGAGCTGCTTCTTCAGGCATGGTACATTCAGGGCTGTCTAATCCGTCTTTATTCAGCCCCCCTGTACCTGCAGCTCCTGCCGTTAACATTTTTAGGGACCTAGTTTTGCAAGATTTAGCCAAGCTTCCTCCCAAAAAGACATATAACCAGTCCTTTCCAATGCTCGGGTTCAAATCACTGTGCGAGAGGAAAGACATTGTAGTCCGTCCTGCCGATAAGGGCGGAGGCATAGTCGTGCAGGACAGACTGGACTACATTCAAGAAATGTATAGGATATTAAGCGACCAGGACACATATAGGGAACTTACCAGAAACCCTACTGCCCAATATAAAAAAGAGCTGGACCAACTAGTTTTAAAAGGTTTTAATGAGCAGATTCTAAATAAAAAAGAAAGGGCTTACCTAGTACCTACTGCACCTAGAATCCCAATCATGTACCATCTGCCCAAGATCCACAAGGATCCTGTTCACCCTCCGGGTCGACCAATCATAAGTGGAATCGACTCTGTAACATCACGTATCGGTAAATATATTGATTTCTACCTTCAACCATTGGTCAAAGGCACTCCATCGTATCTTAAGGATACGACTGATACCATTAGGCTACTTGAAAGTGTGGAGATTGGGGGGGACCTGCTGATGGCCACTGCAGACGTGGCATCATTGTACACCTGTATCCCCCATACCAGAGGTATAGAAGCGGTCACACATTTTCTGAACAGAGACCATTCCATTACCAATAAACAAAGTGAATATATTATTGAGCTATTACAATTTGCTACCAAACACAACTACTTCTGGTTTGACCAAAAGTTTTTCTTGCAACAGAAGGGTGTGGCTATGGGGGCCAAATTTGCCCCTAGCCTTGCTAACCTTTTTATGGCAAAATGGGAGGAGGATGTCGTCTATTCTGAACACAGGCCCTCATTGGTACTGTGGGCCAGATATATAGACGACATCCTCCTCCTATGGGATGGCACCCCCGAATCCCTCAGGGATTTATTTGTGTTTTTAAATGACAACGATCGGGGGATTTCGTTGACATATAAATTTAGCTCATTTAAAATTCACTTTTTGGATCTCGAAATCGAGATGGTCTCACGCCAATTTAAGTTTAAAACTTATTTCAAAAATACTGACCGCAATAGCTTTATACCAGTTGACAGCTGTCACCACCAATCCTGGTTACAGTCTGTGCCTCGTAGTCAGTTCCTGAGATTGCGCAGGAATTGCACAGATGTAAACAACTATTTCACTCAAGCATCAACACTGAGGGACAGATTTATAGAAAAGGGGTACGACGCAACATCGTTAACCTCAGAAATAAATAGAGTGGCTGCAATTGATAGAAAATCTTTGCTGACACCAAAACCTCCTCCTGAACAAGAAAGCTCCTTTAAATGCTCTATGCTCACCACTTTTTCAGTCCAACACAGAGAAATCAAAAACATCATTTACAGACATTGGGATATACTTAGGAATGACCGTGTTTTAAAGGAAATACTCCCAGAACAACCTAAGGTCATCTTTAGAGGTGTGCCTTCTTTGCAGGGAAAAATTGCACCTAATATCATAAATCCCCCCATACGACCTTCTTTTTTTCACAACTTAGTGGGTTTATTTTCCCTGCAAAAAATGCACTGTATGTCAATACAATTCCTGTGGTAGACGTAAAAGCCTCGAGTTTAAATCGAACACTACAAATTGTACATATCCCATTAAAACATTCTGCACTTGTGCTACCACACATGTCGTTTATCTGATTACCTGCCCCTGTGGGAAGCAGTATGTGGGCCGTACAATTCAAGCTTTTTCTGTTAGAGTCAGCGAGCATATCGCTAAAATAAAAAGTGGTGACATCAAACATAATGTGCCTCGACATTATAGAGAGCATCACAGACGAGATCCTACTGGTTCTCAATTTCTTGTCATAGATAAATATACACCTCCTTGGAGGGGAGGAGCTAAGACAAGGGGAGTCTCTCGTTTGGAGACTTATTGGATCCACCAATTGCAGACCTACTCCCCTTTTGGGTTGAACATAGAATGGGACATCAATGCTTTTATCAACCAAGCATGATGCCTTTTCTCTATTTCCGGTACTTTAGGGTCCAGTTGGTACCTATTAGAATGTCTTTTATGAGAGGTTTTTTTATAAGTATTTTTAAATGTTTTTATGAAGGTATTTTTATTAAATTCTTATAACATGTATTTTAGATTGTATATTTGAATTAATACTGGTTTGGTCCCTATCACAAATATCAGCTTGATCCAACCAATAACGTGTCCTTTCTGAGGGGTGCCATCATTTGTCACACTTTAGTATCATATATATTTTTTATATATATTACATTATTTTATTTATTTTTTTCTACCCCCCCACATGGAATCTCGGGATTCGAAACTAACTTAGTGTATTAATATACATGTCCTTATGACAAACTGCGCCATGTTGTAGGTTATATACACCGGACATTGTGCCGTTTTAAGCCACATCTGCCCCTATATGTCCCCGAAAATAGCGGTGCCATGTTTTTGGCTGTTTAAACCAGTCACTGTTCCACATGATGTCACATCCTCTTTCACATGTTAAAATGAGGCTTGGAACTCTTGTCCGGGCGCCATTTTGGCAGAACCAGGAAGTAATCCTCCTCTACACATGAAAACGAGGCTTGGAATGCAAGCCCGGGCGCCATTTTGGAGGAACCAGGAAGTAATCTCCATAATTTGCACTTTCAATCAGATGGAGCTGCCACTTGTTATGGGGGTAACCAGTACCTATAAATACTCAGCCAGTACAGTGGTCCAGCACCCCAGATGATGACTTCTAAGTCGAAACGCGTCGGAAGGATATGCTGAGACCACTGTCTTCTTTTATACAAGCGCTTGATTTTACTGCTTAACACGTGAGTGTATTTCCTTTGCTTTTTATGCATTAAAATTTCCATACGGAGTTACACTATATGCCTTCCTCTTTCTTTTAATTATGGGGATGACTGCCTATATCTACTGAGTCCATCCATACCTTACACTTGTTCGGAGGTCCATCTGGAGGTCATATCTGGATAGAGCATCTGATCCCCTTGGTATATTATACCACAAAGCTTGATTGACTCACTAGGTGTACACCTATTTGAGTTCAATCCCTCTGGTAAGCAGCTTCTGGTGTCTTTGGTGGTGGACCCACTATTAACTGTTATTACATCATACATATTTGAAGTTAAAGACTGTCACTATATTATATCCACATGTGGTTGAGGATTATCATCACACATGACTGAAGCTTGTCACTGACTTTTATCTTTTTTGGACATCACACGTCCAAGTTACTCTGTTTATAGACATCACATGTCATAATAGAGGACTGCTTGGAGTATTTTTGAGCACATCATTTATTATTCAAGTTTTCTGTACTAATATTATTTGTTATGGTTTATATGATCACATAAGCGCTGCACATTTCACCCTACATGGTAGTGGAGTGTTGTCGGATATGTTGATGTCCATGTTCTGTTGGAAGATGAGGTCTAGGGTATGTCCTGAACCGTGCGTGGGAGTCTTTATTAGCTGTTGAAGACCTAACTCTTCCAGTCGGTTGATGCAGGCGGTCGCAATAGGATCTTGGGTGGAGTTTGCCCAAAGGTTGAAGTCTCCAAGTACCAGAAGGTTTTTGGTTTTTAGGGTGTGCATTGAGATGATTTCCGTAAGTGGTGTGAGGAGATTAGTCTTTGGTCCTGGTGGTCTGTAGCATAGTAAAATGTGAATGGTGTTTTGGGGTGTAGTTTGAAGTTGCAGGGGGAGTATCTCCATGAAATGCACCGAGTTCAGTGAGGTTGGTTTGGTGACGGCAAGGTGCGATTTGAAGATCACTGCTAGGCCTCCTCCTTTTTTTCCTATTCTATGCTCGGTTAGGATGCTGTAGTTTTCTGGCACCAATTCAGTTAGGATGGTGTTCCAGTCAGATGTTAGCCAACTTTCTGTAATGAAGAGGCAGTCTATATTGTTGTTGATGATGAAGTCGTGGATTTCTAGTCTGTGCTTGACCGCAGATCTAGTATTAATCAGGGCGCATGCTAGTTGTTGTAGTTGGATTGGTGTCTCCCTGTATTTGATGGTTGCTTGTAGGTTGGTCCTCAGTAATTTTTCTTTCCTTAGTCTTTTTTGAGTGGCGGTTGGTAGAGTTGAACCGATGTTTCTTAGCCTGTAGAGTGTGTCCGCGGTGTGCTTGAGATTACACATGGTGACGCAAGAAAAGTTGCTGAAGTAGGATGATGGGGGTGATGGAGGCTGCCTACCACCCTCCCCGTTGATCCAGAGGAAGGCGAAAAATCCTCTGGCTGAGCTGGCCAATAGCTGCAGCAGCGGAAAAATTCCTTCCTGATCCCCCGAGGGGCGATCGGCTCAGGACCCTGGATCAACTGCTGTGGTACCCCAGGGGCTTACCTGTGCAGGCTGGTCCGGAGGATGATGGTGGGGGGGTGGGGGGTAAGGGGATCTGGCCGCTACTTACCGGTTGGAGTGATGCTGCGACTGGGTTTAGGCAGAACTTAAGATGGACACTGGTCTGGTCCAGCGTCTCCAGTGGTAGGCTGTACCCACGTAGTGAAGTCAATGTAGAGGAGGGGGGGTTCCGCGAGTGGGGGCACGGGGCCCACTGGACAGGTGTGGGAGCTGGGTGGCTGGAGCTAGGCCGCAGCCGTGGTCTGTCCCCCGAGTCTAACAGCTAGAGAGCGGGTGATTGGATGGCGGCTGCGGTGGTGCCCAAGGAGGGGGGGAGGGGGGGATGGTGGTCCTTGCCTGGTAGTGGGATGGTGCAGGCCTGGGGGGGGGGGGGCGGTCCCGGTACTAACCTGCTGGGGGGGGGTCCGGGCTGAGCTCCAGGTGGAGGTTCCGCCGCACTGGGAGGACCAAGATGGCTGACGGGATGGATCAGAGCCACAGGCTGTCCAGATGCTCGCTCTCTGGAGGTTGCAGGTCCTGTGGTGAATGGTGGTCGGTCCTAGTACTATCTGCCTGGGGGGTCCGTGGATGAGCTCTGGGTGGAGGTGATAATCACAGCCGAGTGGGTGGACCAAGATGGCCGACGGCCAAGGGCTCTTGCTAGCAGCCTCCCACATTTGTTACCAAATTCATAGAATTCGGGCCCTGATTTTAATGTCCAGTAGTGTGGCCAGTTCCCGTTGAAGGGATTGTAGTTTTGTCACCATTTGCAGGGGTGACGCATCGTTTGTGGATGAGTTCCGCCGCATGTATTTTAGCTAATAGGGTCTGTAGTTCCCCCTCCCTTGCCTTCTTCAAGCTCGCCCCCTGGGATATCAGCTCCCCTGGAACCACTGCTTTATGACCCTCCCACACCGAGCCCATACCTACCTCGCCTGGCTTATTCTCTGCAAAATACAGGGAGATGGTGTCGGACACCTGTTTTTGAGCTACCGCATCATCCAGGATGCCTTCATTCAGTGGCCAGTTCCATGTCCATGCCTCCATAGACAGGGGACGCAGGGAGATGGAAACCGGAGCATGATCTGAAATAGTGATGGAGCTGATGGAAGCGCCAGCTAGGGAGTCAAGGGAGTACTGGTCCATCACCAAGAGGTCTATACAGGTATAGACATTGTGTGTGGCCGAAAAATAGCTATAGTCTCTGACCACAGGGTGGAGTAGTTTCTAGCAGTCGACCAGGTGGTTCTCCTGCAGGGACTTTCTGAAAATGTTTCAGAAAGGCAAATGAGTGGGTTGAGTGGCCTGAGGATGTGTCCAGTTGCAGGTCAGGGATAACATTGAAATCACCCCCTAGAATGAGCTGTCCTTCCATGAAGGAGGACAGAGACTGCAGGACAGAATCTAAGAAGGTAAGCTGTTTGCTTTTGGGGCGTACACAGCTGCAAACGTAAACCTACGGTTATAAATGGTGCCCTTAACAAACACAAACTGGCTATCAGGGTCAATTGATTGGTCCGCCAGAACAAAGGGATAGTGTTTGTGTACCGCTATGGCAACTCCCCCCCCAGATTTGGGACGAGGGGATTTGCTGAGGTACCATGATTTGTACAAATGCGTGGGGAGGCGGGGGACCGAGTCAGTGCGGAAGTGCATTTCCTGCAAAAAAATGATGTGTGCCCCCATGCGTTTCTTTCCAAGCCACAACTTACTGCGTTTTGATGGGGAACCCAGGCCACGCACATTGTATGACACGACTTTCAAGTCTGCCATGGTGAAAGGTCACAAGGCTGTTAGCAGGGGAGAGAAGGGACCCACAGCACGTCCAGGCCAGCAGCAGGGAGCATAAAGAGCACATCAAGCAGGAGCAAGAGCCTAAAAAACAAACCACAGTTATTGCATGTGAAAAAAACATAAAACATAGGAAACACAGTGAACCATAAAACAAAAAAAAAGGGCCCAAAGGGCACAACAAAGTGCAACTTTGCCGCTGGTCGGGAGCCTCCACCCCCCCCCCCCCCAAGATGAGAAGACAGTGGGGGCCAGCGAGCAGCGCCATTTCCCAAAAAGGGAACATAACTTCAAGGAGTTGACCTACTGGGGGGAAGTGGTAAGGCATGGGGAGCGAGTCCGCTTGAGGGCCCGCTGTCAGAATGAGGTGCGTAGTTTGCACCTCAACCTAAGGCAAAAAAGATGATATGGCAGCTGGGGGGGGGGGTCAGGTAAGGTCCAGAAACATCTTAGAGGTCAACGTTAGCTAGCACAACCGTTCAGGCCTCCTCCTGTGGGGAGTGAGGATGGGATATCTGGCCAGGGGGGTCCCTTCTGGATCTGCGTCGGCGTCTGTGGCAGCTTGATTGCCACGGTTCAGGGCGGGTGGGGAGAGGTATTTCTGGCGATGCCCTCCAGTCTGGAATGTCCACTTGAGGCAGTCCAAGGGATTCCAGAAATCGGGGTAGGTAAGCTTTGCTTCGCAGGGTAAACTGTTTGCCATCCTTAGTGGCAGAAAGGCTAAATGGGAAGCCCCATCTGTAGGGCAATTGTGCATCTTGTAAAGCTGCCAGCAGTGACTTGAGAGCGTGACGTTGCATGAGCATGCATCTGGAGAGGTCCGGGAAGAAGGTTAAATTAGCTCTGTCAAAATCCACATTTCTGACTCCTCAGACTTGATTCATGATGTGCTCCTTAAGAGAGTATTTGTGTAGTTTACAGATAATGTCTCTGGGCTTATCAGGATCTTCAGAGGGGGGCCCTTTCAATTTCAATGTGCTCGGGCGCCTGACGGTCTAGTATTGACGGTCTAGTATTTGCTTGAAGACCCCTTGCAGGGTGGGTATGATATCCCTCAGGCCCGTGTTTTCTGGTAGACCCCTGATGCGTATATTAACCCTGTGGCTCCTGTTTTCAAAATCGTCCATTTGATCCAGCAGGGCCTCAAGCCTGCGGTCCTGCATTTTGCAGTGGTCAGTAAGGGCCTGCCGGGTAGGAGTAGTCTTGTCCCACTGCATCTCCAGGGCCTCCACTCTATCCCCTAGATGTGCTTTGTCTGCCTGCAGGGCCTCAATATCCTATCTCAAGGCCTTCTCCACTCTGTGGGCAAACCGCTCCAAATCAGCCTTAGTGGGGAGGGAGAGAATGTGTGAGCAGATGTCTCTATCCCCCAGGCATCGCCTCCATTTGTGGGTCTTTCTAAACTGTCGGAGCCAGATGGAGAGGAGGGGGGAGGCAGGGACAGCAAAGGCATGTGTGGGGAGCTGATGGGGGAGGCAGCCCTGGCAATGTGGTCGCCGGGTGCCATCTTGGATGTACTTGCCGTTCCTCTGCGGGTCCCAGAAAAACAAGTTGTCCAACGATTCAGACCGGCCTCGAGGGGTCTGCTGTGGCTGCGGGGATGTCTTGTGCTTCGGTGGTATCTTTCAGTGTGTCGATTCCCCCAGGTAAGCTGCCATTCAAGCTGAAAGAAGTGCGGGTCTCACGGAGCTCAGGGAAAGCACATCTTCACTTATGCATGCCCTGCCACCACCATGTTTCACTATGGGGATGGTGTTCTTTGGGTGATGTGATGTGTTGGGTTTGCGCCAGACATAGCGTTTTCTTTGATAGCCAAAAAGTTCAATTTTAATCTCATCAGACCAGAGCACCTTCCTCCATACATTTTGGGAGTCTCCCACATGCCTTTTCGCAAACTTAAAATATGCCATTTTGTTTTATTGCTGAAAGTAATGGCTTTTTCCTGGCCACTCTGCCATAAAGCCCAACTCTATGGAGCATACAGCTTATTGTCATCCTATGTACAGGTACTCCAGTCTCTGCTGTGGAACTCTGCAGCTCCTCCAGGGTTACCTTAGGTCTCTGTGCTGCCTCTCTGATTAATACCCTCCTTGCCGGGTCCGTGAGTTTTGGTGTGCGGCCGTCTCTTGGCAGGTTTGCTGTTGTGCCATGTTCTTTCCATTCGGTTATGATAGATTTGATGTGCTCCTAGGGATCATCAAAGATTTGGATATTTTTTATTATAATCTAACCCTGACTTGTACTTCTCAAAAACATTGTCCCTTACTTGTTTGGAGAGTTCCTTGGTCTTCGTGGCAGTGTTTGGTTAGTGGTGCCTCTTGCTTAGGTGTTGCAGCCGCTGGGGCCTTTCAAAAAGGTAATGACAGATCATGTGACACTTATGCCCTGTACACACGATCGGACATTGATCGGACATTCCGACAACAAAATCCATCTGATTTTTTCTGACGGATGTTGGCTCAAACTTGTCTTGCATACACACGGTCGCACAAAGTTGTCGGAAAATCCAATCGTTCTGAACGTGGTAACGTAAAACACGTACGTCGAGACTATAAATGGGGCAATAGCCAATAGCTTTCGTCTCTTAATTTATTCTGAGCATGCGTGGCACTTTGTGCGTCGGATTTGTCTACACACAAATTTAAAGGATCGGATTTTGTTGTCGGAAAATGTTATATCCTGCTCTCAAACTTTGTGTGTCGGAAATTCTGACAGAAAAAGTCCGATGGAGCCCACACACGATCAGAATTTCCAACAACACAATCCGATCGCACTTTCTCCATCGGAAAATCCGATCGTGTGTACAGGGCATTAGATTGCACACAGGTGGACATCATTTCACTAATTATGTGACTTCCAAAGGTAACTGGTTGCACCAGAGCTTTTTATGGGCTTCATAACAAAGGGGGTGAATTGGCACATGCCAATTATCATTTTTTTATTTCTGAAAAATAGTTTTATGTATATATTTTTCAAATTTTACTTCACTAACTTAGACTATTGTGTTCTGACCCATCACATATAATTCAGATTAAAAAAAACATTGAACTAAAGGCTGTAATGTAACAAAATAGGTAAAAAGCCAAGGGGGTGAATACTTTTGCAAGGCACTGTAAAGACATTTAACGGGTTTTATAGTGTGAAAGGACTACAGCTCTCCTCAAAGCCCCCAACCCCAAAGTTGCTATCTATCTATCTATCTATCTATCTATCTATCTATCTATCTATCTATCTATCTATCTATCTATCTATCTCTCTCTCTATCTCTCTATCTCTCTATCTCTCTATCTCTCTATCTATCTATCTATCTATCTATCTACCACAGTATATTACATGTAAACTGCCTGGACAGCAGCCAGAGTCTGAACAAGTGTATGTACAGTATAGCGTAAACTTTTTTCTATTATGGACAGAGTAGGTATTAATAGTAAGTATTAGAAACCCTGGCAAGTTATTATTGCAACAGTAGCAATATACAAAATACCTATGGGGGCACCAACACACTTTCCAGCTAGCCCGCCACAAATATATATAATTTGTTTCAACTACTCAGGTTAAAAATAGAGGTTTGCAAACAATTGGAAATACACATGGAGCCACATTACGACATCAAGACACCTGACAAGTCTAACTCTATCTAAGTTCCCAAATATGGGACATACACTATATTACCAAAAGTATTGGGACACCTGCCTTTACACGCACATTAATTTAATGGCATTCCAGTTTTAGTCCGTAGGGTTCAATATTGAGTTGGCCCACCCTTTGCAGCTATAACAGCTTCTTCTCTTTTGGGAAGGCTGTCCACAAGGTTTATGAGTGTGTCTATGGAATGTTTGACCATTCTTCTAGAAGCACATTTGTGAGGTCAGGCACTGATGTTGGACGAGAAGGCCTGGCTCACAGCCTCCACTCTAATTCATCCCAAAGGTGTTCTCTTAAGTTCCTCCACCCCAAACTCTCTCATCCACATCTTTATGGACCTTGCTTTGTGCACTGGTGCGCAGTCATGTTGGAACAGGAAGGTGCCATCCCCAAACTGTTGCGACAAAGTTGGGAGCATGAAATTGTCCAAAATGTCTTGGTATGCTGAAGCCTTAAGAGCTCCCTTCGCTTGAACTAAGGGGCCAAGCCCAATCCCTGAAATATAACTCCACACCATAATCCACCTTCCACTAAATGATTTGGACCAGTGCACAAAGCAAGGTCCATAAAGACATGGGTGACCAAGTTTGGAGTGGAGGAACCTAACTGGCCTGTACAGAGTCCTGACCTCAACCCGGTAGAACACCTTTGGGATGAATTAGAGCAGAGACTGAGAGCCGGGTTTTCTTGTCCACATCAGTGCCTGACCTCACAAGTGCACTTCTGGAAGAATGTCAAACATTCACATAGACACACTCCTAATCCTTGTGGACAGAAAAAGGTGGACCACCTCAGTATTGAACCCTATGGACTAAGGCTGGGATGCCATTAAAGTTCATGTGTGTGTAAAGGCAGACGTCCTAATACTTTTTGGTAATATAGTGTATGTAGCAATGCACAGTCAGAGAGCAGGTTCACCTGGAGGAAACCTTCTCCTCTCCATAAAGGTACAACGATACACCAAAAGCCCAGACTTCACCTTAGCAAGGTAGTTGAAGGCTTCCAATGTGTGTTTGCAGCAAATCCAAAACAGCAACATTAGCAGCCACTCTGTGTTCTTTCCCACATACAGTAAAACCTTGGATTGAGAGTAACTTGGTTTGAGAGTGTTTTGCACGACAAGTAAACTCTTTTTATAAATTTTGACTTGATAAACGAGCGATGTCTTGATATACAAGTAGCTATGTATATTTTTTCTGTGTTGTACTGAACTGCATTAGGTTAATATTTTTCTGAGTATGCTGACATCTCGTAGTTGTTTAGAGGCACTACAACTTGTTTACTTGCTGTGATTTGGTATCTCCCACTGTTCTCCCCTCCTCTTTGGTGCTAGTTGGTCTTAGCTAGACCCTCCCTCTTTCTTCTATGTGTAGCACTACCCTCGTAGGAGTTGCAAATGTCAGGGTTTCCCACTGCTGCCAGGGCTGGCGCTACCAATAGACAAAGTAGGCGCCGGCCTAGAGCGCACATCAGTTGGGGGTACCACGCTGGCTGCATGTGGTGGTAAGGAGTGAACACTCCAGCTGTGCTGCCCCAGACAGACTGCCTAAGAAGACCGAGACAGACAGAGAATTCTGATCCCCGCCCCTACCTTCACCCCCAGGAGGCTTGAAGTTCAATTGGGATTTGGGGAGAAGGTGCTGCCTCTTCCTAGATGACTGTGCCCAGCCCGCCTTCTTCTGCTCAGGTACATGAGGCGGAGGTGCTGCAGCGCAGCCTGAGCTCCCTGCACTTCTAGTTCCTCTCCTGTGTGACTCCTCCTTCCCCCGCCGCTGCTTTCATCCTAACACAGCAGGTAGAGGACAGAGGATGCGGCATGTCCGAGCAGACAACGGGAGCTGTCCAACTCTGCAAGTTGTGATTTGTTGCTATGGGTGGTCCTAGCCACCAATTGTCTGTTAAATGGAAAGTTGAACAGCTCCTGCCTTCTGCTCAGACATGCCACATCCTCTGTCTTCTACCTGCTGTGTATGGTAAGGGAGGGGGCATTGACATAAAGGGCACTGTGTGGCAAAGAAAGAAGGTGGCTGTAAAGGGGACCAGAATACCAGAAAGGTGGCGACTGTGAAAGGGAGTGGGGTGCAAGTAAGTGGGGAGGGGGGGCAGTTGTAGAAGAGACTGGGATACAAGGAGGGGACTAAGATACAAGGAGGAGGGCTGTGGTGGGCCCTGCAATACAAGGAGGGGGACTGTGGAGGGGAATGGGATACAAGGAGGGGGACTGTGGAGGGGACTGGGATACAAGGAGGGGTAATGTGGAGGGGACTAGGATACAAGGAGGAGGACTGTGGAGGGGACTGGGATAAAAGGAGGGGGACTGTAGAGGGGACTGGGATACAAGGAGGGGTACTGTGGAGGGGACTGGGATACAAGGAGGGGTACTGTGGAGGGGACTGGGATACAAGGAGGGGGACTGTGGAGGGGACTGGGATACAAGGAGGGGGACTGTGGAGGGGACTGGGATACAAGGAGGGGGACTGTGGAGGGGACTGGGATACAAGGAGGGGGACTGTGGAGGGGACTGGGATACAAGGAGGGGGACTGTGGAGGGGACTGGGATACAAGGAGGGGGACTGTGGAGGGGACTGGGATACAAGGAGGGGTACTGTGGAGGGGACTGGGATACAAGGAGGGGTACTGTGGAGGGGACTGGGATACAAGGAGGGGGACTGTGGAGGGGACTGGGATACAAGGAGGGGGACTGTGGAGGGGACTGGGATACAAGGAGGGGTAATGTGGAGGGGACTGGGATACAAGGAGGGGGACTGTGGAGGGGACTGGGATAAGAGGAGGGGGGCTGTGGAGGAGACTGGGATACAAGGAGGGGGACTGTGGAGGGGACTGGGATACAAGGAGGGGGACTGTGGCGGGGACTGGGATACAAGGAGGGGGACTGTGGAGGGGACTGGGATACAAGGAGGGGGGCTGTGGAGGAGACTGGGATACAAGGAGGGGGACTGTGGAGGGGACTGGGATACAAGCAGGGGGACTGTGGAGGGGACTGGGATACAAGGAGGGGGACTGTGGAGGGGACTGGAATAAAAGGAGGGGGACTGTGAAGGGGACTGGGATACAAGGAGGGGGACTGTGAAGGGGACTGGGATACAAGGAGGGGGACTGTGAAGGGGACTGGGATACAAGGAGGGGGACTGTGGGGGGGACTGGGATACAAGGAGGGGGACTGTGGAGGAGACTGGGATACAAGGAGGGGTGCTGTGGAGGAAACTGGGATACAAGGAGGGGACTGTGGAGGGAACTGGGGTGCAAGGAAGGGGGGCTGTAAATGGGACTGGGATACAAGGAGTGGGGCTTTGCAGGGTTCTGCGGTGCAAGTAAGGGGAGCAGCTGTGAAGGGGACAGGGGTGCAAGTAAAAAGGGGTTGTAAAGGGGACTGGTGTATAAGTAAAGGAGGGTTTTAAAGGGGACTGGGGTACAAGGGGGCTGTAAAGGGGACTGAACTGCAAAGAAAGGGGGATGTGAAGGGGATTTGGTTGCAAGGAAGAGGGGCTGAGGACACCGATGTAAAGGGGGAAGGTCTGTGATGAAAGGTGGGGGGATGTGATGTAAGGATGTAAGGAGGGGGGCTGTGATGTGAACGGGGAAAGAGGACATTGATATAAAGGGGGCTGTGATGTAAATCGGGGGACTTGGATGCAAAGAGGTCTGTGATGTTAAGCGGGAACTGTATTGTAAAGGGGTGGTGTATTGCCACTATTTGTCTTCAGGCCGGGTCCAGAGGTGCAGGTGCGGACCACGGCTGAAAGAATATGTGGAGAGGCACCACAAAAAAACTCCACCCTGCCACCTCTACCGTAAACATGGGCAGGGAGTCAGGGACAGAGCCAAGGGGGGTGCCAAAATGAGATTTCGCCTAGGGTGTCAAAAATCCTTGAATCAGCCCTGACTGCTGCATAGCCAGTCACATAGCATTTTCAACTTGCATCCAGATGCAGAAAACAGTCATTGAGCTCTGTTTTTGTTGTTTTATTGAGGGGATAATAACTTGGATGGGGTTTGGGATTGTGGGATGACCAACTTGACAGTCACAAAAGCGAACCAGGGACAACTCCCTTTCTATTTACAGCTCCACTTGTTCCTTCTGCACAGTTTGACTTGATCCTTTGTACAGCTCTGCTTGACTTACTCTGCAGAACTCCAATTGATTAATTTTGTACCGAACTAATAGTCTCTTGTTAGCTCAGCAAAAGCCCCTTACAGGTTAGGAACACTCAGTCAGTTGGAAAAGTAGCACATGTGAAGTATACTGCATCCTGAAACTCCTTCAGCTTCCCTGTAGACATTAGTCCCAGCTCCACTTCTTGCAGTAAATGCTAGTCCACCTGGCTGCTTCTTCACCAGCCCACCTGGTTGCTTCTTCTTCCCAGACACACTGGAGCTTTCCCAGGGCAAGATTTGATGAAGACTTAGCACACCGCCGTCTTCAAGAGAGACCTGCTGCAAGTGGAAATCTCTCCCAATGTCTATCCCTACACCGTTCTCTCCTTGCCCGGCTCGAGGTAGAGCCCCTCCCTGGCAGGGTTTCATCAAGGGCAACTGACAGACTCCCTCAGCACTGCTTCTTCATCTTCCACCCGACTCCCTTGCTGGCATAACTCATGTTGATTTAAGGGCTCACTTAGTTCCCTGCCAGGCCCACTTCCTGGGGATTGGCCCCTAAATATGCAAGACAACCCTCGTAGCTTCCACCCACTAATTTCTAGAACATTCTCCAACATTCTAGAAAAAGGGGAGGCACCAGAGAGCTGCCTGGATGAGTCATACAGCCCTGAACGCTAATGAACCCTGACCCAGATTCCATGGCTCAGGGTTAGTCCTGAGCCAGACTAAAAATTACCTGCACTACCACTAGTAGCACAGTAGAGGGTGCTACATATGTTCCCTTGGTAAGTGTTATTAAAGTGTCACTAAACCCACATCATAAAAAAACTATCAATAAATGGTGTATTACATGCTATTCATACTCATTCACTGTGGGATTCGTTTTTTAGTATTCTGCAAAAAAACTGGTTAATCCTTCTCTCTCTCTCCACCTTCTGTTCATGTCCCCAGTTCATCTAGGGATTTTGCAGCTGTTGAAGAAACACTGCACATGCTCAGTTTTCAGTGAGTTTCTATGCTGAGCATTTCCTCCCTATCACATCTGAGCAGCCCATGTGACTATAGAGTCACACATGTGGGCGTATACAAATGACATTTCACTCCATCTCTCCTCCTCCATTCCCAGTAACCAGCTAAACACAATGGGGCAGGATATTACATGTAGATTAATGGTGGCTTCACCTCCTTCTTATTCTAAGACACAGGCTGGAGGGGCATGACACAGCTTGTAACTGGCAGAAATCTTCCCACACAAAATTTTATTGCCACAAAATAATAAAGATTTGATTTCAAATATATATTTGTATGACAATTTAAAACAGTTTATTGATATTATTTTTTTTTTACTCTGTATTCCAAAAGCTGTTTTTTTTTGGGGGGGGTTGATCATGTGACCAGCAGCAGAAGACTAGAAGCTCTTCCTAATTATGTTCCCCTGCAGACAGGCTGGGAAAGGTTTGGGTCATGTGACAGCTGTATATCGATTGGGGAAAAAGCTACTTAGATGTTTGTTTTTTATTAAAATAATTACAGCACCATCGCCCATATACAGACATAGACAGGACAATGTAAATTAAACAGTGTGTGTTTAGTCTCACTTTAATTTACAGAAACAGGGCCTAGGAAATTCAGTGTGTTCCAGCATTGGATTCAACTTCTGTGTCTTATTGAAGAGTTAAGGTGCCCGTGGATGGTGCCAAGTCAGCAGGTGACCATACTGTCTGGACAGATTGGAGATAATGTCAATGCTTAAAACGCCATTTGAAACAGAACAATGATCGGTTGAAATTTGAAAAAAGGAATTTATTCAGATGATTGTTGTCACTGAGGCAGAAAGTGATGTCACCAGCCCAAAAGGTGGGAGCAAATTTTGTAATAGGGGTACCACCTGTTCAGGTGAAAATTCTGAAAGCATTACACTGGGGGCATGTTTATAAAGCAGTGAATGTGGCATTGACCAAACTTTCACTGTTTTTGTATCATCCTGGTACGTGTTATTGATTCACCTTCAGTGAAAGATTGGTAAATGCTTTATTAATTTGTTTCCTCTTATCCTCCAAAATGTAAGTCTTGCTTTTACACCCGTATCACATATAAACATAAAGTTATTGCTGATTTAATAGGTTTTATAGCGTAAAAAGGGCTCTTAAAATAATATTAACCCCCCCCCCCCACAAATGTATTAAATGACAGCTCACCATGTCTTAGTAATTTTAATATTTTTCAACTAACTTTTAAAGACCAAGCTGTCAAAGTAGCAGTTGGAGGAGTGAGACAAACAATTTATCACTGATGGGGTGCTTACAATAGTCAGTGTTTATTATTTTATGTAAAAACTTTGTCCCAAAAGGAAAAAAACTGTTTTCTGTAACTGCTTATAAAGTGTCAGCTGAAGTTCAGCTCCACTTTGTTAGTCAGGCCCATCTAAATCTGCTAGTCCTACATTTCCCTCTCCCCAGATTGACAATGCTGCTGTCCAAAAGTGTCTGCTTTACTACTTCATCCAAAATGCAATAACCCGAAGATAGGAAGTGTATTACTGACTGTATCACCAGGTGAAATAAAGGGAAAAAAGGTTAAAAAAAAGAAATATAATGCAGCTACCACATCTAAGGATCGGTACAGTGCTTTGAAAAAGTATCCATACCCCTTGAACCTTTCCACATTTTGTCATGTTGCAACCAAAAATGTAAATTTATTTTATTGCGATTTTATGTGATAGACCAACACAAAGTGGCACATAATTGAGAAGTAGAAGGAAAATAATAAATGGTTTTCAAAATTGTTTATGAATAAATATCTGAAAAGTGTGGCGTGCATTTGTATTCAGCCCCCTTTACTCTGATACCCCTAACTAAAATCTAGTGGAACAAATTGCCTACAAAAGTCACCTAATAAGTAAATAGAGTCCACCTATGTGTAATTTAATCTCAGTATAAATACAGCTGTTCTGTGAAGCCCTCAGAGGTTTGTTAGAGAACCTTCGTGAACAAACAGCATCATGAAGGTTAAGGAACACGCCAGACAGGTCAGGGATGAAGTTGTGGAGAAGTTTTAAAGCAGGGTTAGGTTATAAAAAAATATCCCAAGCTTTGAACATCTCACAGAGCACTGTTTAATCCATCATCCGAAAATGGAAAGAGTATGGCACAACTGCAAACCTACCAAGACATGGCCGTCCACCTAAACTGACAGGCCGGGCAAGGAGAGCATTAATCAGAGCAGCAGCCAAGAGGCCCATGGTAATTCTGGAGGAGCTGCAGAGATCCACAGCTCAGGTGGGAGAATCTGTCCACAGGACAACTATTAGTCGTGCACTCCACAAATCTGGCCTTCATGGAAAAGAAAGCCATTGTTGAAAGAAAGCCACAAGAAGTCCCGTTTGCAGTTTGCGAGAAGCCATGTGGGGGACACAGCAAACATGTGGAAGAAGGTGCTCTGGTCAGATGAGACCAAAATTGAACTTTTTGGCCTAAAAGCAAAATGCTATGTGTGGTAGAAAACTAACACTGCACATCAGCCTGAACATACCATCCCCACCGTGAAACATGGTGGTGGCAGCATCATGTTGTGGGGATGCTTTTCTTCAGCAGTGACAGGGAAGCTGGTCAGAGTTGATGGGAAGATGGATGGAGCCAAATACAGGGCAATCTTAGAAGAAAACCTGCAAAAGACTTGAGACTGGAGCGGAGGTTCACCTTCCAGCAGGACAACGACCCTAAACATACAGCCAGAGTTACAATGGGATGGTTTAGATCAAAGCATATTCATGTGTTAGAATGGCCCAGTCAAAGTCCAGACCTAAATCCAATTGAGAATCTGTGGCAAGACTTGAAAATTGCTGTTCACAGATGCTCTCCATCCAATTTGACGGAGCTTGAGCTATTTTGCAAAGATGTAAAGGGCAAACAAATCACTCTCCAGATGTGTAAAGCTTGTAGAGACAGAGTTGCAGCTGTAATTGCAGCGAAACGCGGTTCTACAAAGTTTTGACTTGGGGGGCTGAATAGAAATGCACACCACACTTTTCACATATTTATTTGTAAAAAAATTTGAACACCATTTATCATTTTCCTTCCACTTCACAATTATGTGAATTATAAAATACATTTATGTTTTTGGCTGTAACATGACAAAATGTGGAAAATTCAAGGGGTATAAATACTTTTTCAAGGCACTATAATTTGCAGTATATTACATTTGTGTTTCTGGGTTTAATACCTCCTTAAATTTAACTGGTTAAGGGCTCTTTCACGTGAAAATCCGCTTGCTCAGCGGGGATCGCTCCGTGGATCCCCGCTGAGCAGGAAGATGACAGGTCAGAGCACCACTCTCCCCTATGGGGGATCGGGTGATGACGGACCGTAGAGTCCGTCGTCTCCCGATCCGATCCGAAAACGGATGGAAAAGTAGGTTTTTCCTCCGTTACACTTTTTCGGATCGGAGCGGGTCGGATGTCAGCGGACATATCACCGCTGACATCCGACGCTCCATAGACCTCCATGGAGTGTCCGTTCAGGTCCGCCTAAAAGACAGACAGGCGGACCTGAACGGACAGTCCGTGTGAAAGAGGCCTAATACTCATCTGAATTGTCAATAGTTATTTCCAGATTATTATGCCCTGAAATCCTAACCTAACCTCATCTTAATGTAGTTGTAAACTCTTACATATATCCAGTGAAGTGACTGGCCTCACAGAGATAAAACAAATCCTCCTACATAAGTTGTACCTATCTAACGGCCGTCTTCTCTTCTCCACATCAGTTCAAAGTGCAGAATTTATAAAGCTTATCAAGAGCTGTCTAAAAAAGGGGGTGGAGAGCTGAAGTTACACTCTGCAGGGCTCAGTGAGCTGTGATCTAGGAGCTGATTGGAGAGAAAAGACACACCCCCTTCACACAGCACACAGGAACAAAGCTAAGGCTGTCACTGTCACCTGTCACCGTTTGTCTCTTGGTGTCAAGAAAACTTTTCAAAAGTGATTCATGCTGATAGTGGAGGAACCAGGCAGCCAACAGAAATGATACTTAGTGCTCCTAATTAAGACAAGTACACACTATAGAGGGATATGCTTTGTTCATACTTCATGTCTGAGGTTTACAACCACTTTAAAGCTGAACTCCAAGATAAGTAGATAATGTCTAAATACAAGTGTCCTGTGTATTCTTACTTGAACCTTGGTGTGCTTTGTGTAATCCAGTGTGAAACTTTGACTAGGAGCTTCCTGTAATAAAGAGTGTGATAAAGTGGAAGTAATGTTAAGTTTCAAAATAGAAAAGAATTTGGGAACTTTAACAGTGCAAATGAATACAATACCAATAAAATTAAATCAATATTTATTTCATATCAATTAAAATAATTTTTCATAAAACCACACAAAGTTATAAATGGATTTGTTTGTTCAACAGATATAGTTTACATGTTCCATATTACAGTAAATGCATCAATCTCGACATGTTTCCTGAAACGTTTATGGTTATGGATTTTTATGGTAAATTTAATTGTTTAAATAGAATTCTTGGACAACTGCACATATGTTTACTTTTTTTACATTTTTTTTTATAGCTAATGTGTCATTCAGTTTATATTGATGCATAAACTCCTGAAGAAGCCGAAAATTGTTTGGCGAGACATGTCGAGATTGATGAATCTACTGTAATATGAAACATGCAAACTATATCATATACATGTAAATAGCCATTTTTGACTTTGTGTGTTTTTATGAAAAATGATTTTAATTGATATGAAATAAATATTGATTTAATTATATTGGTATTGTATTAGTTCTCACCCTTAAACTCCCCAAATTCTTTTCAATTGTGTATAACAAAATTGTGATGTGGTGCTAGATATATAAATCATTTCAACTAGGACTAAATACTGTTACATTTCAAAAATGTGCTGACCTGTCAGCTGTCATGTACACTGAGCATGTGCATATGCAGCTCAGCGAACATTTATTTCCTCGATCCGTGTGCCGCTGTGATGTGACTCCTGTGCACATGCGCAGGAGTGACGTAATTGCGGCCTAGCCTATCAAACGGCCAAAGGCACAGAACCTGGAAGGAAGACCAGGGAAAGATGGAAGCACCGGGGGCTCGCCGGATTGATCCCAGCGCAGCGCTGGATGGGCACCGTTTGACAGGTAAGCTTGCCATAATGTACTAATATGCTGTGCATACAAGCACAATAAAGCATAACCCATCTGGGGAGCCCTAAAAAGAAAATTTCATAGCGGAGTTAACTACTGCTTTACAGTGGATGTAAACCTGATTTATGAAATTTGACCTATGCACATATATCTGCAGTGTTTTCTTATCTCTCTCCAAAGCACTAAGTCCTGGGTCTGTCTGCTGTTTTGTTGCTCTGTTATCAGCATGATAACTTCTGACAGGTTCTCTGAGAAGGGAGATAAAAGCAGCTGAAAATGTGTGTTATGGGAGGTTGCTATAAATAGATTAGCAGAGAGCTTGTCTTGCCACAGCACAGCTCTGAAAGTATCTTCGTTCTTCTACCTATGTGGGGGGGGGGGGTGGGCCTTTCCTCAAATCAGCTGTCTACCAGTGTAAGCCAAGACTCCACTCCCAGTGCAGAGTGAGGAAGTTAAAACTCTAACATGATGTAAAAATTCTAAAGAATATAGCAAGATGAAGACAGCAGATATCGTATTTATCGGCGCTGCCTCAGAGGGGATAGGGAGGGGACGGGACGAGCACCGTCAGATTACATACAGAAGAATCTCCAGTTTACTCAACGGTGCCTGTAATAGGAAGTCCCGTCTCTTGCGTTGCCATTGGTCGACTCTTCTGTTTATCATAGGAGGCGGGACATTGTATTAAAGAGGCCGCCGTGTAATCAGGAGATTCTCCTGTATGTAATCTGTTGGCGCTCGTCCCGCCCCCTCCCTGTCCCCTCTGAGGTGAGGCTGCATTCATGGCAATGGTGAGGCTGCATTCATGCCAATGGTGAGGATGCATTCATGGCAATGGTAAAGCTGAAATCATGGCAATGGTAAGGCTGCATTCATGGCAATGGTAAGGCTGCATTCATGGCAATGGTGAGGCTGCATTCATGGCAATGGTAAGGCTGCATTCATGGCAATGGCAAGGCTGCATTCATGAAAATGGTAAAGCTGCATTTGTGGCAATGGTAAAGCTGCATTTGTGGCAATTGGAAGGCTGCATTCATGGCAATGGTAAGGCTGCATTCATGGCAATGGTAACGCTGCATTCATGGTAATGCTAAGGCTGCATTCATGGCAATGGTAAGGCTGCATTCATGGCAATGGTGAGGCTGCATTCATGGCAATGATAAGGCTGCATTCATGGCAATGGTAAGGCTGCATTCATGGCAATGGTGAGGCTGCATTCATGGCAATGGTGAGGCTGCATCCATGGCAATGGTGAGGCTGCATCCATGGCAATGGTAAAGCTGAAATCATGGCAATGGTGAGGCTGCATTCATGGCAATGGTCAGGCTGCATTCATGGCAATGGTAAGGCTGCATTCGTGGCAATGGTGAGGCTGCATTCAAGGCAATGGTGAGGCTGCATTCATGGCAATAGTAAGGCTGCATTCATGGCAATGGTAAAGCTGCATTCGTGGCAATGGTAAGGCTGCATTCATGGCAATGGTAGAGCTGCATTCATGGCAATGATGAGGCTGCATTCATGGCAATGGTGAGGCTGCAGATGGGCACTGATTAGGCTGCATTGATGGGCACTGACCCTTATATTGCTTCACAGTTCTTTATTTCAAATAGTTTTTTCCTTAAAAACTTCCCTCTTACAGTGAAGGTGCGTGTTATACGCGGATAAATATGGTATATCCAAATAACACGCCCAAACTCATCCTTAGTCCTGAGCGGCGTTCGGGGCCACAAAAGATATATATATATATATCAAAATAACACACCTGAGCTCATCTCTTCACCACACACAACCACAAAGGCAAGAGAATTCTTGTTGGGCAGTGTATTAGTGCTCGGACGAACACACTTAGACCGAATTTTAATGGTTCAAAGAATGTCAGCCAAAATGGTTGGCCCTCGTGCATGTTCCCTTCATCAAATCTGGCCCTCTTTGAAAAAAGGTTTGGACACCCCTGATTTCCACTTTATGGTAGACTCATGCATTGCTTTAAGATAAACTGAAATATTAATAGATGTCTGGAAGGAACTGCTGCAAACCACTAAGTACAATATCTCTCAGAAGTGAGTACACCCCTCACATTTTTGTAAATATTCTATTATATCTTTTCATGTGACAACACTGAAGAAATGACACTTTGCTACAATGTAAAGTAGTGAGTGTACAGTTTGTATAACAGTGTAAATTTGCTGTCCTCTCAAAATAACTCAACACACAGCCATTAATGTCTAAACCGCTGGCAAAAGTGAAAATGTCCAAATAGGGCCCAATTAGCCATTTTTCCTCCCCGGAGTGATGTGACTCATTAGTGTTACAAGGTCTCAAGTGTGAATGGGGAGCAGGTGTGTTAACTTTGGTGTTATCGCTCTCACTTTCTCATACTGGTCACTGGAAGTTCAACATGGCACCTTATGGCAAAGAACTCTCTGAGGGTCTGAAAAAAAGAATTGTTGCTCTACATAAAGATGGCCCAGGCTATAAGAAGATTGCCAAGACCCTGAAACTGAGCTGCAGCACGGTGGCCAAGACCATACAGCGGTTTAACAGGACAGGTTCCAATCAGAACAGGCCTCGCCATGGTCGACCAAAGAAGTTGAGTGCATGTGCTCAGCGTCATATCCAGAGGTTGTCTTTGGGAAATAGACATATGAGTGCTAGCCAGCATTGCTGCAGAGGTTGAAGGGGTGGGGAGTCAGCCTGTCAGTGCTCAGACCATACGCCGCACAATGCATCAAATTGGTCTGCATGACTGTCGTCCCAGAAGGAAGCCTCTTCTAAAGATGATGCACAAGAAAGCCTGCATACAGTTTGCTGAAGACAAGCAGACTAAGAACATGGATTACCGCACCATGTCCTGTGGTCTGATGAGACCAAGATAAACTTATTTGGTTCAGATGGTGTCAAGCATGTGTGGTGGCAACCAGGTGAGGAGTACAAAGATAAGTGTGTCTTGCCTACAGTCAAGCATGGTGGTGGGAGTGTCATGGTCTGGGGCTGCATTAGTGCTGGCGGCACTGGGGAGCTACAGTTCATTGAGGGAACCATGAATGCCAAGATGTACTGTGACATACTGAAGCAGAGCATGATCTCCTCCGTTCGGAGACTGGGCCACAGGGAGGTATTCCAACATAACGACCCCAAACACACCTCTAAGACGACCACTGCCTTGCTAAAGGGGCCGAGAGTAAAGGTGATGGACTGGCCAAGCATGTCTCCAGACCTAAATCCTATTGAGCATCTGTGGGGCATCCTCAAATGAAAGGTGGAGGAGCGCAAGATCTCTAACATCTACCAGCTCCGTAATGTCCTCATGGAGGAGTGGAAGAGGACTCCAGTGGTAACCTATGAAGCTCTGGTGAACTTCATGCCCAAGAGGGTTAAGGCAGTTCTGGAAAATAATGGTGGCCACACAAAATATTGACACTTTGGGATCAATTTGGACATTTTCACTTAGGGGTGTACTTACTTTTGTTGCCAGCGGTTTAGACATTTATGGCTGTGTAGAATTATTTTGAGGGGACAGCAAATTTACAAGCTGTACACTCACTACTTTACATTGTAGCAAAGTGTAATTTCTTCAGTGTTGTCACATGAAAAGATATAAGAAAATATTTACAAAAATTTGAGAGGTGTACTCACTTTTGTGAGATAATGTAAGTGTACTCACACACTATGAAGTACTGTATATGAAAATAAGATATGTAAAGGTGGTGCACTGTCCCTTTAAATGTAAAAAATATATGCGTACCAATAAACACGAATGTATGATGTACAAAATATGTTTCCTCTCCTTATAGAGGTGAGCAGGCACCAAGTGGTGGAATGGTGATACACTGGAAGATTGTTTATATATTGGATAACTTGTTGTTGGAAGGAGAGGAAACATATTTTGTACATCATGCATTCACGTTTATTGGTTCACATATATTTTTTACATTTAAAGGGACAGCGCACCACTTTTACATACCGTATATACTCGAGTATAAGTCGTTCCGAGTATAAGTCGAGGCCCTAATTTACCACAAAAAAATGGGAAAAACGTATTGACCCGAGTATAAGACGAGGGTGAGAAATGCACAGCTACTGTAAGTGGAAAAGAGGGTCAACAATGCCCATTTGCAGCCTCACTGTGCCCATTTGCATGCCTCACTGTGCCCATTTTCAGCCATAGGTCCCCCGAACTTCAAACTCGGTAGTTAAGGGTTCCTAGATGCCCCCTAGCTGCAGCCAAAATTTGGGGTCTCTAAACCCAAAAGGTCCCAAAATGACATTGCTGCAGATGGACACAGTTGACTGAATTTGGGGCCCCGTATCTTGGAGCCACTTAGTGCTAAGAACCCCAATTTAGTGTGCAAACCCAGTGGAACTAGCACTATAAAATATCCAAAGCTGGGGTTTCTAGCACTAAGTGGCTCCGAGATACGGGGCCCCAAATATCGGTTAAGAAAATGTCAAGCACTTTTCTGTAGCAGAGAATGACATTTTTTGAACCTGTTTGGGGCCCCGTATCTCGGGGCCACTTGGTGCTAGGAACTCCATCCTTGGATTTGTTATGGTAACAGTTCCAATGGGTTTGCACACCAAATTTGGGGTTCCTAGCACTAAGTGGCCCTGAGATACGGGGCCCCAAATTCGGTTCAGAAAATGTCAAGCACTTTTGCAGCAGAGAATGACATTTTCCGAACCGATTTTGGGGCCCTGTATCTCGGGGCCACTTAGTGCTAGGAACTCCATCTTTAGATATGTTGTGGAACCAGTTCCACTGGGTTTGCACACCAAATTTGGGGTTCCTAGCTCCAAGTGGCCCTGAGGTACAGGGCCCCAAAATCGGTTCGGAAAATGAATTTTTTTGCTGCAGAAAAGTGCTTGAGTCGAGGGGGGCACTTTCAGCACAAAAAAATGTGCTGAAAAACTCGACTTATACTCGAGTATATACTGTATTTTACTTTCTGTAATAAAGACCAGTCACTGCTGCCCTCTCTCCTTGCGCAGGGTGACTGGCCTTGTCTCCGCCCCTTCCTGTAGCATTCTGTAGGCAGCCTGTAGTGGGTGGAGCCTGCTGAGCCCTTCCCACAGCTCTGCTCTCTGCACAGGCTATGTGCAGTGCAGTGTTCATGTCACTGCTACATCTTTATGATAAAATCTGAGCTATGGCATATGATACTAGTGAAGCGCCCTACTCCTGTAGGAGCGGCTAAAAGTTGGTTCTTCCCTGAAGTGTGTTCTGTTACCCCTTTTCCTCAAAAGACATGACACGCAGACAGCCATTGAACAGTTGAACTATGTACATCTTTATTGCGGTTCCATGTTAAATGCTGCACTGCACCGGAAAGTCACTCTGAATAACTTCCAGTGTTTTGAGTGATGAGAAATACAACATTCAATCCAGAACAAAAGAAGCCTTCGTTAATAAAACTTCCATCTTGCATAAATTCTCTGTTATGTAATGCATCTTTCCTTCCTCCTGTTAGTCACCACTTCCTGACTGCACAGTACTTCTATTTTAACTCTATGAATGATACTCTGAATAAAGTCCAGGAGATGACTTTTGGATTCCTCCAGGGTATTAGTTCTCTAAGGCCCAGCCCTGTTCTCCTGAACCCGCACACTAATCCCTATAAAGTCTTTAGAAGCACTGTTCCCCTGGGTTACACTCACATGTGTTGCAGAGCGACCATCCATGAAGCACATAGAAAAGTCCTGTCCCAGTTCTTTCGTGTCAGTATAGCGACTGTCCCATAAATAATCTCCTGCAGACTCTTCTCCACCTGCATCTCTCTTCCATAACATGCTTCCCCTTCCCCTGAAGAGGAGAGCACCCACGAATCCTCCTGTATCCTACATCCTCCAAAAAGACGAACTCCCCAGGAACATGTGACCAAGCCTTTTATAAAAGTCCCGCCTCTGCCCAAACAAATTAATGATTGGTCCAGAGGGGTCTTCCAAAACTACTTGTCACTCTAACTGGTATTCCTCTCATCCTCCAGATCAAAACATGGAAAAATAGCGGAAACTGCTCAAGCAAAGTGCAAGGGGTCACACCCTCCTCTACTCTAGTAAACCTCCCATGCCAATCAAACCCACCAGCTTACACCGCAGGGTAATACACTGGCTATTTTGGCCTATTTCTACCCCTATCTCTCTATTATAGCACTCACCTAAACAGGTGGACGCTACACTAGCAAACTGAAATTACATCCTATATGACTATTAGGGAATATATTTAAATGATAGTTTTGTGCTCAGAGTTCAGCTTTAAGCCAGGAACTTCATTACCATAAAACAAGGGTTGCTGTATAATCTGTACAATCTCTTACAAAACAAATTCAGTATATCCTTTGTCATGGTAAATTGTGTTCTGTAGTGTGGCTGAAGTAATTTTATATAGCTAACTGCACCTTTGTTGAGAAAAAAAAAAACATATCCCTCTAAGTGATCAATGTACATTGCAGGGATTTTAACAAACGTTTACTATTCTGGAGAAATAGCTGTTTGTCTGTGTCCATGTGCAAATTGAGTTAGTATGGGAGTGGTTTTGTAATTATCAGTCAGCTGCTGCACCTGCAGGGCTTTAATGATAAAAATTGCAGGGTCTGCATCCCTTTCCCTTTGGGAGTATCTCACCAAAAATGACATTTTGGTTGAAGGGTATGCTCAAAATCGAATTTGTATCTCAGTGCAGAATTCTGGAAAAATTAGCGAGACAGTCACACAAGCAGGAAATTACATACCTGGAGGGCATTCTGTACAACATCTGTGTATAGAACACCTCCAGCCAGACATATTGCATTTTACAGAAAATTACAGAGCTGCAGATTGCAAAGAAAAGGTAATTTTTAATAACATTCAATTACAATATGACTTGTGTTGCAATTGTACACGTTATATTATTTTTTTTTAATTTGCTAATTTTTTCCCACAAAAATGGAGTTACCCTTTAACCACTTAAAGACCGCCCACCGCATACAGTTGTGCTAATAAGTTTTGTCAGAATTTATGATTTCTTGGCCATTTTTCAGACACAAAAACTTTTCTTTCACTCATGGTTAGCGTTTGGCTGAAGCCATTTCTTATCAATCAACTGTGTTTACTCTTTTTAAATCATAATCACAACAGAAACTACCGAAATGACCCTGATCAAAAATTTACATACCCCAGTTCTTAATACCGTGTATTGCCCCCTTTAACATCAATGACAGCTCAAAGTCTTTTGTGGTATTTGTGGATGAGGCTCTTTTTCTTCTCAGATGGTAAAGCTGCTTATTCCTCTTGGCAAAAAGCCTCCAGTTCCTGCAAATTCTTGGGCTGTCTTGCATGAACTGCACGTTTGAGATCTCCCCAGAGTGGCTCAATGATATTGAGGTCAAGAGACTGAGATGGCCACTCCAGAACCTTCAATTTGTTCTGCTGTAGCCAATGACAGGTCAACTTGGCCTTGTGTTTTGGATCATTGTCATGATGGAATGTCCAAGTACGTCCCATGCGCAGCTTCCTGGCGGATGAATGCAAATGTTCCTCCAGTATTTTTTGATAACATACTGCATGCATCTTGCCATCAATTTTCACCAAATTTCCTGTGCCTTTGTAGTTCACACATCCCCAAAACATCAGTGATCCACATCCGTGTTTCACATTAGGAATGGTGTACCTTTCATCATAGGCCTTGTTGACTCCTCTCCAAATGTAGCGTTTATGGTTGTGGCCAAAAAGCTAAATTTTGGTCTCATCACTCCAAATGACTTTGTGCCAGAAGGTTTGAGGCTTGTCTCTTTGCTGTTTTGGGTATTGTAAGCAGGATACTTTGTGGCATTTGCATAGTAATGGCTTTCTTCTGGCGACTCAACCATGCAGCTCATCTTTCGTGCCTACTTATTGTGCATCTTGAAACAGTCACACCACATGTTTTCAGAAAGTCCTGTATTTCAACTGAAGTTATTTGTAGGTTTTTCTTTGCATCCCAAACAATTTTCCTGGTAGTTGTGGCTGAAATTTTAGTTGGTCTACCTGACCGTGGTTTGGTTTCAACAGAACCCCTCATTTTCCACTTCTTGATTAGAGTTTGAACAGTGCTGATTGGCATTCTCAATTCCATGGATATCTTTTTTTTTTCTTTCCTGTTTTATACAGTATAACTACCTTTTCCCGCAGATCCTTTGACAATTCTTTTGCTTTCACCATGACTCAGAATCCAGAAACGTCAGTGCAGCACTGGATGAAAGATGCAAGGGTCTGTCAGGAATCCAGAAACTCACTGACCTTTTATACACACACACTAATTACAAGCAAACAGATCACAGGTGAGGATGGTTACCTTTAATAGCCATGCAAACCCCTTTGTGTCAACTTGTGTGCATGTTATCAGGCCAAAATCACTGGGGTATGTAAACTTTTGACCCGGGTCATTTGGGTAGTTTCTGTTGCCATTATGATTTAAAAAGAGTAAAAACAGTTCATAATAAATGGCTTCAGCCAAACTCTAACCATGAGTGAAAGAAATGTTATGTTATCATTCATATTCTCTGAAAAATGGCCAAGAAATCATACATTTTGCCAGGGTATGTAAACTTATGAGCACAACTGTATATACTGCAGCAGGGCAGCTCTATTGCACATAATCATGTACTTGTGCGTCATTTCATGCAATAAATACTGTGGGCGTGGCCATTGAATAGAGGGGGAGCCAATCAGCGGGTCCAGTGGACCCGATGTTTGCCGGCCACCCGTGATCGTTCCCCAGAGAGGCAGAACAGTGATCTGCCTATGTAAACAAGGCAGATCGCCATTCTGACAGGAGAGGACACAGAGATCTTCTGTTCCTGCTAAGCAGGAATATGGATCTCTGTGTTCACCCAGTCAGTCTATGCCCCACACAGTTAGTTAGCACCTCCTAGGGACACACTTAACCCCTTGATCGCACCTGGTGTTAACCCCTAGCCTGCCAGTGTCATTAGTACAGTAATGCCCCGTACACACGGTCGGATTTTCCGATGGAAAATGTCCGATCGGAGCGTGTTGTCGGAAATTCCGACCGTGTGTGGGCTCCATCCGACATTTTCCATCGGATTTTCCGACACACAAAGTTGGAGAGCAGGAGATAAAATTTTCCGACAAAATCCGTTGTCGGAAATTCCGATCGTGTGTACACAAATCCGACGGACAAAGTGCCACACATGCTCAGAATAAATAAAGAGATGAAAGCTATTGGCCACTGCCCCGTTTATAGTCCCGACGTACGTGTTTTACGTCACCGCGTTTAAAACGATCGGATTTTCCGACAACTTTGTGTGACCATGTGTATGAAAGACAAGTTTGAGCCAACATCCGTCGGAAAAAGTCCTAGGATTTTGTTGTCGGAATGTCAGAACAAAGTCCGACCGTGTGTACGGGGCATAACAGTGTATATGTTTAGCACTGATCACTGTAATAATGTCACTGGTTCCCAAAAAAGTGTCAAAAGTGCCAGTTAGGTGTCTGATTTGTCCGCCGCAACGTCGCAGTCCAGTTAAAAATCCCTGATCGATGCCATTACTAGTAAAAAAAAAAATGCCATAAATTTATCCCATAGTTTGTAGATGCTATAACTTTTGCACAAACCAATCAATAAACGCTTATTGGGATTGATTTTTTTAAACAAAAATATGTAGTAGAATACATATTGGCCTAAATTGATGAAGAAACTGGATTTTTAACATTTTTTTTATTGGGTATGTTTTATAGCAGAAAGTAAACAATATTTTTTTTTTTTAATTTGACACTCAAATTTGTTTATAGCACAAAAAATAAAAACCGCAGAGGTGATCAAATATTACCAAAAGAAAGCTGTATTTGTGAGAAAAAAATCGATATCAATTTTATTTGGGTACAGTGTTGCACCATGCAATTGTTAGTTAAAATATTGCAGTGCTGTATCGCAAAAAATGGCCTGGTCATGAAGGGGGTAAAACTGAGGATCTTCAGTCAGTTTTTAAAAAATTAAAAGCCAGCCACTGCAAATACTGTAGCTGTTGACATTTTAATAAAGAGACACTTACTATTCTAGGGATCCAGAGCTGTCTTCGCCTGGACCGGTCCTTCCCTGGTCTTTGTGTCTCCGGCACAGCCATGTTTACTGTGGGAAGTCGGCTGTGACTCCCTGTGGCTTCACAACTGGCTCCCCAGTGCACATGAGTGAGCTGCGCTGCTCTCTATGAATGGTCCTCCAACTTCATGGGACCTGTAATGTGTACCTGGAGGTTGCGGGCAGGGCAGGAAGGGGGAGAAACTCCATTGGGAGTGCCTAGGTGATCCCAATAAAAGTGGGAGTGGGTACCTGCAACCAGGAATCTATGCCAGAGTAGAAAATGTGTTTCTTTATTTTTTATTTATTTCACCTGTCTATATAAGTCATGCATATTATGCATCACTTTACAAACTACATAGAATCATTCACATAGAATATTCAGCTAACATTACAATATAACATCCCCATGATACTTATAAAGCCCAGACACACATTCTGTGGTGTCAATTTGAACCTGTAAACTCCTAGCAAACGCCTAAATTCACAGTTGAAATACAGATACGAGAGCTCCTTTACCTGTCAAATGAGTTATAATTTTGTCTAGCCAAGCCTGAGATTTACACAGCTCTTCCTCACCATATGAAGTGAAGCGCTACACTTTTGTATTATATGAATCAGCAGTCAGCATGCTAATCTGACTTATCAATGCTGTAGTTTAGTAATATAGGTAGGTCACCTCCCTGCTCCCAGTATATGATTGGACATTAAAAGGGTAACTGCAGACTGATAAGGTAATCTCCCTGCACTCTCAGCCTGTTCCTTGTCATCATATGTACATTACAATATATATTGGCTATTAAAAAGGAAAAAGGGCAGGAATATAAAAGGAAAAGGGCAGGAATATAAAAACAAACACACATATTTGCCTACCTTCTGCAGCATAGATGCGATGTTACAAGCTGTCCCCTGTGGGCCGAGAACTTAGTGATCACGTGACTGATGATCGCTCAGTTCTCAGTCTTCACTGAGCAGAGAGTGATGACAATAAGCCACTGGCTCTCTGCCTGGCCCCTCCAGCACTCATTGGAGAGGGGGTGGGAGTGGCTGGCTCAGGCTCTCAACGGAATGCTGAGATGTTGAAACAGCTGCCCCTTAAGCATCTGTGTGGATCCCGACAATATTTCCCCCACTTCTCTGTCAAGATCAATGGCACATCTATCAGTCTATCCCCACATGCCAGGGTGCTAGGGGTAACCTTAGACTTAACTGTCCTTTCAGGCCCACATACAATCCCTGTCCAAATCATGCCACCTTAGCCTCCGCAACATTTCTAGAATACGCCCCTTTTTAACTAATGACACCACCAAGCTTCAAATTCACTCTCTGGTTATCTCTCGCCTCGACTACTGCAACTCCCTCCTCATTGGATTACCTTTACATACAATCAGGTCCATAAATATTGGGACATCGACACAATTCTAATCTTTTTGGCTCTATACACCACCACAATGAATTTGAAATGAAACAAACAAAATTTGCTTTAACTGCAGACTTTCAGATTTAATTTGAGAGTATTTACATCCAAATCAAGTAAACGGTGTAGAAATTACAACAGTTTGTATATGTGCCTCCCACTTTTTAAGGGACCAAAAGTAATGGGACAGATTAACAATCATCCATCAAACTTTCACTTTTTAATACTTGGTTGCAAATGCTTTGCAGTCAATTACAGCCTGAAGTCTGGAACGCATAGACATCACCAGACGCTGGGTTTCATCCCTGGTGATGCTCTGCCAGGCCTCCACTGCAACTGTCTTCAGTTCCTGCTTGTTCTTGGGGCATTTTCCCTTCAGTTTTGTCTTCAGCAAGTGAAATGCATGCTCAATCGGATTCAGGTCAGGTGATTGACTTTGCATAACATTCCACTCCTTTCCCTTGAAAAACTCTTTGGTTGCTTTCGCAGTATGCTTCGGGTCATTGTCTACCTGCACTGTGAGTGCAGGTGGACAATGAGTTCTGAAGCATTTTGCTGAATATGAGCAGATAATATTGCCCGAAACACTTCAGAATTCATCCTGCTGCTTTTGTCAGCAGTCACATCATCAATAAATACAAGAGAACCAGTTCCATTGGCAGCCATACATGCCCACGCCATAACACTACCACCACCACGTTTCACTGATGAGGTGGTATGCTTTGTATCATGAGCAGTTCCTTTCCTTCTCCATACTCTTCTCTTCCTGCACTGGCTTCCACTCACCCCCCACGAATAAAATTCAATGCACTAACAATAATTTACAAAGCCATCCATAACTCTGCCCCCAGCTACATCACTAACCTAGTCCCAAAATACCAACCAAGCCGCTCTCTTCGGTCCTCCCAAGACCTCCTGCTCTCTAGCTCCCTTGTCACCTTCTCCTATGCTCACCTCCAGGATTTCTCCAGAGCTTCTCCCATCCTTTGGAACTGCCTACCCCAATCTGTCCGACTGTCCTCAAATCTATCTATCTTTAGACGATCCCTGAAAACCCTTCTCTTTAAAGAAGCCTATCCTGCTTCTAACACTGTTTTACTTCCTCCATCAGCTCATCCCTCACAGCTATTATCTTTTGTATCAATTGACCCTTCCTTTTTATATTGTAAGCTCTAATGAGCAGGGCCCTCTGATTCCTCTTGTTCCAAATTGTAATGTAACTGTAATGTCTGCCTTTATTTTGTTAAGCGCTGCGCAAACTGTTGGCGCTATATAAAACCTGTATTATAATAATAATAATAATAATTGTCAGGATCCCACCAGAGTCTGGAGCTGGTCTGTGACATCAGCCAACAGTGGGCTTTAGCAAGCTGTCGGCTGATTCTGGATCACAGGAGAGCACAAGTAAGTGCACTCCTGTGATCCACATGAAAGGAGCTTTGGCCATACTTCTCTTGTAACGCTGTCCCTCTTTTTTCCAGTCTGAGTGAGGCTGTACTGAGGATTAGTAGAGGCTGATATGAGGTCAAATTCAGCTACTCGTTTCATGAAAATAACTACATTACTTGGTGTTTTCCTTAGATCTGCTTGGAGTGTAGCCGTAAAATCCTACTATGTTCCTGGACAGTTGCAGGGTCCTCAAACACCTGGAGGAAGCAACACAAACACAGGAAGAACGTACAAACTTCATTCAGCCCCTATGGGACCTAAACCAGAGCTGCAAGGCAAGATTGTCAACGACTTAGTCACTGCTTTTCCAAAGATTCCTAGCCTAAGATTTTGTAGACAATTGAAGCTTAGTGGTGTAGGGGCACATATTTGTATCTTTTTCAATGTACAGGTTATAAAAACAGCTGGTAATTTTTTTGGGGGAAAAAAAGAACATAAGTGGGAGACCCAAATCACAATACCTTGTTCAAGTGAGATAGTCGAATTATTAGTTGCAACCCAGTAAGCTGTTGGTGGTGCTTACGCTTAGTTACATATTTAATCTGGTCGAAAAAAGTCCATCCAGTTCAACCAAAAGAGAAAAAAAAAACACAAATCGAAAACCTCCATATACACTATCCTATACCCACAGTTGATCCAGAGGAAGCCTAAAAACCCCAATAAAGCGAGTACTGCTGGTGGACTACTTCCAAAATAATTCAACCATCAATGCAACATATTACTGTGCTTTATTGTCAAAGTTGAGGCAAAATATCAAGAAAAAACCTTCCAAACTTTTCCATCACCATCTTGAAATGCTGCTGCTTCGCTGCTTCCTGACTACTGCAAGTATTCCAAGGAATTGAGTATGTGGAACCTGCTCTCCCACAGTACACTTTGGTTTCTCTTACTAATTTGTACAGCACTGCAGGAACTATAAGTCGGTGGGAGGAACCACTGTGTGCTGTGGGGGAAACAGGTAATGGACCTGTGATGAACCGCCTAGCACCTGCTTGGGTGCTTCCGCCAAAATACAGCTTCCTCCACTCTGAACCAAGGTATTATAGCTGAGCATTGCACCCAAGAACTAGACAACTCTAGCTTAGGTGCAAACTGGAACTCACTTTATTGTAAACTCATACAGAATATATACCACACAAAATCAGATAAGAGCTTGATCACATTAAGCTAAGCAATGCAAATTGTAAACAGTAATAGTAGTACATCTAACACTACATCTAATGAACAGCTAACATAAACAAAAACAGTAATCTAATTGAACAGTGAGCTAATTAACAACTAATCACCTAACAGCTAATAGTAAACTAAATAAACAGCAATCTAATTAACACAAACATATAACATCCCACAACAAATTAACGAGGTGAAGTGGACACAATACTAGAAGACAGACGGGGCGTGGCTTGGTGCGCGATGGAGATGGCAGCCTAAACGAGGAGCTCTGTCAGACCAGTGGCCCAAACTAGTCTTTCTGCCGCACAGCAAGCGACGATGAGCAGGCAGAATCGTTGCTCACAGTACACCCGTTCCCGCCGCTCTACCGCTGCATCAGCCGGGAGGAACATCTCAGAGATTTTTAGGAATCAAGCCATGATACAGAAAGTGACTGCAGGAGGGAAGATGGCGCCGGTGCAGCGTGAGGAGGATCTCAGCGAAGACTCCCTGTCTGCTACAGAGGACAATGGTAGGAGAGGGGCACGTCCTGATCATCCACTAACTTATGCAGACATGTCAGGCTTTGCTGCTGACATCAAGTCCTCGTTCTCTGCAGCTATCACGGACCTCAAAACCAACCTGTTAGTTCTCACAGAGAAGATGGCCACCGCTGAAGCAGCAGGAAAGCACAGAGATAAAGCCATAAACAGGCTGGACAGGGTGGTTTCCTCTCATGCACTCCACTTTATTGAGATGAACAGACACCTGGAAGATCTCGATAACAGGGGGAGAAGGAACAACATTAGAGTTCGAGGTATACCAGAATCAGTCAATGCGGACCAAATAACTCATGTACTGCAGAGGGTTTTTAATAGCCTCCTGGAGAGACCAGAGGACACGGACATTGAATTTGTCAGAGCGCATAGAGCTCTAAGAGCCAGAGGCCCAGACACACTTCCCCCTCGTGACATCATTTGGTGCCTGCAAAGCTTTTCTCTTAAAGAGGAGATCATGTACAAGGCACGCAGAAATGAGCAGATTGTGTTCAACGGTGCTCACATAACTTTATTTCAAGATCTTTCCCAAATTACACTGAAAAATCGCAGGGCCCTGCGACCCTTGTTAGAGGTGCTACGGGCAAAAGATCTCCGGTACACGTGGCGCTTCCCCTTTGGCCTCTCAGTGTCGCACAATGGCAAACAACACTTTCTCCGCACGCCAAGTGACCTTCAGGAGTTTTGCAGCGCCCTGCAGTTAGGTGAGATTGACCTCCCGGAGTGGTATCAGGAGTTTTTACTCCCATCCGGAGACAGAAGCCCACCACACTCCCCTATGGTGACCCCAGAGAAGCATCACGCAAAGAAACAGATGCAGAGTCGGCAGGAAGGTTCAATCGCTGGCACTCCAAGGGGCAAAGCACACTCCTCCAGGATGTTAATGGATGCATGAGCGCGAGAATCCTATCACCTACCGATGTTCTGTTTCGCTCAGGTTTCAACTCATACCTTAGCATATGTGCTAATTGAGCAGATACTCTGTTAATTCTACAGTTAAGTTTTCACGCAAGGACTCCCCATTCCGGATCATTCGACACCTGGAGGAAAAGACCTACTACTACTAGTGTCGTCCTTGTTTTTGGTCCCTCTGCTAAAATGGGCCATGGTCTGGCTGTCCTAAGTCCCTGATAGTTCATTTCATTTTTTTTTTCTTCTACTTTTGTTAAGTTGGGACTGATATCTGACCGCGTGCCTCCCACAGAGTGTGTCAGAGGGGTTATAGACCCACTCTCACACACTAAATATTGACCCACTCAGACGTTGTTATTGTCTGGGAGGGTTGTAAATCTCACTCTCCGTACTCTTATTTCTAATTTCTCACTATACTCATATCTTTCTGTCTATTTCTTCCCATTTTTCTTAGTCACTGATTGAGGTGGTACAACTATGTTTAAGTATTTAAATTCTAACAAGTACTTTTTATAGTTGTGATTACAGGTACTGTCTGCAGTCTCTCTCTGGTCCTGAACAATGGCTTACTCTGCGTTAGGTCGAACCCCTACGGTGGTATCTCACAACGTCAAAGGCCTAAACATTCCGGAGAAACGCACTACTCTCTTGCGGGAATTAAAAAAAGGTAAGCCTAAAATTGTTTTCCTGCAAGAGACCCATTTTAAGACAAACCAGGTCCCCAGGCTCACCGATACCTACTTCATAGAGGCACACCACGCCACAAACGACAGCTCCAAATCTAAAGGAGTGACAATACTGCTCAGTAGGGAGGCTTCATTCGAGATCACAGACAAATTGGTTGATCCAGGGGGGAGATATATTTTTGTCAAAGGGAAATGTTCTGGGGTGCCCACCACATTAGTGAATGTTTATTTCCCTAATACCTCCCACTTGTCCTTTTGCAAAAAGCTGATGAGGGAGTTAGAGGGTTTCAGCACAGGCCGCTTAATCTTAGGGGGAGATTTTAACATTCCCTTAAACCCGTTAGTAGATACGTCAACAGGGAAAACCTTCATTACCTATAAAATATTTAAAAAAATTAAAATTCTCCTCCACTCTTTAGATTTAGTTGACACTTGGCGCTTCCTATACCCTGAGGACAAAGATTTCTCCTATTCAATCCCACATGATCGCCACTCCAGGATTGATTACCTCTTTATCACACAGAGGGATCTCCATATAGTCAGAGAGGCAAACATAGGGATACAGACAATTTCTGATCATGCCCCAGTTTCCATTGGCCTAAACTTGACCGATACCCCGGCCAGATTGGGAACTTGGAGACTAAATTCCTCTCTCATAACAGATCCAGTTCTGCTGTCCACACTGACCGCAGCTTTGAAAGAGTTCTTCAGGCATAATGTGACCCCGGGCATGGACCCACTGATGGTTTGGGAGGCCCACAAGTGCTCCATCAGGGGAGAGCTAATTAGGATGGGTGCACAAAAAAAGAAAGACCAAGAAAAGGAAATTCTACAATTAACGCAAAAAATCCGTAATCTAGAAACCTTACACAAGCAATCCTTGACATCCAGATCGGCGACTACTCTTCTCGAGACAAGATTGACCCTTAAACAGCTTCTAGAATCCAAAACGAAACGCTTCCTTTTCTTTAGAAAAAAAATATACTACGAGCAAGGTGACAAACCCGGCTATCTGCTTGCCAGGGCATTGAGGGGACCCACTCCTAAATATAACATCTCAGGCATTCAAAATAAGGGTAGCAGGGTGGATAGAAGAACGGACAAAATAGCACAACACTTCCAGGAATTCTATACCAATTTATACAATCTCCCAACCCAACACAGACCACATGATTTGCAGGGAGAAAGGCTCCAGGTGATGCGGGATTTCTTGAGGGGTTCATGCCTCCCTTCGCTTACAGCGGAGGACGTCGCATCACTCGAGAGTCCCGTGGACCTGTCGGAACTCAAACTCACTATTAAAGATTTAAAACACGGTAAGAGCCCGGGTCCTGACGGATTTACGGCCATATACTACAAGACATTCGTTGACACATTATCTCCACACCTCCAAGACGCATTAAATTCCCTATCAAAGCCAAGAACGGTCCCCCCAGAGTTTTTATCGGCCTTTATTACCGTGTTACCCAAGCCAGATAAGGATCCGCTTCACTGTTCTAGCTATAGGCCTATATCGCTACTGAATTTAGATGTAAAGATATTGGCCAAAATCATCTCCAATAGACTGAAACCTCTACTACATAATGTGATAGGACCGGAACAGGCGGGCTTTATGCCTGGAAGAGAGGCAAGGGATAACGTCACCAAAGACCTAAACTTGATTCACGCTGCCCATGGATGAAATATCGAGGGTCTTCTCCTGTCTATGGACGTGGAGAAGGCCTTCGATCGAGTAGCCTGGGACTACATGTTTGAAACTTGCAAACACATAGGCCTGGGACCAGGAATGATGGCCTGGATAACCTCCCTCTACCAAAACCCTTCAGCCAGACTCAAAATAAACGGTTCACTATCCAATAAAGTGAGCATAAACAATGGGACAAGACAGGGTTGTCCATTGTCGCCCCTGCTATTCATAATATCACTAGAACCATTTGTTAGACGAATCATAGCAAATACAGCTGTAATGGGATTTGAGGTCATAGGGCGTGAATTCAAAGTAGCGGCATATGCCGATGACCTACTCTTCTTCTTGACTGATCCACATATATCCATCCCCTCCCTTATGAGAGAGTTTGCAATATTTGGTTATATTTCTAACCTTAAGATAAACTTTTCGAAATCGGAGGCGATAAATATTTCACTCCCAGAACGAACACTAAAGACAATTCAGAACAATAGTCCATTCAAGTGGGAAGCACAGGCCGTCAAATACCTGGGAGTTTGGCTTACACCTAAGCTGTCCTCTATCTTCTCCCGAAACTTCCTTCCCCTTCTCAAAACCATAGAAAAGGATTTACAAACCTGGCACAGGGGGTTCTTTTCGTGGTTTAGCAGGGTGGCCATTTGCAAAATGGCCATACTGCCTAAAATTCTATATTTATTACGCACACTCCCCATTAAAATCCCACTAAGCTTTTTTAGATCGCTTCAGGCCCTTCAAATGCGATTCATTTGGGCACACAAATCACCACGCATTAAATTTTCCCTACTAACAAGAGCCAAAGCAGTGGGTGGGTTGGGGATACCAGATTTTAAAATGTACTACCATGCCACGCACATTGCCAGGATCATAGACTGACACTGTCATGGCGGCATAAAGGATTGGGTGTCGTTGGAAAATGATTTGAGCCCAATTCCCCTGATGTTCTCAAATACCCCCCGACTCTGAGAGTCCACCCTTTGATAGGGACCACTTTAGAAATCTTTCATCATCTAGCTAAACAACCCAAACTTTCTTCTCCTCTCAGTCCTCTCACCCCATTGCAAAACAACCCAGACTTTCCACCTGGAATGGGGAACCGCCTCTTGCGCTCCTCTGATCAAAAACTACCACTTCTGACTTCCCACTGCTTCGATAACAAGATAATGAAAGACTTGACTAATCTAAAGGCTGACAACAATATACCTTCCCTCCCCTTGTGGTCGTACTTTCAAGTCAGAAGTTACGTTAACAATGTCACCCGTAAGAGACACTTCACTAGAGAACCTACTGAGTTGGAGTCGGTGTGCCTAAAGGGAGAGCAGGACCACATCAGTCGCTTACCAGTGGTTACAAAATTCGAAAAAACCCGCAGATAATAGGCTCAGAGAGAGATGGTCAGACTGCCTTGACATGACAATTTCAGATACCCCATGGGAGAGAGCCTGTATTATGGCGCATAAATGCTCCTGGAGCACGAGAATGCAGGAGACGGCTTATAAAATGCTCACTCATTGGTATGCAACCCCAGCAAAGATTCACAAATGGTTCCCCCAGTCGCCAGACACATGCTGGAGGTGCAACAAAGAGAAAGGAACTCTAATGCACATTTGGTGGCAATGTGAACGAATAACACCGTACTGGAACAGGGTTAAAGAGGTAATATACCGAATCACGGAGACCAAGATCAAACTTAACGCAGCATGTTGCCTGCTTCACATTACAAATTTTACCTTTAGAAGATACAAAAACTCTCTCACCAGACACCTACTAAATGCGGCCAAGTCTCTCATTCCACTGTTCTAGAAATCAAGAATAGTCCCTTCTCTGAAAGACTGGTTGCACAAAATGTCATATATTTGTGAAATGGAAGACACACGGGCACAGTCAGAAGAAAAAGTTGACCGTTATCACGAAACTTGGTCTCCCTGGTTCATATATAGATACTCCCAGGATTATGAAAACTTGATTAAATAACTGGTCAATACTTACCATTACTTGATCGAATACATAACCATGTAATAACCTGAACCGTTTTGTTATACTGAATATAAGAAAGTACATTAGACGTTAGAACCCAATAAGCTCTAAATAACTCCCTCAAATCACTGTGACTTATAGGTCATAACACCTATCCTTTTCACTAGTTTTCTTACCTCTTCTTTTCTTATCTCCACTCTGTTCTTTACCCTACTCATCAAACAAATGCAGATTTCAAAAAGATTCCTAAAGGTGGGCATAGTCTCCTAAACACACAGAAGTTCTTATCTAAAGACAGCTTACTTAATTGTCAGAATGCATAGCTATGACTCACGGACATGTTAGATACGACTTTGATTTTAAGTTTGACACCAGTTGATTGATGTATATCAGCTCCTATCTGCACTCATGTATGTTTATATATGCTTCACTTTCTTCAATAAACTATTTTATGAGAAAAAAAAAAAAGAAGACAGACATAAACAATAGGTGACTCAATTAACAATGGGGATTTACACCTAGGTGGCATACAATGGGAAATTATAAGTAGAAGAGAACAAGAAGACCTGGACAGCCGCACACTGGAATGGATAAATCCATCTTTTTTTTCAAAATACAGGATCATTCAGCTATGAATAAGCACTCATTGTAGTGTGAAACGCGTCAGCTGCTTTTGTACGCTTCTGCTGTTATGTTTCTTCATGATTCAGCTTTTTAAATAAAGCATTCATCATTATACCGGTGTGCGGCTTCCAGCTTTCCTCGATTTGTCAGGATCATGGGGTACACAAAACATGACTGTGGGGTTTGTACCACCCCACAGTCGTGTTTTGTGTACCCCATGATCCTGTATTTTGAATAAAAAGACAGATTTATCCATTCCGGTGTGCGGCTGTCCAGGTCTTCTTCTTGCATCAGCATTTAGCCAGCACCTGGGGCTCTTCTCTTCCTGGAGACACAAGCACTCTGGTTTAAGCCCCTCTTTGAGCGGAGGATCCCACATCAATGGGGAATTATACCATGAGACAAATACACCTTAATAAACAGATTATAACAGGAGACACCAGCATCATATTGTTTTGAGCTAATTATATTAACATCTATTCTAAGTAGTAGTCATTGCTGGTTTGGGCACAGAGGCCCCAAATCTGTATACAGGTCCTAGGTTCCCAGAGTCTGTGTGTTTGGGGGAGACATGGACTCAAATCCAAAGCAGTGCCACTCCAAAGGTCCCCCAGGCACACACCTCCCAAAGAATAGAGCCCTCTCAAAAGCCAGGGCCCATAGTCAGTAGGCAAGAGGCTACCCTGCAGTCCACTCCATAAGCCCCCTGTCCCGGTTGGGTCTGTCACAGGACCCGTTCAGCCAATCAAATATTTGCAGCAGCCAAGGAGCAGCAAAGTAGGGGGGTATGAAGACATGACCCACCACAAAGGTACGTATATTCACTTTTCTTTCAGCAGCTATGTTATAGGACACAAGTGGTTCTGTATTGACAGGGTCACTTTATGTACAGACTTTGCAGTTCCTGCTTTTTCATGTTCTGTTATGATTCCACTTACACTAGAAGCTACTTGAGAGAGCAACCTGATAAAAATAAAACAGGATTCGTGTTGAATGCCTTTTATTTTTTTCACTTGTATAAACAGCTATGAAACATACAGTAGTCGTGTCCTCCTCTGTATAAGATAAAAGAAGAAGATAAAGAGGTTTGCTATAGCTTAAAGAATACCTTCTGCTTTATCTCTTCCTTCCTCCTCAGCGACCTCTTCGAAATGAAACACAATGATCAGAGCCAAGGCCACCCCAGTAAATTACTTTAACAGCTGTACTTGAGGCTAGCCTAAGCAATCAGCCAGACAACAGGCGACATCCTGTTACAAATCACATGCTTGGCAAGCTCATATATCCATTTACATCCATATTAAAATAAAAATATGTATAATACAATTATATAAAACAAAATGTACACATTTGAAAAGCAATCATATATTATTTTGAAGATACAGTATACTATAGAGGAAAAAATGTGTTTACGCAGAATATCCTGTATATATATATATATATATATATATATATATATATATATATATATATATATATATATATATATATATATATATATATATACATACAGTATCTCACAAAAGTGAGCACACCCCTCACATTTTTGTAAATATTTTATTATATCTTTTCATGTGACAACACTGAAGAAATGACACTTTGCCTTTGGCAACAAAAGTGAGTACACCCCTAAGTGAAAATGTCCAAATTGGGTCTAAAGTGTCAATATTGTGTGTGGCCACCATTACATTTCCAGCACTGCCTTAACCCTCTTGGGCATGGAGTTCACCAGAGCTTCACGAAGTCCTCTTCCACTCCTCCATGACGACATCACGGAGCTGGTGGATGTTAGAGACCTTGAGCTCCTCCACCTTTCATTTGAGGATGCCCCACAGATGCTCAATAGGGTTTAGGTCTGGAGATATGCTTGGCCAGTCCAGTAATCCATGTCCTTAGTCTGCCTGTCTTCAGCAAACTGTTTGCAGGCTTTCTTGTGCATTGTCTTTAGAAGAGGCTTCCTTCTGGGATGACAGCCATGCAGACCAATTTGATGCAGCGTGCGGCGTATGGTCTGAGCACTGACAGGCTGACCCCCCATCCCTTCAATCTCTGCAGCAATGCTGGCAGCACTCATATGTCTATTTCCCAAAGACAACCTCTGGTTATGACACTGAGCACGTGTACTCAATATCTTTGGTCGACCATGGCGAGGTCTGTTCTGAGTGGAACCTGTCCTGTTAAACTGCTGTATGGTCTTGGCCACCGTGCTGCCGCTCAGTTTCAGGGTCTTGGCAATCTTCTTATAGCCTAGGCCATCTTTATGTAGAGCAACAATTCTTTTTTTCAGATCCTCAGAGAGTTTTTTGCCATGAGGTGCCATGTTGAACTTCCAGTGACCAGTATGGGAGAGTGAGAGCGATTTCACCAAATTTACCACATCTGCTCCCCATTCACACCTGAGACCTTGTAACACTAACGAGTCACATGACACTGGGCGGGAAAATGGCTAATTGGGCCCAATTTGGACATTTTCACTTAGGGTTGTACCCACTCTTGTTGCCAGCGGCTTAGACAATAATGGCTGTGTGTTGAGTTATTTTGAGGGGACAGCAAATTTACACTGTTATACAAACTGTACACTCACTACTTTACATTGTAGCAAAGTGTCATTTCTTCAGTGTTGTCACATAAAAAGATATAATAAAATATTTACAAAAGTGTGAGGGGTGTACTCACTTTTGTGAGATACTGTATATATAGATATATCTATATATAGATATAGATATCTATATATAGATATCCATATCTATATATATATATATATATATACCGTATTTATCAGCGTATAACATGCACTTTTTTTCCCCTTAAAATCAGGGGAAAAACGTGGGTGCGTGTTATACGCCGATCCCCGCTAATTGTGATCTATCGGAGCGATCACCGCGATTGCCGCCGACATTCACATAGCGTGTCGTTTTAAATATGGCGCCGCGAAGTTCGGAGGGACTCACAGTGACTGGGCGGAGCCGAGATACACATAGCCGAGTGTTCTCGGCTCTTTCCGGCGCCGCTCACAGTCACGCCCAGTGTGGGTGTAACTGTGAGCGGCAACGAGAAGAGCCGAGTACACTCAGCTATGTGTATCTCAGCTCCGCCCAGTCACCGAGTCCCTCCGAACTCTGCGGCGCCATATTTAAAACTACACGCTTTGTGTATGTCGGCGGCGATCTGTCCAAGGCAAGCATGTAATGGACACCGGGGGCAAGGCTGCACTGACCACTGGGGCAAGGCTGCACTGGGGCAAGGCTGCACTGAGGCAAAGCTGCACTGACAAGGCTGCACTGGGGAAAAGCTGCACTGACAAGGCTGCACTGGGGCAAAGCTGCACTGACAAGGCTGCACTGGGGCAAAGCTGCACTGACAAATCTGCACTGGGGCAAAGCTGCACTGACACTGAAAAGGCTGCAATGACACTGACAAGGCTGCAGATGGACACGATAAGGCTGCATTGATGGGCATTTAAATGTAAGTTTTTTTATCTATCTATATATCTATCTATATATATCTATATCTATATATATCTATATCTATATCTATATCTATATCTATATCTATATCTATATCTATATCTATATCTATATCTATATCTATATCTATATCTATATCTATATCTATATCTATATCTATATATATATATATATATATATATATATATATATATATATATATAGTTTTTTTTTACAAAATAATTATTCATCTCTGCTTTCAATCACCTATAGCCTCTCTCAGCCACTTCCTGTCTATATGCACCTGCTCCAGCATCAGTTGCACATTATTGCTCAGGGACATGATTCTTTATGGTGATGGTGGATTGTACCTACGTAACATATCACCAGAGCCGTTTGCAACATATGGTGACAACACAAGAGCAAAGATGGGAAACCTTATAACTAGAGCTGCACAATTAATCGTTAAAAAATCGTGATCTCGATTCAACCCCCCTGAGATCTCTATTGCAGAGTTTGCCAATTCTTTGATATAACAACAAGTGGAGAGACTAATGCCCCGTACACACGGTCGGATTTTCCGATGGAAAATGTGTGATAGGACCTTGTTGTCGGAAATTCCGACCGTGTGTGGGCTCCATCACACATTTTCCATCGGATTTTCCGACCCACAAAGTTTGAGAGCAGGATATAAAATTTTCCGACAACAAAATCCGTTGTCGGAAATTCCGTTCGTGTGTACACAAATCCGACGGACAAAGTGCCACGCATGCTCAGAATAAATAATGAGATGAAAGCTATTGGCCACTGCCCCGTTTATAGTCCCATTGTACGTGTTTTACGTCACCGCGTTTAGAACGATCGGATTTTCCGATGTCAATAACAGGAATTATGCCTCACTGTTGTTGTCAGTGAGAGGAAAAGTGTCCCGAGGATCGGATAAAGGCAAGCAAAGGGCCACATCTGGCCCCTAGGCTGCAGTTTGGAGACCACTGGTCTAGGGGAAAGTACTTACTTACCTAAACCTCTACTCCCCCGGGTGACACTGCCCCCCTATGCTCCAGCGGATGACTTTCCTTCGGCATCCCCTCAACCAGTGCAGGGCTATGGACCCTGAATCAGTCTACATGACATCAGGACCTCAGATCGTTGGAGCATGGGGGAGAAGACACTGCGGGGACCCATTTAGCAGCGCAAATCAATAGAGGATAAGATAAATAAATCTATTTTTCTATGCCTCCTAGACCTGAATGGACAGTTAACCCTTGCATTGCAGGTGCAGCACCACTGCAAGGGAGGATGTATCCGGAAAAGTCGGCTTTAATGAGTACCTGTGTTCAAAATTTTAAATCATTATAATCAGTTCTACATTGTATTTCAGTCTTAATCTGAACAAGCTTTAAGTTTGAAAACTTACTTTGTGAGGATGCCCATGCCCTCAAATGACAAATATTCACTATGTCCTGTGAGTAGGCACTGCTGTGTCACACATTTCACAGAACCTGACATCTGAACTACAGAGGTGCTGAGAGGAGGAGTTTCATCAGGCGGAGTCAGTACAGGAATCACAGCTTGCAGACAGCAAGGTACCATGGGATATGTAGTCCTTAAAAATTCAAAGTAAACAGTAGAGGAGAGGCTACAAAGCATGCAGGGAATCCAGGAGATTATGGATAGAGACGACCAGCAGACAGACAGAGTTAAAAAAGCTTACATTGGATTGTCAAAAATAACTATCATTCGCATTACTATTATAATGCTGATGTTATAAAGTGCATCTAAACCATCCATTAGGGGCCCCCGGGCGCCGCCCCCTCTCTCCAGGCCACCCCCTTTATGGTTTATGGATAGATTTTTCCATAGCATGAATCTATCCGTGGCCGCCGTGGCCAACCCCTATTCAGGCATCCGGCCCCTTTTACTTAGCCGGGCGCTGAACAATTCCATAACACTGATCAACGAATTACACCCGCTGATCAGAGTTATTTACCTCTAATGTGACCCCCCCACGCATGTGGTCGCTTCCCTGTCCCCTGCCACTCCACCTCCCACTGATCCCTTTCATTTTAAACTGCCCCCCCCCCACTCTCCTCTCCTATCCCCTTCACCCGTGATCTGACCCCCCCCAGACCGGATCCCCAAAGCCACCATCATTAGCCGGCATCCCTCCTTTGCAGCTTCCACTGGCTTCAGGTGCTGCATGGGGCTTGGGGGGATACAGATGTGTCCCCCCACCAGACAGATTGCCCCACAACTGCCCCCACACCCCTGCTCCATGGCCACTCCGAGTGGCATCCCTCCTTCCCCTCCTGCAGCTTCTCCCTGCACTGATCTCTGGTGATCTGTCAGGCTGGGGAGTGCGGCGGGGGGGGGGGGGGGGGGCTAGCGGTATGGGTGGGGGTGAAGTAGGGGCTTGGGAGGCTTGTGTTTACCAAGCCTCCCCTGTAGTATAGAGGGCACAAGCAGCAATTACTATAGATCGCTCCTAGACCTCCCACTGAGACTGACAGCTGATATATAGTAACTGCGATTGTTACAATATATCAGACTGTCATTTTATAAATTGAGGAGGAATCTTTATACACATTCCTTATTCATTCAAGTAAAGTGCTGCAGAGACTTTCTCTGCCTCAAAAAAAGAGATATGGGGGTCTGTTAAGAGCTCTGATATCTCACCAAAGAAAAAAAAAACTCATATGAGTCCGTCACCTGCCACATTCTGAAAGCTGTAAGGGAAAAATGAAAACCTTCAGATTTTTAGAGACATTTGGATATTTACACTTTTGCATCTGTTCAATTTTCACCATTTCGCAAAAAGACGCAATTTAAAAGTTACAAATATTTGTTATTTATTAACTCAATACAGGTTAAGCTTTTATATTTAGTAGTAATTTTGTAAAATTTGCTGGTTTTTATCTGCTAATAATGGTTTTAATGTATTTTTTGCAAATATATTGGTTTGATAAACATTTGCGCAAATACCGCGGAGTCTAAAAAATCAGTAGCCCCTTCTTTTTATTCTACTGATCATGTGCTTTCAGAAAATATATGGTTGGGGGGGGGGGGGGGTCTTTTACAAACTCTGAAAGCTATGAGTGAAAAATAAAAAAGCAAAGGAAAAATTGCAAAAATGGTCCTGCCACCTGAGGGTAAAAATGGAGCACAGGGTCTAGCAGCGAAAGGTTTAATGTATCTATGGAGGTGCAGTGTTTTCAACCTAGGCTGCTAACTCTATTTGTACTACAGAACACCCCCTTTCTTATCTCCAAAATGTAATAGTTTATTCACATCAGAGATGGCCAGGGCTCATATTCCTGTGTGAGATTTGAGCACAGCAGAGGCACAGGAAATTACAGTCAGGTCCATAAATATTGGGACATCGACACAATTCTAATCTTTTTTGCTCTATACACCACCACAATGGATTTGAAATGAATTGAACAAGATGTGCTTTAACTGCAGACTTTCAGCTTTAATTTGAGGGTATTTACATCCACATCAGGTGAACGGTGTAGGAATTACAACAGTTTGTATATGTGCCTCCCACTTTTTAAGGGACCAAAAGTAATGGGACAGATTAACAATCATCCATCAAACTTTCACTTTTTAATACTTGGTTGCAAATCCTTTGCAGTCAATTACAGCCTGAAGTCTGGAACGCATAGACAACACCAGACGCTGGGTTTCATCCCTTGTCATGCTCTGCCAGGCCTCTACTGCAACTGTCTTTAGTTCCTGCTTGTTCTTGGGGCATTTTCCCTTCAGTTCTGTCTTCAGCAAGTGAAATGCATGCTCAATCGGATTCAGGTCAGGTGATTGACTTGGCCATTGCATAACATTCCACTTCTTTCCCTTAAAAACTCTTTGGTTGCTTTCGCAGTATGCTTCGGGTCGTTGTCCATCTGCACTGTGAAGCGCCGTTCAATGAGTTCTGAAGCATTTTGCTGAATATGAGCAGATAATATTGCCTGAAACAGTTCAGAATTCATCCTGGTGCTTTTGTCATCAGTCACATCATCAATAAATACAAGAGAATCAGTTCCATTGGCAGCCATACAGGCCCACGCCATGACACTACCACCACCATGCTTCACTGATGAGGTGGTATGCTTTGGATCATGAGCAGTTCCTTTCCTTCTCCATACTCTTCTCTTCCCATCACTCTGGTACAAGTTGATCTTGGTCTCATCTGTCCACAGGATGTTGTTCCAGAACTGTGAAGGCTTTTTTAGATGTTTTTCGGCAAACTCTAATCTGACCTTCCTGTTTTTGAGGCTCACCAATGGTTTACATCTTGTGGTGAACCCTCTGTATTCACTCTGGTGAAGTCTTCTCTTGATTGTTTATATGTAAAAAGCAGTGCAGCGCATAAACAAAACAAAACAAAACAAACACAGAAGTCCAATGGGTCTAGAAATATAGATGAAAAAAAGTCTGTAGTGAAAGAACACCACCAGATATCCATTCACGGTGGTCCTGAGAAATGACAGACACGGTGATCATGTGACGACCTCCACCAACACTGAGTCCTAACTGGTTCCGTACGCGTTATGTCCCAGGAGGCGGGATTTCATCAGCGGTTCATCACTGATGATGAAGTCCCGCCTCCTGGGACGTAACACGTACGTGACCACGTGACATCACTCGCGTCCTCCGTTTATCCTTGTCTATTCTCGTGGATTCATGTTATTGTCTGCCATGTCACCTAGCACTGAGGTTACAGTGCTTGTCATGTAAGTGCAATCACCTCATTTTTAATAAATGCTGTTTTATCTACGGAGAGCACTATATTTTATTATTATCATTCCATGTTACGTATCCACCGGAGTCCTTGGCTATGACATAGGGGACTTCATGTCAATATTGCACAACTGTCTCCGGCGACTCTTCCATCTAGCTGACCAGTCTATCTACCCTTGTGAAGGGACTGCCTGTGTGACCTGACTGATTTACTCAGGGGTCCACATGTTGAGGTGAGCAGTTAGAATTCAGTGTTGGTGGAGGTCGTCACATGATCACCGTGTCTGTCATTTCTCAGGATCACCATGCATGGATATCTGATGGTGTTCTTTCACTACGGACTTTTTTCATCTAGATTTCTAGACCCATTGGACTTATGTGTTTGTTTTGTTTTGTTTATGCGCTGCACTGCTTTTTACATATTTACTCACTGGGATTTGATATTTTGGTCCTCGGTGTTCAGCTGCTGTTTGTATGTCATTTTTGCGCTGATTGATTTCTGACTAATATATTCTCTTGATTGTTGACTTTGACACACATACACCTACCTCCTGGAGAGTGTTCTTGATATGGCCAACTGTTGTGAAGGGTGTTTTCTTCACCAGGGAAAGAATTTTTCGGTCATCCACCATAGTTGTTTTCCGTGGACTTCCGGGTCTTTTGGTGTTGCTGAGCTCACTGGTGCGTTCTTTCTTTTTAAGGTTGTTCCAAACAGTTGATTTGGCCACACCTAATGTTTTTGCTATCTCTCTGATGGGTTTGTTTTGTTTTTTTCAGCCTAATAATAGCTTGCTTCACTGATAGTGACAGTTCTTTGGATCTCATATTGAGAGTTGACAGCAACAGATTCCAAATGCAAATAGCACAGTTGAAATGAACTCTGGACCATTTATCTGCTGCTTGTAAATGGGATAATGAGGGAATAACACACACCTGGCCATGGAACAGCTGAGCAGCCAATTGTGCCATTACTTTTGGTCCCTTAAAAAGTGGGAGGCACATATACAAACTGTTGTAATTCCTACACTGTTCACCTGATTTGGATGTAAATACCCTCAAATTAAAGCTGAAAGTCTGCAGTTAAAGCACATCTTGTTCGTTTCATTTAAAATCCATTGTGGTGGTGTAAAGAGCCAAAAAGATTAGAATTGTGTCGATGTCACAATATTTTTGGACCTGACTGTACATGCTCTCTTACATGGCACTCATAAAGTACACAATTTAGATGACATTTTTCATCTCCCAGAAGCGTGAGGGCAGGAAACCGATGACATACACTGCACATCAAAGAGCACAGAGCTGCATGTAATCTGAGACCTGAGTGAAGGGAATGGACACATACGTCAGCTACATAGCCTCACTGCAAAATACAGTAAAAACCTTGGTTTGAGAGTAACTTGGTTTGAAAGCTGTCCACATCCAGGGAACTCCAAGCGACGGCCCTCCAGCTGTTGTGGAACTACACTTCCCATGAGGCACTGTAAAACTCTGACATTCTCAGACATGACTAAGCATGATAGGAATTGTAGTTCCTAAACAACTTAAGAGTCATAGTTTTGAGACCCCTGCAAGACCATCCTCTGCACCGCTGGCTCTCACCGCTGTCAGTCTTCAATCGTGACCAGGAAGACTACCCTGCAGTAGAATGATCTGAAAACGAGGCTTGAAGTGCTTGTGGAGCGCAGTGTGGAAGGGATGACGATGATGGCGGTGTGGAGGATGGTCTATGTGGACAGCTTTACCCTGGATGACTGCATACTTAGATGTGTTTGTTTTAAACATCAACCATGTGAGTTGTTAAATGTTGTACCTTCATTAAATGTAACCATATTGCTACACTTAGAGGCGCCTCTCTTCTCTTTTATACCCAGTTGTGACATGACGCTACTCGTATATCAAGACATCGCTTGTTTATCAAGTCAAAATTTTTAATACATTTTGACTTGAAAAAAAGCCCCATAAAAAGCTAAAGTGAAGGCCGCCTGGAACAAGAGAGTTTCATACGCACGTACCTGTATGAACAAGGATTGTAAAATGTCAAAAGTGATTGGCCGGCAGCAGTCCGGCCTCCGGGAACCCTTCCTATAACCTCTCAATGCCTACTTCACTAAGAAATCTTTGGTGAAATTAGGGATGCCCCATAACTGGAACAGAATTGCCAGCCCGGCCAACTTGCGTTTCATGGTGGAAATACACACACTTCGTAAAATCCAACCAAATGAAGTAGATTAAAAGATGTCTTACCTCAGAACTGACCATGCCCACCCCAGCTTGCTGAAGAAATTCCCCCCACTGCCGAAGAGAACAAGGGGTTCCATGCTGCTCCGCGCCTGGTGCCATATCTACTTAGAAAGGCACCATCCGGTCCCCCTTCACCAGCGTTGTGCCTTTTTCCCGTAGAATCGCTGGGACGAGCCCTGCCGGCCTTGAAACAGCGAAAAAGTGGGAGCATTCGTGCTTGTATCGGCAGCCGGTTCCGAATATCTGCAACAACCCTGCCGTTTTGGTGGCCAACTGTCCAGGGGCAGTCGGACTCCTGGCCCTTGCTGGAAAAAACGAAGTGGAGGCCCGCACAGAGAACATAAGCTTCATCCATAAACTGATGTCCTTATAATCCCAGCGCAAAGACAGTTTTCAGGGGATTTTTCCCCCCATAACGCTAGCCAAAATGGCGAAGGCCTAGTGCCAGAATCAAATACCGGTGCTTTTTCTCATCTTCCTTCTTGGATTCTTCGGGCTTAATCCTATCTGGATTAAACTTCTCTAGAGGCAACAGTGTGAAAATCTCCACATAGTCCCCGTGCCAAATCTTATCCACCTCGGACTTAAGATGGAGGCCCCTCAAAGCAAACATACACCTCGCATTTGGCCAAATTGGCCAAGTGAGCCGTATCCGTACTTTTTCCAGTGTCCCTCAGCAAATCTGACGAGGTCTTCGCCCACGTTCCCTGATTAGCTGCGTCCCCCGATGTCATACCAACCACCTGCCCTTGACTCGAAACAGCCGGAACCTGGGCCACAGTCTGCCCAGCCCCCGGCGGATCCGAAACCGCTGTTGCTGGGAACGTTCTTCCCCCACGAATCTTTACCGGATGTCTGAAGTTCTTTTTTCTCCCCTCCCAAAACCCCCCATGAAGCCCCTCCCAAATGACTATCTGCACCAATCCTCTAAAAGGTCCCCCTTACTGCACAGTTGTTAACCCTGTCACATCTAGACTCCCCTGAGTCCCATGTCATGCTAGCCCTAAGCTCATTTTTACTTTATGCATTTTTTGCTTCGGGCTGTACTCTATGAAGGAGTGTATACTTGGTTCAGTTTTCATTTCAGGGGTTTACAACCACTTTAAAGTGGTTGCAAGGGCTTGATTTTTTTCTAAAATAAGAAACATGTTATACTTACCTGCTCTGTGCAATGGTACCTTTTTATCTGGGGTCCCCCGCCAGCGCTCTAGGCTTCTCTTCTGTGTGTGCCACCATAGCAAACTACTTGCTATTTGGACACATGTGCAGGCACGCTCTTGAACCGGGCTGTGTACGCTCATAGGCACACAAAGTGCGGCTTGGCCCCGCCCCCAGCTCCCTCCTCACAGGATTTGGTTGACATTGTCTCCCACTGCTGCTTCTGGGTCTTGTGAGCAGAGAGAGAGAGGGAGCAGTGCCACTGCAGACGGGCACAGCACTGGCTCAAGATATGACTCAGGTAAGTATAAGGAGGGGTGAGGGGGCAATACAACAACTGGGACATTTCTACCCTAATGCAGGGACTGCATTAAGGAAAAAAACAGTTCTGTCTTTAGAACGACTTTAACATATTTTTTCCTTTATTTAGCCCTGACATACACTTTAATATAATGAAATCTGCAGATTTAAAAATATTCTGGGGAATTGAATAAGCTTCCTACACAAATATATTGGTGCAGAAAACTGGCACAAGTGCTATGCACCACAGTGACAAAGCTGATAGACATGTTTAGGTCTATCTGTGCCACCAGCACCAGTTTCTATTTTAGAGTGAAACTGAAAATGGTACAGGGTCTGCACCTATTTAACTAAAGGAATGCAGCAGTTTTCAGTATAGAAAACTGCTAGAGATGCCTGCCAGGTTGTACCTGGCGTACGAGATGTGAGCGGTCTACAAGGGAAGCACTGTGATCGCTAAGAGGTAATAAATACAGTACCTGTAATGTTATGCATAAACATTTCTAAACATGCATAAACTCTATATGAAAATATATATCTGATGCCAAATCCACTCTGATAAATACTACAAACCTTTATAGCAATAAAGCAATGGGCTCTGGGGCCTTATTGTAACACTATGAGCCATATACTCTGATTCCTGCTTGAGGCTTTCCTCTGTCTGTGACCTTAAAAACACCACCACAGCATGTTTAGCAATTAAGGGATGCTTTCTAAATTGGGAGCACTCTGTAATTACATCACTGCAAAGCACTTCTGCAAGGATTTAGAACTGGAAATTCCTCTATCGCTATTCCTATAGCTACTAACAGAGCATAGCAGTATTTCCATATGGTCCCTTGCAAAATCTGCATTCCACATTTGGCCTTTATCATAATCTTAGCATATCGAGCCTTTTGCTGTACTATAAGAGCTAACATGGTACAGACCGACTTGGGATGAGGCCAGCACTGGTGATGTTCTTGTACAGTTCACAGGATTCTAGACCGGGTTAGGACTTATCTCTGGTCTCTACTAGCTAACAACCGAGTAAGCTATATCGGTATATGGTGCATACCCCCCAAATTATGAAAGAGATACACCTTGGGATGAAGGTGTGATTAGGGCAGCTAAAATAGAGCACAAGAAACATATAGCAGTGGAGAGAAAAAAAAACAAGAAAAAATAATTTTTTAAAATACATCAATAGTAAAAAGGCAAGGCCAGAGCATATTGGCCCAATTAAGGATAATCAGGGCAATTTGGTGAGTGACAGGGAAATGGCAACTGTAATAAATACATTCTTCTGCTTAGTATTTACAAAGGAAAAGGAGGGGTATAATGAACAACAAGTATTGTTAGTAGCACCACACAAAATGCACCCTTGTTCGCCCTTATTCACAAAAGACCAAAAGCGGAGTTCCACCGTAAAAAAAAATGTTTGCATTAAAAGACTCAGTTTAACCTAGAAAAAAACATTGGGAGGAAAAAAATTTTTTTATACTTACCAGAAAGGCCTTGTTGCTATGTAGTCCTCGTAATCTGCCACTTCCTGGTCCGCGGAGCTCCCAGTGACTTCCTCCCTCACCTATGCTCCTGGGAAATGACCCTCCAGTCTCTTCTATGGAGCAGCGGATGTCAGCGGACACCTATCCAATCCTATCTGGCAAAAACAGACCGATAGGGGACCTATTCCCCATCTATCTGGCGCATTGGATCGGATGGAAATGGACAGGCTGTCCATTTCCATCCGATTGACCTATAGATGAGAGCGGGCTGTGTCCATGTCCACTCTGCATAGCGGAGCAGACACAGACCTGTCATTCACCTGCTCAGCGGGGAACAGCAGAGAGATCCCCCCCGCTGAGCAAGCGCATCCCAGTTCACGGAGGCACCTGTGTGAAAGGGGCCTTAGTGTTTACTGATTATATAAAGATAAGCAGGGTAATAACTTCACAGCAGGATGTAGCAGCTTTGTAAGAAGATCTTGATCAAATAAAGGGGTGGGCAACTAAATAGCAAATGAGGTTTATTATCTAAAAATGTAAAGTAATGCACTTGGGGTCTAAAAAATTTGAATGAGGGAAAAACCTCTGGGGAACCCCACGCCAAAAATAAAAAAAAACAGTGTGGGGTCCCCCCAAAATCCATACTAGACATGTGCAATTTGTTTTGTTCCAAATGAGTTTTTTAACAAATTCGGAAATTTGGAAATATCCACATTAACGAAAACCCGTTTAACAATTTTTTCTGAATATTTTCGAATTCACAAATTTTTGAATTTATGGATTTTTAATTTTTGAATTTATGAATTTACGAAATTCGAAAATCTGGAAATTCAGAAATTTGAAATCCGGAAATTCGAAATCCGAAAATCGGAAAATTTGTAAATTCAATAATTCAGAAATTTGAAATTCTAAAATCCGAAAATTCGGAGATTCAGAAAATCCGAAAGTTCGGAAATTCGAAAATACAAAAATCCAAAAATTAGAAAATCTGAAATAATAACTAACTACTGAAAACTCTAGTAGAGGAATTGGCGCTGTTCAAAAAGTCTGTATATACTAAAAGTAAAAAGTGTGTGTACATGAAAGTGCATCAACAAAATAAATTGAAATCCTATAAAGACCTGGAACCTATGAAATGTGTGTGCCAAATAAACTATAATCATACAAAACACCACAAGAAATAATGAAAATTAAACATCAATTGCATCCACTGTAAAAGTCCCAAAACAATAAATGTTCAAAACAGTGTGACACAGTATATCAAAATGGCATCTATTGATCCTCTCAACCAGTATATAAAAAATGACAAAAAATCCCAAAAGTGATGATAAGTGTGTGAATGAAAAACGAAAAAATGTTTAAATGATACATTTTTTTAAAATTATATAGGAGAAAAAAGTGTCCTATGAAAAAGATCTGTAATAAAATATCGATGTATGCATCCAAATAATCCAATAAAAAATGTTCTATGAATGTGAAAAAAGTCTATGATAAAATGGCGGTGTGTGCATCCAAATAATCCAATAAAGGTCTTGATTACTGCTGTGACTGGTGCTCCCCGTCTTCTGTTGTACCCCCACTCGTGCCCTCACTCACCGGAGCGCCCAACCCCTGCAGGGGTAGTGATGTTCCTTATCGATCGGTGTTCCTCTCTGCGATTTCCTGGTCTCCTTTCCCCGTTTGTCACTGATGTCCTCTTAGTGGTCTCCACCAAAATATATTCAAATGTGACGAGAAAAAAGGAGCCTCAAAGCGTAAATCCAAAAGGTATTAGTTTGTTAAAACAGTAAAAATTGTTAAAAACTGGAGCTGACAATGCTCCGCCGGCTGGCTCAAAGCCAATCACCGCAGCAACGACGTGGTAGCGACGTGCGTTCCACAGCCTGCCTACCAAAAACTGGAAGCCTAAGCAAAGCCAGAAGCAGAAGCGACGTATGCATACCACGTGACCACGCAGGCGTGATCGACGTATGCGTGACCACGCAGGCATGGTCACGTGGTACGCATACATCGCTTCTGCTTCTGGCTTTGCTTAGGCTTCCGGTTTTTGGTAGGCAGGCAGGTAGGCAGGACATACGGGGAAAGGAGACCAGGAAATCGCAGAGAGGAACACCGATCGATAAGGAACATTACTACTGGATTCACATTCACATGCCTACTACCCCTGCAGGGGTTGGGCGCTCCGGTGAGTGAGCGCACGAGTGGGGGTACAACAGAAGACGGGGAGCACCAGTCACAGCAGTAATCAAGACCTTTATTGGATTTTTTGGATGCACACACTGTCATTTTATCATAGACTTTTCTCACATTCATAGGACATTTTTTATTGGATTATTTGGATGCACACATCGTTATTTTATTACAGATCTTTTTCATAGGACACTTTTTTCTCCTATATAATTTAAAAAAAATGTATCATTTAAACATTTTTTCGTTTTTCATTCACACACTTATCATCACTTTTGGGATGTTTTGTCATTTCTTATATACTGGTTGAGAGGATCAATAGATGCCATTTTGATATACTGTGTCACACTGTTTTGAACATTTATTTTTTTGGGACTTCTACAGTGGATGCAATTGATGTTTAATTTTCATTATTTCTTGTGGTGTTTTGTATGATTATAGTTTATTTGGCACACACATTTCATAGTTTCCAGCATCTTTATAGGATTTCAATTTATTTTGTTGATGCACTTTCATGCACACACACTTTTTACTTTTAGTATATACAGACTTTTTGAACAGCGCCAATTCCCCTACTAGAGTTTTCTATTTTTTGGATTTCACCTTGGTGATTTTCTTTTTCTGGGGGGATGCAGTTCCTTTTACATTTGTCCTGAGCGCGGAATAATTGATTCTTATCAATAACTAACTACTATTACTAACTATTAAACTGAAGGTATTGGAATTTCCTTTCAAATTTGGCTGTTAGTGAACGTAACGAATACGAATTTATCTGAAGTTACGAAATAACGAATGCCGTATCTAAACTAATGGAATGCAATGAATTGATTATAATAAATAACAATATTAAAAACTTTTTATTATTATTACTATTAACTATTAATTTGTTCCATTCCATTTGTTTAGATGCAACATTCGTTATTACGGATAATTCATAACTTCGGATAAATTCATATTCGTTACGTTCACTAACAGCCAAATTCTCGTCCTACTGAGAAAGCCCTTTTGGCGTAACACGTATAGGGGCAGAGACACGCTGTGAGGAGCCTTAAGATCTACTTTACCTGTATAGTTATAAGAAACTTTGGCCTTATCAGTGAATGTTCTCTACATGCGCATAATATAGCACTGGTTTGTACTTTTTTTTAATGTAAGTGGAATTTTATAGAGTTTTTAATACAGTATCATGAATAGTATGCACTATGGGTCCCATTTCTATTTGCATGTGGCTGGTCAAATGGATGTCAAGTTCAAGAGCCTAAGAAGGGGAATAAAGGATTGCAGGGGATATGGAGTGAACCCCATAAGTCTAGTAGACCTTTCTATTTACCGGGGTCGATTTCAGGAGAGCAGCTGGGAGACATCCCAATACTGTTTATTAGAAATTGGGGACTGCTTATGCTTGATAATAATGTGAGTTGAACAGATTAGGTTATTTATCATCTCCTCACATGCAGAGAGCACTAGATATTTTTGTATTAATGTTTGCATGTATTCGCACTGGAGAGAGTGAGATCATGACTAAAGGAAGACGGACGGACACGACAAGCGTATATGACCTTGATGTATATTAAGGTCCACTGGAGGAGGTGAGCACATAATACACTAATGCCCTGTACACACGACCGTTTTTGCCCTCAGAATAAACTCTGAAGGTTTTTACGACGGAGTTCCGATGGAATTCCGCTCAAGCTGTCTTGCATACACACGGTCACACCAAATTCCGACCATCCAGAACGCGGTGACGTACAACATGCACGACGGGACTAGAAAACAGAAGTTCAATAGCCAGTAGCCAATAGCTTCCGTCTCGTACTTGATTCCAGAACAGTTTTTGGTGCGTTGGAACAGGATACAGACAAGCGTTTTTTTCCGATAGTAATTTGTTCCGTCGGAAAAATATAGAACATGTTCTCTATCTAAGTCCGTCTGAATTTTCGACAGAAAAAGTCCGATGGGGCATACACACGGTCGGAATATACGATGAAAAGCTCCCATCGGACTCTTTCTGTCGGAAATTCCGCTCATGTGTATGCGGCATTAGAGCATAGAAAGCACTGGAAGAGTTTAGAAGATCTTGCACATTCTTGAGACTAAGGAGTAATTAGGATATTTGGACATCCCTTGGACTACTTTTTTGTTGTGTTATCATTTTTGATGATTTCTTATTTTTGCGCTACATCGCTTTTTAATTTATATGCACATAAGGTGTAGTGAAGAAACACTATTGACATTTATCAGCCAGAACTCACAAAGGATCACACATACTGTATATATAATAGGTGTTTGACACAGTGCTGGTTGTATATATTAACTTATTTGTAACATACAGTACTTTAGAAAACCATCATTCTGTTAGGCTTTACATCTACTTTAATCTGCAAGTTCTTACATCTTTTGATTCCAATAAGAATGATTTTGATTTGAATTTAAATTTTAAAAAAAAGTTCTCCCTGGGAAACATGATAAGGAGGCCATACTGGATCATATATTATACCTATAAGGACGGAGTTACTAAGAATATGAACATGGGCAGGGATTAATTGCTATGGTACACTTGCATGAGTGCATTGATGTATACTCACAAAGATAATTACTTACTTACTTAGCAAGTCATACATGTGGCAGAATTTACTATACCACCCCAACCTCCTTAAATGCACTCACTGTTCCTTCCTCCTCTGCAGCTGTCCACAATACCCGGCACTTCTGGTGGTAGAGGAGTGCTTCACCTGTGACAGTGCTTTGGTCTAGGAGCCAATCACTAGTCCCATCCACTGTCACATGACTGGGGTAGGGATGTCACATAACTTTTTAATAATACCTCTACTGGCGCTCCAAAATAACTGGTGGTGTTCTCCAGAAATAACTGGAAACAATGAAGTGCTTTATTGAAAAAAATACCATTCACAGCATATATAAAGAGACAGATTGTCATCATTATCAGGTTGAACAGAAATGATACAACAGAACCGCAATATAGAGAGACAACAATATGTATGTTTGAATTCTGCAGACAATAATCTTTCACAAGTCAAATAAACAGTGCATGTGCTTGTATCACCAAGGGGGCATCAAAAAATACATTATATACTGCATTACCTCTGACACCAGGACATAACCCCCCACCAGTGGGAGTTCAGGTCAATGTCCAGGGGACCATACTTTTTCAAATTTCCAATGACAACCCCTATTTGAAGATCCATGGCCTCCCAAGCTGACACAGCGGGTTGGTCTGGGGACGACTATTTCAGTAAAATTTCCTTTTTGGCATAATAGAGGAGGTAAGCTATGAGAAGCTTAGAGTGATGGAGTCGTCATCAGGGATGCCCAATAAGGCCATAGAGGGAGAAGGGATGAGGTCAAGTTGTAGCCGGGGGTTAAGTTCATTAAAGACCACCTTCCAGTATGTCATTATGGAAAGGCACTCCCAGAACATATGTATATAGGAACCCGCTTGGAGTTGACAGCAGGGACAGGTAGCATCTCGTTCGGGGAACATTCTCTGCAAACTTACAGGAGTGTAATAGATCCAATGAAGAAACTTGACCTGGATCAGCTTATCTCGTGATGAAATTACAAGTTTAGGACCTTGTTCTAGGCTATCTTCCCAGTCCTAAACTAAAAAATACTGCGCTATCCCCAAACTGTAGTAAATACCGTAAAAATTAGAGCTGCAACTATAAATGTGAGACACAACCACTTAATCTACAATAAATCAAAAAATAGCTGCGCTGCAACTAATTAAAATGAAAAACAAATTAATGTGATCAATTATACAAGTGAAATTAAACATCTGCATGTGATGAACTCATAGTGAAAACAAAATATAAAAATCTCACGGTTCAAATATATCTGTAATATAAAACAAATGAACAAATATAGTCCAATCGCAAAGTGCATGAAGTGAGTAGTTCATAGGAGTGAATAATCCTGTTGCACAGAGGAGAATGACAGTAGTCCAAAACGTGAATGGCATGCAACTTTATCTTCCAGAAAAAAGTGATGACAGAAAGTGTCCTCCACCTATAGATACACTGCCCCTTACCGATTCCTCTGATCTCTGTTTAGGAGATCATATGGGCGGATGGCTGTCAACCCCAGCCTCGGGTATTGAGCTGCACACAGATCCCAATTGGCCTCCCCGGCAGGAATCTTCTTGATCCTTTCACCTTCTTCCAGCTATCCAAAGTGGCCGCAGTGAATTCATTCCAGAGGTTTGTCAGCACTTGGACAGACTGTTAAACTTTATTCAAATCTTCTGAGAACTTATGCGCTGGTCTGGTGACTTGAAGAACCTTTCACAGCGCCCCATGCAGCCCCAGGATTGTCAGTGCAGCCTGCAAGCTTCCTCCACTTCCCAGAGTGGCCCATCACTTCATGCACTTTGCGATTAGACTATATTTGTTCATTTGTTTTATATCTTCCCAGTCCTCTCTGTCTAGGGAGGGAATGTCCTCCTTCCAGTATTCCCACAGCTTCTCCATTCCAAGTATATCAGTACAAAGGAGAGCACTGTAACGTGCCAACAGTGATTTATCTAGATCCCCAAGAGCTAAAAGATCCTTGATAGGATCAGCTTTGAGAATGGGATTCCGAGGGAACTGGGCCGCAGCAGCATGTCGCAGCTGGAAATATCGGAACAGCATCCAACCTGGCAGATTGAACCTCTAAAACAATTGTGAGAAGTTTATGAGGACACCCAGGGGCATAATTTTCCCAATAGTGTTGATCCCATGTTGGGCCCACAACTGGGGATCCTGAATGGTACGGAAATGAGGGAGTGCAGGGTTGCCCCAAAGGGGTTGGGCAGGAGACAACTGGCCCGGAATGAAGAAACATTGTGTCGCAGTTTTCAAGATTTGCCATGTGAATCTCGTTAGCCCAGGGAGAGCTCGGTATGCCTTTGGTCACCTATAGATAAAATTGCGAAGATCTAACAAGGACCCCAAGAAGGCAGCCTCCAAACAGGTGGCCGCATTGGCTATAGAACTCTGGAACCATCAATAGGCGGATACCAGTACTGCCGCCTAGAAATAAACCCTAAAATGAGGTAGCGCCAGACCTCCCAACTGTGAAGGAAGAGACAGCGTAGCCTTAGCCAAACGGGGGGAGGCCCCATTCCAAATAAAGGAAACCAGGCATCTATCTATTTCTTTGAAGAATTAAGTGGGAATCCATTGAATTTTGGGAGAAGCATAATTTTACCAAATTTATCTGGCCTAGTAAATTCAATGGGAGCCCTGAACATGTCGTGCAACATTTAATAGTAATATTAATAGTGGTTGGAGGTTACAGTCAAAAAAGTCAGCTATTAGCCTAGTCACCTGCACTCCCAGATACCTAAACTCCTAAACCCATTGTAGTGGGGAGGAGGGGGCTAAGTTAATTACCTGGTCATCAATTGGGAAGAGGATAGACTTGGACCAATTAATCCGCATGCCCGAGAATGAGCCAAACATATCAAATATAGTCAATGCAGCCGAGCGCGACGGGCCCAGATCATTCAAGTAAAGTAAGGGGTCATCTGCGTACAGTGACAATTTCTCTTCCAAGCGCCCCACCCTCAATCCCCTGACCTCAGAAGATTCCCTAATCTGGATAGCCAAGGGTTCCAAGGCCAGAGCAAATAAGGAGGGAGACAAGGGGCATCACTGTTGTGTACCTCTATGTAGAGAGAACGTCCGGGACAGCCAATCATTGGTACGGACACGTGCTCTGGGAGCCCTACAAAGCATCTGTAACCAGCAAAGGTTTTTTCAACCAAAACCATATAGTTTCAGAACCTCCCATAGGTAGACCCATTCCACTGAATCGAATGCTTCTAGGGAAGCAATGACTCTAGTGCCCTGGTTGTCATGTGGGATTGAGAGGTTAAGAAATAAGCATCGTAGGTTTATGTCTGTTCCCTTGCCCGGCATGAACCCCGTCTGATCGACATAAATCAGGGCTTCAATCACGGTAGTCAGCCGACCAGCCAAGACCTTTGCTAGAATTTTGGCATCAACATTTCAGAGCGAAATAGGCCTATAGGAGGTGCAGTCTTGGTATCCTTGCTTGTTTTGGGAATCAGTACAATAATCGCCTCTTCCATGGATTCTGGAAGTGTCAAGGGAGGATGGTCTGAAAAGAGGGCTGTCAGCTTAGGGGCTACAGTGTCCGCAAAGTTGGAGTAAATTTCAGCTGGGAGCCCGTCTGATGCCGGTGTCTTACCCGCCTGCAATTTCCCAATGGCTGTCTGTATCTCCTCCAGAGAGATATCCGCCTCTAGGCCCTCCCTATCCGCTCGATCCAGCATGAGGAGTCTAATTGTATCAAAGAAGGTACTGAGCTCATTCTGGGAGTAGGTGACCCTGGATTCATACAGTTCCCTATAGAACTGTGTGAGGCGCTCATTAACAAGATCTGAAGCCACTATGACCTGGCCATTCTCCCCCCATATATTTGCAATGTGAGTTGTGGGGCTGTGGCTTTTTGCCAGCCAAGCCAATAGGCGACCATTTTTGTCCCCATACTCAAAGACCTTTTGTTGAGTGTACAACAGGGCTTTTTTAGTGTTGTCCACCCGAAGAAGGGATAATTGTCTCAGGGTTTGCTGCCAGGCCCGATACCTATCCAGGATCAGGGAGGAGATATACTCCACCTCCAATCCAGCTGCCTCAGTCTCCAGGAACTCCAGCGAGCGAGACACCTCTCTCTGGATAATAGCAATTTTGGACATGTATGCACCCCTGACCCATGCTTTAAATGAATACCATCTCACAGTAGGAGGTCCGGTGTCCCCATTCAGAGTGCAGTAGGTGCACAGGGAATCCGTTACAGGTTCCTGTAATCTATCATCCGTCGCCCAGAACTGGGACACATGCCACAACTTAGAGTCAGGGTGGGGCAAGAGGGAGAGGGTCAGGCTGAGTGAAGCATGGTCCGAGATACCTCTTGGGAGTATACTTGCATCTGCAACCCAACAAAGGCCGGCAGCTGAGGCATATGCCAAGTCTATCCGCGAAAGGGATTTGAAGGAACCAGATTGACAAGTAAACTTCCTGGCGGGCGGATATAAATGATGCCATACATCCACTAAGGCAAAAGTGGATGCCCACTGAGCCAATGCAGAGGCACCCCTCGTCCCTCCCCGCGGTCTATCCATGTCCGGGCAAGAGACCATGTTAAAATCACCCAGCAAGAAAAATTCTGGGGTATCAAAACTCAGGACCAGTGGGATAATATTATTCAGTGTGGCGACAGATGCCGGGAGGGCAAATACACTTCCACCATAACCACATTTTTATCATAAATATTTGCATGCGATACAATATACTTTCCATCTGGGTCAGTACACACCTCCAGTACTCGAAAAGGCAATTATCTATGGATTAAAATACTGACAGCTCTGGAATAGATGGAGTAGGTGGCATGATAACGCGCACACACCCAGGGTCGCCAGAGACCATTGATCTTGGAGCCCTGGAGGCGGGTCTACTGTAGTATGCAGACATGAGGGTTGTACCTCTGGAGAAATTTGAAAACCAGGGACCGTTTCACTGAGTTAAGGCCACGGATATTCCACAAAATCACGGTTATGAGAGACATGAGAGATTGTAATTATACAGTACAGGCAGGAGTAAAGTGGCATAAAACCCCACAGCAAATACACAATTCAGCACAGTTTGCGGTAAGCAACAGGGCTCCTCAAAGCCCTTTTCATAAAAGCAGTCATAAAGCACCAAACATATCAAAACAAAAATCATTTAGAACAGAACATAGCACTGCTCCCAACCCTTCCCAACCATCACAGAGCAAACAAACCCACCCCCCTCCCCGCAACCCCATCCCAATCATGGAGAGCATGAACCCCAAACAACCAGTCAGTAAAGGTTAACCTAAAGGGATGTGAGCCAGGCGGATCGGCTTGTATAGAAAAGCATCTACAGTACAGTGGAGATGCTGGCAGACAGTCAGCACAGGAATGCACTTGCAATAGCAGTATACGCTCTTCTGGGCAAAACAAGGTAGAGGACTGGAGTAAATAGTAGAGTCAATGCAGGAACATTGAACCAGTAGAGACCAACGCTGTATCCTAGCCTAGGACGTCAAGGCCTAGGCCTAGGGCAGCACTTTGCAGGGAGGTAGCAGGGAAAGAGTCCCCGCTGGCTTGCTCTACACTGTTAGTTTAGCACCAGTCTTATGGGGTGGACTGGGCTGAGAGGCAAATTAGTCCACCTGGCATTCAGCAACTATGGGGGGTGGGGGGGCGCCGCTTCTAATTTTGGCTGTCCTATCATCCAGGACCACAAACCTTCCTCACTGTGCTATGTTTTCTGCTGCACCATTGGCGTGGTTATATCTTCTTAGTCCTCTCCATAAAATTATCAGAAATTTGTGCTTAAAGTAAAACTATAGGCAACACTTTTTTTTTCATTTTGGATAGAGTAAGGGAAGCTTTTAGCTCCTGTGAGTTTATATTTTACCATCCCTGTCCCATTGCAGAGATTTCCCTTTACTTCCTGCCCCATAGCCAAACAGGAAGTGAGAGGAAATCTATGCAAATTAAGGGAATCCATTGCCCCCCCCCCCCCCCCCCGGCTCTCAGAACCAGTGTCCCCACTCGAAAATTTCAGGGCAGGTCTTAAACAGCAAGGGGTGTGGCCTTGACAGGAAGGGGTGGTCATATTTAAATTAGGGGTACACAAGTTTAGTCAGGCCTAGGGCAGCACAAAACCTAAATACACTACTGGTAGAGACCAAGGGTACAGTCATCCCAACAGCGAAAAAAGAGAACATCCATAAGCTGAGATAAACACCTGCAAGCAGTGGCACATACTTAAACTGTTGAAAACCAAGGTAAAGGCACACCGGTACTAAATTACTTAGGGGGTGGAACCCCCAAAACATCAGTGTACTGAAAATAGAGAGAGGGTGTCCCTCAAATAACAAAGAGATCAGGGATCCAGGAGAGTAGGTAGGAGGCATGGTACCTCAACTACCCGCCGGTCAGCGATGGGATGGCAGGGTATCCATCCATGCAGAGGCCTCACGCGGGCAAGCAAAGAAACGGACCTCCTCTCCATCTTGGACCCGCAGACGAGCAGGGAACAGAACACTGTAATGGATGTTGTGGGCCTGCAATGTAGCCTTCACCTGATCGAATGATTTCCAGAGCTTCTGTGTCTCAATGGAGTAATCTGGAAAGATAAGTAGTTTGCTGTTCTGGTAACAGACATCTCCCTGAAATCTGGCAGCACAGAGCACTTCATCCCTGTCCCGCAAGTTTAGGAGCCGTAGGATGAGGGTACGTGGGGGGCCCTAGAGGGCCCAGACCTGGGCAGAATGTGGTGTAATAAGGGGAAAAGTGAGCATTTGGCAACAGGGTACGCAGCAGACCCTCCATAAAGACCATGGGATTAGTACCCTCCACTCCCTCCACCAGCCCCACTATGCGGAGGTTGTTTCTTCTGTTTTCCACGTCATCACCTTTATATTCCAGGGCTTTTCATTTGGTTTGCAATGAGCAGAGAGCAGAGGAGTGCTCGATAACCATGTCCTCTGTATGGCTCACATGCTGCTCCATGTCTGTGACATGGGACCGGATTATATCCACATCCTGTTGCATGATGCCCATAGCCAGCTGCACCGCTTCGTTCTTCGCTGTGAGTGTGGACTGGCAGAGGGCAATCTCTGACATTATGTCAGCCGCGTAGCTCGGATGAAGAGAGGCGTCTGGCTCTGGCAACTCCGTCTGTGACACCATGTTGGTCCTCCTCGTGGCGAGGGCCTCCACACGTGCGGGAGGAGAGAGAGTCTGTGTCTCCTCAAGCAGCGGGAATCGGAGCCTTTTACCCCTACCAGCTGCTACCCTGGAAGAGCGGCATCTCATCCGCGTGAAATTCCACAGTCAAGAATGTATGGAAAGCCCAGAAGAAGGATAAAAGCTGTGCTTGCCAGCAGAGCTCAGCAATATTCGTTCAGGTGGCCATCTTGGACATGCCCCCCCAATGAAGCTGATTTACTAAAGGCAAATTGAGTGTGCACTTTGCAAGTGTGGTTGCACTTTTTTTCCATAGAGCTTAGTAAATGCTGTAAAGCTCTGCTGATTTCCATAATTTGTGAAGCTTTACTACATTTACTAAGCTCTGGGGAAAATTAGTGCAACTGCACTTGCAAAGTGGGGGGCGTGTCCAAGATGGCCACCTGAACGGCCTTTATCTGCCTTTAGTAAATTCACTCACTGTTTTGATAGGAATGCAACATAGGCAGGTAGCAAAATAAGTTATTGACTGAATAGATTTCTGGTGAGATCAACAGGTATTTTATGCACATACACATAAATAACCCTTTTAAATGGTGCATATAACAGACCAAAAGAGGACCAAATAAAATATGTTTTTGTCAGCTGTACATACCCGTTAATTATGCATGATAGTGCACAATGCATTTTTGTGCAGTTATCATTTATTTCAAGGAGCCTGCTTACTGTGCTTGAAAGTTAAAAATGCAGCATGTCCAATACTCTAAAAATAACTAAATAACTTAATATTAATGAAGCTGGGGTTAGCCTTCTCCGGTTCTTAATCGAAAGGAAAGTATTGAAACTTTCCCGTTTAGATGAAGAAATTAAATCCATTAAAGAGAAACTAACCCTGCTTCAAGATACCAGTGAATATAAGGATAAGTCCCAGGTTTTATTAAACATTTTAGAAAAAGAGGACAGAGAACAAAAGTATAAAAAAAAGAAAAAATATAATAGGGACCTGGCTGACTACCAGGGTGGGGTTGTATTTGAATGGCAAAAAAAACTAATAGCTGCTAATGCCAATCAAGGTAATGCTGTAATGGAAACGGTACCCCCCACCAATGCTAATCAAGTAATGCAGCCTATTCCCATTAATCCACAGAGAACTAATGATAGAAAAAGGAGGGGTTCTTACCAATCCCCCTATAGAACTCAAAACTATGGAAGAGGGGTGCCACCACCTATCCATCATCCTGTATCTTCCCAACGTCCATATAGGCCTAATCAAGGCAACAGAGGAGGATGAAATCAAGGTACACCATATTATGGTCCCAATCAGAACCAGGGACGTGCCCCTTACCACCAAGATACTTCTTATCATGGTTCAGGTTATAACCAGGGACGTGGTCCCCCAGTTCATTTGCAAAATCATCCAAAAGTTGGAGGATCTGGTGGCCCACCACCACTTTGGTTTGGTAAACCCTAATGGCTTGGCTTGGTTTGGTAAACCCTAATGGCTCTGGTTATAATTACCCTTATATGCCTAGTGCCACTCACCTAAATTAATCTGGCCCATTAGGTACTGAGAACTGTTTTGGTTTTGGTGGTAACACACAAAATAGATTCTTCCCTCTGCGGGACCTAGAAGGCTCAATAGAGGAGTTTGTTGATGGAGATGGTACTCCATGTCCCTCTAGGGGTAGGGAGGGTCCTGGTTTGCCCCAATATCAAGGTAATGACAGGGGGACCACTTATGGTGGCCCTGGGTTGTTTGGCCAAGACCCCCAACAATGGGGTTTTCACAGGCCCAGTCAGGGCACCAAACGAGCCGCAGATCAAGGAGAGGAACCAGAGGGGGGAGATGAATATGAATTAAAAAGAAAAAAGCTATAGCTGGGACAGGCATTTTTAATGCAAGTACGGTTACCCTAAGTGATCAAGAGAAACAAGTACTAGACAAGGGCTAAAAATTCGCACCCCCCCCCGTAGGCTCAACAAATTTGAAACTTTTATGGATATCCATAAATTTATCCGTAAAATTAATATCAAACGGTATATGCTTTTCAACGCGATGGAAGACAGGAGAGAGATGTTTAATGATTATCCAACATTCGGGTCTTGCCAATGCCTCTCTTTTCAACCCTCCGGGGGCAGTAGCTGAGATGTTTTACTAAGGGATCTTGACAAGATCCCCATTAAAAGGGTGAGAAACAACCGAGATTTCCAGTTAGGTTTAGACTCATTATGCAACAACAAGGAGTTGGTCATTAGACCTGCAGATAAAGGGGGGATTGTAATTTTGAATAGAGGAGATTATTTAGCAGAAATGTATAAAATCCTGAACAATAGAGACACTTACACCCCTCTTAAATCCAACCCCAAGATCCCATATCAAAGGGAATCGGTTAAGATAATAGATAGAGGGTTTTCACAGGGGATTATTAATAAAAAGGAGAAGTTGTATCTCATCCCCAAAGCACCTCGCACTCCTGTCATATACTATTTGCCGAAGATTCATAAACACCCTGCCTGCCCCCCGGGACGCCCTATTGTGAGTGGAATTGATTGCCTCATGTCCCAGGTGGGCAGGTATATTGATTTTTTTCTACAGCCCCTAGTGGCTAATATGCCCTCTCTTATTAAGGATTCTAAACATGTAATTGATCTCTTATCTAATTATACCCCTACCTCCACTATGTGGATGGTTACGGCAGATGTGACATCATTGTATACGGTAATACCCCATGACTTAGGTCTCCTTGATGTGGAGTACTACCTTAGACGAGATTCTGAACTCTATGATGAACAAATCAATTTCATTATGGACCTTCTGAGGTATACGCCATCCCATAATTACTTCTGGTTCGATAAACAATTTTACCGTCAAGATCGGGAGGTTGCTATGGGGGCAAAATATGCCCCTAGCCTTGCGAATCTCTTCATGGCCCTGTGGGAGGAGGATTTCGTCAATGTTTGTCAGAGGCCCCAGCTCAAGTTGTGGGCTAGGTACATTGATGACATCCTCCTCCTATGGGATGGAGACCGCAGTGAATTAGATCTCCTTATAGAAAATCTTAATAAAAACACTAGGGGTATTTTCCTTAATTTTGAGGCCAGTCAGTCCAGCATCAATTTTTTAGACTTAATATAACTGTTCGACATAACCAATTCATTACCTCTACGTTCTTTAAGAATACGGATCGCAACTCCTACATATCTATAGATAGTTGCCACCATAAATCATGGCTTCAATCCGTACCTAAGAGCCAATTTTTACACCTTAAGTGTAACTGCACAGATGCAGACCAGTTTTTGGAACAAGCAGATGTTCTTGTAAAGAGATTCTTGGAGAAGGGCTACTCTATGGAAACACTTAATTCCACTTTGAACGAAATCAAAACCTTGGACAGAAGTGATCCGCTGATTGATAGGCCGCCCCATGAGAATAACTCTTCCCTTGTTCCATTTATTACCACGTACTCAGTGCAGCATAATAGCATTAAAAATCTGGTGAAAAAACATTGGCATATTTTGGTTAATGACTCCATCTTGAGATCAGTTTTACCAGATAGGCCACAAGTTGTATTTAGAGGAGCACTGTCACTGAAAGATAAATTGGCCCCCAATGTTTTAGATTCCCCACTATTAACAAAAGGGGTTTCTTTGTTAACCTCATAGGTTTCTATAAAAGTGGAAGATGTCGAGTGTGCTCCATAAACAGTGGCACACAGAGACGGACCCACAAGTTAATTTCCCACAGTACACACATTGAGCACGAGATTGAAACCTTCATCACGTGTTCGACGGAGCGGGTCGTTTACCTGCTCCAGTGCCCTTGCGGGTTACAATATGTGGGCAGGACTAAACGACCCCTCTCCGTCAGACTTAATGAACACATTACCAACATCAAGAAATGTTTTCCAAAGCACTCAGTCTCCAAACATTATTTGACCACACACAATAAAGACCCCTATAAAACCATCTTCTTGGGGATCGACAAATATCGCCCCCAATGGAGAGGGAGCTCTCTTGTTAGGAGCAGTTCCAGACTTGAGATGCTATGGGTTCATAAAATCAAATGCTATACTCCATACGGGCTTAATGTGGATATAGATACCAATGCCTTTATTGACAACTCCTGAAATAATTTTGGTCTGGTATGTTTGATGTATGTTGCTCCAACGTGTGTGGGACAATATGTTCTATATATTTGGGGCATCTATGTTCTCTTATTGGTATATGAGAGGTAATATATAATCCATATGGGTCAGCAGAAATCATCTTCGATCTAAATATGATGACAATTGATTAATACCTCTATTCCCTGTGTATAACGACTAGAAACACTAGGAATATGAATGGTACATTGTTTTTTACATATTGATAAATTTAATATGCAAGGTCTGTTTGATACAGACCCTGCAATTGGTTATAGTATGTTCAATAATTCTTATCAGATCAAATTTTAGGTACCTAGCAACTTGATAATGCTTCAGTACCAGAGGCGTTGCTAGGTGGCAAAAAGACCAGGGGCTTCAGCCCGAAGTCCAACAACCGGGGGGGGGTCGCGTTTTTTTTTTGGGCGGGATGGTGGGGTTGTGTGACTTACCAGTGACCATTACACTGACGTACATACACTGACCTACATTATACACTGAGCTACATTATACACTGACCTACATAAACTGACCTGCCTGACCTACACACACTAACAGTGACCAGCCTGACCTACACACACTAACAGTGACCAGCCTGACCTACACACACTAACAGTGACCCCAGCCTGACCTACACACACTAACAGTGACCAGCCTGACCTACACACACTAACAGTGACCAGCCTGACCTACACACACTAATAGGGCGTACACACGGTCGAACTTTGTTCGGACATTCCGACAACAAAATCCTAGGATTTTTTCCGACGGATGTTGGCTCAAACTTGTTTTGTCTACACACGGTCGCACAAAGTTGTCGGAAAATCCGATCATTCTAAACGCGGTGACGTAAAACACGTACGTCAGGACTATAAACGGGGCAGTGGCCAATAGCTTTCATCTCTTTATGTATTCTGAGCATGCGTGGCACTTTGTCCGTCGGATTTGTGTACACATGATCGGAATTTCCAACAACGGATTTTGTTGTCGGAAAATTTTTTCTCCTGCTCTCCAACTTTGTGTGTCGGAAAATCCGATGGAAAATGTCCGATGGAGCCCACACACGGTCGGAATTTCCGACAACACGCTCCGATCGGACATTTTCCTCGGAAAATCCGACCGTGTGTACGGGGCATAACAGTGACCAGCCTGACCTACACACACTAACAGTGGCCAGTGACCTGCTTGACCTACATACACTAACAGTGACCAGCCTGACCTACACACACTAACAGTGACCAGTGACCTGCTTGACCTATATACACTAACAGTGACCTGCCTGACCTACACACACTGACCAGCCTGACCTACATACACTAACAGTGACCAGCCTGACCTACACACACTAACAGTGACCAGCCTGACCTACACACACTAACAGTGACCCCAGCCTGACCTACACACACTAACAGTGACCCCAGCCTGACCTACGCACACTAACAGTGACCAGCCTGACCTACACACACTAACAGTGACCAGTGACCTGCCTGACCTACATACACTGACCAGCCTGACCTACATACACTAACAGTGACCTACCTGACCTACAAACACTGTGTGTCTGTGTCTGACCTACCTCAGCTCAGCCGTGGTATGTGGTCACAGCAGGCAGTCAGTCACTCATCACCATCAGAGAGGAGCCGAGCCGAGGAGGAGAGGAGAGTCAGCCGCCTGCCTGAGCAGGGATGTAGCGTTCCCGCCTTCTGGAGCCTGCAGGCTAAGATGGACATCATGTCACATGTCCCGCTGTCCTGACATTGGCACTGCAGGCTCCAGAAGGCGGGACCTGCGGCACTCGGCCACTTTCGGCCGCTATGGCAGTCGGATACTTTCGGCCGCGCTCGGCCACTTTCAGCCGCACTCGGCCGCTCTGGCAGTCGGATATTTTCGGCCGCACTCGGCCACTTTCGGCCGCACTCACAACCAGATCGGTCCTGGCGGCCGGCGCTCGGGGCTAACAACAAAATTCAGCATTCCATATACTCGGGGCTTTTGGGGGTCACATTTGGGGCTTCAGCCCCCCCTAGCCACCCCCTTCCGACGCCCCTGTTCAGTACATTGCGGTACTATTAAACAATAAACTTCATTAGTTGCATTTGTTCTCTTGTCCCCCACCTAATTCGAATGCCTGCCGCCTATTCTATTGATTATGGTGGCAATGGTATGTCGGTTTTTGATTGTTAATTTTTTAACTTTAAATTTTTATAGAAGTTGATCATGACTGGGATGTGTTTGTAAATTCTCAGTGCCAGAGATCTCCTTATTTTTATCAGCCTATTTCTAGTTTTCTGCCTCAGTTCATTATGGCAGATCGTTTTTCCAGCATTCAATATGGTGGATCCGGTTGTCTGCCAGGCTTCCTAGTGAAGCGCCAGATGATTTTCTGCTCTGATTCATATCGAGGCTTGGTTTAAATACGTGTATATATATGCGACACGTCAGTGCGTCGCCCGTGCCCCAGACGATGTCATTATATGACGAAATGCGCGTCAGGAGGAGCTGACATGCTGACGTCTTCGCGTGTGCTGTTAGAGGGACGGGTGCTCATACTAGCCAGCCGGCTGTTATGCTTTTATACTTCCTGGATATTGTAAGTGTTATTTTATACTCTAAATAAATGATGGTTTGTCAGTATTACGCTATGGTGAACCTTTTCATTCTGGGAAACATCTGAACGGCATCCATATTTGCCCACCTGTTTGAATTCGCGATTGGGGTGACTTTTGCTGTATGCTGGCCACTTCCATAGGATTTGCTGGGATATCGTTCTCCCTGAATCTTTCCCGGATAAAGGCCCTGGCCGGGTAATAGGTTGCAGGCTTACATAGCTTGCCTTAGGGTAAGCGTGAATTTTGTGTGGTGTTATCACTGTGGCTGCGGTGGAGGATTTATTCATTTTTTCTAAGGAACTTTTATTCACACTTTGGTTATGAAATTTGAGCACAATCAATATATATGAAAGGACTTTTTCATCTTTAATCAACCTCAACACAATTAATGAACTTTATAATAATATTATTGTCAATCACTACAGTTTATATTGGAATATTGTTGTCAAATACCACTGGTGCAGTCCAATATAGCAATATATTGTTTTTTCTAGTGCTGCTTCAAACTTTCCTACTCTAAAAATAACACATAGATATAAACTGACCACATAAGAACATAATGGACTTTTTCTTGAAATGCATTTTCATGCAGTAAAATGCTTCAGAGAGGAAAAGGAACAAATGTGACCAGGAGATTCTGCAGGTCTACAATTAGAATGTTTTTCTTGCTCCCTGTTGTATTAACCACTTCCTGCAAATAGGTGTACCCATACCTTCTCAGATTTTCGTGGTTCTACCAGGTACTCCTGGTATTATTTTTTAAAGCCAGTGATGCTCTATAATGTAAAAGTGATCCAAACGGCTATACAGCCACTGGATCACTTTTACAGGTGGCAGAATATGGTCCTCCCCCGTTCCACCGTCGCCTGCCACCTTCTCTGGCTCTCCTGGTTCCACCGGGAAAGCTTGAGACAAATATTGACTTGTAAAGCATCTGATCAAACTGTTCTTGGTTTGATCAGATGCTTTTTGGGCAGAAGAGAGATCTGGGGTCTAATAGACCCCAGATCTCTCAGTACTGCCCATGCTATCACAAGGGATGTTGTTCATCCCATGTGATAGCAATAAAGCTGATTGAAAAACAATTAAAGAGACAGTGTCAAAAAATGAAAATAAAATAATAAAAAAATAAAATATATATATTTTTTAAAGTGCCCCCATCCGACGTGCTCACGCACAAATACGAATGCATACATAGGTCCTGCACACATATGTAAACGTTGATTGTGTGGGTGGTGCAGCTGGGGCACGACAGTAAAAACACAGTGATGTGGGATCCTCCGCTCAAAGAGGGGCTTAAACCAGAGTGCTCGTGTCTCATTACCTCCAGGAAGAGAAGAGCCCCAGGTGCTGGCTAAATGCTGGTGCAAGTAGAAGAAAACAAGAAGACCTGGACAGCCGCACTCTGGAATGGATAAATCCGTCTTTTTATTCAAAATACAGGATCATGGGGTACAAAAAACATGACTGTGGGGTGGTACAAGAATAGCTGACATGTTTCGCACTTACACCAAGTGCTTACTCAGAGTAAGCACTTGGTGTAAGTGCGAAACGTGTCAGCTATTCTTGTGTCAGCTATTCTTCTTCTACTAGTAAAAACACAGTGTCCGGTTGCAGATAAACTCAGAACTCATATTGCAGAGAATACCAACTACAAACAACCCCAGCGGGAGAGATCCGCTATGAATAAGCACTCATTGTAGTGTGAAACGCGTTAGCTGCTTTTGTACGCTTCTGCTGTCAAGTTTTGTGTGTCTTCATGATCCAGCTTTTTAAATAAAGCATTCATCACTATACCGGTGTGCGGCTTCCAGCTTTCCTCGATTTGTCTGAGAGATCCGCTAGGGTAACAGTCACAGTTCAGTTCAAGGCATAGAGACAGCAAGTAAAGTTGCACCGACAGCATCTGTCTTCAGAGGGTGGAATGTGGCCTGGCCTGTCCAGTCCCAAAGGGGAGGATACAGTACAGTATTGCGAGTCTCTAGCCTGTCTTTACTTGTCTAAACCTTTTCCTGCCACTATTACTTTCCTTGATAGGTGGGTGTTCTTTTGCCTACTGTAGCTACTTTGCAAAATGCCCGCCAAACCCAAGTGCCAGGGTCTTAAATAGACTCTGCCACACCCAAGATGGCCACCAGAGTCACAAAGGTGGCCAGCATTCAATCAGATCACTGCCCCAGTGATTCAGAAAATTGTGGAGGAACCATGTTCCTCGTGACTTCCTCTCCCTATGCATTGCCACTGCGGTTGAGCGCCACCTGCAATGACGACAGCTTATTGCACCTGCCTACAATCGCACCACATATGTAAGGTATTGCTTTGACCGTTAATGCAAGAGCAAGAGCAATAATTCTAGCACCAGACTTGCTGTTTAACTCTAAACTGATAATTTGTAAAGGCCTTTTTAAAGCATTGCCTATGGAGATTTTAGGGTACTGTAGTTTGTTGCCATTCCACAGGCATGCACAATTTTAGTGTGACATGTTTGGTATCTATTTAATCAGTGTAGCATCACCTTTTATGTTTTACCAAGCAATTGGATACTATATTCTGTTTGTGTGCACCAAAATTCATTAACTTTTTTTTCACTGAAAATTTGCATTTGATAAACAGATGCACAAATATTGTGTGATATAAAAAATTGCAGCAACCATAGTTTTTTTTCTCCAGGGCCTCAAGGGTTCTAAGTAATTATTTAGTAATAAAATGCAGATTTTTAAGTGTATGTGAGAAGTGTCAGAATTGGCTTGGGCAGCAAGTGGTTAAAGAAAGATACTTGAGAGAAATTCAATTTCCTGAATTGTAGAGGAGGCCAAGGGCCACTGCTGTATAAATTTGCAAATTCTGCTCTGATATGAATGAGTCCAGTGTTTTAGTAGAAATTATTTTTAAGGGGAAATTCTGGTAGGGCTGCGGTAGCTCCTGCAAAAACGTGCATGCATGTACAGCAGGGGTTGGAAATCCATCGATCGAGATCTACCCGTTGACCACAGGCATGTGACAGGTGGATTGCAAACAAGTCCCTGCCTTGCTGATCCTCGAGTGTGTTCCCCCCAGAGCTGCAGAGAAGCATAGGCTCAGTCAGTCCTAAGCTGTAGAGACATTCCTTGCCCCGCAGCATGCTCCTTGCATACGTGCAGCTCCTGGACAGGGAAAGCCTCTGAAATAGCTTGGTGGGTTTGGGCTCTTGTCTTAACACACCTGGTCTATTCCCCTTAGTGTAGTAGACTCAAACCACCGTCCCTTCTCTCCAATCCATCCAAGACATTTGTGGGTCATATGTGGAATGGATGAGAGAAAAAGGCTAGCAGGGATTTGCGCCAGAACAGGTAGGTGTGCCACAGCAGCTTCTCTGCGCAGCTCTGCATTAGAATACAACTTCTGTGCTCTCTTGACACCGCAGTAGCATGCCCTTCTGACCCCCCGTACCATGATCACCTAACCCCCAAGTATCTTGCCCTCCTGACCCCCCAGTACTGCGCCCTTCTGACTCCCCCCCCAGTAGCGTGCCCTTCTGCCCCCCAGTACCATACCCTCCTGACCCTCCAGTACCATGCCCTCTTGTACTGTGCCCATATGATGCCCTGTCCTCTGCCATGCTGACCCCCTGTCCTCTACCTTGACCTGCTAACCTCTGTCTCCTGCCTTACTGATCCCTATACACTGATGACCTTTGTACACTTCTCTTCATCCTACTGACCACTGTACACTGTTCTACATACTACTGACACCTGTACACTGCTCTACATACCACTAAACGCTGTACAGCGCCCTACCTACTACTTAACTCTGTACACTGCCCTATTACTACTTACACTGGCAAGAAATCCGAGCAAATAGCCAGGCTGGCTAGCTGAGGCCAGCAGAGCAAGTCAGCCTGCAATACTAGATGTTCTGCTTTCCTCTGGCTTCAGCCTTGTTCGGTGACCAATTACTTCCCAGACATTCGAAAAATTGTAAATGTAAGTGAATGCTGAGTGTTTTTACTGAAGCTAAATTTTAAGGTAGGCTAAGTTTATATGTTTACAGTGCCATTAGTTTTATTAGATTTCTCTACGTCTTCTTCATGCCATCTTTACTTTTTATTGGGAGTTTGCTAGTTAGTTTCTTTTTAAAAAAAAGGGTGCCGCACTCCAGTGATCTTTGATCTCTTCTATGTTATCCAGGTAGACCTCCCCTGGTGTACAGCATAGATGCACTTTATGGCAGACTTAACTCTCAGTTTGCCCTCTTCCAGCATCAGCAGCTACATGATCAATTTTGACGTTCCTACCATCTTCTCCACCACTTCTTTCTGACCAAGTGTCTTTTCTTTTTGACATTTGGGTGACCGCTAATGATGTAGCTGCAGTGCATGCAAGTTGGAGTAATATTCAAACGCTTGGCTCAAATACCTGGACTGGACCCACAGTGTATGCTGCACTATGCACGCACTACAGGCAGCACGCAGATAAAAATTCCTAGGAGTTTTTTGGCAGTAACTCTGCCAAAAGTTCTATTCCCAAGAAAATATTTTTCAGACTTCAGTTAAGTTTTAAAATACATGTAAACTAAAGCACTATGAGTTATAAACCATCGCCATTTTTTTAAATATAATTGTGTTTTTATCTTTTTTTATCATTTTATCTTTTTTCTTTTTTATCTCTATTTGGAGACAATTGTTACTTCATAACAGGAAGTGCTTGAACAAAGACTTTCATGACAGGATCAGCAAGTACTATATTAATGAAAGCAACAGTTAAAAAGATTGAAAACAACATTATAACTATTTTAACATGTTAAAATAAAACTATAGGCAACATTTTTTTTTTTCATTTTGGATAGAGCAAAGGAGGGTTATAACCCCTGTCAGATTTTTTTTCACCATCTGTGCCCCATTGTGGAGATTTCCCCACCTCCACTACAGCAATGAGGTCCTTCACTGCCTGCTGACATCTCCCTCTTGGGGTTCCTCCAGGTTCCAGTCTTCAGGTAGTTTCGAGGTAATGTCACTCCTGAGTTCATTAATCTTGACAGATGAGGAAACTGTACACTGAGCTGTGTTTGTGCAGCTTGGTGTACAGCAGTGGTGGGCGGTGCTTAATATATTGGGGGGCGGCAAACTAACACCAAAGCAACACGAGCCCCCCACTGTAGACAGATGTTAATGTGGCGATCGACCTCCCCCACCACCACTCATGGGAGACAGATGGGAATGCGGCGATCGACCCCTCCCCCCATGCGTGGGAGATGGGCAGGACGGCAGCGGTCAGGGCATTACCTTTGGAGTCAGGGGGAATGAAGAGCCAGGCTGTTGATTCTCCTCCTGGGCAAACAGGCAAGGTGTGCTCTGAGACGCAATTGGAGAGTCCTTAGACTCCCTGGCCAATCGGGTCACAGAAACTGCTTCCTGATTGGCCGGGAGGAGAATCAAGAAGACAATAGCGAATATTGTCACACAACTGGGTGGGCTCAGGTGCAGTGCAATTAGAGTCTCAGGCTCTAATCACGTGCTTCAAAAAAAAAAAAAAAAAAACATTGGAATCTATGCGTCTGGCACCCTGCATGGAGATTAGGGACCAGGCGCATTGATTAAGGGGCCAGCGCCCCTGCGACCCGTATGGACGGGCCACCAGTGGTGTACACTGTGGACAAGCAGGTAGGACACATTAGTGAAGAAGTGACATCATATGTATTAAAAAGCCTGCCTGATCACAATTTTTTTATTTTTTTTTATCAAAGTTCCATTATTATGGAATGATATAACAAGCTTTGATTAGCTCTTTGCTCAGAAGGCTTTGCTGGTAGAAACCCATATGGCTGCTCTGGATATGATATGCCCTGAGTGGCATATTTGTTGAGCTGATCAGTTCCAGTGTGACTTACAGCACAGTAGCACAGTTGCTCAGTGCCTTATTGCTCATCAAATTTTAAGTGCTTTATTGAATCAATTCCATGGCGTGCAAAGGCTGCACAGTCACACAGCGTATTACTGTCTGTAACACCACGCCTTGTTCCTACTCATAAGATTTTGTATAGCATGGACATTGTCACAGCTACCTCTTTGTATGATATCCTCCTCTTGTATACTGTCCTGTCTGTGTAAAATATCTTTCAGACGGCAGGCCGGAAAAAGCATTTGCTGGCAGAGCAGAGTGGTTATTTAATGGCCTGACTGCGCACAACAAGATGCACTAAGAGGGGGATGGGTTATGAGAACCAATTACTAATTCTCTGAAGAATAACCTAAAGGTAATAACAAAATAACCTGTCAGCACCATAATAATGTATCAGAAAAACACCCAAGAAAACACAAATGACCCTATTTAATAAACAAGGCAAACAGTAAAAAATCAGTAAGTGGAAAGTGCAACATGCCATTATAAGTAGCTCCTAACTGTCCCTGATTTCAAAGGACTGTCCCTGATTTCAAAGGACTGTCCCTGATTTGGAACAAAGTCCGTCTGTCCCTCTTTCATTTGTCCCTCATTTTGTTCTGTTCTATATAGTTGTATAATAATGCACTTTTAATCTTTTAAAAAATGTTTCCCTGTGCTAAACCTTTCATCCAATTTATAAATTGCTCTACTATAAAGGAATAGTAAAGGTAAAAAGAAAAAAGCACTTGTGGGTTTTACCAATCAATTTATTTGTAAAATTCTCCTTATGAGGGCGTGGCAGGGGGGTGTGTCCTATGCCTACATTCTTCCACTAATAGGTGTCCCTCTTTCCCATCTCAAAAAGTTGGGAGGCATGTGCCATGGCAACCAAGAGAAGTCAGACTGTTCCAAAATGGATCCTTTGTAGATACACTTTGTACTTTGCTTCTTGCACTCTTTTACTCAAAAAGAGTTGTATACATTATTCATTGTCAGACTGTACTGTATGTCTATTGGGATGCAGTGGCTGCAAGGACACAGTCACTGATCCCAATTTGACAGCCATGAAGCCGCACCCTCACGGCTGTCAAATTAAGGCCAGCAGTGGTGTCAAAGCTGCCGCTGCGTCCCAGTAGACATGAATGGGATTGCCTGCACATGGATGCATGGAACACCTGTATATCCCGTGCGGATGAAGACAGCCCTTCACACAGGTGTACACATACAGTACATGAGGCCTTACATACCATGTCAGTCTCTACCAAGTATATATGGACTTTGCAAAAGCTTTTCACACAGTTCCCCACACATGGCTAAAGTGTAGGTTTAAGTGGTTGTAAACGTCAGAAATACGAACAAAGCATATCCCTTTATAGTGTATTCTTGTCTCAATTAAAGCAGAGCTCCACCCAAAAGGGGAAACTTTGCTTGTTTGCACCCCCCTCCTCCACTGCCACATTTGCCACTTTTTTTTTTGGGGGGGGGACAGGTACCTGGTTTTGACAGGTACTCGCTCCCACCTCTGGCTCAGTTCACTACTGTGAACTAAGCCAGAAGTTCTGCCCCCCCCTCCTTCCTCCACAGCCTCCTGTGACCCATTACAATACACAATATATATAAACAGATCCAGGTGAAATAGAGCAAAAACTGCCAGCATCCCAATTAAAGGATTAGAGAAAATGCATGCAGTAGCAGCAAACAAACCCCTCAGGGACTTTGAGCCAGTTAAGAGACAGGTAATAGGGTTAAAAGGCGAACACCAATTTATTAGTGTATAGTCATAAAATAAGGATATAATCCATAAAATGTAAATACAAAAATCACATAATAGAAAATTGTAACAACACAAAGATATATGAATAAATTCCAGAGTACCCTCAACTGTGGGATATATCCCAAGTAGCAGCCTGTCATGGACCAGCTATGGGGATCCCATGTTGCGAACCGACATGTTTTGGAATAAATCCTTCTTTTAAGGGCTTTTTTAAGTACACAGAATCTTGAAGGGGCAGCATCCAATCAGATAGCTTCCCCAGTGACCCTGGAAACCATAGAGAACCCATGTTCCCCTTGACATCCTCTCCCCCTGCAATGCCACTGCAGTTGAGCACCACTTGCAGTAGAGAAGCTAGACTGCACCTGCCTACAGGCATACATACAATGACACCCCAAAACACATTCTGCTACTATTCCCAAATATGAGGATACCCCATGTGAGAGACCTTTTCACAGCCTAGACACATATAGGGGCCCAAAATCCAGTGAGGCTTTCTAGGGACATATACTATATTACTAAAAGTATTGGGATGCCTGCTTTTACACGCACATCAACTTTAATGATATCCCAGTCTTATGCCCCGTACACACGGTCGGACTTTGTTCGGACATTCCTACAACAAAATCCTAGGATTTTTTCGGACGGATGTTGGCTCAAACTTGTCTTGCATACACACGGTCACACAAAGTTGTCGGAAAATCCGACCGTTCTGAACACGGCGACGTAAAATACGTACCTCGGGACTATAAACGGGGCAGTGGCCAATAGCTTTCATCTCTTTATTTATTCTGAGCATGCGTGGCACTTTGTGCGTCGGATTTGTGTACACACGATTGGAATTTCCGACAACGGATTTTGTTGTCGGAAAATCTTATATCCTGCTCTCAAACTTTGTGTGTCGGAAAATCCGATGGAAAATGTGTGATGGAGCCTACACACGGTCGGAATTTCCGACAACAAGGTCCTATCACACATTTTCCGTCGGAAAATCCGACCGTGTGTACGGGGCATTAGTCTGTAGGGTTCAATGTTGAGTTTGTCCACCCTTTGCCACTATAACAGCTTCAACTCCTCTGGGAAGGCTGTCCACAAGATTTAGGAGTGTGTCTATGGGAATGTTTGACCATTCTTCCAGAAGTGCATTTGTGAGGTCAGGCACTGATGGGAATGGGAAGGTCACGCTCGCAGTCTCTGCTCTAATTCATGCCAAAGGTGTTCTATCAGGTTGAGATCAGGACTCTGTGCAGGCCAGTCAAGTTACTCCACTAACAGACTTGTTCATCCATGTCTTTATGGACCTTGCTTTGTGCATCGGTCCAAATCATTTGGTGGAGGGAGGATTATGGTGTGGGGTTGTTTTTCAGGGGTTGGGCTTGGCCCCTTAGTTCCAGTGAAGGGAACGCTTAAGGCAATTTCATGCTCCCAACTTTGTGGGAACAGTTTGGGGATGGCCCCTTAATGTTCCAGCATGACTGCAGACCTGTGCACAAAGCAAGGATGAGCAAGTTTGATGTGGAGGAACTTGACTGGACAAAACAAAACCCCAGTGAGAATCACCAGGGAGGCATAGGGGTTACTATTGGGAGGAACGTGACTTGCACAGAGTCCTGACCTCAGCCTGATAGACACCTTTGGTATGAATTCCAGCGGAGACTATGAACCAGGCCTTCTCATTCACATTGGTGCCTGATCTCACAAATGCGCTTGTGGAAGAATGTTTAAACATTCCCATAGACACACTCCTAAACCTTGTGGAGAACCTTCACAGAAGAGTTGAAGCTGTTATAGCTGCAAAGGGTGGGCCAACTCAATATTGAACCCTACAGACTAAGGCTGGGATGCCATTAAAGTTCACGTGAATGTAAAAGCAGGCGGCATCCCAATACTTTTTGTAATATAGGGGTTGAGCTGAAAAGTGCAAAATATGGTGCAGTTCTGCATTGAAACAAATCAGCTTCCAGGTTTTATTGACAAAGCTTATTTGAACAACCTGAAGTCAGAAGCTGATTTGCTACCTTGCAAAGCTGCACCAGATTTTGCACTTTCCATATTTAGTAAATCAACCCCACAGAGTTCACAGCTCAGGATTAAGTAATGCACAGAGTTTAGGAGTTAGAATTAAGTAACGCAGAACGTTCAGGGGTCTAGATTAAATAATGCAGTGTTCAGGGGTCAGGATTAGGTAATGCACAAAGTTCGGGGTCAGGTCAGGAGTGAGTAACTCACAGATTGTGGCTTGTGTCTTGGTCATCCCCAGCATTTTCCTGTGGGCCAGTCAGTGTGGTTTAAACACTGTAGTGCACAGCCTCCAACTGGTCATATGTGCAAGTGTCACTCTGAAATGGCGAATGGCTGGAGTGGCCTGCACATTCGTGGCAACACTGGTCATTGGCACCTCTGTAAATTCTGTTGTGTTGCCACACTGTAAAGCAGAACTAAACTGTATCTGAGCACCACAAACCAAAAATGGACACTGACAAGGCTACACTGACACTGACAAGGCTGCAGATGGACACTGATAAGGCTGCATTGATGGGCATTTAAATGTAAGTTTTATTCCTAAAACTTCCCCCTAAAAGTTTTTTTCCTTAAAATTCCCTCTTAAACTTGGGGTGCGTGTTATACGCCAATAAATACGGTAATTCATTTTTAATATTTAAAGCTAACTCGTCCTTCCATCTATGTCTCTATGCTTTATTTTATTGAGAAATCACTTTGAAAAACACCCCCTAGCTATGGCCATCTTCAGAAAGGGCAGATGATTCATGTACCTTTTTTCTTGTGGAATCCATCTGCTGTTAGCTTAGGCATGCAGGCAGAAGGATGTGCTTAGCTGAGAAACCCCCTCCTGAAGACTTCTGGGATGTATGAGATCATTTGCCTGGGCCTGGAAATCAGGACGTGAAGAAATTTAAAAAACAATTTAAAACAAGTAAATATGATATAAATATGAAATACTATCTATTTTACCAATGCCAGCAGCATAAGAATTTAAAATAGTCAATGTTGGTTGAGGGAGTTTAGTTCCACTTTAAACTCTTTAAACTCCCTCAACCAACATTAAAGTTTAACAGACTGTACTGTTGTAGTAAAACAAGTACATCAACAATTTTACTAATGAACAATACCTTCTTGGCTGTATTTCTTTCCTTATTATGATAAATATTCGGGTATATACAGTATTTTTATAATAAATTCTTACATACAGTATGAAAAGCACTGCAAAAATTGTAGGCACGATACATACAGTGGTTTGCCTGTAACAAATAAATTATTATGTTAACAATATGCTTCTTGTAGAATCACACCTATTTTAAATGAAGGTCCCACCCCTAATTAAAGTACATTCTCCTCCTATAATGGCTTGCTGGACACATTGCAAAAAAGGTATCCCTGCAAACTTTTTTAAAATGTTGGCAACTATGCAGTTGCAGTGTCCTTCCCGCCACTCATCTGAGCTGTTTTATCCAATTTTTCTCAACAATGCCACAGTACACATCGTTAGTATACCTTGGGGAATCAATTCCCCCCCAACCAGGGACACTTACTGTACCTCACCTGGTAGGGTAGTTTCCCCCTTGATCAGCTACCTGAACTTTCACCAGTGTCATGGAGAAGGTAAAAGACACATATATAAATGTATGGCACAGGCTCTATTCTTGTACTAGGCCATTTTCAAAGCTAGTCTGGACTAAAATAGGTACTATGCATAAATCATACATTTATGAGAGTAAGCACTGACAGGCAGAACCAGAACCGGGCTTGGCATGTAAATACAAACGTGCTTTCTGTACCACTATACTTCTTGTGCCCAGCAAGCAATACATAGGTTATATCGAACAGAAAACATGCTGAGTGGTCTACACACACACACAGTACAATCAGTTACAGAGAATCCTTTTACTATTTTTTTCATCATTGGGAAAACTGTATTATGTTAATTTTGGGGCCAGTCAGTTCTAGAAAGGGGGCTGTCCCCTGGAAACGGGGATCTAGAAAGGTATTTGTCCTGCTGCTGTGAGATTACAGTAGACATGTGCATGACGAAAAAATTTGTTTCTTTCATTTAGATTCTTTAACTCCTTCCCGTCGAGCGTACGCAGATGTGCATACTCGGCTTTCCAGAGTTATACCAGGATGATGCCCGCAGCTGCAGGCATCATCCCGGTACCGTTTTTTACAGCGGGCGATCAGCTTTCCTGGTATAACAATCAATGCGGCTAAAAGTCGCTCGGCTGTTATACCGGAGGAGCGGGAGGGGACGTCCCCCCCTCCTGCCGCCTCCCGCCGCTCTTACCGGGCCTCCCATGACCGGGCCTCCAATGACCAATCGGACGCCTCCGGCGGCTGGGGGCGGGCTGGAACGAAGCCGTGGGTGGCTTCGTTCCAGCCTCCTAATCGTAAACACGGAAGCGACGTCATGACGTTACTTCCCGTTTACTCGGCTGCCAATGGCGCCGGATGAAAAAAAATACACAGTATTCAGAATCACCGAAAACAGCGATCTGAATACTTTGTAGTGCAAAGGAGGGGGTCTCCATAAAGAGTACCTGTCACCACCTATTACTGTCACAAGGGATGTTTACATTCCTTGTGACAGCAATAAAAGTCATCAAAATTTTTTTTTCTTAACACAATTTATAATTAGAAAAATAAATAAAATAAATAAAAAAATATTTTTTTTTTTGAGCGCCCCCATCCCTGCGAGCTCGCGCAGCAAAGAAAATGCATAAGGAAGTCGCGCCCGCATATGTAAACAGTGTTCAAATCACACAGGTATCGCCGCGATCGTCAAGGCGAGAGCAATAATTCTAGCACTAGACCTCCTCTGTAACTCTAATCTGGTAACCGTAAAAAAAAATGAAAGTGTCGCCTATGGAAATTCTTAGGTACCGTAGTTTGTCGCCATCCACGAGTGCGTGCAGTTATAAAGCGTGACATGTTTGGTATCTATTTACTCGGCATAACATCATCTTTCACATTATACCAAAAAATTGGGGTAACTTTACTATTTGTTTTTTTTTTTTAATTCATGAAAGTGTCCCTTTTCCCAAAAATTTGAGTGCACAAATACTGTGTGATGTAAAATATTGCAACAATTGCCATTTTATTCTCTTGATTCTCTGCTAATATATTATATATATATATATATATATATATATATATATAATGTTTGGGGGTTCTAAGTAATTTTCTAGCAAAAAATATGGATTTTAACTTGTAAACACCAAATTTCAAAAATAGGCTTAGTCATCAAATTAATCTAGTTATTTTTAATTTGGTTAAATTCAGTTGATTTTTTCAATTTGCATTCAGATTCTTATTCAGAGTTTTTCGAATTTACAGATTTTTTCAATTCGAAACGTTCACATCGATAAATTTCGAATTGGTCAAAACCAAAATGTTATATTTTTTTTCCAATTCGAATGCGGTAAAGTGAACAAACAAAAGAAAACTATTCATCAAGTGATTACAATGACTCTTTAAGTCACCTTTGGCTTAACAAAAACAGCATTATTTCAAAATTAATACACATTAATAACACACAGTCTTTGATTTCAGCAATGTGTGTACAGTTCGAATTGGAATGGAATTCGATGTAAAATTCGATTCAAATTTCAATTCGAATTTCCGAAATTCAGACGAATTTCGTTTCATTATTCAGAGCATTTGGTAATTATTCGGAGCATTTGGTAAGCAGTTTACCAAATGCTCTGAATAAAGAAAGGAAATTCGTCCGAATTTCGGAAATTCAAATTGAAATTTGAATCGAATTTTACATCGAATTCCATTCCAATTCGAACTGTACACACACATATATATATATGTATACACACACATAGATTGGACTTGTTTTTCCAGCACATCCCACAGATGCTGGATTGGATTGAAATCTAGAAGAATTTGGAAGCCAAGTCAATTCCTTAAACTCATTGCTGTGTACTCATCAGACCAGGCCACCTTCTTCCATTGCTCCGTGGTCCAGTTCTAATGCTCACGTGCCCAGTATAGTCACTTTTGGCTATGTAGAAGGGTTCAGCATGGGTACCCTGGCCGGGCTGTGACCTAGGCAGCCCCATACATAATAGTCTGCGATGCATTGTTCTGACATCTTTCTATTGGAACAAGCAATAACTTTTTCAGCAATTTGAGCTACAGTAGCTTTTCTATTGGATAGGACTACACAGGGCAGCCTTTCCTCCCCACATGCATCAATGATCTTTGGCCGTCCATGGCCCTGTCCCGGGTTTTTCTTTCTTGGGCCACTTTTGGTAGATCCAGACAACTGTAAACTGGGAACATCCTACAAGAGCTGCAGCTGTAGAGTTGCTCTGACCCAGTCATCTACCCAATACAATTTGGCTCTTGTCAAAGTCTTTTAAATCCTTACACGTGACCATTTTTTCAGCTTTTAACACATAAACTTCAGGGACCATATGTTCACTTGCTGCTAAATATATCCTACTGAATTTCAGATGCCATTGTAATGAGATAATCAATGTTATTCACTTGTCAGTGGCCATAATGTTATGGATATTATGGCCGAACGGTGTGTGTGTATTCTGATACCCATGGAGAAGCAAAGCTTCTCTTAAATTATCCTTGATATAACATAGCAGTGGTGGCTGGTGCTCAAAATTTTTTCGGGGGCGCAAACAAACTGAAAAAATGTGAAAAAAAACCCATCATTGCAGCCTCACTGTGCCCATCAATTGCAGCCACTATGCCATCAAACGCAGCCACTGTGCCCATCAAATGTGCCACTGTGCCATCCAACGCAGCCACTGTGCCCACCAATTGCAGCCACTGTGCCCATCAAATGCAGCCACTGTGCCTATGAATTGCAGCCACTGTGCCTATGAATTGCAGCCACTGTGCCATCAAACGCAGCCATTGTGCCCATCAAATGCAGCCACTGTGCCCATCAAACGCAGCCACTGTGCCCATCAATTGCAGCCACTGTGCCCATCAAACACAGCCATTGTGCCATCAAATGCCACAACTGTGCCCATCAATTGCAGCCACTGTGCCCATCAAATGCTGCCACTGTGTTATCAAATGCCACCACTTGCCATAAAATACCGCCACTGTGCCCCATCAAATGCCACCACTGTGCCCATCAAATGCCACCACTGTGCCCATCAAATTCCGCCACTGTGACCCCCCTCCGCCCGCTCGCCTTCTGCCGACACTTACCCCATCTCGGTTGCGGGTTAGGCAGTGGGTGACGGCGGCGATCTGTGGGACCTTGCAGCGGGTCAGACAGAGGCGAGCTGTGTCCTCCATGCGTTTCCTCTCCTCCTCCTGATAGGCGTCCAATCACAGCACCTGTCGTTTCAGCCAATCAGGTGACGGGTAACACACCCGCGCTTCCTGATTGGCGGAGAGGCAGTTCAGTGTTAGAAAAGCGAATAGTCATTCGTTTTTCTAACACAGCTGGGTGAACTGCGAGCCCAATACTTTGCGCTCCGAGTTACCCTTTTGTGAAGCCTTTTAGAGCCTATGGCTCTAATCAGGTGCTTCAAAAAACCACCCCTGCCGCTGTAATTCAAGCGCCGGCATTCGAAAAGGGGCCGGGCACCTGAATAGGGGGTGGCGGCGGTGGCCATGGATAGATTCATGCAATGCAATAATCTATAAATTAGTCATAGAGGGGGTGGCTGGAGAAAGGGGGCAGTGCCCGTGCGTCCTTAATGGACACACTGCCACTGTAACATAGAGATGTTTGGAAGGATAAAGTACATATCATTTTGTAATATTGAAATACTTCACAAATATGTTGTTCTTGGTCAATTGTGATAAAATGTTTAAACATGAAAAATACATGCATATGTGAAAAACACTTATGACATGGCAAACGGCATACAAACTTTGAAGTGTCACTCTGAGGTTGCACACATGTACAGTGTGACTCATTTACAGAACAGATGGAAAGTCACATCTTTATGTAAATAGATTACTATCCATAACTACAGTTGCCTGTGATGATGAGAAAGACAGCCATGAACATGGAAGGAAGACATATACAGTCAGTTACTAACAGAAGATGAATTATAAAACACAAAAGAAGCATATTTTATCAAGACTGTGCCTGTAGTCTACTAGCCACCGCACAGCTTGTTATTCAAATCCCACCCAGCCAGACAATTCTTCCCTTGGCAACCACACATCTGCAGATGTTATGTGAAAGCTCACCTGAGGTAGGGATGGCCCTGACCCAGGAGAAAGTATATTAATTATTTCTTTCTATGCCCATTCTCCACTCTTACATACACCTCTGTGCTTCCTTCTAAGGTCACTAACTGGACTGTGGCCACAAGCTTGTGCTCCAAATAAATAGCACACCCACACATTGTGTAAATAAAAACGTGTCTCCTGAAAAAACACTGATTTACAATGCAGGCTTTCCCAAAATCGCTGCTGCACGGAGCCTGGGATTGCAGAGACTTTTTTTGTCAACATTAAGCTCATGTCGACAGCATATCACATACAATTAGGTCCATATATATTTGGACACAGGCACAATTTTCATACTTTTGGCTCTGTATGCCACCAGAATAAAATTAAAATGAAACAATCCAAATGAATTTGGAGCTTCAGCTTTAATTCAAGGGGTTGAACATGAATATCAAGTACACATTTTAGGAACTGCAACCATTTTTATACACAGTCCCTCCATTTTCAGGGGCTCAAATGTAACTGAAGAAATGAATATAATTATAAATAAAATGTCAATTTCTAATATTTTGTTGAGAATCCTTTACTGGCAATTTCCATGAGGAGAGAGTTTTGGACTTTATATGAAGCATGCGGCCTAATTAGGCAACATGAATAAGGAGTGTCTGGCGGGTATATGATGAAAAATTGTTTAATACCATTATGTCATATCATGTACATAATATCATAGCATAGAACGAATGCATACAAATATATAATTTATTAGATATGAATCACATAGTAACAAGGTAACATAGTACAATGGATGTTCCATGTCCTGGCCTCATATAAAGTCCCAAACCTTTTTTCCCTTTATCCTTTACTGGCAATGACTGCCTGAAGTCTGGAACCCATGGACATTACCAAGGACTGGGTTTCCTCCTTTTGGATGCTTTGCCAGGCTCTAACTGCAGCTGTCTTCGGTTGTTCTTTGTTTGTTTGTCTTTCTGCCTTTAGTTTTGCCTTCAGAAAGTGAAATGCATGCTCAATTGTGTTGGGATCAGGTGATTAACTCAGCCATTGCAGAATATTCCACTTCTTTCCTTCTAAAGCTCTCGGGTTGCTTTTGCAGTGTGTTTTGGATCATTGGACATCGCTTCACAGTACAGATGGACAATCAATTTTGCAGCATTTGCCTAAGTCTGGGCTGACAGTATATCTCTAAACACTGCAGAATTCATTCAGCTGCTTCTGTCTTCTGTCACATCATCAATAAACACCAATGACCCAGTTCCCACGGAAGCCATGCAAGCCCATGCCCATCACGCTGCATCCACCATGTTTTACAAATGACGTTGTGTGCTTTGGATCAAGAGATGTTCCAAGCCTTCTCCACACTTTTTTCTTCCCGTCATTCTGGTACAGATTAATCTTAGTTTAATCCATCCAAAGAATGCTTTTCCAGAACTGGTCTGGTTTTTTTAGATGTTATTTGGCAAAGTCTAATCTGGCTTTTCTATTTGTAGCACCCTCTACCTAGTGTAGGTTCTAGAGTGAGATTTTTTGTAGAACAGGTAAATTTAGGCAGGCCTAGCTAAAATCTAGTCCTGTTTGTTTTGATCTGGGGGGCTGGGAGTGGCTTAGAGTAGGCTTGTGACTCACAGCTAGTTTCAACTTTCGGTTACCTCCCTTCTGCTTCTAGAGGCTTCTAGAAGGAAGGTGGGGAAGAAGGATGGAGCTGTCTAGGGTGTTCTAGGGAGCCCTGACCAATACCCAACCTGGCAGAGGGCAGGCCTCCTTAAATTTCCTCTCACTTCCTGTTGTGTCTACAGAAATGGAAGTGAAGGGAAATCTCCCAAATAGAACATAGATAGCAAAAATAAACCCTGAAATGGATTTAATCAGTCACTGCTTCCTTATACTTTAATATTAGGCTATAATTTTACAAAAAAAAAAAAGCTGTAATAAAGCAGTATAGTGGAAAAAATATATTAAAGAGTTTTTTTTTATCATTGGTTTTTAATAAACCTCTTATTTGCACTCCTAATGAATCCCATTGTAACCATCCTCTTATAAATAGTTTTGTTGCAGATTTTTTTTTTCAATTTATTATCTTATTGCCTTTAACACAAACAGAAAATAATTGTAAGACAATGTCAAGACCCCCCACCCCCACAAAAAAAAGTTTCACTTTTGCTTTTTAGTTAATGACAAGGTTTCTGTCAAGTCAGTAGACTCTTAGTTGAAAAATAAGCTTGGTCTTGTCCATAAGGGCTGCACAACTGCTATCCCTTAAGAGGTTAATAAACATATCAACACTCTCAGTAGAACAAACCTGTCCTTGTCTTAAAATCAGACTGCTGTGCATGCCACTTCACAGTCTACATTGGTCTTATTCACTGCAGGAAATGAGTCTCTTACAGTCCCTCAATTTAAAGGCATTCCTTATTGCAAGATAAGTACGGTAATCAAATTAATTGTGAACCTTTGCAGTAGCCTCAATAGAGACTTACTACAAACTTGACCCCTGCCAAAAAAAGCCTGCAAAATTTAATATTTATATACTGCAAATACGTTTTAATTTTTTATATTTGCTCCATCCCCCGGACATTATTGTTCCTGCCTACCCCCCCCCCCCCCCCCAGGTAGTACCAGATTTAGACCTTGGACTAAGACCCGGGGCACTTCAGGTTCGGGAGGGGCCCTTTTGCACAGAGTTGGTTTACATTCTCAATGACAGTCGCACATTTTTAAAATGCATGAAACAACATCATTCTAAGGTCATGTGTGCACATAGTCATAGTGCTCTATGTGTTGTTAGCTTGAGCCACCAAAACTAGTTTTTCAAAACTATACAGTATACCAGTCCAGAGTAAAAATGTTTACAGATGATGGCTGGCAAAATATTACTTCTCAGGATACAATAAATAATGGAAATATATATTTTTTTAATCATAGATTTTATATTATTTTATTATTATTATTTGTTTTTATTATTTTATATACTTTTTGATATTGTTACATATAAATTTTGTATGTGTACCGTTCTGTCATGGGGGCCTGGGGCAGTTTCCCCTTTCGCCCCCTTATAAACCTGGCACTGCCACTGGGCACTATTGTACTCCCCCACTTCCTGGACACTTTTGTTCTTTCCTATTTCCCATCCTCTGTTGGGTACAACTGTTTACCTCTACCCCCCCACCCCCACCCACTGGGCACCCCTGTTCTTCTGTTCTTCCCAACACCTCATGGAGCACTAGTGTTTTGCCCCACTCCCTCCCTGGGCACTATTATTGCTCCTATCGCCCACTGGGTACTATTGTATCACTCGCTAAGCCCCACCTCCCATGGGGTGCTGTTCCCCTCACAACCTGCTCAGCACAACCTCCTACTTTCCCCAAGCATCATTGCTACCTGTAACCACACCAGGAGCATTTGGACTAGAGATGTCAAGGAGGTCCCGTGTAATTTTACCAAAATATGTGATACTGGCCTTTGACTGTAGACATTCAGTATATATTTTTTAAATTATTTACTTTATTTCCACAGCTGTATGGAACACATGTAATGACAATTCCACTTGAAGGTGGAACTTAACATGAGATGTAAGATATATGAATAACTAGATTAGTTGGTAGCAAAGTGCAGGGTCAGCCTGCATTGAGTTTCCTACATACACGTCTGTCAGTAAGTAATGAGGGATTCTCCACTCCAGTATCAAGAACTGCAGAATTGAAATTTGTATGCTATAGATTTGAGGATGAGGTGGTCCCAAGGCCACAACTTAGATTGAGGGAATATTAAAAAAAAAAAAAAAAAGAAACAAGCCGGAGGGAAAGGTAAGAAAAAACTTGTATATATTGTACGTACACAAACTACTTTGTGTACCAATGTTCTCATGGGAAACACCCCAGAAAGGGGCAAGAGAAAGAGAAATGGGAGATTGCATCAGAGTTTAGTTGCTTTAATAGTTATGTGGAGTTCTTCCATAGGATATAGGTTCAGAAAGGAGCTCAAAGGAAATTCTGATTATGTTAAGTATAATTTAACCTTTGCAAAATGATAGTTTCTTCCCTAAATAGGATTGCTCTAGTTCAGGGCTCAAAATTTGAAGTCCTGAGCTACTAGCCAGGTCTCAAGGGTTACTTGCCACCAGTTGCCCCACCCAACCCTTACCCTGCCCCTAATCACGCCATCATAAATTATCTCATGAAATTACACTTAAATGTTTTATGCAGAATTAAGTTACAAAAATACATTTTAACAACAACTTTATCAGTTCCCCTCAGCACAGCCTCACTAGTGCCCATCAATGCAGGCTCACCTGTGCCCATCTATGCAGCGTGACCTGTGCCCATCATTGCAGCCTTACCATGCATGCCCAACATTGCAGCCTCACCGTGCCCCACATTGTAGCCTCACCATGCCCCCATTACAGCCTCACTCTGCCCCCATTACAGCCTCACTCTGCCCCCATTACAGCCTCACTCTGCCCCCATTACAGCCTCACTCTTCCCCACATTGCAGCCTCACTCTTCCCCACATTGCAGCCTCACTCTTCCCCACATTGCAGCCTCACTCTTCCCCACATTGCAGCCTCACTCTTCCCCACATTGCAGCCTCACTCTTCCCCACATTGCAGCCTCACTGTGCCCCCCATTGCAGCCTCACTGTGCCCCCCATTGCAGCCTCACTGTGCCCCCCATTGCAGCCTTACAGTGCCCCCTACTGCAGCCTTACAGTGCCCCCATTGCAGCCTTACAGGGCCCCCACTGCAGCCTTGCAGTGCCCCCATTGCAGCCTTACCATGCCCCCTACTGCAGCCTTACCATGCCCCCATTGCAGCCTTACAGGGCCCCCATTGCAGCCTTGCATTGCCCCCATTGCAGCCTTGCATTGCCCCCCATTGCAGCTTTACAGTGCCCCAATTGCAACCTTACATTGCCCCCATTGCAGCCTTAAAGTACACCCATTGTAGCCTTACATTGCCCCCATTGCAGGCCTTGCCAAGGCAGAGGAAGTGAGGGGGTGGCCGGATCATGACTGGAGTTAGAGGAGAGCCGCGGGATCACCGAGCGGTAAAACACGCTGTAACAGCTTACATTGAAACTGTCTCCGCTCTGCTCACTCACACAGCCCCACCTCCTCCTAACCCCGCACCTGTAATAGTCAGAGTGCATCCCAGCATTGGACCCGTGTTCTGACTATTAAAGGCGTGGGGTTAGGAGGAGACAGGGTTGTGTGAGAGTGAGCAGAGCAGAGACAGTTTCAATGTAAGCTGTTACAGCGTGTTTTACCGCTCGGTGATCCCGCGGCTCTCCTCTAACTCCATGCACTCTTCCACCGGGATAACGGCTCCCGGTCAACCCCGCCGGCGGTGCTCACCCCCCCCCCCCCCTCCCAGGCAGCCCAGCTCCTCACCAGCCCTCATTTTCCACTTGCAAAATGCGAGTGGAAAATTTGAGGGCTGCTCTAATTGCATGTGTGCTCCAGTTTATGGCAAGAAAGGAGAGAAGCCATGCACACATGATTGTTTTAGACACCAAAGACACTCATTGGTTTTGGTTATGCTCTGCCCCCACATTGGATTCTCAGCTGGTCCAACAAAAAAAAGGCCAGATTGGGAGATTATAGTCTAAAGCTGGGCATACTGGGCATACACTAGTAGATTTTTTAACAGTTTCTATGAACATTTGTACAAGCATTTTCAGCACATTCAATGACTTGACAAATGTTGTTTGAAAGTACTTCAAAATTTTGTTAGCTTTTGATTTTGTAATGGATTGTGCTATGAATGAATGAACAGTTTTGGAACGGATGGTTCGAAATAGAGTGTCAAAAAATTAAAACCCACGTTAACAAGATTCACTATCTATTTACTTGATGACAGTGGCGTCGCTAGGGGGTGGCTTTTGGGGCTAAAGCCCCGAATCTGGGGCCTATAGCCCCAAGTCTCTGCAGGGGTCCCCAAGGGGAGGGGAGGCTCTCTGGGGACCCTGATATAAGTGGGGGGCCCCCTGGGGACCCTGATGTAAGTGGGGGGCCCCCTGGGGACCCTGATGTAAGTGGGGGGCCCCCTGGGGATATATACACACACACACACACACACACACGTATATTACTGTATATACATGTGTATGCCCACCCAAGCGCATGACTTTCTTTACTACGCTGCTATGGGCTCTAGCCCCAGATCTTTTGTAGACCTAGCAACGCCCCTGCACAGCTGCACCAGATTTTAATAAATCAACCCCTTAGTGTTCTTTGACTTTCATACCAATGAATGCCTACAGCTACAGAGGTCAGTGAGGGCATATTTTAAAGCTATTTATCACTTCAAATACTTGATTGTCGATCGCCAGGCTGTAGGTTTAAGGACTAAGCTGTGTCTTTATATGCTTGACACTGAACAAAGCCATGAATTACCATTGTCACACACTTCTTGCCATTGCCAGTAGGGATGAGCTTCCAGTTCGAGTCAAACCCATGTTCCCGGCGCATAATTCACTGTGACCCACGTCACGGCCCATAATTCACATTGCTGGCTGATGATTGGCCAAGCATGCACTATGACATGCTTTGCCAATTACAGCGCCGTCTGTACAGAGAGCCATAATTGGCCAAAGCCAGGGTAGCTTTGGCCAGTTATGGCTCAGGGGGTTTAGTACATGCCCCACACTATATAAGGCCGCCTGCGTGGCGGCCTTGTGTAGTGTGTTGTGGCGGTGGAGAGATAGACAGAAAGACAGTGTCATTTGATTTAAGTTAGATAGAGTAGGCAGGCGAGTCAGTTAGCTGCACTTACAGTGTATTGTGTATATATATGCATCCTAGTTGTGTATATGTATATATATATATATATATATACACACACACACACACACACACACACACACACAGTATTCAGTTTAGCTAGATCCGTTCCTGTTATTCTCTTCCTACTGACAGGCAGGCGTTTTTACAGTATTTACAGCTACCTGAAGAAAATTGCTGGTGTTCTTCTGATCCTATTAGTACCACAGGCAGGCAGCTGCAGTATTTACAGTTAGTGTACTGCATCCTCTGCACAGTGTGCACCTAAAGCTACCTGAAGAAAATTGGTGGTGTTCTTCTGATCCTATTAGTACTGCAGGCAACTGCAGTATTTACAGTTAGTGTAGTGCGCCTCTGCACAGTGTGCACCTAAATCTACCTGAAGAAAATTGGTGGTGTTCTTCTGATCCTATTAGTACCACAGGCAGGCAGCTGCAGTATTTATAGTTAGTGTACTGCATCCTCTGCACAGTGTGCACCTAAAGCTACCTGAAGAAAATTGGTGGTGTTCTTCTGATCCTATTAGTACCGCAGACAGCTGCAGTATTTACAGTCAGTGTAGTGCGTCCTATGCACCTAAAGCTACCTGAAGACAATTGCTGTTGTTCTGATCCTATTAGTACCACAGGCAGGCAGCTGCAGTATTTACTGTTAGTGTAGTGCATCCTCTGCACAGTGTGCACCTAAAGCTACCTGAAGAAAATTGGTGGTTTTCTTTTGATCCTATTAGTACCACAGGCAGGAAGCTGCAGTACTTACTGTTGGATAGCGACATGGTTTAATATCTTACTTCTGGTATTTCACTTCCTGTTTGACACAGCCAGGTAGGAATGAAAGACATCAAAGCTTTGTAATCAGAAGAACAATGCCTTGGCTCAAGCCCACCTGCTGTGACATGTGCGAATACAAGCTTCAATGAGGCCACTGCTGCCAAGATGTCTATTGAGATTTGACACAGGGCTAATAGAGACGCTGGCCCTGGGGGACAATATAACATGCCTCCTGGAGAATGGGCAGACATTTGAAGGGATACCTCTCGGCAATGTATATTGGATAAAAGGCAAATGGGGGTGGCTACGAGTGGGCGTGTATGTTTGAATTTAAGGGACACACAGGCTTTTGTTCTTTCTCTTGGTTGCTGAGAAGCCTGCCATAAGTGTGTCCCTCTGCCATCTTGGGACCTCGCTCTGACTGAGGGCTTGGGCCTAAATTCCATGTGGCCCAGACCCCCTTTATCATCCAGAACCAGCAGAGGAAACCATGTGTGATAAGTATCTTTGATATTTCATTGTTGTTATATGTTGTAGAGATATGCTGTTTAGTATATTATATTCGGATTGTAAGCTATGTAACATTGTAATACCCTTTTAGTACTGTTATGATAATTTCCTAATTCCTTAGGAAATAAAATAAGATGTTGTTTTACTAGCAGCACCGTGTGTTTGGTTTCATAGCTAACCTGGTATTATTGTGATATTAACAATAACATGTGCTCAGAGTTTAATAGACCAACTAATTATAGGGACTGGACAAATTAATACACAGATATAATATTAATAATTATATCAATTACTTCACTTACAGTTAGTGTAGTGCGTCCTCTGCACAGTGTGGACCTAAAGCTACCTGAAGACAATTGCTGTTGTTCTGATCCTATTAATACCACAGGCAGGCAGCTGCAGTATTTACAGTTAGTGTACTATGTCCTCTGCACAGTATGCACCTAAAGCTACCTGAAGACAATTGCTGTTGTCCTGATCCTATTAATACCACAGGCAGGCAGCTGCAGTATTTACAGTTAGTGTACTGCATCCTCTGCACAGTGTGCACCTAAAGCTACCTGAAGAAAATTGGTGGTGTTCTTCTGATCCTATTAGTACCACAGGCAGGCAGCTGCAGTATTTACAGTTAGTGTACTGCATCCTCTGTACAGTGTGCACCTAAAGCTGCCTGAAGACAATTGCTGGTGTTCTCATACTAATAATACTACAAGCAGGCAAATGATTCTGCTAGCTGCAGTCTCAGTCTATATATACATCCCAGCTTTGTGCAGCTACATCTCCCTGCAGGCCATTAGTATGTCTGGAAAGCCAACAAGGAGGGGCAGACAGTCACAAGCCAATAAAAGAGGGCAAGCATGCTCTGTGTCTAGAGGCAACAGTGCTGGTCGTGGAGACGGTGCATCCTCATCAGTACGTGGCCATGGGACACGCTTGTCCTTTTTTTCAGCAGTTGACCGTGTTGAGCCACAACATGCGGAAGACTTGATAGAGTGGATGACCAAGCCGTCCTCATCCTTCTCATCCTCTCTTACCCAGGCTTACCCTTTGTCTGGCAAAGCAGCTGCCAACGCGGCCTCTTCCCTCAGCTCAATGGCATCAATCACTCCTTCCCTAGCCCCACCATGTCCTCCTGAGGAGTCCCCCGAACTGTTTGACCACAGTGTTGGGTACATGCTCCAGGAGGATGCCCAGCGTTTTGAAGGCTCCGATAATGGTACCCAGCTAGAGGAAGGCAGTAACGTGAGCCCAGAGAGAGGGGGTGCCCAAGAAGGACAGCAATCTGGCAGTCATGTTCCCCCAGCTGTAGCATACTGCCAGCTTTGCTCCAGTGATGAGGAGGGAGGGGATGATGAGGTCACTGACTCATGTGGGTGCCTGATAGGAGAGAGGAGGAGGAGGCACATCTCCAACGAGGCAGGATGCTCTCCAGGGGCTAGCTTAAGGGAAGCTCACTGACTGCATTACACCACAGAGCTCCGCATGTGCAGGGCGCTGCTGTCTCTGCACGTTATTCCAAAAGTTCTTTGGTGTGGGCCTTTTTTGAGACGAGTGCATCAGATCCCACCGCTGCTATTTGCAACATATGTCTTAAGCGTATCTTGCGTGGCCAAAACATCACCCGCTTGGGCACCACATGCTTGACCAGACATATGTCGACCTGCCATGCAGTTCATTGGCAAGCGTACCTAAAAGACCCACACCAAAGAACAAAGCGGACCTCTCCTTGCTCCTCATCAGCTGGAATCTCCAACCCCACTATACCTTCAGTCCTCTCTGAAAACTGCACTGAGAGGAATGAAGGTGTAGAATTAGGTGTGTTACAGCCAAGTACTTGCGGGCAATCTGCTATCGGTACACTGATGTCAGATTGTACCAGGCAAATTTCCCTGCCCCAGCTGCTGCACCACCGAAAGAAGTTCGCTCCCAGCCATCCACATGCCCAGCGGTTGAATGCTAGCTTGGCTAAATTGCTAGTACTTCAACTCCTGCCTTTTCAGTTGGTAGACTCTGCCCCCCTCCGTGAGTTTGTGGAATGTGCGGTTCCTCAGTGGCAGGTTCCCAAATGCCACTTTTTCTCACGAAAGGCGATTCCGGCTCTCTACCGGCACGTGGAAGGCAATGTCTTGGCCTCGCTGAACAGGGTGGTCAGTGGTAAGGTGCATATTACCACTGACTCATGGTCCAGCAGGCATGGACAGGGACGTTACCCATCTTTCACCATGCACTGGGTGACTCTTATGGCAGCTGGGAAGGATGCAGGACAGAGTGCAGTAGTGTTGGAGGTTGTTCCGCCACCACGCCTCCAAAAATCTACTAGTGGTAATTCTGCCACACCTCTCTCCTCCACCCCCTCCTCTTCTTCTTCTTCTTCTTCCTCCATGGCCTCTTCCTGTGCTGATTTGTCCTCGGAACCAGCTGTACTCCATAGGTGTTCAAGGGGCTACGCAAGCACGCAGGCAAAAAGATTCCATGCGGTGCTTGAGCTGGTGTGCTTGGGAGACAGGAGCCAAACTGGGGCAGAGATTCTGTCAGCTCTGCAGGGGCAGGTTCAGAAGTGGTTGACGCCACGCCAGCTTAAGCCAGGTATGGTGGTTTGCGACAATGGCACCAACCTCCTCTCCACCAGAGACAACTGAACCATGTGCCCTGTTTGGCTCACGTCCTTAACTTGGTGGTGCAGCGGTTCTTGGGCAGGTACCCGGGCTTACAGGATGTCCTGAGGCAGGCCAGGAAAGTCTGTGTGCATTTCTGCAGGTCATATAATGCCAGTGCTCGGCTGGCTGAAATCCAAAAGGAATTTAACCTGCCCAAGAACCGCCTAATCTGTGACATGCCCACCAGGTGGAACTCAACGTTGGCCATGCTGCAGCGGCTGCACACGCAGAAGAGGACCATCAATGAGTACCTATGCAACTATGGCACCAGGACAGGTCAGGGGACCTTGTTTTTTTTTCCCCACACCAGTGGGCTATGATCAGGGATGCATGCACTGTCCTGTTAGCATTTGAGAAGGCCACGAGATGGTGAGCAGTGACAGTGCTTGCATCATTGACACTGTCCCTCTTGTCCACGTGTTGGAGCACACACATGGAATAATGGACAAGGCACTTGAGGCAGAACAGAGTGAGAAAGAGGAGGACTTCATCACCTCTCAAGGCCCCCTTTATCCAGACAGTGTTCCTGCGTGCCCTTCGATCACATAGGAAGAGGACGAGGAGGAGGAGGATTGTGTCAGCATGGAGGTGGAGCCCGGCACTCAGCATCAGCAGCAGTCTTCAAGGGATCATTTACAGTCCGAAGAAACCCATGGACTTGTATGTGGCGGGGAGGAGGTGGCTGCGGATCATGTCCTCCTTAGTGACCCAGAAGACTCCGGACCGAATGCCTCAGCAAACCTACGCTGCATGGCCTCCCTGATCCTGCAAAGGATCCGCAGTATCGTGGTATCAAGGGGAGGGATGATTACTGACTGGCAACCCTCCTTGATCCAAGTTACAAGGGTAAGGTTGTGGACCTTATCTTGCCGTCGCAGAGGGAGCAGAGGATGAAACATCTTCGGGAGGCCTTGCAGAAAGGTTTGCGTTTTTCAAATTTATACCTTATTTGAATGACCTTTTGACTAGCCGGTTACTTTGAAAAGCCCCTCCCTCCTTCCATGTCATAGCCTTCTCCTCTAATGGGAATAGCTATAGTGTTTCACTGAAAGTGGTTGTAAGCCCTTACACATACTCAGTGCAGTGAATGGCCTCAGGTGATACGCACATGTAGCACCCTCTAGTGTGCAACTAGTCTAGGTAAATTTATTTTGTTGACTCATGGTAGCTGTGTGAGTCAGGTCAGGCTGGAGGGCTCTGCAGGGTAGGTCTCTGGTACCGGAATCTTGGAGAAGCATCTAGAAGTTAGCGTGCAGAGGGTAGGAGGTCCTGATCTGCATATTTGAGGGAATCTGGCCAATCCCCAGGCAGAAGGCACTGGCAGGTTGGCTGGGTCAGCCCTTAAATATGGCGAAGCCTGAGCAACAGGGGAGTTTGGTGGAAGATGGATTGCTGAGGTTGCTGTCATGAGGCCTGGGAGGGGATCTGGGGCTGGGGGCTCTGCCTCCAAGCAGGAACTGAGGAAAAGAAGAAGAGGAAGCCTAGGATAGGGATCTCCATTACTGTTGGGTCTTGTGCAGAAGACATCCTGGCAGGCATGGGAGGATCTGGGCAGTTGGAGGCCTGAACAGAAGTCTTGCCCAGTGCAGCAGGAAGCAAGGGACACTGCCTCAGCACACCCAGAGGCATACAAGGGGAGAGACTGCCAGATGTAGCATACTTTACGGGGCAGCCTTGTGCTAAATCCCAATCCCTTAGACTGGGCATTCTTCAAAGCAGCCAGGTGGGCTCTTAGTCAACGCAGCCAGGTGGCCTGGTAGTACAGTATTTGCAGGCGTCAGAACTATGTGAGGTTCTACTGAGGAGACACTATACTCCTGTACACAGTTTGGGACTTTGTACTTTTTCTCTAAAGGGGACTGAGAGCTCCTGGTTCCTAAAGAATTTTGCCATTGATTCATAGAGACTGCGATTATTCCCGGAGGAAGTACAGTCCAGGATATACATTTTTGTGAACATAGAGAAGGAAGTTTGTCCTCATCCACTGTTCTTCAAATCAAGTTGGGCATCCCATAAACCCTATACAATATAACAGCAATAACAAGCCCATGTACTGATTTCTTTTGTCTAAATGCAAGTTGGAAATGCGTGTTACCTGGCTGTGCAGGAATAGGGGGGGGCTTAACATCCAGTGGCTCCTGTGGTGGTAGTGCTACTCAGAGATGAAACAAATCCTCCTACGTACGTTGTACCTGTTTATCTGCAGTCATCTCTTCTCTACATATGTTCAAAGTCCAGATTTTATAAAGCTTGTCTGAGCTGTCAAAAAAGGGGTCTGAGAGAGCCAAAGTTACACTCTGCAGAGCTTAGTGACGAGAGCTCTGAGAGCTGATTGGAGGGAAGGGTCACCCCCCCCCCCCCCTCCACACAGCACACAGGAAAAGAGCTGAGGTTGTCAATTAGCTAGAGCTCCATCCCCTGTCAACTGTTTGGTGTCAGTAAAACTTGTCAGAAGTAACAATGATACTTAGGCGTTGATGTGCATAAACTGGAGAGTGCAAAATCTGGTGCAGTTCTGCATAGAAACCAATCAGCTTCCATGTTTTATTGTCAACTCTTATTAGAACAAGCTGAATTTTGAAGCAGATTGGCTATCATGCACAGCTGCAGAGGCGTCATCAGGGGGTGGCTATTGAGGCTACACCCCAGAGTCTGTAGCCAATAGCCCCCAGTCTCTTTTCCGGGTCCAGAATGCAGGGGGCAGGGGCAGACTGAGCCATGGTAGCGCTGGCCCCAGCTCCAGCTCCACCCCCGCCTCCACCTGACTCTATTCTTGGTCACTGGTTGCTATAGCCGCCTAGCAACCAGTGACATCACTGTCCAGCATTCAAAGCGGAGGAGGATTGCACTTCCTCCTCCTCCGCGCTAGTGCTCATGGGGCCTGGCCTGCGAGTTGTGGACTGGAGCGTCACGCCGCTTGCCCGGTGGCGGCGTGCAGAGCAGCAGGGAGGGGGATACCTGGGCAGCCGGGAAGAGCCCAGGAGGGAGGGAGGGGTGGGGGAATAGAGAGAGAAGACACTGGCACTCTGAGCAGCATCCCCAGCATCTCCCTCCAATGCGGCCGCTCCTCCTCTCATCTGACTGCCTCGCAAACCAGCACCATGGCTGAGCTGCTGCAGGACCGGCCTGGACACATGAAGTCTGTCTCCTCCTTGTCACTCAGGTAGGTCAGTCAGTGTGTGTGTGTGTGTGTGTGTCAGGTACCAGGTCAGTGTGTGTCAGGTCAGTATATGTAGGACAGTGTGGGTCAGGTCAATGTAGGTAAGTGTGGGTAAGGTAGGTCAGTGTGTGTCAGGTAGGTCAGTGTGTGTCAGTGTAGGTCAGTGTGTGTCAGTGTAGGTCAGTGTGTGTCAGTGTAGGTCAGTGTGTGTCAGTGTAGGTCAGTGTGTGTCAGTGTAGGTCAGTGTAGGTTGGGAAGGTCAGTGTGTGTCGTGTCAGGTAGGTCAGTGTGTGTCGGTCAGTGTAGGTCAGGTAGATCAGTGTATGTAGGTCAGTGTGTGTGTGTGTGTCAGGTTGGTCAGTGTATGTAGGTCAGTGTGTGTCAGGTTGGTCAGTGTATGTAGGTCAGTGTGTGTCAGGTAGGTCAGTGTATGTAGGTCAGTGTGTGTCAGGTAGGTCAGTGTATGTAGGTCAGTGTGTGTCAGGTAGGTCAGTGTATGTAGGTCAGTGTGTGTCAGGTAGGTCAGTGTATGTAGGTCAGTGTGTGTCAGGTTAGTCAGTGAGTGTAGGTCAGTATATGTAGGTTAGTGTGTGTGTGTCAGGTAGGTCAGTGTGTGTGTGTGTCAGGTAGGTCAGTGTGTGTGTGTGTCAGGTAGGTCAGTGTGTGTGTGTGTCAGGTAGGTCAGTGTGTGTGTAGGTCAGGTAGGTCAGTGTGTGTGTAGGTCAGGTAGGTCAGTGTGTGTGTAGGTCAGGTAGGTCAGTGTGTGTGTAGGTCAGGTAGGTCAGTGTGTGTGTAGGTCAGGTAGGTCAGTGTGTGTGTAGGTCAGGTAGGTCAGTGTGTGTGTAGGTCAGGTAGGTCAGTGTGTGTGTAGGTCAGGTAGGTCAGTGTATGTAGGTCAGTGTGTGTCAGGTTGGTCAGTGTATGTAGGTCAGTGTGTGTCAGGTAGGTCAGTGTGTGTCGGTCAGTGTGTGTCAGGTAGGTCAGTGTGTGTCGGTCAGTGTGTGTCAGGTAGGTCAGTGTGTGTCGGTCAGCAGGTCAGTTTAGTGGTCAGCATTGATGGCACTGGTAAACCAGGCAGCAACCAGCAAGTGAGCTTACCCCCTGCCACACAACCCCTCCACCCAACCAAAAAAACTCAGTGCCACTAGAGACCCCCCCCCCTTGCGCCGGCCTTGGACTTTGGGCTGAAGCCCCTGGTCTTTTTGCCACCTAGCAACGTACCTGGTATTCAGCATTACAATCCTGCTTCAGAACAAACAGCATTCAGCCTTCCTGGCTAAAAACGCAGCACTCCTGTTCAGGCCTTTCACCTTAGGCCTTGGTCTGTCTTCCCCAGACCTGACGCTCAGCACCTCTGTGTTTGTAGCTTCGTGCTGCACTGGCTCCCTCCTGACTCCTAGGCCAGAACTCCTGTCTGCCGGGCGGAGCTGTCTCCAAGGATGAGCACTGACCTCTATTCCTGGATTATGAAACCAGCACACAGGTGTACAATTAGCAAGCCTACCAAAATCAGGCATACACTGCTCATCTGCACCTGTGACATGGGGTTGCATCACCACAGCATATGCATTAAGATAAAAAAACCTTCTGCCTTTTCAACTACTTTAAGTCTTCAATCAGCTCATCCCTCACAGTTATTACCTTTTGTACCACTTTTCCTTCTATTAGGCTCGATTTACACTAATGCGTTTTTTGATGCATTTTGCAGAAATGCAGGGAAATTTTTTGACATGGGTTCCCATCAATGCATTTTTGTGCCTCTGCATTTTTGGAAGGGATTGGGGACTTTTTTTAATGCCAAATGCAGCGTTTTGCATGTAATAGAATTCGATGGACCCGCATACAAAACGCAAGTACCACGTTTTTGCCGCAATTTGCGTTTTTTTTTATTTCTTTTTTATACATTGTATAACGCTCAAAAGCAACATGCATAGATGTGAATCGAGCCTTAGATTGTAAGCTTTTATGAGCAGGGTCCTCCTAACCTTCTTGTATTGTATTGTATTGTAAGTGCACTGTCTGCCTTTAGATTTCAATCTTTTTTTTTTAAATACATTTTCAATTAGTCAAAGATCAGCAATTCAAGTATAAACGAAATCTCTCAGATACAAAAAAGGCACACGAGTCATCCACAACAAGTATAGTTAAGAACAAGCGTCAAGAGAAGTCATGTAAAATATACACCAGTATAACTACAAAAATGTTTGATAAAATTTCACCAGACAGAAATTCCCCTTACCGTAGGGGTTTCAGGTGGATTTCTAAGCTTAACAATCAAAAATATCCATATTAATCAAATAAGGGGATTTTTTGCTTCCTTATGTGGGTCTAAATAGGCACATTTAGCCCCGTTTCAAAGATTAAAAAAAAAGGAGAGCATAACATAACCAACAAGTAAAGAGAAGAAGAGAGAAAGTGTTGCCAGTATTGGAAAGTAAAGGAGGGACCTTACTAGGTGAACCCAATTTTTGCCTTGAACATTTAAAATACAGACCCTTAAAACTCTTATAGCAGTAAGATTGGAGAAGGGAGAGCTGTACGTTCATCCATACCTCCTCTATTCAAATAATGCCTTGCATTAGATAAAAAGAATGCAAGGCTTTTTCAGAATCAATGAAGCGCCGAGCGTGCAACTCACTGTGACCAGTATACTGCAGCCAAAACTACAAGTCCCTGACCCAGAGCAAATACGCATATAATGACTATTTAGTAGGGCTGTTACTGATTAAAATTTTCGTGTTCGATTAATCGATTTTTTTCTAATCGACTAATATTGATTAATTATAACTCACATACAGATCCAACTACTTTTAGCTGATTTAGCACCGTTGTTATGGCAACGGCCGAAGCCTGACATAGCGGGGCATGGCTAGGAGATCACATGTCATAAACTCAGCCTCACCGTGCCCATAATCGCAGCCTAACCGTGCCCATAATCGCAGCCTTACCGTGCCCATAATCTCAGACTTACCGTGCCCATAATCGCAGCCTCATCATTCCCATAATGCAGTCTCACCGTGCCCATAATCTCAGCCTCTCCGTGCCCATAATGTTGTCTCACCGTGCCCATAATCGCAGCCTCTCCGTGCCCATAATGCTATCTCACCGTGCCCATAATTGCAGCCTCACCATGCCCATAATGCTGTCTCACCGTGCCCATAATGCTGTCTCACCATGCCCATAATCGCAGCCTAACCGTGCCCATAATGCTGTCTCACCGTGCCCATAATGCTGTCCCACCATGCCCATAATCGCAGCCTCACTGTAGTCAGTGCCTGTGCCTGGATTACACAGTCTGCGGGCATCTCCCGCTGTGTGTTTCCGAGCTGAGTGTGAAAACTTTGGCCGCGCTGTGAGAGAAGTCCTGCCCTCCTCCTAGATCAGCTTGTGTGATAGACAGAACACTGTCTATCACACGAGCTGATCTAGGAGAAGGGCAGGACATTTCTCACAGCGCGGCCAAAGTTTTCACACTCAGCTCGGAGACACACAGCGGGAGATGCCCGCAGACTGTGTATGACATATAGTGGAGGAGGAGGAGGGAGCGGAGCGCTGCAGCCACAGCTTGGCCCAAAGCGGCCCCAGGGCAGGCAGCCTACCAATCAAAAAAATTTTGATCGATCAAAAAAAATTAAAGATTAATCGAGAAATTAATCTTTAATTTCCACAGCCCTACTATTTACCTTTTCTGACTCGCCTGTTCTGAGATTCCAAATAATGAAGCCAGTGGATCAGTATAACAGTCAGGCAACAGAGATGGTTAGAAAGACAAATGAAAAACCAACACAGAGTATTGCAGCCTTAACTAAAACTTTACATTTTACAAAGACATAAACAACGGAGCCCATTGTGGGACCTCCCTGTCCTATTTGTTTCACCCAGTGAGCAGTGGAACAATTCAGAAGAGAGGTCCCAGATGGGAGTTTGTTGTTCACGTCTCTGAAACAATAAAGATTTAGTGAAGGCTGGACTACTATATGTGCAGCCGATTCTTCATTTGTGGACTTTGCTGTAGGTAGTGCTGAACAGCTCCGACTCAGTGTTTGCACCTGAGAGCCGAAAGCCAGAGTCATTAAAGCGGAGCTCTATCCAAAAGAGGAAGCTCTGCTTGTTTGCCTCCTCCCTCCCTCCGCTGCCACATTCGGCACCTTTCAGGGGGGAGTGGATACCTAGTCTTGACAGGTACCCGCTCTCACTTACGGCTGACTTTTCCATGGCGAACTCAGCCGGAAGTTTGGCCCCCCTCCTCCTTCCCCATGCTTTGCGTATGTGCAGTAGGGAACCAGCTGTAAAGCTGCAAGGCTTCACTGCCGGTTTCCCTTAGCCGATATGATGCCGGTGGCCACACCCAAGAGCCGCATGAAAAATTTGCTTGGGTGAAGACACCACTGAATTCATGGACAGGTAAGTGTCCAATTAATAAAAGTCAGCAGCTACAGTATTTGTAGCTGCTGACTTAATTTTTTTTTTTAAGGAGCCTGGGACTCCACTTTAAGGAGGCCTACGAGCAGCTAATTTCTGCCATTATTATTGGAAGAAAGCCAGCAATAAAGTACCCCTAGATTGTTTGAATTTTGCTGATTCCTGCTGAATCTGCCTAAAATTTGAGCCAAGGGTGGCCCTGCAAGCATCACCTAGTTTGGCAAAAGCCTATTTAAAGTGATTGTAGAGTCCTGTTTTTTTTTTAGGTAAAAATAACAAACATGTTATACTTACCTGCTCTGTGCAGTGGTTTTGCACAGAGCAGCCCAGATCTTCCTCTTCTTGGGTCCCTCTTCGGTGCTCCTTTCTCTCCTTATTGGCTGACTATGACCACAGCGGGAGCCAATTGCGCCGCGCTGCTGTCTCAGCCAATGAGGAGAGGAGTCCAGGGCAGCTGAGACACTCCTGCAACCTCGCTGGATCTAGATGGACCTTAGGTAAGTATTAGGGGGGCTGCTGCAAACAAAAGACTTTTTATCTTAATGCATAGAATGCATTAAGAAAATCAAACCTCCTGCCTTTACAACCATTAGCCCCCCACCACATCGCAGGAGGCTGGGTAAAAGATTTTAGTGGGCCAAAAGTGGCCTATACTTTGGAGACCCCTTTCTTAGAGGATGCAGGGCACAGAGACAAAGTCAATCCTATCAAGTGAATTCTGCACAGGAATAAACAGAACTTATAGGAAATCAGTGCAGAGATCATTTTACTGTGGTCTTGGATAGCACTGAATGTCCAAAAAAGCAACCCTACATATAAAATCTTGTGAAATTCAGTACAAGTAAAATTTTGTTCCAGTTTTACTTCAAAGTAGTAAATAAGTAGGCCAAATGAACATCACGACTGTCTGTGTGTGTAATATTTATTATTGCTGACACATAGACACTTCTTCTTTGAAACAGTTGTTTCCTGTTCCGTATCTTTGAAAGTGACCATGTAAATTCCCCAATTCATGCAAATAGCCCATATAAACTGGCAATATACAGAATCATCTGAGGTCATCTCTTACAGTTCTCTCTTCCATAATTAGTTTACTGTGCAATGTGTATGCAATCTAGTTTCCTTAAAGTGAACCTGAACTGGTTTAAAAAATGTGTGAGACAACAGACCTAAAGTGCAGGAATCTTGTAGCATTTGTAAGTAACCCATCTTATGCCGTGTACACACAAGCGGACTTTTCGACTGGACTGGTCCGACGGGACGAATCCGTCCGACAATCTGACCATGTGTGGGCTTCATTGGACCTGCAGCGGGCTTTATCGGTCGAAAATCAGACGGACTATAGATTTAGAACATGTTTCAAATCTTTCCAACGGATTTGAGTCCGGTCGAAAAATCCGCTCATCTCTATGCTAGTCCCACGGACGAAAACCGACGCAAGGGCAGCTATTGGCTACTGGCTATCAACTTCCTTATTTTAGTCCGGTCGTACGTCATCACGTACAAACCCGTCGGACTTTAGTGTGATCGTGTGATGGCAAGTCCGTTCGTTCGAAAGTCCGTCGGAAGTCCGTCAAAAGTCCGTCGGAAAAGACCGTCAGACCTTTGATGCCGAAAAGTCCGCCCGGGTGTACACGGCATTAGGCTTTACATTTATCACTTTTTTGCCTTTATTGCCTGACTAGATTCAGACCCAGGTTATACAAGGGACCTCAACTTCGGTCCAAGTTTAAATTAAGTCCTGCACATCTTTGTGCCATGCCCCCTCGCTTTCCATTAAAATGTAAAATTCCAAAATGTCATTAGGTAGTAGAATTTTTACAATTCGACTTTTGAATGGCAAGGAGGAGGCCTATCCCTGGGAAGGGGATGGGGCTTAATGTTGAAATGAGCTGTGAATAGCCTGAGCCTAGGACCCAACAGGATTCCACAGGGACAAATAGATTTGTATAAGCACCTGCAACCACTGCAAGGTGTCTGTCCTTTAGCGATGTTGCTACCTTAAATTGCTACCTCAATGTTCACTTTAAATTTATTAAAGAGCCACCTAACTTTCACGGCAACTCAGACGACACAGCTAAATGCACAGATGAAACATGTTTAGAAGCTTTTATCTAACCAACAGATCTGAAGAGCAACCCCATCCGCATCTCTACCCCATCTTATACAAGCTTTTGAGAGATATTGAAAAACCAAAAAAAGTAATTACTTGAAATCAGCCACTAGGAACATTACCCTTCTTCTCCCACTATGACCTATGTGAATGATAAAATTCCCATTTATTCGGGCTAAAAATTTTGGGAATCGATCTCCCTCCAGACCCAGATTACATATATAGGTGACATATTGGGTTAAACAAGGCCACTTTGCCCCCCTTTCCTTCCATTTCACATTTTCTTTTACCAAGCCCATTTCATGTGGCTTTCAGGTTTTGTAGTCAATGCAGACCCCCCCCCCCCAAAAAAAAAAAGAGAGAAAAAAAAAGAAAACATATATAGACTTAGACCCATGTCACATTATCTATTCTGTTACTTGTGCCAACTAACCAACAACAAAATCACTAGAGACCACTCACCTTGCCTCTAAGCATTCACTCAAATGTTGATCAAAAGGCAAAACAACCTAATTTCCCAGAAAAGGAGCAGTGACAGAACAACATCTAAAGCATATGACCAGAAATGGAGCGGGTGAGTTTTCTTTCTGCTCCCTAAGGCTGGGTTCACACCAATGGCGTCGCTAGGGGGTGGCTTTTGGGGCTAAAGCCCCGAATCTGGGGCCTATAGCTCCGAGTCTCTGCAGGGGTCCCCAAGGGGAGGGGAGGCTCTCTGGGGACCCTGATGAAAGTGGGGGTCTCTCTGGGGACCCTGATGTAAGTGGTGGGCCCTCTGGGGACCCTGATGTAAGTGGGGGGCTCTCTGGGGACCCTGATGTAAGTGGGGGGCCCTCTGGGGATATATACACACACGTATATTACTGTATATACATGTGTATGCCCACCCAAGCGCATGACTTTCTTTACTACGCTGCTATGGGCTCTATCCCCTGCTTGATGACCATCGTCATTGGGACTAAAAGTGATGATGATTGCAAAATCCCACATTTTCAATAATAGAAGAAACATATTCCAAATGAGGATTTCCCTCACTTTGGAGAATTTTACTCTCACTTCTTGTTGTGTCTACAGAAATGGAAGTGAAGGGAAATCTCCCAAATAGAACATAGATAGCAAAAATAAACCCTTAAATGGATATTTAATCAGTCACTGCTTCCTTATACTTTAATATTGGGCTATAATTTGTTAGGCTATAATTTTACAAAAACAAAAGTTGTATGAAAACAGTATAGTGGAAAAAATATAATAAAGAGTTTTTTTTTATCATTGGTCTTTAATGAACCTCTTATTTGCACTCCTAATGAATCCCATTGTAACCATCCTCTTATAAATAGTTTTGTTGCAGATTTATTTTTCAATTTATTATCTTATTGTCTTTAACACAAACAGAAAATAATAATTGTAAGACAATGTCAAGACCCCCCCACCCCCCACAAAAAAAGTTTCACTTTTGCTTTTCAGTTAATGACAAGGTTTTTGTCAAGTCAGTAGATCCTTAGTTGAAAAATAAGCTTGCTCCATAAGGGCTGCATCTTAAGTGACTCTATCCCTTAAGAGGTTAATAAATATAGCAACACTCTCAGTAGAACAAACCCGTCCGTCCATGTCTTAAGATCAGACTGCTGTGCATGCCACTTACAATCTACATTGGTCTTATTCACTGCATGAAATTAGTCTCTTAGAGTCACTCAATTTAAAGGCATTCCTTTTTGCGAGATAAGTAATCAAATTAATTGTGAACTTTTGCAGTAACCTCAATAGAGACCTACTACAAACTTGACCCCTGCCAAAAAAAGAGCCTGAGAAATGTAATATTTATATACAGAAAATAAGTTTTATTTTTTATATTTGTTCCCCCCCCCCCACTGGACATTATTGTTCCTGCCTACCCCCCACTGGGCAGTGCCAGATTTAGACCTTGGTGGGCCCGGGACACTTCAGGTTCGGGAGGGGCCCTTATACACAGAGTTGGTTTACATTCTCAATGAAATTAAAATGCATGAAACAACATCATTCTAAGGTCATGTGTGCACACATGATGTGTCATAATGTTCTATGTGTTGTTAGCTTGAGCCACCAAAATTAGTTTTTAAAAACTATACAATATAGCAGTCCAGAGTAAAAACGTTTACAGATGGTGGCTGGCAAAATATTACGTCTCAAGATACATTAAATAATGGAACTATATATTTTTTTAATTATACATTTTATATTATGTTATTATTATTATTATTATTATTATTATTATTATTATTATTATTATTTGTTTTTATTATTTTATATATTTTTGATATTGTTTCATATAATTTTTGTATGTGGGGCCCTTCTGTCAGGGGGGCCTGGGGCAGTTTCCCCTTTCATCCCCTATAGATCTGGTGCTGCCACTGGGAACTATTGTACTCCCCCACTTCCTGGACACTTTTGTTCCTCCCTGTTCTCCTGTTCTTCCCAACACCCCATTGAGCACTAGTGTTTTCCCCTACTCCCTCACTGGGCACTTTTATTGCTCCTATCGCCCACTGGGTACTATTGCATCCCTCGCTAAGCCCCACCTCCCATGGGGTGCTGTTCCCCTCAGCACAGCTCGGCACAACTGCTCAGCACAACTGTTCCTCCTACTTTACCCAAGCATCATTGAATGTATTGTTTTCTCTTTACCATCACTGACCACCAAAATCATTCTTCTACCCATAGATACTAACACTGGGCATTTTTTTCCTCCAATGGAACACCACCAATGGGCAATTTTTTTCCTCCCCTGAAAAGTACCTGAAATAACTAAGATAAAATAAAATAAGTTGTAATTGCTTTCTGTTGCACCATTGGATATAGACAACAAAAAGCAAAAGCTGTCACAGGTTTTAACCATTCCTTATCCAAAACTAAGAAAATGCTTTACCTTATATATAAAACATTTTTGGCTTTAATTTTTTCTCAGGAGATTTTCTTTGCACCTAAGAGCCTTTTCACACTGAGCCGTCTGCTTTACTGTCGTTTTAGCGGCGCTTTTTGACCGATAGTGGGCGCTTTTAACCCCCGCTAGAGGCCGAAGAAAGGGTTAATAATGCCCGTGTAGCGCCGCTGCCGAAGCGCTTTGTAGGCGCTTCGGCAGCGGTGCCCATTCATTTTAATAGGCAGGGGCCTTGGAGGAGCGGTGTATATATCATTTCTCCACCGCCCCAAAGACGCCGCTTGCAGGTATTTTTTATTTGAATCTAAAAATTAACTGCAGGATGGGAAGTGTTAACCTTCGCATTGCGTAAAAAGGCTGTTTGATCCTGTCTTCTCAGATCCCCCCTTTTTTTATTGTCCCCAAAGCCTTGGAGGTACTCTGCACATGCTCAGTTTGGTTTGTATTTCTAGGGATTTTTTTCTTGGGAGAGTGATTAGCACAGGGCCAATCTGCACTGTCCAGACAGAGAGTCAGGGGTCCTACAGCTTCATAGGACAGTCAGAGTAGAATGAAAACTCCTCCTACAAGCTTTAACCAGACATGGGTAGAAGTCATAAGACTGCTCTAACTGCTGATGAGAAAAGGTATGTAGTAGTTTATATTTACTAAAATAATTGCATTTCCATGTTCTGTGTACTATGGGAGGCCAGATATAGTGAATGCAGGGTCCTGGGTTTAGTACTACTTTTAATAAAACAGTGTACATTGAAATATATGACAGACAAACCTCCCTTTCTTTACTTACAATTTCCAAATAGGTCCATTTAGATAGACGTTTGTCTTCATTCCATCCTAAATAAGGGCAACAAGACCTCCGTTTTTTTAGGGAAAGACTCCAATTTAAAGATAAACAGTGTCCTTTGTGCCTTTGTTTTGAAAAGATTGTCCTCTAAATACCCTGCTCCAGGGCATTCAGGATCAAGTACAGAACTTTAATGGTTTTGATATACACAGAGACAGGGAATAGGGACTTTGAACGTAGAAAACTGATACACAAACGTTTTTTTGAATGTACTCATTTTTTATTTCATTTGAGTTAAAAATGTTCATTAGAACCAAGAGTCATAGACAATCTATTTTTTTCTGATCAACAACCATAGTTTATATATTCCATGTTACAGTAGATGCGTCAATCTCGACATGTCTCGCCAAATAATTCTTGGCTTCTTCAGGAGTTGTATGCATCAATCTGAAATGACAAACTGTCTACAAAAAATATATATACAGATTATAATTCAAGAATGGTATAAACAGTATACATATGCAGGATAAGGTTCAAACAATGGTTCAAATCACATACATTTTACATTTATCTTAATAAATTAGCATTGTACATATAACAACATTTTGGCTGTTTTATTTTAAAAAAATGTTTAACTTACATACCTATTGGATCATAGAAATTATGAAAATGGATATTGTCTATGTTTGTATCAGCAATTGGAGCCCATGTAGTGATGACCAAGGCAGCTGAATAGATGGTCACAAGGAGGACAAAAAGTCTAGGCTACGAAAAAAGCACATATTCATAATAGTATATTAGATGTTATATGTAATAGCAAATATAATTTACTAATAAACATGTTTTACTTACAAGGGGACCACTGGTTTATGGTATATCCAGATGGAGTATATTAATATACAGACCTATAATAACAAGAATAGATCTAATTATTAAGTTGTTTTATAGATAGATAGATAGATAGATAGATAGATAGATAGATAGATAGATAGATAGATAGATAGATAGATAGATAGATAGATAGATAGATAGATAGATAGATAGATAGATAGATAGATAGATAGATAGACTATTTAGTTGTCAATTGTATGGATTATATGGATCACCATTATTTATCCTAGCCAATAATCAATAAAATCATGCTCTCTGTTGAAGTCATGATGATGAAACACATCAGAGCATGACCTTACGGCGACTGGAAATGACGTGTGCGAGTCACTACCAGGAAGGAAGGAACAGCCAGATACTTTAATGCAGTGGATGCGGTGGATGGCAGACGGCATTCTATACTGATTGGTGATAACACACAGTTTGATTATTCAACTAAACGCTTGTTACAATTTATGTTGTGTAAGTGTGGTTTTAAGGGGGTGGTTGTCTTGAATAAACTTTTAAAACGATATCACGCTATGTGGAGCCTTTTTTTACATGACTAAACCACCCTGGGCGATGAGCTGTTTGAGATAACCGGACCAAACGGGAGACACCTGGTGTGTTCAAGGCTTTTGAATTACATCCCTTTGGTGTAAACCCCTAGGGGAGTGTGTTTGATTTGATGTGGACTCTGGTGGATGGTATATGCCTATCAATCATTAAGTAGAATCCTTCACCTATCAATTGAACTGTCTCATCACCTATCAACATACTACCGATTTCTCATACGTTTTTACATGTGAAAGCTGATCATACTTCATTTATCTGATTGGAGCGCTGCTTTGAGTATTGGGACTTTGTCTATATGGATGGAGAACTTGTCAGGAGTTATCAGGCTGATAACAGAAGAGCAGAGTAGGAGAAAGCCACAAGACACAGTGCTTTGCAAAACACTGCAGATATATGTGCCCAGCTCAAATTTCATGAATCAGGTTTACATCCACTTTAATGCAGTTAATTTGCATGGATGTCCATGAAAGCAACCATATGTTTTCCTTTACCGGTCATATAGTGTATTAGTTAAATTATCAGAAGCAATCCACCAAACAATGACAACACTATATTAAATTAGTTCAACCTCCCCTCGTTTAAGAGGATCAGCCATCCATAAATAATTAATCTAGCTACCTTAGTATTAACACAAAATAATTAAAGACTCATGTAGCTTGGCATGTAAATTGCCATTATCCCTGTATATATGAAAAAATATGAATACCTCTAGATCAGGATTTTTGGGACAATTTGAGAAGAAAAAACCTGTATATTTATATAAAAAGGTTTATTACATATTAATTAAACATGATTAAAATTGCAAAATGTTTTTTAAACAATACAAAAGGACATATAATGTATCATGATATTGCACAATAGTCCTCCTGAAGTGGTATTTCCCAACTACTTGCAGATACACCGTCCATGCATGATGCAGGTGGTGATTGGTAGTAGGGACACCAACGCGTTTTGAAATGTAAATGTGAAATATATTCTTCTTCAGGGCTTTATACCACTTCTGAAAATACAAGATATAATTGCCTTTTAGAATCCATATACATGAATCTCATACAAAGCATTTCTAAAGAATAGCACATAGAAATTACATTTTTGGCTATATCACTGGAAAAAGCCCTCCTTCAACAGGAATAGGGATCATAAGTGTCTGTATAAAATGCCCCTCACAACAAACAAGGACCACTGGATTGTATCCAATAAAGGCACCCAAAAAGGAAAAGAGGAAGCAGGTGATATTCGAACTGCAAAAAGTGAAAATAAGGGAGAATAAAACATGATAGAAATAACTAAAATGGGTGATATATACATATCCTCCCAGATGATTGCTTAATCCATTCCGATAGAAAACCATCTAGAATGGAAAAGCAAAGCTGCCCAGAATAAAGAGAGGGGTACTCACTAAACAAAGCCTCCTATGTGTCCCTCTAAAGACACTGTTACGTATAGGCAAACTCCTCTTTAAAGTCCCAGTGAGTCCAGACAAGGGTTATTCTCCACTACATAAAGTCCTTCTGCCCCTATGTGAGGAAAGCAGCTCCACAGAAAAACGTCCACACTGGGCCGAGTGGAGGAAGGAATGGCGCCAATGCAGTCCCTGGCATCTCCCTATATTGCGCATTCCTGCCGTACTTACGTCACACATAGCGTTAAGCAGTGACATCATGTGTGGCTGCATCATATCCTGTCTCCGCGATGACAAACATCCGGAGACCAGGATAGCGGTCATATTGGAGACTAAAACCGCTGACACAATATCTCCAATGATTGAGAGAGAGTGACACACTCAATCCCAATATAATAGGAGAAAAATCACGGCCCCCAATATAATTACGGTATATACAGAGGCCTGTGTGTGCCGGGTATGTATGTGAAAACATACAGACACGATCCCTATGCTGAAGAAATGATGCCTTCACCATTACATATAATATTAAACAAAACAGAAAAGCAACAAATGAATGCCAAAAAGCATCATTCATGCTGATTAGCAAAAATTACACATTGTATACCAAAAATATATATATAACATAATAACCAAAACCCCAAAGATGTAGCATCCAAATCCATAACCCAAGAAACAAAGGATATAAAGTATCCCCCAAAGAATAAAAATGGGAGGGACTCCTGTCCCATTGTGCTGCAGTACTGTGCTGCAGTGGATGGCTGTCTCCCAGGGACATGCTGTGATATTGAAACTTTAAACATACAGCAATTGGCTGTTGGGCTATATATATATATATATATATATATATATATATATATATATATATATATATAGCCATCAGCAATACTGGAATTCAAATGTGGATTCACTGTGGGATACTTTTTGATGGCCCTCCTCTCTCTGATGGCCGTTCCCAAAATAAGGAATACTATTCACATGCCCCTGTTCATACATTCAGCGATACCTAATACATTTCTTTAACCCTCGAGTGAATTACCCACCGTTTTGTGACTGTACATGATTGTGCATTCCAAACAAGATAGAGAAATATATTCTCTTATCTGTCTCGTTTGTGAACCTTGGCCGTGTCCTGAGGAAGCCTAGCGGTGAAACGCGCAGACATACAAGGGCTCACTGCACAATATTCATAGATGCATTTATGTTATAATCTTCATTCTTACTTTTATGTATTTGTAACCTTCAATAAATTTATATTTTTATACTGTTACTTCCTCTCCAGTGTTTCTCAGCCTAAAAAGTCCGCCTCCCTGGTAATACGTAGTACTACCAATTTTTTTTGCCTTCATATATTTACGGATGTGGCCTATTTTTGCACTTTCTTCTTTGTCCTGTCCAAACCCACAAGCAACCTATTTATGACACCAAATTATTAAGAACAATTAAGGGGCAAGCTGTTTTTATTTTTTTTGCTATTGTATGTTGTTTTGTTGTACTTCAAGATTTTCAATTGACACTTTAATCAGTTTTGCCTGAATTGAAGCCCTCCAGAAAGGGTCTGAAGCTTTCAGCTTCATTAAGGCCCGGGGGTGGTGGTGGTGGCACTAAGATACCAGAACCAGCGCATTTCGCGCTGGAGCAGGATCTTAATCCAATCTCTCCCTCTAATTGAAATATGTACTCGATCAACAAAACTGTGAAGTTAACCTTGGGCATCCTGTACCTTTACCTCTTGGTAACATGTCTGCCAAGAAGTAAATACAGATTGCCAATTTGCATATTATGCATGTGTCATCCAATCCGTTGTCCAAGTTCTTGCCGTGTCTTACCTATATAGAAGGCTCCACACTGACATTGCATAATGTCTTGCAGTTTGCAAAATGTTTAACACAAACTTCGCATTGCGAACAGGCTCCACAAGGAAAAGTACCCCAAATCTTACATGGGTTCCCCCTTGAGTCTCTGTTATATTCACTCTGCGTAAGCATTTCACTAATTGATCCAGCCTTTCTATAGGTAATCTGTAGACTTGGGGTCACCAAGACCCTAAGAACTGGGTCCTCTGTGAGAATCGACCAGTCTTTAGAAGGGATTTTACTCACTTTATCATGTTCATTGGAGTATCGTAGTATGATCCTAGTGATATTTTCATATTTTTTCTTTTTTTACTTTTGAAAATGAGATCGTGTCTTTTTGTGTCTTTACACGATTGAAGGCCCTTTTTAAGGTTGATTTAGTATATCCTCTAGCCAATAATCTTTTGGTGAGCTCATCAGCTTCCTGTTGGAAATCTGCAAAGGTAGTACAGTTGTGTTTTAAACGGAAAAATTGACTTAAAGGTATAGACTTTTTTAGGGATTCTGGATGGAAACTGTCCGCATACAGCAAAGTGTTGCCTGCTGTTTCCTTCCTAAAAAGCCTACTAGTCAATTTACCACTTGGGTCCTTGAGTATACTACTGTCCAAAAAGTCAACCTTACATTGGTCATAGGTCAAAACAGATTAAAATCATTATGATTCATCTGATTAAGACATTCTTTTAAAACCTCTTCTGGACCATCCCATATAAGCAGTATATCGTCTATGTGTCTTTGCCACATGATGATATGCTTTGTATACATGTCCAAATGATCATTCAACAAAAATGATCATTTGGCCATGTATACACAGCATATCGTCACGTGGCAAAGATCATACTATGATACTCCAAAGAACATGATAAAGTGAGGAAAATCCTTTCTAAATACTGGTCTATTTTCACAGAGGACCCAGTTCTTAGGGACTTGGTGACCCCAAGTCCACAGATTACCTATAGAAAGGCTGGATCAATTGGTGAAATGCTTACGCAGAGTGAATATAAAGGAGACTCAAGGGGGAGCCTGTTCGCAATCCAAAGTTATTGGTAGGAGGAGATATTTTACATTACCCAATGGGGAACGATTTCGTGTTAAACATTTTGCGAACTGCAAGACACAGGGCATGGTCTATCTTATGCAATGTCAGTGTGGAGCCTTTTATATAGGTAAGACACGGCAAGAACTTGGACAACAGATTGGCAAACACATGCATAGTATGTGTCAGGGCTGGACTCAGCTCTTCCTTCTCTGAGCTGGTCGCTCAGCTGTCAGCTAATTGCCAGCTCCTATCTCTCCACAGTGACTTTCCTGTTGATGATATTCTGCTCATCAGTCCTGCTTACCTTAGCTGTCCAGCCCAGATTATCTCTGCCTTCACTTTGGTCAACATCACAGTGACTTTCTCCTGTGCTCCTGTTAAAGACTTGCTTGGCTGACATTCCTGCTTGCTGTTCCACTACGCTGATTCCTGACTTTCTGGCTTGTCTGACTATCCGTTCTGGTTATCGAACTTTGGCTATGTTTTGACTACGTTTTTTCTATTTACTTTTATTATTAAACAATAGAGATGAGCCAAACACCCCCAGGTTCGGTTCGCATCCAAAACCTGCGAACAGGCAAAAAATTTGTTGGAAACACGCGAACACCGTTAAAGTCTATGGGACACACATGAAAAATCAAAAGTGCTCATTTTAAAGACTTATATTCAAGTTATTGTCATAAAAAGTGTTTGGAGACCTGGGTCCTGCTCCAGGGGACATGTATCAATGCAAAAAAAAGTTTTAAAAACTGATGTTTTTTCGGGAGTAGTGATTTTAATAATGCTTAAAGTGAAACAATAAAAGTGTAATATTCCTTTAAATTTCGTACCTGGGGGGTGTCTATAGTATGCCTGCAAAGGAGCGCATGTTTCCCGTGTTTAGAACAGTCTGACAGCAAAATTACATTTCTAAAAGGAAAAAAAGTCATGTAAAACTACTATCGCTACTATCACTACTAACTACTGTAAAACTACTATCGCTAGTGCCGGCTATAATGAATTGTCGGTCCGGAAATACACAAAAAAGTTCATTGATAAAAATGGCATGGGATTCCCCCACAGGGGAACCCCGAACTAAAATTAAAAAAATAAAATGTGTGGGGGTCCCCCTAAATTCCATACCAGGCCCTTCAGGTCTGGTGTGGATATTAAGGGGAACCCCGCGCCAAAATTAAAAAAAAATGGTATGGGGGCCCCCCTCAAAATCTATACTATACATGTTTCAAATCTTTCCGACGGACTCGAGTCCAGTTGAAAAATCCGCTCGTCTGTATGCTAGTCCGACAGATGAAAACCCATGCTAGGGTAGTTATTGGCTGCCGGTTATCAACTTCCTTATTTTAGTCCGGTCGTACGTCATCTCGTACGAATCTGTCGGACTTTGGTGTGATCATGTATAGACAAGTCCGTTCATTCAAAAGTCCGTCGGAAGTCCGTCAGAAGTCCGTCAAAAGTCTGTCGAAAATCCGTCAGAAAGTCCGTCGGACCAGTCCGGTCGAAAAGTCCGCCCGTGTGTACGAGGCATAAGTGTTACACTTATATATTACTATCATTGAACAATAAACTATATCTGATATTATATGCATGAACTCTAGGCAACAGCTAAATATACAGATAAAAAACTCACATGGGAACATTTCTGGGAAAGGTCCTCTGGCACCGAATGTGAAGATGCCAAAATGGGCCTCCCCAAGACAGCACAATGACTGGCACCATTGTGTCTTCCCTCTCTAATCTGAACTCCACTTTACAGTAATTTGCAAGAGGTTCATACTATGTCAAATGCAGATACTAATACCGCGTACACGCGGTCGGAAATTCCGACAACAAATGTTCGATGTGAGCATGTTGTCAGAAATTCCGACCGTGTGTAGGCTCCATCGGACCTTTTTTGTCGGGATTTCTGACAAAATTTGAGAGCTAATTTTTCTCAGCTCGTCGTACGTGTTGTACGTCACCGCGTTCATGACGTTTGGCATTTCCGACAACATTTGTGTGACCGTGTGTATGCAAGACAAGTTTGAGCCAACATCCGTCGGAAATAAATCCAGGATTTTGTTGTCGGAATGTCCGATCGTCTGTACACGGCATTACTGTTCTTGCATTTAAAAAAAACATTTGCTGATGTATTCATGAATACGGAGCTGCATTTATTTGTGTCTTTTATATCAGTTCAGCTTTAAATATGCCACCATTAATGTCCTACAGATCTTTCAATTCATTGGCTTACACCTGGAATGTGGACCTATTAGTACTCTGGCTCTGAGCTACACTCACCCACTGTCTGCTTCCAGTTGAGCCAGTTCTGTTTACATCCTAAAGCTGTCCATACCCAGAGCAAATTCCTGTCCCTGTCAGCTGCCTCCCGCTCAATGTCCCTCGACTGAAAAAATCAAAAGAGCCAGGCAGAAAATTGTCAGTTGAACATTGGCTACATTGAATCAGATGCAGCTGCTGTTCACATATTTTGGCAACTGGCAGGCTGGCTGTCAAAATGCAACAGTCACAGTGGGAGATTTATCTGTCTTCCAGTTATGCACTGGCAGAACTGGAAGCAGAGAGTGGATGGAGGAACTGGTAAGATTTTTTTCCTTTCAGCCTGAAGAATCCATATGTGTATGGGCAGCTTTAGTTCCTATTACCTCTATCACCCTTGCTCTATAGTGTATTTATGTACCTTTGTAAATTTTACACGCTTGTTCTGTCTAAAGGGAAATGTGTGCTGGAATGCTGGAGTTAATGTAAACAGCAAAATCATGCAGAGGACAATTCAGTATGCGCCTATAGAATGTGGAAACTGCTGCTATTTCTACATATGCAGGAAATGTTAACAAATGTATGGCACCTTCTAGAATAGTGTTCGTTTAGAAGTGTTTGTCACTTGTTTCTGTTTTTGGCCAGCGTTTGCTATTGTATGGTACACAATATATGGAAGAGGGGGAAGCACAGCAAAAGATTGGGCCATGTTTAAGAGATCGGTTCAAATTAAAAAATAATCTGGAAGTAACGCAGACAGTTTTAAATGTGAAATGGAAAAGAGAATATGGTGGCAGATAATGTGCATTGACCACATTCTTTTTAACACAGTACATGGGCCTATGCTTTGTTTCTGTCGTCCATAAAGGTAGCTGCTACTTTTAGGGCATGTAAAAATACCTTCTAGGACATGGCATCTGCACATGACCGCTCTGGTACAGTCAGCACCACTAGGTTCTATCAACACATGCATACACAAAATATACCCAGGGGATGGGATGTTGGAACGAACAATGAAGGGTGGTGGCACATGAGAACATATAATGAAGGAGCTTGGCATGTGAGAACTAACAATGAAGGATGTTGACATGTGAGAACATGAGTGATCTTGAGGACTATATATACACTATATTACTAAAAGTATTGTGACGCCTGCCTTTACACGCACATGAACTTTAATGGCATCCCAGTCTTAGTTCATAGGGTTCAATATTGAGTTGGCCCACCCTTTGCAGCTATAACAGCTTCAACTCTTCTGGAAAGGCTGTCCACAAGGTTTAGGAGTGTGTCTATGGGAATGTTTGACCATTCTTCCAGAAGCGCATTTTTGAGGTCAGGCACTGATGTAGACGAGAAGGCCTGGCTCCCAGTCTCCGCTTTAATTCATCCCAAAGGTGTTCTATCGGGTTGAGGTCAGGACTCTGTGCAGGCCAGTCAAGTTCCTCCACCCCAAACTCGCTCATCCATGTCTTTATGGACTTTGCTTTGTGCACTGGTGCGCAGTCATGTTGGAACAGGAAGAGGCCATCCCCAAACTGTTCCCACAAAGTTGGGAGCATGAAATTGTCCAAAATATCTTGGTATGCTGACGCTTTAAGAGTTCCTTTCACTGGGAAGCCAAACCCAACCCTGAAAAACAACCAGACACCATAATCCCACCTACACCAAATGATTTGGACCAATGCACAAAGCAAGGTCCATAAAGAGAAGAATGAGGGAGTTTGGGGTGGAGGAACTTGACTGGCTTGCACAGAGTCCTGACCTTAAGTCAATAGAACACCTTTGGGATGAATAAGAGCAGAGACTGCAAGCCAGGCCTTATCGTCCAACATCAGTACCTGACCTCATAAATACACTTCTGGAAGAATGGTCAAACATCCCCATAGACACACTCCTAAACCTTGTAGACAGCCTTCCCAGAAGAGTTAAAGCTGTTATAGCTGCAAAGGGTGGGCCAACTCAATATTGAACCCTGTGGACTAAGACTGGGATACCATTAAAGTTTATGTGCGTGTAAAGACAATACTTTTGGTAATATACTGTATCTTCATTATTATGGATATTAATAAATTTACAATATTGAATAAATTTGTTTTGCTTGCTATTTGTTCCCCAACTGGTTAGGTGTTTAGTAACTTTGCCATTTTTTGATATTGTAACTATTTTTATACTTTTTAGAAAGAATATAGTAAAATTACTGTATTTTATCTGTCATTTGCTGTATATCAATATATTTGTAATACTTTTCCATTGGGATCCATCAAACAAAAACATTTTTTAGCAAGTTCTGCAAACCCAAACAAATGGCCACTGCCTCACCTTTAACTGGCCTTTGCAGCAAGGAGCACATAGAAGGGTGACGCATGTCAAACAAAACCAAAGAAAATTCCCAGCTCAACTTACCGACCAGCCTGCAACCAACCAAATTATCCCATCTAACAGTATGTGCTAAAAACAGGGGTTTAGTTTGCATACATTTGCTTGCATGCATAAGCTGCAGAGACACTTCACGGCACCCCAGTATTATCTGCAGTCCTAACTCTAATTGAGAGCCTCCACAGTGGAAGCGCATGCATTATAATGGATAGATAGAGGGCAGGTTCTGCAAACCCCCCTCGAACCAAACCCAGGTACGTCTTGCTCATCCCTAATGGTGATGAAGTTATGGAACTTAACGAGAGAACAGCATTCCCCATTGCACTGTTACCTCTACCATGACTGATGTGATTGATGATGCAATCAGTGAGCACAGTGGGCAGCTTTTATATGGGGCTTGTCTCTGCTGACACAACTCTGCCTGTCTGACAGTGGGAAAAATGAGTGATGCACGGCCATGCATAGTTGCTTGATGGATACCACAATGGTCATCACTAATTGAAAACATTGGAAAACTTTTAGCAAATTGAATCTTGTTTTTTGCAAACTGGTTTTGCTCTTGTCTGTTTAGAATCTATTGTACAAGTCTTCAATATTGCATAAAAAAACTACAAAGTTCTAAATTAAAGATGGTATTTTCAAAATACACATATGCGCATGCAGTATTCTTTTGATGAAGATAACGGCATGATGGGCAAAGTGTACTAAGGAAAAGCAAACAGATTGTATTCATTTGTCTGTACTAATATGAAAAGCTGTGAAAGATTAATATATGGATTATTGATTGATATAGGTCACTTCAATTTGTGAATTATCACTACATTTTACACTGTCATTTCCAATAAGTCTAAATATTTGAATTCTATGACAACCAAAGCATAACGTGACTTATTTTAAAGTCTTGCACCGTATGTCATATTGCAGCATAGTAGAAAAAAATTACATTTGCAATATAACTATTAAAACTGAACTCCAGGATAAGCAAATATTGGTCTGTGCAGTAACCCAGTGTGAAACTTTGCCTCTGTGCAGGAACAAAGTACTAAAGACTGGTCACTGCTGCTCTCTCGCCTTCTGCAGGGTGACCGGTCTTGTCTCCGCCCCCTCCTGTAGTTTTTGGCAGGCAGCCTGTAGTGGGTGGGACCTGCTGGGCCCCTCCCACAGCTCTGCTGTCTGCATGGGCCATGTACAGCACTGTTATGATGTCACTTCTACTCTTAAAGATAACTGGGTTTGTAAAAGCATTTAGTGCACATTAAGAGGATTTTTGTGATTTGTGACTTTTGAGAAAAACATTTGAATGAAAGTTTTTGTGTTGGGAGTTCAGATTTAAAGTTTTTATAAAAACTCAATTGCCAAGACTGCATATAAGCTCTAACATGTTCACTTTATTTTAAAATACTTTCAACATTTCGAAGCTTTAACTAAAGTGATTCCAAAGGCTCGATTTTTATTTTTGTAGAAATAACAAACATATTATACCTACCTGCTCTGTGCAATGGTTTTGCCCAAAGCAGCCCCTTCTCGGGTCCCCCGTCGGCACTCCTGGTCCCTCCCCCCTGCCGATTGCCCCTATAGCAAGCCACTTGCTATGGGGGCACTAATGCATGCTTGCTCTCGAGCAGGCTCTGTCTATAAGACCCCCCGGTACCTCCTCACTGGCTGTGATTGACAGAGGCTGCAGCCAATGGCTACCGCTGCTGCGACTTAGCTAGTGAGCAGGTAGAGATCCAGGAGAGCACATGCTCTTCTGCACATCACTGGATTAAGATTGGGCTAAGTTAAGTATTTAGAGGGTGGGTAGCTGCTTGCAGAGGGTTTTTTACCATAATGCATAGAATGCATTAAGCATAAGCATGCGCACAGGGTGTGCCCTAAACACCCTATGTGGCACAGATTCCCCCTCCTGCCTGGGCCCCTGTGTCATTTACTGGCCCCTTCCTTTTGTGAATGAACACAGTGTGTGATCAGTACTGATCACTCACTGTGTTCATACATAATAGAAGCATAGTAAAGTGTGTTATATACAGTGGGGACGGAAAGTATTCAGACCCCCTTAAATTTGTCACTCTTTGTTATATTGCAGCCATTTGCTAAAATCATTTAAGTTCATTTTTTCCTCATTAATGTACACACAGCACCCCATATTGACAGAAAAACACAGAATTGTTGACATTTTTGCAGATTTATTAAAAAAGAAAAACTGAAATATCACAAACAGAATATTTATGCAGCTAGTAAGTAAGGTATTTGGTCTGCCACCCAAGTACTGGCCAGGCCCAACCTTGCTTAGCTTCCTAAAATCAGATAAGTGCAATACTTAGGCATCTAGCAAGTAAGGTAAGTATACAAACCCCTTATTATGGTTCTGCCCCTCCCTCCAAGACTATTGGTCACAGGTGGTCAAGTTCCTTCATGATCGCATGGGTACCCCTCTGACCCTATGCCCTCGTCAATGTCTACTGGGCCTCCTTCCTATCTCTGAAGAAGGGAAATATTTAACAATTTTCTTGCAGGAATCCCTGTTCCTGCCCAAAATGCAAATAGTCAGGTCCTGGATCAAGGCTTCACCCCCTACTATCCAACAGTGGATCAGAGCAGTAAATGCCACTCTCCCCTACAAAAAAGTGTTATATTCACATAGAGGTTGCCCGGCCAAATATAACAAAGTATGGGAAAAGTGGCTGGAGGACCCCTCTACCTGTAATGAAGCGGAGTAGTTCCCTTTCACAGAGCTGCGTCGGTCTGTCTTGTCATGTTATGCTCACCGTTTCTTCTATTATTCCTAATGTCAGTATGCTTTCCCATATTGGATCTCTTCTGCACCCATGTAACACTAACATGGAGTTGGCTTTTGACCCCCTACTGGGGCACACTCAGCCATGGTGTCCATGCACTTCAGTAACTCATGGTATCTGGTCATGTCAGTGTTATATCCTTTGATATGGTGCCTGTTGCACTTTGTACCTGTCTGTATACTTTTTCAATATGCTCAATAAACTTTATTTTGATTTAAAAAAAAAGTATACAAACCCCAAAATAAAATGGCAAAACAAAAAGTGCAGTGCCTAAGGTGTCCTTTTATGAAACTGAGATCAGCTGCGATCCCAAGTCTTACCGCTGATCTCAGGTCATTACCAGTTTATGAAACGAAGGTAATCAGTGGAGAACATGTCCTTCGCAGATTATCTCAGCACAGTGAGAATCTGTAACTGACTATCACAGAAACGGCCAGTTTATGAAGGTGCGATCTCAGCACCTCACTGGCGATCTGTGACAGAATTCTCACTTTCTGATTCACCATTCCAGAGAGAATCAGAGAGAGAAGCGCGAAGCTGGATGAGTATTCTGGAGAAAGCAAGTCTTTTGACTTCTTTCTTTCACCAGTCAGAGCACATCTTCCCCACCATTACACACCCCAAAACCAGCAGGATAGGAATTTATAGTGTATATATATATAAATATATATATATATATAGCATATGTGTGCTATATGTGTGTGTGTTTATTATTTCAATGTGTATATATATATATATATATATATATATATATATATATATATATATATATATATATAAATAGATAGATATATTGCTAGATATATTGCTAGATAGATAGATAGATAGATAGATAGATAGATAGATAGATAGATAGATAGATAGATAGATAGATAGATAGATAGATAGATAGATAGATAGATAGATAGATAGATAGATAGATAGATAGATAGATAGATAGATAGATAGATAGATAGATAGATAGATAGATAGATAGATAGTTTTTTTTAGATCTTCACGTCTCTGGCTGGGTTCACACTTGTGCGATGCGTAAACCAGCGTGATTCCTGTGCGGGTTTCCACATCGCACCTACATTGACATCTGCGCACCACTGCGAGCATCAATGTAAAGTTAATGACACCCCCAGATCATGTCGCAGATCGCAGTGCGAACTATGTAATGGTGCTGGAATCGGATTGCATGGGTGTTCAGTGCAGACCAAATAAAGGGTCCTGTACCATTTTGGTGCAAATGCAATGTGATTTAGGGCCGGTTCCCACTGCTGCGGTGTCCAAGATCGGATGTGATTCGCACCGCACTGCAGTGCAAATCACATCCGATCTCTGTGTGATGCGATTTCAGCCATACAGATAGTATGGCTGAATTCGCATTGCATTCGGACCAAACTCGTACAGGACCCTTTTGTTGGTCCGCAGCAGAATCAGATCGCATGGGTGTTCACACCCATGCGATCCGATTCCTGTCCGAGTTTGCAGATCGCACTGCAATATGCAAACTGATTTGGGGGTGTTGTTAACTTTAAGGCCCGGTTCACACTTGTGCGATGCCAGACATCGCACAGGCATCGCATGTATTTCACAGCGCACTGCCGCTCACATTACATGCGTTATGTCTGTGCGGTGCGATGTCAGCTGTACAGATAGTATGGCTGATATCTCACCGCATTCGGTGCAAACACGTACAGGACCCTTATTTCTGTTCGGACCAGAATCGGATCGCATGTGTGTTCACACATATGCGATCCGATTCATGTCCAAACTGTCAGTTCACAGTGCGATATGCAAGCTGAACTGGGGGTGTTGTTAACAATGTATTGACACTTCCCAGCGATTCGCATATGGCAATGTGAACTGACATGTGAGTTGGTGCGATGCGGGAACCCGCAGTGGATTCGCAGTGTTCTCGCATCGCACCAGTTTATCAATTTTTATGTTTATCAATTATGAAATATATTTTATTTTAATTTATTAATAAATATTTATACTTGTATACTTAATTAAGATTATTTTTTAATGATTATGAACGTATTTTGCATTTATATGAATGGTGTATAGCTGCATTACATATGTGGATTACATTCATTTACTATACACCATTCACATTTAAATAGGCACATGTATGATCTTTAAATATTGATAAAAACAATGTTTTTTTTATAATTAGGTTAATGTATATTGTGTAGGGGGAATTTAACGTTATTATTTTATTAATATGTTGGGGAATAATGTGTGCTGATTCGTGTTACACTTTTGTATTTTATGCTTCCTCATACTGTAATCCCGCTACATCACGCAAGATTACAGTGAGAGGAGCCGTTCTCAGGAGTTCCCGGCGTTTGTAGATCGCTTCTCAACTCAACATGAGAAGCGATCTACACACTTTCATAAACACTCGGAGGAGCGCGATCTCCTCTGAGAATGCCTGAGAACTGAAAAGCGGTATTTTACCGCAGTTTCATAAAAGGACACCTAAGTGATCAAGAAATAATATAACAATGTTATAATTAAAAACCAAAGTGTAAATAATATACATATGACAAAATGAGTGACTCTAGTATACTCTGACATGCATGTGCACAAAACGTGCTGGGAGGAGCTAGGTGTTGAAGTCACACCGCCACTCCTTTTTTTGGGACCGGTGGCCATCTTGGTAAGTGAATGTCCCCATGTGGTAGGTTTACACTCTACTATACCTGTAAACATTGGTGTATGGACTTAATAGATGGGTAGAGGCTGATTTTATGAATAAATTACCACACTATATATCTTTTTCTGTCGCTCCGGTGTGGTGAGCGTTCTTCCTGTGTGAGTAGTGGATTACAATGCGGATAAATTCCCATACTGTGATGTCCTGACAGTGCTAAAAACTGTCTGCTGCTTTTCTGCTGCAGGTCAATAGCTGGTTAGCGTGCAAAGGTGGTATTTGGAGCAACACATGGTGATATATTTGGACTGTTGGATGAATACTACACACAGACAACTGTTGGAGTTATTATTTACTACTAAGGCTGGCCATACATTATACAATTTTCCTATTCAATTTCTTTTAGATTTACCTTCAACTATGTAGTGCAAGGCCCTGCCTGACTGCATACAAATTAAAAGTGTTTAGGGTTATATGGTATTATATGGTTTTGGTAAATCTAAAGGAAAATTGTACATAAAGATTGTATAATGTATGGCCAGCCTAAGAAAAATCATATGTTTGTGGGACTTCCTATGCACTTTTAAAAGTCACTTTTTTGTTGGTTATTTTTGTCGTAAGTATATTATTTACACTTTGGTTTTTGAATATAAGATGATTATATTCATTGTTGATCACTTAGGCTCTGAGCTTTTGTTTTTACATTGCTGAAGTATTGCATGTTAGACAGAAAGTGTCTGCAAAAAGTTGCAGGAGATCAGCAGTACTTAGATGCAAAAAAGGATGAAAAAAACGTGAAAACATATTTTATCTACAAAAATGCAATTGTTTATGATACACAGTGTTTTAGCAAACTAAATGTAGTTCATTTAGAGATGAAATCTACTCGAATGTATACCTCTGTCCTTGGGATGTGAAGTGAAAACCAAACTGAAAGATCCGATACGAAACCCAGTGGATGAAAACAGTTCTCATCCCTTGTTCCGCTGCAGTAAGTTGCTCAGGAAATGATTTAGTGATGATGGGGGTATCTATTTATAGATTGTTTTCCCAAAATGTGAATCTTTTTCCTTTTTCTCAAGGTTAAAAAATGGTCCCATTGTAAAAAAGCAGCTTCGCTGTCTGGGGATGAAAGGGAGGGGCGAGGAGGGGCTGCTAGTCAAACAATCATTCCATACAAGGCAATTTGAAGGTGGAGGGGAAATAACTCCCAAGTCCTTCTTCATTCATATGTATACTTCAGAAGCATTTTTCCGAGAAAGTCCTAATAGATACGGCTCTCACCAGATTCCATTAGTCAAACACTAAAATGTACATGAACATTCAGCTGACTAATTGTTTAAGCCATCCATGAATGTTATAACCAATTATTTGCCTGCCATGATACACTGTAATAGTCTGTTATAACAAAATTGTGCAGCTTACAAAATGATGCTGAACTAGCTCCTGAAATCATGATTTTTGTGGATCACTTTTCAGAGAGTGTTTGACAAGGTGGTGAGGAGGCATTATGTTGCAGATTTAGTTCTGCTTTAAAGTGTAAGTAAGTCTTAACGATGAGCTCCCCTTTGATCTGTTAAATGTATTATTAAAAGCTGTCCTATGTCTTGTCCACACTTCCGGTGTTATGTCAGGCAGCCTGATCGGCACTCCCAGTTCTCATCTTAGGACTACTGATCAATTAGTGCCTATGTTGTGAAGATGAGAAGAAGGGGCGTAATTCAATAGTTTAGGAAAAGACAGCTGGGCACGAATAAATTCCTGCTAGATTAGTAAGTATTTTTGTGCTAGCAGAGACTTCAAGGGTATAAATCATGAGGAAATGCATGTATTGCAGAGATGTTTTTTTTTTGTCCTGACATTTACTTTATATTTAGTTTTTCCAATTATTATCTAAAAGCACCATTTACAGAATTAGATTTTATGCATTAGCATCAATTATAACTTTTTAATGTGCTGTTCTTTATTCATCATTATTCACGCATCTTGCACAACTCTAAACAACAACAGCAAAACAATATTATAGGCTTTAGTTTACACATAAGTGCCATATATTATACAATTTTCTTGTTCAATTTACTTTAGACTTACCTTCAACTATGTAGTGCAGGGCATAAACAACAGAGGGTGCACCAACCTGAGGGCACTGAAAAAGAAGGTATATTCTTCAAAATGCGTCAGCCAGCTTAGGATCCTGGAGAGGACCCCCTGTGCTTGGGAGTCTGTCGAGTCATATGAACCACTGGGCTGATGAGCAGCTTAAAGCTGGGGTCCACCTATCTATCGTTTTTTTTTTTTTGGAGTTCATTTACAAACTTTTCTTCTCATGATTATCTACTAACATGTTCTGTGTAATAAGTCCGCCTGTGTCCGATTTCGTTGAAAAGAATAACTTATAAAATTCACTGAAGGCGGTTTCCATCTTCATTGTGGGCATTTGAAGCCCACAAGCATGTATTTCCTGGATGCGGTGAATGCTGTGCTCCCAGCATTCACCGAGATGTTGTGATGACGCTGTTGCACAATGCATGCTGGGAAGCCTGAGACTAGCTCCCAGGGGACTGTGGGAGGTCTGGGAGAGGCTAGAAACACGCCTACTCCCATGGGAGGAAAACCAGGAAGTGCAAAGAAGAATAGAAAAAAAAAGGTAATTACGGCGATTTAAATTTTTTTACACAGCATGTCAGCATCTAGGCAAGGAAGAGAATGCATAGAGATAATGTTCAAAATTTGGGTGGAACCCCGCTTTAATATGCCATTTTTATTCATATGCTTGTGAGTATATCCCCAGACTTTAGAGGGCAGCAAAGTTTGAAGCAGTATTCTAGTGTTGTGGAGCATCTATCTATAAAGAACTGCTACTAGACCATCACACTTACAGTATGCACAGGAAGTTATCTGTTCTGTTTTTGTAGTGGAAGGGCCTGCCTGATTACACACAAACTAAAGGTGTTGAGGTTTGACCTCATATTATATGGCTTTGGTAAATCTAAAGGAAAATTGTACTAGAAAATTGTATATTGTATGGCCAGCCTAAGTAACCAGGACTACAGTCTTGCATGAATGGGTTGCCAGGGTGACTCGTGGCCCCCCATACATTATGTTGCTGGCTGTCAGTGTAGTGCAGTGCCAATTTATTCACCATGCTTAGACTCAGGTGTCGATCCCTATGATATCCCAATAATTTCCCAATTTCTCAATAATCCCTGGGTTACTGGACACACCCACCAAATATATGTTTCTCTGCTCCTCAGCAGCTTAGCTGTATTATGGAATTTTAACTTTGTATCTGCTTTGTAAACTACAAGTTACAATTATTCTCTGTTGGATTGTTGATGTGCCCAGGGCAGAGTCTAAGTGGCAGTTGAGATCCACCAAAACTCCTGATGGTAGAGATGGCCCTAAACCCTAATGGTCCCAATTTTCTTTGTTTGCAACTGGCACCAGGTTACAGCCCTCAGGATTTTCCCACCGGGAGGGTGGATGAAATGGAAAAGCTATAGTGAGGAGTTCCCAAGGCTGTAGACAAGAAAGTGGCCAGGTCAGGCCAGGCAGCAGGTGATAAAGTAGAAAGGTCCAGGCAAGGTTCAAGGCAAGTGGCAAGCGAGAGAGTAGTCAGGTCCAGGCAGAAGTCAAGGCAGGTGGCAGGCGAGAGAGAGTGGTCAGGTCCAGCCAGGAGACGAGGTAGGTGGAAGGTGAGAGAGTAGTCAGGTCCAGCTAGAAGTCGAGGTAGGCGGAAGGTGAGAGAGTAGTTAGGTCCAGGCAGGAGTCAAGGCAGATGGCAGGCAAGAGAGTAGTCGGGTTAATCAGGCAGGGGTGAAGGTAGGTGGCAGGCAAGAAAATAATTAACTTCAGGCAGGGATTAAGGCAGATGGAAGGCAAGAGAGTATTCCGGTCTAGGCAGGAGTCAAGGCAGGCAGCAAGCAATAGATTATTTGGGATAAAAAACAATGTGTCTGCGCTAGAAGAAATCGCTACACTCAAAGTGCAGTATTAGTAAACATAAACAACATAGGTGTTGATATAAATGTGCATGCGTGAAAATACCCCTAGGTGCTAAAGTATAAAGTGCACAGTGCTATGTAAAACACAGAATGTGAGTGATCAAACAAAACAACATATCAATTAAAATATCAAATAAAATGCAAGAGGATATAACAAATGGTGAATAAATGAAGTCCAAAAACGTGTATATCCAATGATATAAAAGTGCCCAAATAAATTAGTCCAAAGATTTGGTGAATTTCACATATCCTATCTTCCAAAGTGTGCCACCAAGAAACATGCTGTGGTGTCTTCCAGCCGCCCCCACATAGCGCAATATGTAGGTATAAAGGATTTTAATCAAATAATTAACTCCCCTAGCTGGGGTACTCACATATTGTGGGTGCGTAAGTGCACCATCCTTAACAAGCATAAAACGGTCAATCTCTCGGTGTGGCGTGCGGTGTGGCGTATGTAACGAAAATCTCCTTCTCTCTCTCTGCTGACAGCTCCGTCCAGGCCCCTCCCCTACGCGTGTTCGGCACCGGGACCACGTGCCTTCTATGTGAGTACCCCAGCTAGGGGAGTTAATTATTTGATTAAAATCCTTTATACCTACATATTGCGCTATGGAGTTTTTTTCTCTTGCATAAACCATCTCCATTTGAGAACATTGGAAGTTTGCACAGCTGGTTCCTAATGAGCACAGGAGTGGCTCCAAGGCTTTGTTTGACATAGTTTAATCGCTGTGTCACACACAGGAAGGTGAGCATATACACCTGTGGGGGCGGCTGGAAGACACCACAGCATGTTTCTTGGTGGCACACTTTGGAAGATAGGATATGTGAAATTCACCAAATCTTTGGACTAATTTATTTGGGCACTTTTATATCATTGGATATACACGTTTTTGGACTTCATTTATTCACCATTTGTTATATCCTCTTGCATTTTATTTGATATTTTAATTGATATGTTGTTTTGTTTGATCACTCACATTCTGTGTTTTACATAGCACTGTGCACTTTATACTTTAGCACCTAGGGGTATTTTCACGCATGCACATTTATATCAACACCTATGTTGTTTATGTTTACTAATACTGCACTTTGAGTGTAGCGATTTCTTCTAGCGCAGACACATTGTTTTTTATCTTTAATACTTTGCACGAATATGGAACGTGACTGAGTGTTTGCAGCTGGTCTCCACTGTTCACTTATCATTCTGTAGGCATTTATCCGTAAGTGGCTCGCAGGGTTTTGCATATAATAGATTATTTGGGTAAATCTGGGTCAGCAACAAACAGGCAACTGACAGGTTTAGCTCTCAGGTAGCTGTCAATAATTTAAAGCATTATCAACTGCAAAGGTTGGTGCTTAAACACAATTATGGTCAGAAGATGTGAACATTACTGGGAACTCTAAAAGTCCTGGAGGTAGTGGAGGTCCTAGGAATCCTGGAAGACCTAATAGGGATCCTGCGAAAACTGTAACACTGGTCATTTGAACAATTACCCATCCTGTTATACCTGTAACACGTTCCACATTTATTTATAATAAAAGATTCCAGGCTGCCGCCTTGCATGCCACTACAATCCGTCAAGATCCTAGTTGTTGGAATAATTTCCTGTTTATTTACCGGTCGCTCACTGTGGGCCTATACAGCTAGAATGAATTTGCTAACAAATTAGGGTGACAGAGTGTGTCCCATTCCTCTAGCTCCGTGTTCTCCATGTACAAAGTACTAAGGCAGAAAGGACAAACTGTGACCCCCTGCCTTTGTGGCTTGTGTAGTACATGCCTTATAGTCTATACGGTATAAAACTCTTCCTGTATATAACTTGTCTACAAAATACTGGATTTAGGTGGGTCATAGGAGAGAACAACAACTGCCTAATACCCTAGTGCCCAACACATGGCACACCTATGCTCTCAGTGAGGCCTATTGTGTCCTGGGCTGGGGCCACCTTTTGTGTACCTTTAAGCAGAAATACAAGCCCCCCTCCCCTGATATTTCATCCACAGCGAACGTGGAAGCACACTGTGGGGATTTGTGGCTGATGTGGGGGCACACTGGGGTGATTCATAATTGACGCAAGGGCACACTAGAGGGATTAGCAGCTGATATGGGAGCAGAGTTGTTGTATATAAGCGTCACTGTTTTGCTCTCAAGCACGTTCTATCTATGTCCCCAGAACCATGACCCAGTCTCCATCAAGTAGTGATGTCTGGGAGCCAGTAGGCACGGACCCCACGGGTGTCAGGACCATGCAGCCAACTGCCTCCAGATGTCATAGCCCATTCAAAGCTCGACTTTAAATGGGCTCAGAAAAAAAATCTCCTCTTCCCATTAATTCCCAGATCCCATCAAATAAATCAGATTTACTGAATTACATTTGTGCTTATTTCTAAACATCTTGCATAGATGAGCACATAGTCATTGAGAATTTTAACAACCAAAATGTTGCTTTTGTGTTAATTTCTGTCTGTGTGTCGATCTCATATTAGCCCCTTAAGGCTGATCTTCATGTTGATACCATATAATGAATGTGTATATTTATGTGATTGGGTATATGTATATTATTTGTTTGATGATCACAGCCCATATTAACGCTCACAAGCAACCTGTGTCCTCATCTGTCCCATGTGTATTAGTTAGTCCACTCAGTCTCTTCGTCGCACACTGCAATTAAATTAAACGGGTCGCACATCAATGACATCTCCAGTGCTATTTAATCCACTGACAGCACAGCCTGAAGCTAAGCAGCTAACGCGTTTCATCCATCACATGTAATGATTAAAATGCAATAGGGGCATCGCTTCTGGTGGAAGTTTCCTGTGTGTGCTGTCAGTGGATTAAATAGCATTTGAGCAAGATATGTGGTGGTCAATTTTATTTGATTATATTATTTGTTTGTACCCATAGTAGGACCGAGAAACAAAAGTGTGCATTTTGACCCTGACCTGTGACCCCGGCCCACACACTAACCTAGATCAAGCCCTGATCGAGCTATTTTATCTTTATTTTTTAATATACTATTTTACACAGACTTTTTTTTACATCTTTCTCCTCTAGCCAGAAGAAAAAAAGATACAATAGGGAATTAAGGATGGAGCAGCCAGAATCAGAAACAGATGTGCATGGCAACAAGTAAGCTTCTAGCTTTAATTTTTAATGCTTAACTGAACAAGCTGAAGATAGAAACTGATTGCCTACTATACACAGCTGCTCCAGATTCTGTCTGCTCAAGCTTTAGTAAATTGGCCCAGCTGCATCTTTTTCTCCATTTAGAGGCTAAAGAAAGTCTAGAGGAGGGTTTTACAAGTGATCACTGTGATGTCTAATCAGAGTCTATCACGGTGATCACATGATTAAAAGCAGGTCCTTCAAGCTCCCAATTGCTGGTTTGAGACTTGAAGCTCAGTTTGCAGATGAGGTCCAGAGATCTACATATGGAAGTTCATCAGGAATAGCAAGAGATACACCGACTGGCTGCAAGATGAAGCACTTATATGTTGGCCACAGGAGGGGCAGATCAGATCCTAGTCTGCTAATCAAATCATTGTTAGCCTATCCAAGGGGATTTTTAGTCATCCATATAATCCAATAGGCCAGGTAAAGGGAGGATAATTCCTCCACAGGTCTTTGTCTGATAACACACCTGTCACTATACTACATACAGTGAGTCCACAGGCGAGCAGGTGACACGGGATCCCCCAGGGTGTGGAGTCTAAGGGCCAGACGGTATTCTGCCAGGGACCCCCTCACGAGGGTTTGGGCTTAGCTGCGTGCTGACCCCAGGTCACGACCCACGGGTTCACCCTGCTCGCTAGGGAAGTACCAGAAGACACTGTCAGACAAGGATGGATGGATGAAGCAAAGGAGAGCCGGATAGCGAACCAAGGTCAGGGCAGGCTGCAGACAACCTAATCAAAACAAGCCGAGTCGGTACACAAGAGATCAGTTCACGAGAGGTCAGGTTTAAGGCAGGTTACACGAAAGGAGCTCAGAAACAAATGTTGCTTAAGCAACCAGAACTGGTCTGAGAGGGATTTAAATAGAGAAGCACATGAGGGGCTGGACAGGAAGTAGCAGGAAGGAATCATATATTAAGCAACAGGTAAAGCCGGCGACACCCATAGCTGCAGAGTGCAGCAGAGCTGAACACAAGCTAGTGGAACAACAGGTGCCAGCCGGCCTACAGCAGTAAAGGTGAGACACAGATCAGCTCCGCAGCTGATCTGTGACAGTACCCCCCCTCTTACGATGTCCCCTTACACATCTGGGGCTGGCTTGGAGGGAAATTTCAGATGGAATCTGGTCACCAAACGTGGGGCTGAGACATCGGTGGCAGGAACCCAAGACCTCTCCTCCAGACCCTAACCCTTCCAATCAGATAAAGTAGCCTCCCTCGGGAGTACTTGGAGTCCAATATTTCTTTAATCTCATACTGATCCGTGGTATCAGCCACAGGAGCGGAGTGAGAAGAAGGGCGAGAGAAGCGATTGAGGACCAGTGGCCTGAGCAGGGAGACATGGAAGGCGTTGGGTATCCTCAGATGAGAGGGCAGATGGAGCTTGAAAGCAACTGGATTGATCTGACGGAGAATAGGAAATGGACCAATGAAGCGAGGGGAAAATTTCATTGAGGGCACCCGGAGTCAGATGTGCTTGGTAGAGAGCCAAACTCTATCACCAGGCAGGAACTTAGAAGCCGGACGGCGATGACGATCTGCTGCCGTTTTATGCCTGGATGAAGATTCTCAGAGACTTCTTTCCAGATTCAGTTGAAGGACCTTTGGGTTTCAGCTGCTGCTGGTACAAGAGGAGAAATGGGAACAGGAAAGGGAACAGATGGATGCTGCCCGTAAACAGTGAAGAAGGGAGATTTTCCAGAACTGGCATTGGAGTGATGGTTTAAGGCAAACTCTGCCCAGGGCAAAAGGTCCACCCAGTCATCTTGGTGGGCTGAGATGAAGGCACAGAGAAAACGTTCTACATTTTGATTGACACGTTCCGTTTGCCCATTGGACTGGGGATGTAAGGCAGATGAAAAATCCAATTTAATGCCAAAGGAGCTGGCCAAGGCTCTCCAAAACCGAGCAGTAAATTGAACTCCTCTGTCAGAGACGATATGTGAAGGCATCCCATGAAGACGAAAGATCTCCTTAATGAAAGTTGTGGCAAGACTGGGAGCAGAAAGTAGGCCTGGTAGAGGAATTAAGTGACACATTTTGGAGAACCGATCCACCACTACCCAGATGACTGAAAAACCAGTTGAGGGGGGCAGATCTGAGATAAAATCCATGGAAATACAATGCCAAGGTACATTGGGAACTGGTGCGGATGTGGAGGGTTTGGATAGTACACAAACTGTACAATCTTGAACGTATTCCTTGACATCCTTACGAAGAGAAGGCCACCAGTAATTACGCTGAAGAAGGTCACAAGTACGAGGTAAACCAGGATGTCCAGAGAACTTGGAGTCATGTGCCCAAGCAAGGAGGTTCGGACAAAGTGCAGGAACTACAAAAGTTTTACTTGGAGAAGGTTGCGTAGACCGGAGCTGAGTAGTGGCTAGAATATGATGCAGAGGGATGATGGGACCAGGACCTAGGTCATTCTCAGAATCATTGACATCAAACTATCTGGACAAGGCATCGGCTCGAAGGTTTTTGGCACCTGGACGAAAAGTAATGTCAAAGTTGAAGAGGGCCCAGCGAGCTTGACGTGGGTTCAAGCGTTTCGCGGATTGTAAATACTGCAGATTTTTATGATCAGTAGAGATGGTAATACAATGGGGAGAACCCTCTAGAAGATGTCGCCATTCTTGAAGAGCTAGTTTAATAGCAAGTAGCATTATAGCTCTTCTCCGCATCAGAAAACTTCTTGGAAAAGAATCCGCAAGGCTGAGACTTGCCCTTCTGAGCTTGGAGTAGGACGGCACCGACTCCTACAGAAGAGGCATCAACCTCCAAATAAAGGGGGTTTAGTAATGTCCGGATGTAGGAGAATTGAGGCGGAGAGGAAGGCTGCCTTGAGTTTGAGGAAAGCATCAATGGCTTCAGGGGACCAGGGCCGGGCATTGACACCCTTGCGGGTGAGAGATGTAATAGGGGCCACCAAGGTGGAGTAGTTAAGAATGAATTGGTGATAGTAATTAGTGAAGCCCAAAAAGCATTGGGTGGCTTTAAGACCAGAGGGCTGGGGCCACTCAGAGATGGCCGAAGTTTGGCTGGGTCCATGAGGAGGCCCTGTGACGAGATTATGTAGCCCAAAAATGGAACTTGTGTTTGTTCAAATAGACATTTCTCTAATTTTGCATATAGACAATTGTCCTGTAGACGCTGTAGCACAGCTTTCACATGAAGACGATGGGTAGGTAAGTTTGGTGAAAAAATAAGAATATCATCCAGATATACAATAACACAGACATACAGAAGGTCACAGAAGATCTCATTAACCAAATTTTGGAAGACTGTTGGGGCATTGCATAAGCCAAAGGGCATCACAAGATATTCATAATGTCCGTCCCTGGTGTTAAAGGCGGTCATCCATTCGTCTCCTTACCGGATTCTTATTAAATTGTAGGCCCCTCTAAGATCCAGTTTGGTAAAAACACGAGAACCTACAAAAGTAACTAAGGAAATGATATATATCTTTAATTTAGGTTTACGTGAACCCAATGTTTAATATTTGAAATTTCATGATATTTACCTATATAAACCCTACTGTAAAACAATGAGCTTACTTTATAGATCCTTGTAAACTTACTTTATGTATCTTTATAATATTGTATACTCAATAAACTTCTTTTGACAAGGAAAACATGAGAACCTCGCAGTCTGTCAAAGAGTTCCAAAATTAAAGTAAGAGGGTATCGGTTCTTCGCGGTGATGGCGTTAAGTCCCCTATAGTCGATGCATGGACGGAGTGAACCATCTTTTTTAGCTACAAAGAAGAACCCGGCTCCGGCAGGTGAGTTTGATTTTCTGATGAAACCCTTTTGCAGGTTTTCCCGAATGTATTCAGACATGGCTTGTGTCTCGAGGATAGATAGAGGGTAGACTCGGCCTTGAGGAGGAGAGGTCCCAGGTAACAGATCAATGAAGCAGTCATAGTCTCTGTGAGGAGGAAGGCGATCAGCTGACTTTTTGCAGAAAACATCTCGGAAAGACTGATATTGGGAAGGCAACATGGGAGTTGTGGAGGTCTCAGCCAGAGGAATGGAAGGAGGAGGTAGCACCTTGGAAATACATTGTTGCTGACACGGAGGACCCCAAGCCAATACTTGTCCAGAAATCCAGTCAAGATTCGGGGAGTGTTTCTGCAACCATGGAAGGCCCAGGATGATGGGACTGGAGGATTAGGGCAGATTTAAGAAAGAGATCTCCTCACCATGCAAAACCCTAATGCATAAGACAATAGGAGGGGTTTTAAACCGGATGGGGCTCATAGGCAAAAGGAGCCATCTACTGTGGTCATGAAGAGGGGTATAGCCAAGGCAACAAAGGCAATGCCCAACTCAGAAACTAAAGATTGTTCAATGAAATTCCCGGCAGCACCAGAGTCCATGTATGCAGAGAGTTGATAGGCATTTTGAGCCCAGTGGATAGCCACGGGAAGAGTGAAACGAGGGAAGCGGACAAAATTAAAGGATCGGTCTAGATCCCCTCCCTCCGAGTGACCTAGACCCTGGAGTTTCCCGGACGAACTGGACAGGAGTTCAAAAGATGTCCTTTATCGCCAGAATAAAGGCATAAGCCCAATCCCATGCGTCGGGCACGTTCCTCGGGAGTGAGGCGAGTTCGCCCAAGCTGTATTAGTTCTTCCCACGTGTGAGAGGTTGAAGATGGAGAGGGTTCCACAGGTGTTTGGACTACCTGTGCTGGACGGCCAGCAGGGGAATGACTGGATCTGGATTTCTCCAGGGCCCACTCCTGGAAGCGAATGTCTATTTGAATGCTCAATGCGATTAAATCATCCAATGTGGTAGGAATGGTGCGTCCAGCAGGTTCATCCTTGACACGCTCAGATAGGCCTTGCCAGAAGGTAGCAGGAAGGGCCTCATTATTCCATTTGAGTTCAGCGGCCAGAGTACGGAATTGAACTGCGTATTGGCCGACTGTCCTTCCTTGCTGACGAAGATGAAGGAGGGCCCCAGCAGCCAAAGACACTCTGCCGGGCTCATCAAAAGTTTTCCGGAATGCATCCAAAAAAAGCTTGAGGTCGTAGGTGATAGAATCGTGTGATTCCCAGAGTGGGGAGACCCAAGCTAGAGCATCACCGGAGAGGAGAGAGATGATATATGCGACTTTGGTGCGATCAGTTGGAAAATGGTGGCTGGAAAGTTCAAAGTGGATGGAACATTGATTAATGAAGCCCCAACAAGCCTTAGAGTCGCCAGAAAAATGAGGTGGCGGCGGCAGATGCAGGCAGGGATTGCCAGGTGTAGTAGGTAACACGGGAGCAGCTGAAGCAGAAGCAGGAATGGGAGGAGCTGACGTTGCAGCGATTTTCAGGTGATCCAGACGGGAGGCAAGATTCTGAAGAACCAGCATTATTTGCTCCTGATTTGCTTGCTGGGATTTAAGTCTCTGAACTAGATTTTGCATTTGATCCTCAATCAATGGCCGATTCTCAGAGGTGCTCATGGTTTGAGCAAACTGTCACATTACTACTTACAGTGAGCTCACAGGCCAGCAAGTGACATGGGATCCCCCAGGGCGTGGAGTCTAAGGGCCAGACGGTATTCTGCCAGGGACCCCCTCACGAGGGTTTGGGCTTAGCTACATGCTGACCCCAGGTCACAACCCCCGGGTTCACCCTGCTCGCTAGGGAAGTACCAGAAGACACTGTCAGACAAGGATGGATGGATATAGCAAAGGAGAGCTGAATAGCGAGCCAAGGTCAGGGTGGGCTGCAGACAACGTAATCAGAACAAGCCGAGTCGGTACACAAGAGATCAGTTTACAAGAGGTCAGGTTTAAGGCAGGTTACATGAAGGGAGCTCAGAAACAAATGTTGCTCAAGCAACCAGAGCTTGTCTGAGAGGGATTTAAATAGAGGAGCACATGAGGGGCTGGACAGGAAGTAGCAGGAAGGAATCAAATATTAAGCAACAGGTGAAGCCGGCGACACCCATAGCTGCAGAGTGCAGCAGAGCTGAACACAAGCTAGTGGAACAACAGGTGCCAACCGGCCTACAGCAGTAAAGGTGAGACACAGATCAGCTCCGCAGCTGATCTGTGACAACACCACCACACCGGTACTTGTCCCAGCCTCCCCGCCTTTTGGATGAACAAATATATTGATAGCGTATCACTATACACTATCAGTGCATTTGTGTGTGATAACAAATATTCTCTGAGGAAGTCTAAATCATTGGCGAAACATGTTGGGACTATCACCTTACAATTACTATCAACTATTGATCATGTCGGTCAAACTTCCAAAAATGATGTGATCCGGTAATCTTAAATGTGCTCTTTTATTATGTGTATCTTTTGTTACGTTTGCATTTTTTAATCAACATAAAAAATGTATGAATTTTAACAGTTGTTTATTAAATTCAGTTATTGGCACCTTAAAAATCTCAGCTCCTTAGGTGAGCATTTATTATGTGTCCTACATGCAGATAACTTTTTTTAGGAATGTTCTGCTGTGCTTCTATTTGGTTAGGTGGGGGGGCTTTTTGTGCTGGTTATATGTTCTTCTATTTTTTACAAAAAATATAAAATCACTACTATTAGTTTACGCAGTAAAATGACCCGTACTTTAAAATGATTACCGTACTTTATTTATTTTTTCTATAGTTTTTTTCATTATTTAACACCAGACATAGTCAATCTCACACTGACATGAAGTTTTAACGCTGCTTTGTAATACATCTTTGACATAACCTCCACAGTCCACACCATTATTACCACAGGACAGTCTTGTGTATGTCTATTTTTTCTTTTCATAACTAAATACATTTGTCCAAAATCCACCCTATTAACTCACACTACTAAGCTGGTTGCTAAAAGGTTTCCTCAGTTCACTTAATTTAATGGGACCACATTAATACATCTAGTTGGTTTGTCATATACTTCCGCAATACCACAAGATATATCATTAGCCACAGTCTTCCTTCTCAAGGTGTATGCGAGGAAACACATAACTGCTGTATAAATCATGTCATTTATTGCATTATATTTACAACAGCCTTGCAACTATAATGTTCCCATATTGCAGATACCATTAATGCCATACACTCCTCACCCAGTGGCTAATCTTGCATGCCAGATATGCACATTGATCCAATATCCTCATCATTTATAGGGATGAGCTTAGTGTTTAGTCCGAACCTTAGTCCGCACCGAACACTGGCTGTTGGAAGTTTGCCTGAACGCCCAGTTTTTAGGGTATTTGTAAACAAGGGTTAGTACCCCTTTTATGGAAACCTCTCCCCTGGGTGGACATAGTGTGTTGGGTAGGTGCATCATGATGTGGTAGGCAGTAAACACTCAGGGTCCTGATTTGCAAAGAACAATGTATTAAAACAACAGGCTAACAGCACAAACAGGCCCAGAGGGGAGGGAAGGCTCACCCGTCTGGTGCCACTTACAACCATGCAGAGAACTGACAGAGTCTGCCACGAGGAGTGAAGTGCGGTCTGGCTGGTTTGACCCAAGTGGGAAACTTTCTGAAAAGGTGGACGTGGTCCCTGCTATCGCCTTACTCCACCATAACCTCTCCCTATCACTGGCACTGTCCCTGATGGACAAGGAACCTGTCCCTACCCTGTCCAGTCGCATACAGTGTGCCAAACACAGGGGTCAAAGTCTTAAAATGACTCTGCTAACCTAAGATGGCTGCCAGGGTCACATGGGGCATGTGCATCCAACCCCATCACTGCCCGGGTGACTGAGAAAATCATAGAGAAACACAGCTTCTCTAGACTTCCTCTCCCATCTGCATTGTCACAGCAGTCAAACGCCAACTGCAAGGGAGAATAAAGACTGCACCTGACTACAAGTGGATAGGGCTAGTCTGTCCTATATAATCCTGAGCTGGAAAGAGCCTGGGGCAGAAGGTTTTTTTTTTTTTTTGAAAGCCCATGAAGTGTGAAACACACTCAAAAACTTCACCTGGTGCCAAAAGAATGTGCACACACATAAGGAGTGAAACACAAAACGTGCAACGGGTGTACACAGGCCCTCTAAAATCAGAGGGCCTTGCTCTGGTCCCCCCGGGGCATGAGGCTCCAGACGGGGACTGGGGTACTTTACACTTGATCCATCTGGCCGAAACCAGACGGACCCCTTTCTCTGGAGGGTCTGCCGAAACAGACCCACCCAAGTACTCGGGTGGGGCTCCCCCGAATGGAGACCCCATGAAAGAGGGCAAACTAAACCAGAAGGCCAAGTCAACTCCCTCCCAAGACTTCCAGGGCAGGCCCGAAGACCTACACCCTACAAGTCACATGTGCAAAAACGTGTACAAACATAAAAATATAAAAAGTGACAAAACAAAGGGCTTAAATAGAAGAAAGTGGGGGAGAAGGAAGTGGAGAGGAGAGTGAAAAGTGATCACTGTGTGAAACAATGACCAGGCACTCCGGCCAGGAATAAAAAAAACCTCCAGTCCCAGCCAAAAGGCCCAGCCCAGGAGGCAGGTGATAAAAAAGCATGTGGTATGGTACAGTGACCGTGGTGCCACAAATCAAAGTGACCCTCACTCACAGTGATTGTACAGCACCCTTGGACTGCCACTCCAGGGGCACATACACCATAGGCTTTCTTTCCAACCCTGGCCCACAGCCAGACCAGCGCAGCTTCCACCCCTACCAGGAAGGCCTGGAGCTCTGAGAGCTTAGGGAGAGCCCCTACCCCTAGTATACTAATACTGTATTTAAGCTTGTAAACCCTTTAGGGTAGGCCCATAACAGGCTGGGTTGAGAACCCACTAATGGGGGACCTACAGTGAGGATCATGGAAGAGTTGCTTGGCTATCATATTTTATTGTTTATCGTGCATTGTGCAGAATGATGATGTTGGAACTGACAGAATGGAGGTGAGGTTGTGTATTGCTCATGGCTCTTCTGCTATAGTGAAACATTAAAAAGCTGAATGTGTGGACATTTATTATTTTGAGAGGTGGGCCTCGGGTCTGGAAAATGAGTGACCAAAGATGGTAAAGTTTCTCCATGGTATACATATGTGTGTATCCTATCTCATTCCTGAGCAGGAGGATGGTGAGGGGTGCCCTTGGCCAGTATGGTTGTTGTTGGTGGCAAATTGGGGCCCTGCTAACGTTCAAAGTGGATGCACATAGCAGCTTCCAGCTGAAAATGCTCGCTAAGGAAACAGAATTTTGCATTTTGGGCGACGACTCAATTGATTAAATTGCAGGCAAAAGAAACCTGCATTGGCTGCTTCTTTTTAAAAGAGAAAATAACAGTACACAGACCCCTTTAAAGTTCCCCAACAATGCATAATTGACCCATGGGTCTGCTATGTATTTTTGGAGTCTGTATATTGTTTTTCCTTATAAAAATAGAGGCAAGGAGTGAGATGTCATTTGTAGACAATTTAAGACTCTTTTTTCCTAATAAATGTGTTGCTTCCTTGTAAGTGCTGAAAAATCCCTGCTCCCGACTGCATCAAATTTTTTTACCTTTTTTTTTTTTTCTTTTTGCATTATTACATGTTCTCCAGGGTAGTGTTCACCCCATGCTATTTTTGACACTTCCTTGCCTTTTAGCCCCACAAATGGACATTTTGACAGATTCAGCTCCTTTTGATTTCAGGGGTCAAGGCAAACCCCTCCTGAAATGAACCCAGGACTGCACTGGACTGAAATCTCTTGCCTGGACATGTGTATGTCATAGTATACGGATGATATACTGTTCCTTTTAGACAAGTGAAATGCCTATGTTAAATTACCTAATTGAAAAATTGAATGTCACCATAAATTCATTTAAATTATGATTATGATATTCATAAGTTAGTGTTGTTTTAATAATAAAGCGTCAAAGAAAAAGAGGAATCAATAGCTGTTTGGGGACAAATGGTTATACATGAAAACATAGGCATATGTTTAGCAAATGGTCAATTTGAAGGATTACAAGAAGAGATCTAATTTTTGCACTTGAAATATTGAATCTTGTTTAGTACTATTCCTGTAGGAGCCGCTGATTAGTATGAGTCCTCTTTTCTTTGCTTCGACATTTTCCAAAAAAAACCTCAGCCCGTCTAACACACCAGGTTGAGTGTATAAACATACACTATCACAGTAAATCACTGAAGGTACCCAGTAGTAGGGATGGTCCCGATGTTCGAGGCGAACGTAAGTTCGCCTCAAACATCGGGTGTTTGTTTGTAGAATAAACGAACATACAGTGGGGACGGAAAGTATTCAGGCATCCTTAAATTTTTCACTCTTTGTTATATTGCAGCCATTTGCTAAAATCATTTAAGTTCATTTTTTTCCTCATTAATGTACACACAGCACCCCATATTGATAGAAAAACACAGAATTGTTGACATTTTTGCAGATTTATTAAAAAAGAAAAACTGAAATATCACATGGTCCTAAGTATTCAGACCCTTTGCTCAGTATTTAGTAGAAGCACCCTTTTGATCTAATACAGCCATGAGTCTTTTTGGGAAAGATGCAACAAGTTTTTTACACCTGGATTTGGGGATCCTCTGCCATTCCTCCTTGCAGATCCTCTCCAGTTCTGTCAGGTTGGATGGTAAACGATGGTAAAAAAAAAAAAAAAACGGCGTGGGGTCCCCCCCAAAGATCCATACCAGACCCTTATCAGAGCACGCAACCTGGCAGGCCGCAGGAAAAGAGGGGGGGACGAGAGTGCGCCCCCCCTCCTGAACCGTACCAGGCCACATGCTCTCAACATTGGGAGGGTGCTTTGGGGTAGCACCCCAAAACACCTTGTCCCCATGTTGATGAGGACAAGGGCCTGGTTGTGGGGGTCTGCGGGCGGGGGGCTTATCGGAATCTGGAAGCCCCCTTTAACAAGGGGACCCCCAGATCCCGACCCCCCCTGTGTGAAATGGTAAGGGGGTACTTACCCCTACCATTTCACTAAAAAACTGTCAAAAATGTTAAAATGACAAGAGACAGTTTTTGACAATTCCTTTATTTAAATGCTTCTTCTTTCTTCTATCTTCCTTCATCTTCTTCTTCTGGTTCTTCTAGCTCTTCTGGTTCTTCCTCCGGCGTTCTCGTCCAGCATCTCCTCCGCGGCGTCTTCTATCTTCTTCTCCTTGGGCCGCTCCGCACCCATGGCATGGGGGGAGGCTCCCGCTCTTCTCTTCACCTTCTTCTCTTCTTCATTTTCTTCTCCGGGCCGCTCCGCACCCATGCTGGCATGGAGGGAGGCTCCCGCTGTGTGACGGCGTCTCCTTGTCTGACGGTTCTTAAATAACGGGGGCGGGGCCACCCGGTGACCCCGCCCCCCTCTGACGCACGGTGACTTGACGGGACTTCCCTGTGACGTCACGGGGCATGCCACAGGGAAGTCCCGTCATGTCCCGTGCGTCAGAGGGGGGCGGGGTCACCAGGTGGCCCCGCCCCCCGTTATTTAAGAACCATCAGACGAGGAGATGCCGTCACACAGCGGGAGCCTCCCTCCATGCCAGCATGAGTGCGGAGCGGCCCGGAGAAGAAAATGAAGAAGAGAAGAAGAGAAGAAGAGAAGAAGAAAGAAGAGAAGAAGATGAAAAAGAAGATGAAGAGAAGAGCAAGAGCCTCCCCCCATGCCATGGGTGCAGAGCGGCCCAAGGAGAAGAAGATAGAAGACACCGCGGAGGAGATGCTGGACGAGAACGCCGGAGGAAGAACCAGAAGAACCAGAAGAAGATGAAGGAAGATAGAAGAAAGAATAAGCATTTAAATAAAGGAATTGTCAAAAACTGTCTCTTGTCATTTTTAACATTTTTGACAGTTTTTTTGTGAAATGGTAGAGGTAATTACCCCCTTACCATTTCACACGGGGGGGCGGGATCTGGGGGTCCCCTTGTTAAAGGGGGCAGACCCCCACAACCACCGGCCAGGGTTGTGGGGATGAGGCCCTTGTCCTCATCAACATGGGGACAAGGTGCTTTGGGGGGCTACCCCAAAGCACCCTCCCAATGTTGAGGGCATGTGGCCTGGTAAGGTTCAGGAGGGGGGGCGCACTCTCGTCCCCCCCTCTTTTCCTGTGGCCTGCCAGGTTGCGTGCTCGGATAAGGGTCTGGTATGGATCTTGGGGGGACCCCACGCCGTTTTTTTTTTTTTTGGTGCGGGGTTCCCCTTAAAATCCTTACCAGACCTGAAGGGTCTGGTATGAAATTTAGGGGGAACCCCACGTCATTTTTTTTTTCAATTTTGGCCGGGGTTCCCCTTAATATCCATACCAGACCTGAAGGGCCTGGTATGGAATTTAGGGGGACTCCCACGTCATTTTTTTTTAAAATTTTGGCACAGGGTTGCCCTGTGGGGAATTCCCATGCCGTTTTTATCAATGAACTTCTATGTGTATTGTCGGCAATGCAATAGCCGCGAGTAGTTTTAAATGGGTTTTTTCCTTCGAAATGTCATTTTGCTGTCAGACTGTTCTAAACACGGGAAACATGCGCCCCTTTACAGGCATACTATAGACACCCCCCAGGTATGAAATTTAAAGGAATATTACACTTTTATTGTTTGACTTTAAGCATTATTAAAATCACTGCTCCCGAAAAAACGGCCGTTTTTAAAACTTTTTTTTGCATTGATCCATGTCCCCTGGGGCAGGACCCAGGTCCCCAAACACTTTTTATGACAATAACTTGCATATAAGCCTTTAAAATTAGCACTTTTGATTTCTCCCATAGACTTTTAAAGGGTGTTCCGCGGCATTCGAATTTGCCGCGAACACCCCAAATTGTTCGCTGTTCGGCAAACTTGCGAACAGCCAATGTTCGAGTCGAACATGAGTTCAACTCGAACTTGAAGCTCATCCCTATTGTGTAGTACATCACAGTGTTTAGTCAGCCAAAAATGGGCAATGGCAATGGGCGGCACAAATTTGGGTAAAAAAAACCCCAGTGAACTTCAATATTACTGCCCATCCATCTGTCCCTTCATTTATAACCCAGTGGCTAGTAGGGATGAGCCGAACACCCCTCGGTTCGGTTCGCACCAGAACCTGTGAACGGACCGAAAGTTTGCGCAAACTTTAGAACCCCATTAAAGTCTATGGTACTCGAATGTTCAAAATCAAAAGTGCTAATTTTAAAGGCTAATATGCAAGTTATTGTCCTAAAAAGGGTTTGGGGACCCGGGTTCTGCTCCAGGGGACATGTATCAATACAAAAAAAAGTTTTAAAAATGGCCGTTTTTTCGGGAGCAGTGATTTTAATGATGCTTAAAGTGAAAAAATAAAAGTGAAATATTCCTTTAAATATCGTACCTGGGGGGTGTCTGTAGTATGCCTGTAAAGTGGCGCGTGTTTCTCATGCTTAAAACAGTCCCTGCATAAAATGACATTTTTAAAGGAATAAAAGTCGTTTAAAACTGCTTGCGGCTCTAATGTAATGTCGGGTCCCGGCAATATGGATGAAAATCAGTGAGACAAACGGCATGGGTACCCCCCCCAGTCCATTACCAGGCCCTTTGGGTCTTGTATGGATATTAAGGGGAACCCCACACCCAAATTAAAAAAAGGAAAGGCGTGGGGCCCCCAGGCCCTATATACTCTGAACAGCAGTATACAGGCGGTGCAAACAAGACAGGGACTGTAGGTTTGTTGTTAAGTAGAATCTGTTTGTCATTTTGAACTGGTTCATTTTTAAAGTGTAGCTCCAGCCAAAAAATCTATTTTTAAGCTTTTTGGAAAATATAGGGAAGGGTTATCACCCCTGTAACATTTGTTTTGCTGTCTGTGCACCTCTTCGGAAGATTTCACCTCACTTTCTGTCCCAATGACAAATGTTTTTTGAAAATATGGGGTTTTTAGTGAAACACGGATTGGTGATAAAGCATCAGTGAAGAGGCAGGGCTTTTTTTCAGCAGGAACTAGGGGGAACTCAGTTTCACCACCTCTGGCTCAGGTCTTCTGCTCCCTGCTCACCACTATCACTTGGTAACACTGAAGTCTAGCTTCTGCGTTTACAAGTGATAGCTTATCTCCCAGTAGCTCCCACATGTCAGATCCCCTGCGCAGAACCCACTGAGTGCCGGACAGGGACAAGGGAGATACAGAACAGGTGCCCAGGGTTCAGTGCAGTCATGGGCAGGAGAGGGTGCGTGGTAGGCTGCACCCTCTGTGGTCTCCATTTTTTCCCTGGTGACCAGTTGTTGATGCTCCTACTGCATGATCTCCCTTGCAAGTGACTGTAGTATAGTATAGTATGCTGGGAGGTACTACATTCGGATAGGTGCTTCAGCTTAATATTGCAACAAAGGTAACAAATATGACAGATGGTGGAGCTTTTAAGGAGGGGGGAGAAGATGAGGGCAGTGGAGGGAGGGGTTGTATGCAAAGGGAAAAGCTACTATTTGATGCCATTTGGCAGGTATGTGTGTGTGGCGGGCATGATTGAGTTCCTGCACCTATTCTCTGAGAAAAAAAGCCCTGTGAAGAGGAGACACGTTTTTCCCATATTAACTCTTACAGGAGAGAATTTCCCTTCCTAGGGGTAGATTTCATCTCACTTCCTGTTCTCTCTTTCTGTTTGCAAGTAGGAGTCGTTTGTAAGTTGGATGTTTGAAAGTAGGGGCCTGCCCTATATACTCTGCAGAAATTGGGGCTTCAGGTGTTGGTGTTGCCACAACACTGTAAGCCTTCACAGTTACTCTTGGTGGGCTCAGGAACGGGCCCTGCTGTGAAATATTAGATCAAGAATTGTAATTACATGCCATTGTTGAACAGGGGCAGAAAAATTGGGCCTTTGGTGGTGGTGGTGGTGCTGGTGCCACAACACTGTAAGCCCTCACAGTTACTCTTGGTGGGCACTGGAACGGGTCCTGCTGTAAAATATTATTTCAAGAATTGTAATTACATGCACCTGTTGAACAGGGGCAGAAAAATTGGGCCTTTGGTGGTGGTGGTGTTGCCACAACACTGTAAGCCCTCACAGTTACTCTTGGTGGGCGCATGAATGGGCCCTGCTGTGAAATATTAGATCAAGAATTGTAATTACATGTCCCTGTTGAACAGGGGCAGGAAAATTGGGCCTTAGGCACTGGTGCCACAACACTGCAACCCCTCCCAGATGCTATAGTTGGAGCGCAAGAATGAGCCCTGTTGCAAAGTATTGCATCAAAAATTGTAATTACATGCCCCTGTTAAACAGGGGCTGAAAATTTGGGCCTTGGGCACTGGTGCTGGTGCCACGACACTGCAACCCCTCACAGATACTCTAGTTGGAGCGCAGGAATGAGCCCTGCTGCAATGTATTGCATCAAAAATTGTAATTACATGCCCCTGTTAAATAGGGGCTGAAAAATTGGGCCTTGGGCACTGGTGCTGGTGCCACAACACTGCAACCCCTCACAGATACTCTAGTTGGAGTGCAGGAATGAGCCCTGCTGCAAAGTATTGCATCAAAAATTGTAATTACACGCCCCTGTTAAACAGGGGCAGAAAAATTGCCACAACACTGCAACCCCTCACAGATGCTATAGTTGGAGCGCAGGAATGAGCCCTGCTGCAAAGTATTGCATCAAAAATTGTAATTATACGCCCCTGTTAAAGAGGGGCTGAAAAATTGGGCCTTGGGCACTGGTGCTGGTGCCACAACACTGCAACTCCTCACAGATACTATAGTTGGAGCGCAGGAATGAGCCCTACTGCAAAGTATTGCATCAAAAATTGTAATTACACGCCCCTGTCAAACAGGGGCAGAAAAATTGGGCCTTGGCCACTGGTGGCGGTACCCAGAACCAAAAATGTTCTTACAAGCTATCAGCATGAAAATTGAGGAGGAAGAGGATTGTGACTCAGCATAACAGGATAGTCACTCAGCATCAACCTAGGCAGCCTTGAAGGGATCTCACATTAAAAAAAAAATCAATCAGTTACATCAGCATCAGGTGCTTGGTAGCTGGTGATCCAAGACTGATTCATTTTTATGAAGGTCAGCCGATCGACCGATTCGGTGGACAGGCGCACCCTGTGATCGGTTACAAAGGCTGCAGCACTGAATGTGCGTTCCGAAAGAACGCTGGATGCAGGACAGGCCAGTAGCTCAATTGCATACTGTGCAAGCTCTGGCCAGTGATCCATCCTCAAGACCCAGTAACCCAGAAGATTTTCGGTGGGAAAGGTGTCCAAGTCTGATCTTGCCCCTAGGTAATCCTGCACCATGTGAATGAGACGCTGGCGATAGTTGTTGGAACCGATCAGACCTTGGGGCTGCGGACTAAAAAATAGTCTGAACGCATAGGTCAGATGGTCACCTGCTCCACCGCTCCTTCTGTGACTGTCCAAAGCCTCAGCAACACGTTGTCCAGGAGGACCAGGAATTTGTAACCTCCCAGGCTATGGAAACGCATTGCACAAACCTTTCTGCAAGGCCTCCCGAAGATGTTTCATCCTTTGCTCCCTCTGCAATGGCAAGATAACATCCGCAACCTTACCCTTGTAACGTGGATCAAGGAGGGTTGCCAGCCAGTAATCCTCCCTCTCCTTGATACCAGGAATACAAGGATCCTTCCGCAGGCTTTGCAGGATCAGGGAGGCCATGTAGCATAGGTTTGCTGAGGCATTCGGTCCAGAGTCCTCTGGGTCACTAAGGACGACATGATCCGCAGCCACCTCCTGCCAGCCACATACAAGTCCATGGGTTTCTTCAGACTGTAAATGATCCCTTGAAGACTGCTGTTAATGCTGAGTGCCAGGCTCCACCTCCATGCTGACACAATCCTCCTCCTCCTCCTCTTCCTGTGTGTTCAGCGGGCACGCAGGAACACTGTCTGGATAAAGGGGGCCTTAAGAGGTAAGGAAGTCCTCCTCTTCCTCCCTCTGTTCTGCCTCAAGTGCCCTGTCCATTTTTCCACGCAGCATGTGCTCCAACAGGTGGACAAGAGGGACAGTGTCACTGATGCATGCATTGTCACTGCTCACCATCCTCGTGGCCTCCTCAAATGGTGACGGGACAGTGCATACATCCCTGATCATAGCCCACTGGCGTGGGGAAAAAAACCAAGGTCCCCTGGCCCTGTCCTGGTGCCAAAGTCGCATAGGTACTCGTTGATGGCCCTCTGCTGCGTGTGCAGCCGCTGCAGCATGGCCAACGTTGAGTTCTACCTGGTGGGCATGTCACAGATTAGGCGGTTCTTGGGCAGGTTAAATTCCTTTTGGAGGTCAGCCAGCCGAGCACTGACATTATATGACCTGCGGAAATGCACACAGACTTTCCTGGCCTGCCTCAGGACATCCTGTAAGCCTGGGTGCCTGCCCAAGAACCGCTGCACCACCAAGTTAAGGATGTGAGCCAAACAGGGCACATGGGTCAGTTGTCCCTGTCAGAGGGCGGAGAGGAGGTTGGTGCCATTGTCGCAAACCACCATACCTGGCTTTTTGCCTGCGTGCTTGCGTAGCCCCTTGCACCCCTACGGAGTACCGCTGTTTCCAAGGACAAATCAGCACAGGAAGAGGCCATGAAGGAAGAAGAAGAGGAGGGGGTGGAGGAGAGAGGTGTGGCAGAATCACCACTAGTAGAATTTTGGGGGCGTGGTGGCGGAACAACCACCAACACTACTGCACCATGTCCTGCATCCTTCCCAGCTGCCAGAGTCACCCAGTGCACAGTGAAAGATAGGCAACGTTCCTGTCCATGCCTGCTGGACCATGAGTCAGTGGTAATATGCACCTTACCGCTGACCGCCCTGTCCAGCGAGGCCAAGACATTGCCTTCCACATGCTTGTAGAGAGCCGGAATCACCTTCCATGAGAAAAAGTGGCATTTGGGAACCTGCCACTGTGGACCGCACATTCCACAAACTCATGGAAGGGGGCAAAGCAGGCCCGGACTGGCCATAGGGCACACCGGGCATTTGCCCGGTGGGCCGGGGCCGCATGTCTTATAAAGAGCAGGTTTTGAGTGACATTCTGTGACAGGGCCGGCCACGGGTCCTGACGTGCAGGGCCGGCCGCGGATGCTTCGCATATGCTTGGTGGAGGTGGGAGGAGCAGAAAGAGTCTCTTCGTTCCCCTCCCACCAAGCCTTTCCATGGCAACCTAGGCCGCCGCTGAAAGTTCCTGTTCGCACATGCACAGCCACCGGGCACCTGACAACCAGGATGCCAGGAGAGGAAGAGGAACAGAGAAGCTGAGGCTGAGGCTTTATCCACAACTATCTGCAGTATATGCGGCCGCAAACCTTGCTGCCTTTCATGCGCGGGAGGCGGGTCTTAGATCTTATATGGAATTGGAAAGCATTGAGGCTGCTGTATGACCACTTCCTTTCCTGCCAGTAAAAGGGTCGGATCAGATGCTCCTGATCAGATGCTCCAGGAGAGAAAGCGTTCTTTATGCTAATGGTAAGTATGATTTTTTTTCCCTTGGTAACTGCACTTTGATTAATCAGTGTTCACCCACCTGCTGTCTCTGAGCACTCCTCTCCCTCAGCAGCCATGTGCCTGGCTAAGAGTACTTTCACACTGCCGCATCAGCGGTAAAGCGGCGCTATTTTTAGCGCTACTTTACCTTTGTTTTAGCGGCGCTATTCGGCCGCTAGCTGTGCGGTTTTAACCCCCATTAGCGTCCGGAAAAGGGTTAAATCCGCCGCAAAACACCGCTACAGCGGCGCTGTGCTGCCCATTGATTTCAATGGGCAGGAGCGGTGGGGGAGCGGTGTATTCAACGCTCCTATATCGCTGCAAAGAAGCTGCTGGCAGGACTTTTTGTGACGCCCTGCCAGCGCAGCACCCCAGTGTGAAAGCACTTGGGCTTTCACACTGGCATTGCAGCTGAGGCTTTTTTTAAGCCGCTTTACAGGCGCTATTTTTAGCGCTAAAGCGCATGAAAAACTCCTCCAGTGTGAAAGGGTACTAAAGCTGAAGGGGAGACCATTCTACCCAGAAAAGTTGACTGTGGATGAAATATTTAACAGGCTTTGGAAGCACTACTAAAAGTATTACTCAAAAAGCCAGTTATAAAGCAATACTCCTTTATAACTGGCTCTGTAATGTTTTAAAACTGGCTCTGTGAGTAATGCTTTACAACTGGCTTTGCAGTACTAACAAAGCCAGTTATAAAGCATTACTCACAGAGCCAGTTATAAATCATTACAGAGCCAGTTATAAAGGAGTTTTGTTTAATAACTGGCTCTGTGAGTCTTTAGTGCACACATGCCAAATGTCTGCCAACATTCGGCCCCTGTGTACAGCAGCTGGTCCGACAGAAGCCAGCCATTCAGCCCGGGTTCTGTCAAAGGCTCATGACCAAAAGCGGTCTGCCGACTGGCAACTTGTTTTCTAAAGTAGTAGCTCCCAACCCCTGTTCTAAGGCTACGTTAGCACATGTGTTTAGGCACAATGCAAATGTCTGATTCCTCCTGCTGTTTTTGACACCTGTGAGTGGTTGCCTTTTGTGTGTTCTGAAAGTGCAGGAATCAGGGCTGATCTGAGATGTGAAGGTGCAGGAATTAGCTGATCTGAGATGTGAAGGTGCAGGACTCAGGGCTGATCTGAGATGTGAAGGTGCAGGAATCAGGGCTGATCTGAGGTGTGAAGGTGTAGGAATTGGGGCTGATCTGGGGTGTGAAGGTGCAAAGGTCAGTTGATTTCTTACCATTATTCAAATGGTTTACAGCATTTACTTTATAAAGATTTATTTTCGTGTGAAGTTGACATCTTTTATTGTTTTTTATTTATGTATTGGGCACTCTCAATTTCTTTGAAAACATTTTTTAGAATACTATGCCCAAAAGGTTGCCCCTGGATTAGAGCAACCCTCATCTTGTGCTGCTTCATACTATTTTAAGGATTCCGCCATCAAAACCTGAGTTAAAGTATGACAAAAAAACAGCATCGTATGGCAGCTTTGATCTTAATTGGCCCCGATCTGTCAGATTAAGCTAAAAAAAGGTACTGTGATTGAATCCACACATCCCGGAACCCCAATATCCCATCATCAACTGCCCCCGTGAACACAAACACACCACCCCCTTGGGCTGCTCAGTCTCAAATGCCCGGGCCTATTTTTTGTCCCAGTCCGGGCCTGGGGCAGAGTCTACCAAATGAAAAGGCAGAAGTTGAAGTGCTAGCAATTTAGCCAAGCTAGCATTCAACCGCTGGGCATGTTGATGGCTGGGAGCAAACTTCTTTCGGCAGTGCAGCAGCTGGGGCAGGGAAATTTGCCTGGTACAATCTGTCGTCGGTGTACTCATAGCAGATTGCCCGCAAGTACTTGGCTGTGACACACCTAATTCTACACCTTCATTCCTCTCAGTGCAGGTTTCAGAGAGGACTGAGGGTATAGTGGGGTTTGAGATCCCAGCTGATGAGGAGCAAGGAGAGGTCCACTTTGTTCTTTGGTGTGGGTCTTTTAGGTACGCTTGCCAACGAACTGCATGGCAGGTCGACATATGTCTGGTCAAGCATGTGGTGCCCAAGCGGGTGATGTTTTGGCCACATGAGATACGCTTGAGACATATGTTGCAAATAGCAGCGGTGGGATCTGATGCACTCGTCTCAAAAAGGCCCACACCAAAGAACTTTTGAAATAACGCGCAGAGACAGCAGCGCCCTGCACATGCGGAGCTCTGCGGTGTGATGCAGTCGGTGTGCTGCCCTTAAGCTGGCCCCTGGAGGGCATCCTGCCTCGTTGGAGATGTGCCTCCTCCTCCTCTCTCCTATCAGGCACCCACGTGGAGTCAGTGACCTCATCATCCCCTCCCTCCTCATAACTGGAGCAAAGCTGGCAGTATGCTGCAGCTGGGGGAACATGACTGCCAGATTACTGTCCTTCTTGGGCACCCCCTCTCTCTGGGCTCACGTTACTGCTTTCCTCTAGCTGGATACCATCATCAGAGCCTTCAAAACACTGGCCATCCTCCTGGAGCACGTACCCACCACTGTGGTCAAACAGTTCGGGGACTCCTTAGGAGGACATGGTGGGGCTAGGGAAGGAGTGACTGATGCCATTGAGCCGAGGGAAGAGGCTGCTGTTTGGCAGCTGCTTTGCCAGACAAAGTACCCTGAGCCTGGGTGAGAGAGGATGAGGAAGATGAGGACGGCTTGGTCATCCACTCTACCAAGTCACTGCCAGCTGCCGAAAAAAAAGGACAAGCGGGTCCCACGGCCACATGCTGATGAGGATACATCGTCTCCATGACCAGCACTGAAGATACATCGTCTCCATGACCAGCACTGTTGCCTCTAGCTTGCCCTCTTTTATTGGCTTGTGATTGTCTGCCTCTCCTTGTTGGCCTTCCAGACATACTAATGGCCCGCAGTGAGATGTAGCTGGGATGTATATATATATATACTGATACTGCAGCTAGCAGAATCAACTGCCTGCCTGTAGTATTATTAGTATGAGAACACCAGCAATTGTCTTTAGGTAGCTTTAGGTGCACACAGTGCAGAGGACATAGTACACTAACTGTAAATACTGCAGCTGCCTGCCTGTGGTACTAATAGGATCAGAAGCACATCACCAATTTTCTTCAGGTAGCTTTAGGTGCACACTGTACAGAGGACACAGTACACTAACTGTAAATACTGTAGCTGCCTGCCTGTGGTATTAATAGGATCAGAACAACAGCAATTGTCTTCAGGTAGCTTTAGGTGCACACTGTGCAGAGGACGCAGTACACTAACTGTAAATACTGCAGCTGCCTGCCTGTGGTACTAATAGGATCAGAAGAACACCACCAATTTTCTTCAGGTAGCTTTAGGTGCACACTGTGCAGAGGATGCAGTACACTAACTGTAAATACTGCAGCTGCCTGCCTGTGGCATTAATAGGATCAGAACAACAGCAATTGTCTTCAGGTAGCTTTAGGTGCACACTGTGCAGAGGATGCAGTACACTAACTGTAAATACTGCAGCTGCCTGCCTGTGGTACTAATAGGATCAGAAGAACACCACCATTTTTCTTCAGGTAGCTTTAGGTGCACACTGTGCAGAGGACACAGTACACTAACTGTAAATACTGCAGCTGCTTGCCTGTGGTACTAATAGGATCAGAACAACAGCAATTGTCTTTAGGTAGCTTTAGGTGCACACTGTGCAGAGGATGCACTACACTAACTGTAAATACTGCAGCTGCCTGCCTGTGGTATTAATAGGATCAGAACAACAGCTATTGTCTTTAGGTAGCTTTAGGTGCACACTGTGCAGAGGATGCACTACACTAACTGTAAATACTGCAGCTGCCTGCCTGTGGTATTGATGGGATCAGAACAACAGCAATTGTCTTCAGGTAGCTTTAGGTGCACACTGTGCAGAGGACACACTACACTAACTGTAAATACTGCAGCTGCCTGCCTGTGGGATTAATAGGATCAGAAGAACACCACCAATTTTCTTCAGGTAGCTTTAGTTGCACACTGTGCACAGGACGCACTACACTAACTGTAAATACTGCAGCTGTCTGCGGTACTAATAGGATCAGAAGAACACCACCAATTTTCTTCAGGTAGCTTTAGGTGCACACTGTGCAGAGGACACACTACACTAACTGTAAATACTGCAGCTGGCTGCGGTACTAATAGGATCAGAAAAACACCACCAATTTTCTTCAGGTAGCTTTAGGTGCACATTGTGCAGAGGACGCACTACACTAACTGTAAATACTGCAGCTGCCTGCCTGTGGTACCAATAGGATCAGAAGAACACCAGCAATTTTCTTCAGGTAGCTGTAAATAATGTAAAAAAACCTGCCTGCCTGTCAGTAGGAAGAGAATAACAGGATCTAGCTAAACTGAATACAGTGTGTATATATATATATATATATATATATATATATATATATATATATATATTCATACAACACCTAGGATGCATATATACATATATATATATATATACACAATACACTGTAAGTGCAGCTAACTGACTCGCCTGCCTACTCTATCTAACTTAAATCAAATGACACTGTCTCTCTGTCTATCTCTCCGCCACCGCCGCAACACACTACACAAGGCCGCTACCCAGGCGGCCTTATATAGTGTGGGGCATGTACTAAACCCCCTGAGTCATAATTGGCCAAAGCCACCCTGGCTTTGGCCAATTACGGCTCTCTGTAAAGACGGCGTAGTGATTGGCCAAGCATGCGGGTCATAGTGCATGCTTGGCCAATCATCAGCCAGCAATGCACTGTGATGCCGCGGTGAATTATGGGCCGTGATGCGCCACTCGAATTTGGCGCGAACGGCCCATAACGTTCGCAATTCGATGAACGGTCGAAAATGGGTTTGACTCGAACTCGAAGCTCATGCCTAGTGGCTAGTAAATATCCAAATGGGTCAGAAATAAATGGATGTGCTGCCATCTTGGTGCACTCAGTCATCGGGAGCCCAACTGCCTCTTCCAGGATTTGGCACCAGAATCATCCACCCATGGCAGGCACAAGTGCTGGAACTAAACGTAGGCTCTGTAAGAGTGGCAAGGACGTGGAATTCCCTTCCACAGGCGGTGGTCTCAGGGGGGGGCACCGATAGTTTCAAAAAACTATTAGATAAGCACCTGAACGACCGCAACACACAGGGATATACAATTTAATACTGACATATAATCACACACATAGGTTGGACTTGATGGACTTGTGTCTTTTTTCAACCTCACCTACTATGTAACTATTACGTAGAGGGTTCTTTACTATGTAACCATATGTAACCAATATCCAGGGCTAAGCACTGGAATGATCAGCTCCTGGGCTTCTGAGGCTTTCACAGAGTGAGATTAGACATAGAACATCTGTGATGTGTGTACATTAGGACATCACCACACTCCCATTCACTACAGAGGGCCAGTCAGGTCTGTCATAGCTCTGCCTAGCCTCTCCATACAGCAGCAGATCACTGCTAAGGTGATCTATTGCAGACTGCAAGCCGGCTATAGATGACTATACTCAGGGATCTACTGCTGCAAAGCTGCATGGGGGAGGGGTCTGGACCAAATCTTCACTGATCAGATCCAGACCCCTCAAGAAGAAAAATGTGAAAAAGAAAAAAAATATAGTAAAGAGTAAAATATAGTATAAAAAATGAAAAGTATATACAATACAAACACAATGCAAAATGTAGGTGTTTTTATGCACCTGGGAAGCACAGATGCTGCGTACAGCCACCTATAGAAATGAATGGCTCTGCACAGATGTACGAGGGTTTACACCAGTACTTGTGAAAACACACAAATAGCATATAGCAGTATTCCTGTACACTATATGGTCAAACAAAAAAACTGTAGATAGCTATAAGTAATAAAGTAAATAACCGCCCCTTACTCTAATTACCACCACCGCGCTTCAGATGAAATGAACAAACAAATAAGTGAATAAAGCTGCCACTATAAAACTAAAAAGTGCCAAACAGTATATAATCCTTCAAAATATCTAGATGGTGAACAACATACATATAAAGAAGAAAATATCGGCGCTATTAAAGAAAACATTGTTCAATTTAAAACATAATGAAAAATGTCCACTGTAAAAAATCTAGTGCAAAAACTGTAGTTAAACAATCAAAACACTGTGTGATTTTTTTAGGTGAATAAATCAAACAAATGTCTATATAATGAAATAGTTGATTGCAAGTGTCTTCTTAATTTCTTCCACCACACCAAAGTGTCCAGTGAACCCACTCACCGACTCCAAATGCCTGCACTTGCGTACAAGGCTAAATCGCTTTTATACCTCACAATAGGGTATGATCAGCAGCCCGATATCCACCAGTGTGTAAGGGTAATGCTCCACATGTAAAATAATAAGGTGCTCCAATAGTGTAAAATAGTACAACCAATTTATTAAAACACTATCACTCTTCAAAGTTACCACTCACATTTTACAAAATCCAAATAAGCAAAAATCGGTGCAATTTCAAAACACAGAAACTCGGCAAATGGATCACACAGTGTAGAAATACGGCCACGGCGGACCCGAGGTAAGCAGGCGTCAGCCCCTCAGTTCTCACCCCCTCCTTGGTAATACACCAGCAGATCGAATCACCGCTAAATCACCAATATAAATCACAAAAATAGGAAACATAAGGGGAATACAAAGACACTGAATTTCAAAAGAGCCAACTTCCCTAAACTACGAACCTTGTTAGAAGGCATGAATTGGGATAAAATCTTAGTAACAAAGAACACGGAGGAGAGATAGGTTTGCTTTAAGAGCATATTAAATAAGGACATTAGCCAATGCATCCCATTGGGTAATACATTTAAAAGAGCGAAAAAAAGTCCTGGATGGCTTAACTCCAATGTAAAAATGCATATAAAAGCAAAGGAGAAGGCCTTCAAAAAATACATGGTTGAGGGATCATCATCAGCATTCAGACTTTATAAAGAATTCAACAAGAAATGTATGGGTGCAATTAGGGTGGATAAGATAGAACACGAAAGACACATAGCGGAGGAGAGCAAAAAAAATCCCAAGAAATTCTTTAAGTGTAAACAGTAAAAAAGGGAGGACAGACCATATTGGCCCCATAAAGAATGAGGAAGGACATCAGGTTACAAAGGATGGGGAGATGGTGAAGGTACTGAATTTATTCTTCTCCTCAGTCTTCACAAGGGAATCGGGGGCTTCAGTAACCAAAACTGCAGTGTTTATCCTTATGACACATCACAGGAAGCACTGTCCATGGTTAACAGAGGAAAGAATTAAATTAGACTTGGGAAACTTAACATCAATAAATCACCGGGACCAGATGGCTTGCATCCGAGGGTACTTAGAGAACTCAGTCAAGTAATTGCCAGACCATTGTTCCTAATTTTTACTGACAGTCCACTGACTGGAATGGTACCAAGTGATTGGAGAAAAGCCTATGTAGCACCAATATTTAAAAAGGGACCAAAATACATCCCTGGGAATTACAGACCAGTTAGCCTAACATCAATAGTATGCAAGCTCTTGTAAGGGATGATAAGGGACTATATACAAGATTTTAGTAATGAGAATGGTATCATTAGCAGTAATCAGCATGGATTCATGAAGAATCGTTCTTGCCAAACCAATCTATTAATCTGCTATGAGGAGGTGAGTTGCCATCTAGATAAAGGAAGGCCCATAGACTTGGTGTATTTGGATTTTGCAAAAGCATTTGACACAGTTACCCATAAACGTTTACTGTACAAAATAAGGTCCGTTGGCATGGACCATAGGGTGAGTACGTGGATTGAAAACTGGCTACAAGGGCGAGTTCAGAGGGTGGTGATAAATGGGGAGTACTCGGAATGGTCAGGGGTGGGTAGTGGGGTCCCCCAGGGTTCTGTGCTGGGACCAATCCTATTTATTTTGTTCATAAACGACCTGGAGGATGGGGTAAATAGTTCAATCTCTGTATTTGCGGATGATACTAAGCAGGACAATAACTTCTCCGCAGGATGTGGAAACCTTGCAAAAAGATCTGAACAAATGAATGGGGTGGGCAACTAAATGAAAAATGAGGTTTAATGTAGAAAAATGTAAAATAATGCATTTGGGTGGGAAAAATATGAATGCAATCTATACACTTGGGGGAGAACCTCTGGGGGAATCTAGGATGGAAAAGGACTTGGGGGTCCTAGTAGATGATAGGCTCAGCAATGGCATGCAATGCCAAGCTGCTGCTAACAAAGCAATCAGAATATTGGCATGCATTAAAAAGGGGATCAACTCCAGGGATAAAATGATAATTCTCCCACTCTACAAGACTCTGGTCCGGCCGCACCTAGAATATGCTGTCCAGTTCTGGGCACCAATCCTCAGGAAGGATTTACTGGAAATCGAGTGAGTACAAAGAAGGGCAACAAAGCTAATAAAGGGAGGATATTAGTTATGAGGAAAGGTTGCGAGCACTGAACTTATTCTCTCTGGAGAAGAGACGCTTGAGAGGGGATATAATTTCAATTTATAAACACCGTACTGGTGACCCCACAATAGGGATAAAACTTTTTTGCGGAAGGGAGTATAACAAGACACGTGGCCACTCATTAAAATGAGAAGAAAAGAGGTTTATCCTTAAACTACATAGAGGGTTCTTTACTGTAAGAACGGCAAGGATGTGGAATTCCCTTCCACAGGCGGTGGTCTAAGTGGGGAGCATCGATAGTTTAAAAAAACTATTAGATAAGCACCTGAAAGTGCCTTGTATTTAAGTGGTTAAAGAGGAAGTAAACCCCTGATGGGTTTTACTTTCTCTTTATTCCCCTGCAAAGTAAAAAGCCCATTATGTGGCACTTACCTGCAAACGATGTCCCCGCTGCTGGAAGCATCCATCTTCACCCCTCTTCCTTCCAGGGCCGCGGACTCCGGGTCTGTGACTGGCCAGAGCCGCGTGACGTCACTCCCGCACATGCACACGGGAGCCACCAGTCACAGCACACACTGGGGAAGCGTGACATCATCGGCGCACTATAAGGCAAATATGTTCTAAACGGTGCACGATTAGGAGATATTTTCAGTACATACAGTGGCTTGTGAAAGTATTCGGCCCCCTTGAACTTTTCAACCTTTTGCCACTTTTCAGGCTTCAAACATAAAGATATAAAATTTTTATTTTTTGTGAAGAATCACCAACAAGTGGGACACAATTGTGAAGTGGAACGAAATCTTTTGGATTTTTGAACCTTTTTTAACTAATAAAAAAATGAAAAGTGGGGCGTGCAAAATTATTCGGCCCCCTTGCGTTAATACTTTGTAGAGCCACCTTTTGCTGCGATTACAGCTGCAAGTCGCTTGGGGTATGTCTCTATCAGTTTTGCACATTGAGAGACTGAAATTCTTGCCCATCCTTCCTTGCAAAACAGCTCGAGCTCAGTGAGGTTGGATGGAGAGCGTTTGTGAACAGCAGTTTTCAGCTCTTTCCACAGATTCTCGATTGGATTCAGGTCTGGACTTTGACTTGGCCATTCTAACACCTGGATACGTTTATTTGTGAACCATTCCTTTGTAGATTTTGCTGTATGTTTGGGATCATTGTCTTGTTGGAAGATAAATCTCCGTCCCAGTTTCAGGTCTTTTGCAGACTCCAACAGGTTTTCATCCAGAATGGTCCTGTATTTGGCTGCATCTATCTTCCCCTCAATTTTAACCATCTTCCCTGTCCCTGCTGAAGAAAAGCAGGCCCAAACCATGATGCTGCCACCGCCATGTTTGACAGTGGGGATGGTGTGTTGAGTGTGATGAGCTGTGTTGCTTTTACGCCAAACATATCGTTTTGCATTGTGGCCAAAAAGTTCGATTTTGGTTTCATCGGACCAGAGCACCTTCTTCCACATGTTTGGTGTGTCTCCCAGGTGGCTTGTGGCAAACTTTAGATGAGACTTTTTATGGATATCTTTGAGAAATGGCTTTCTTCTTGCCACTCTTCCATAAAGGGCAGATTTGTGCAGCTGTAGTTCTCTGCAGTTCATCCAGAGTGATCATGGGCCTCTTGGCTGCATCTCTGATCAGTCTTCTCCTTTTCTGAGCTGAAAGTTTAGAGTGACAGCCAGGTCTTGGTAGATTTGCAGTGGTCTGATACTCCTTCCATTTCAAAATGATCGCTTGCACAGTGCTCCTTGGGATGTTTAAAGCTTGGGAAATCTTTTTGTATCCAAATCCGGCTTTAAACTTCTCCACAACAGTATTACGGACCTGCCTGGTGTGTTCCTTGGTCTTCATGATGCTCTCTGCGCTTTCAACAGAACCCTGAGACTATCACAGAGCAGGTGCATATATACAGAGACTTGATTACACACAGGTGGATTCTATTTATCACCATCAGTCATTTAGGACAACATTGGATCATTCAGAGATCCTCGCTGAACTTCTGGAGTGAGTTTCCTGCACTGAAAGTAAAGGGGCCGAATAATTTTGCACGCACCACTTTTCAGTTTTTTAATTGCTAAAAAAGTTTAAAATATCCAATAGGTTTCGTTCCACTTCACAATTTTGTCCCACTTGTTGGTGATTCTTCACAAAAAATTTAAATTTTATATCTTTATGTTTGAAGCCTAAAATGTGGCAAAAGGTTGAAAAGTTCAAGGGGGCCGAATACTTTCGCAAGCCACTGTATAGGTAAGCCTTATTATAGGCTTACCTATATGAAAAAATCGATCTGGGGGGTTTACAACCACTTTAACCACTTAAGCCCTGGACCATTTGGCTGGCCAAATACCAGAGCACTTTTTGCGATTTGGCACTGTGTTGCTTTAACTGACAATTGCGCGGTCGTGCAACGTGGCTCCCAAACAAAATTTACTTCCTTTTTTTCACACAAATAGAGTTTTCTTTTGGTGGTATTTGATCACCTCTGCGGTTTTTATTTTTTGCACTATAAACAAAAAAAGAACGTCAATTTTGAAAAAAAGCTATATTTTTTGCTATAATAAATATCCCCAAAAAACATATAAAAAAAATTTTTTTTCCTCAGTTTAGGCTGATACATATTCTTCTACATATTTTTGGTAAAAAAATTGCAATAAGCGTTTATTGATTGGTTTGCGCAAAAGTTATAGCGTCTACAAAATAGGGGATAGTTTTATGGCATTTTTATTAATAATTTTTTTTTACTAGTAATGGCGGCGATCAGCGATTTTTATAATGACTGCGACACTTTTGGTGCTCTTTTGGGACCATTCACACTTATACAGCGATCAGTGTGATTAAAAATGCATTAATTACTGTGTAAATGTGACTGGCAGTGAAGGGGTTAACCACTAGGTGGTCTTGTAGGAGTTAAGTGTGTCCTAGGGAGTGATTCTAACTGTGGGGGGGAGGGGCTGTGTGTGACATGACACTGATCACCGCTCCCGATCACAGGGAGCTGTGATCAGTGTCATTAGACAGAACGGGGAAATGCTTGTTTACATTAGCATTTCCCCGTTCTTCATCACCATGAGACGATCGCGGGTATCCCCGTGGACATCGAGTCCATGGGACCCGCGATCACGCTCACGGTGCTCCTGCTGGGCGCGCGCCCGCAAGCCGCCTCTTAAAGGGCAACCTACAGATACGTTAATCTGCCTGTACGTGCCCTTCTGCCGCCAGGGCCGGATTTTCCACAAGGCCACCGAGGCCAGGCCTCGGGGCGGCAGTGGTGCAGGGGCGGCGCCGCTAGGATTGCCACCTGTCCGGTTTTGGACACATGTGCCCGGTTTTCAAGCCGCCTGAAATCCGGGCACATATAGCAGCAGTTCAGCATCCCTATTCCCGTGCCATCACTGTTACACATTTATTACTGCCTGTGCGCTCCGCATCCGAACCGAGCTCGGCGGTGGGCAGCGGGCGTACCTATTCAGCCTGTGATTGGCTGACTAGGTCACGTGCGGGTGGCGGACACGAGAGTCTGTGATTGTTCACATGGGCTGGACTGTGGGTGATCGCGGCCGCCCGGAGTCCCGCCTCCTTACCTGGTGTGTGCTCTGCTGTGTCTCCTGGAGTCCTCACTGAGGTATCTTTCTCATCTGCCCTATCGCCCCCCTCTGTCAGCCACTCCCCCTCTGTAAGCCACTCCCCATCTGTCAGCTCCCCTCCCCTGTCAGCTACCCCCCTCTGTCAGTTACCTCCCCTCTGTCAGTTACCCCCCTCTGTCAGTTACCCCCCTGTGTCAGTCACCCCCTATCTGTCAGTTATCCCCCCTCTGTCAGTTATCCCCCCTCTGTCAGTTACCCCCCCTCTGCTGTCAGCTACTTCTCCCTCTGTCAGCTACACCTCCTTTGTCAGCTACTCTCCCCTCTGTCAGCTGCCCCCCCTCTCTGTCAGCTACTCCCCCCTCTGTCAGCTACTCCCCCCCTCTGTCAGCTGCCCCCCCTCTCTGTCAGCTATTTCCCCCCTCTGTCATCTATTCCCCCCTCTGTCATCTATTCCCCCCTCTGTCAGCTATTCTCCCCCCTCTTTCAGCTACTCCCCCCCTCTGTCAGCTACCCCCCCTCTGTCAGCTATTCTCCCCCCTCTGTCAGCTACTCTCCCCCTCTCTGTCAGCTACTCCCCCCCTCTGTCAGCTACTCCCCCCCTCTGTCAGCTGCTCCCCCTCTCTGTCAGCTACTCCCACCCTCTGTCAGCTGCTCCCCCTCTCTATCAGCTACTCCCCCCCTCTGTCAGCTACTCTCCCCCTCTGTCAGCTTTTCCCCCCTCTGTCAGCTACTCCCCCCTCTGTCAGCTACTCTCCCCCTCTGTCAGCTACTCCCCCCTCTGTCAGCTATTCCCCCCTCTGTCAGCTACTCTCCCCTTCTGTCAGCTGCTCCCCCCCTCTGTCAGCTACTCTCCCCCTCTGTCAGCTACTCCCCCCTCTGTCAGCTACTCTCCCCCTCTGTCAGCTACTCTCCCCCTCTGTCAGCTATTCCCCCCTCTGTCAGCTACTCTCCCCTTCTGTCAGCTACTCCCCCCCTCTGTCAGCTACTCCCCCCCTCTGTCAGCTACTCTCCCCCTCTGTCAGCTACTCTCCCCCTCTGTCAGCTACTCCCCCCCTCTGTCAGCTACCCCCCCCCTCAGCTACTCTCCCCCTCTGTCAGCTGCTCCCCCTCTCTGTCAGCTACTCTCCCCCTCTGTCAGCTACTCTCCCCCTCTGTCAGCTATTTCCCCCTCTGTCAGCTACTCCCCCCCCTCTGTCAGCTACTCTCCCCCTCTGTCAGCTACTCCCCCCCTCTGTCAGCTGCTCCTCCTCTCTGTCAGCTACTCTCCCCCTCTGTCAGCTATTCCCCCCTCTGTGAGCTACTCTCCCCCTCTGTCAGCTACTCCCCCCCTCTGTCAGCTACTCTCCCCCTCTGTCGGCAACTCCCCCCTCTGTCGGCAACTCCCCCCTTCTGTCAGCTATTCCCCCCTCTGTCAGCTACACCCCCCCTCTGTCAGCAAACCCCCCACTCTGTCAGCTACCCCCCTCTCTCTGTCAGCTACCCCCCTCTCTTACCAACTTTCTCTCTCACCCCTCCTCCCTCTCAGCCCCCTTCTCTCTCCCACTCCTCCTCTCTCTCTTACCCCACTCCCCCTCACAACCCCAATCCCCTCCCCCTCTCTCTTTCTCACCCCCATACCTCCTCTTCTCACCCTTTCTCACCTCCCTCCCCCACCTCTTCTCCCCCCTCAGGGGGCGAGGGCCCCATGATTCCTAACAGCGGCCCTGTGAGTGAGTGCACAAGTTCGGATATGTTTTGATTCCTGTTTTTACTGCCAACACACTGGGCACAGCGATGCAGCACCTGCCTCTACTTTGGCTTCTCTCTATGCCCCTCCGCACAATGGAAGGAAAGAAGGAAAATAGCATTACAGTAAAGCAGCTTCGCTCCGCCCCCAAACTCCGGCTCCCACATTTCCTGGCTCTAAATGGCTCTCGGTAAGGTAGTCTAATGTGTGTCTTTAGGGGCAGAGGACACTGATGGGGGGGCGGCATTGAAGGACCTGGCCTTGGGGCGGCAAAGGGAGTAAATCCGGGCCTGTCTGCTGCAGTATATCTGCGTGAGGCGGTCAGGAAGCGGTTAAGAGAGGATCAAATACTTATTTCACTCATTAAAATGCAAATGAATTTATAACTTTTTTGAAATGCGTTTTTCTGGATATTTTTGTTGTTATTCTGTCTCTCACTGGTAAAATGAATCTACCATTAAATTATATTATTTTTTACAAATAAATATCTGAAAAGTGTGGGGATGTCAGCAATGCAAGTCTTTAAACAGGAACGCAGGAGATCGTCTCTGTGATGTTGACCATGGCGCGAAGGCAGAGATCCTCTGGACTGGACGGCTTAAGTAGGCAGGACTGACTAGCAGGATATCATCAACAGCTGAGTAACTGTTTGAGAGAGATGGGAGCTGTCAATTAGCCAACAGCTGAGCAGCCAGCTCAAAGAAGGAAGGGCTGAGCCCAGCCCTGACATGTAGAAAAATGGGATAGTGTATTAATGGACCCATGGTGAAATTACCCCGCAGGGGACTTGTGAAGTCAAAAGAGAACTAAACAGCAAGAAAAAAAATATCTACCAGAGTAAATACATTATAATCCTGCATATTAAAGCCATGGCCCAGGCAAATATAATATTGTTTGAGTCCATAAAAAAATAAAAAATATACAGAATATTTCAGAAAAACACACTGTGCCTCATCCTTTACATTTTTCATGTGGTCAAAACAACAGAAAATAGCTTTTTTAAATAATTTTCACCATTTTTTCTCTCATTGCTATAAAGAATAAAGTATATCATTTAATATATGGTAAAAACAGAAAGTAATATCTGTCACCAAAAAACATTTTTAAGATTGGTTAGTTTGACTGCAAAACAAAGCAGCAATTGTAAGACAATCTATCACGTGTCAAAAATCTGAAAAAGCCCTGGAACTCAATGTGGTTTATATAGGTTAAAGGTGTCGGCACTCAAATGGCTAAGGAGGAAATAGGACTAGAAGGATTGGATTCCAAAAGGATAGCCCACCCTCTAGAAAAAATTAAAGTTAGTAGCTATGCACATTGGCTACTACCAGGACTTTAACTATGTTTACACATGTCCAGTTGTTTAACCACTTCAGCCCCAGAAGATTTGGCTGCTCAATGACTAGGCCATTTTTTTGCGATAAAAAAAATTGAAGTATAAAGTATATGCGTTTATTCAGGTAAAAAACATGCATACATTAGTATCATCAGCAATGGCCAATTGTAGAATAACATACATATGAATTGAACAATAGGTACATAAATGTGTAATAGACATGTAATACATGGGCATCTAATGTACCCTAGGAGTAAAAAACATGTGATACACGGGCATCTAATGTACCTGACGCGTTTCGTGAGACCCAGCTTGCTCTTCAGGGGTTGATGCGTGTATGGATGTACCTAAGATGAAAGAATATAAATGGGTAATTGGTATAATATTGATAAAGTAGTTGCAGGGCATGGGGGGCCATGATGTAAGAGCCTATACTCACCACTAAATGAGGCCAAAACGGCAAGTGTGCGATTCCCAGAGACAGCAGCAAGTGTCTTACCCAGGAGCTGAGGAGGCGGAGCCAAATGGGACCCCGGTGGGGCAAACCAGAGGACAGGCATGGTGCACATGTGAGAGTGTGTCCTCAAGAATCTCACTAGGTCCATATGTAATGAAAGCTGTAGGCGTAAATAAGTATAATAATACATTAAGAGCTAATGATATGTATGTGTCTCTGTATGCATAGAGAGCCTGAGCCAAGGACAGTAAGGACATAGGAGACTAAAGGGGGAAAAAGGAAAATGGCAAAGAATTGCCAGCAAGTAGTGAGAGTCAAAGGAATAGACAAGAGAAAGAGAAAAGGCGTGAAAAAAGCCAGATTAAATTTGAAAAATTGGTGACACCTCATTTAAAGTCCCAAGGGAGAATCCTTTTTTGTTGCATATTACAGGGATGGAGGTGGGTTTCCGGTGACACCAGAACTTTTCCTATTTTTGAATTTTTTTGCGATACGGCACTGCGTCGCTTTAACTGACAAGTGCGCGGTCGTGCCAAGCTGTATCCAAACAAAATTGAAGTCCTTTTTTCCCCACAAATAGAGCTTTCTTTTGGTAGTATTTGATCACCTCTGCGATTTTTATTTTTTGCGCTATAAACAAAAAAAGAGCGACAATTTTGAAAAAAAACAATATTTTTTACTTTTTGCTATAATAAATATCCCCAATTTTTTTTTTAAAAAAAAAGCAAATTTTTTCGTCAGTTTAGGCGGATATGTATTCTTCCACATATTTTTGGTAATAAAATCGCAATAAGCATATATTGTTTGGTTTGCGCAAAAGTTATAGCGTCTGCAAAATAGGGGAAAGATTTATGGCATTTTTATTATTATTTATTTTTTTACTAGCAATGGCGGTGATTAGCGATTTTTATTGGGACTGCGACATTATGGCTCATAGATCGGACACTTTTGACACATTTTTGGGACCACTGACATTTATACAGCGATCAGTGCTATAAAAAAGCACTGATTACTGTGTAAATGTCACTGGCAGGGAAGGGGTTAACACTAGGGGGCGATCAAGGGGTTAACTGTGTGCCCTCGTGTGTGTTCTAACTGTAGGGGGAGGGGACTGACTAGAGGAGATGACAGATTGCTGTTCCTAGCTGGTAGGAACACACAATGTCTCTCCTCACCTCACAGAAGTGATTTGTGTGTTTACACACACACGTCCCTGTTCTGGCACTCGTGCCCTCGATCGTGCGTGGCCAGCGATCATCGCGACCGCCGGCCATGTGCATCGGCACCCCCGCAGTGCAGCAGGCACGTGGGCAACTGCTGTCCCCGCTGAAAGGGCCGACGTACAGCTACGACGGTTTGCGGGAACGTGTCGACCTGCCGCAGTATAATGATAGCAGCTGGTCGGCAAGTGGTTAAGGGGTAATTACTAAAAAGGGGTTACCTAAAGCAGTGGTTCTCAACCCTGTCCTTAAGTACCCCCAACAGGACATGTTTTGGGAATTTCTCTTAGATAAAATAGCTGTCCAAAATACCAAGCCATTGACTCTGATTTAAAGCACCTGTGCAAGATAAAGGAAAACCTGCAAACATGGCCTGTTGGGGGTACTTGAGGACAGGGTTGAGAACCCCTGACTTAACGGAGAACTTTAATAAATAGGTCAGCAGGAAAAGCAAAGCTGAACTCCAGGAAAAGTAAAAATCTTACCTTGCAGTGGGGCTGCACCCGCACAGCAACGGTTATATGCTATTTTACATCTAGTCCCAGCAGCCTCTTCTTTCCTGCACTCCGATGATTGAATTTACTCTGACATGATCAGAGCTGATGCAGGTTCCATAACTCATTCCACCGCTAGAACAGGGAAAGTGCCATCTGCTGGGAGAGCACAGTTCAGGTGAGTAAACCTGCTTTTCCAGTTTCTTAGACATCAATGAAGTGCAGAAACAGCCCACTACGTAGGATTTTTTTTTTTACTTTTCTAGCAGTTGGACTCACAAACTGGTAAAGTTTTGTTTAAAATTTGTAATTTTCAAAACATTTGCTTATTTATCTACTAGTTAATGAAGACACATCAGCATTCATTTTTAACTGCATGGACAAGAAAACTTGAAGGCACAGGTTGGAAATGTTTTCTCGTTTCTTAACCTCTTCACGCTGACCGTACGCAAATTTGCTTCATGGCTTGAAGGGGTTATACTGGTATGATGCAAGCTCTCCGTTTTTTGGAGCGGACGGTTGGCTCTTTAGTGATAACAGCCGATGCGGCTAAAAGCCGCTCGGCTGTTATCTTAAAGGAGCGGGAGGGGAGGTCCCCCCCTCCTGCCACCTTCCGCTGCACTTCCCGGGCCTCCCGTCTCACCCGGGAGACCTGAGCCACCAGCTGGCGCATCTAAGCTGAGAGACCCGTACGAAGCCGCATTCAGCTCTGATCGGGTCTCCGATGTAAAATCTCGGAAGCGACGTTGCAACGTCACTTCCAGTTTACTCGGCTGCCAATGGCGCCGCTTTAAAAAACATTCCAGTATTCAGAATCGCCAATTTTGGCGATCTGAATACTTTTAAGTGCAAAGGAGGGATTTAAGGTCTTTTAGACCCCCGATCCCTCCATAAAGAGTACCTTTCACCACCTATTACTGTCACAAGGCATGTTTACATTCCTTGTGATAGCAATAAAAGTGATCAGATTTTTATTTTTTTAAAGGGACGATGTAAAAAAAAAATAATAATAAAGCAAATAGGAAAAATAAATACATTTTAAAGCGCCCCCGTCCCTGTGTGCTCGTGCAACAGAAAAGAAAGAAAGCGCATATGTAAGTCGTGCCCGCAAATGTAAACTGTGTTACAATCACACATGTGAGATATCGCTGTGATCGTCAGAGTGAGAGCAATAATTCTATCAAAAGGCCGCCTCTGTAACTCTAACCTGGTAACCACTACATTTTTTTAAATTGTTGCCTATGGAGATTTTTGGGTACCGTAGTTTGTCGCCATTCCACGAGTGTGCACAATTTCAAAGCATGACATGTTAGGTATCTATTTACTCGGCATAACATCATCTTTTACATTATACAAAAAAATTGGGCTATCTTTACTGTTTCGTTTTTTTTTAATTCATGGAAGTGTCTTTTTTTCCCAAAAATGGTGTTTGAAAGACCGCTGCGCAAATACCGCGTGACAAAAAATACTGCAACGATCACCGTTTTATTCTCTAGGGTCTCTGCTAAAAAATATCAAAATAAACAATAGAGTGCTGCTCTAAAAATATTGTAAAGGTGCTTAATACTGAATGTATAGTATAATCATTTCATAAATCATTCAAATACATCAATAAAGTGCTATAGTGCTTATAAACAAATGATGATACGTGTTGCTTAATATGCATATATAAAAATTGCAATCATAAATTAATCAAACATTGCATAACATAATATCAATAAAGTGCCTTAGTGCTCAAACATAACTATATATTGTGTATATAACATGCATAATGGTGAAAGTCCATATAGAATGAATGTTGTAAGCTCCCCTATGGGGTTCGTGCAGGAAAAAGTCCTTGTGAAAAGTGCTCCAAACTTAAATTAAGTGATGACACTCCTGTGTCCCCCTTATGTGGTTGCGCTCACCTTAGAGCTTAGGGGGATGCTGCTGAGGAAGACACGTGATCCCTGTGTCGAAACGCATTGGGGAGGGGTTAGAACGGTGTTGTTGGCAGCAGCAGCTTCCACACTGTCTGCGGAGACCATTCAGTGGAACGGCAACCCCACAGGCATACACAGACCTGTTTTTTGGAGTTTGGTGCGCTGCAAGCACCTGATGCAAGTGAGTACCATTTGTGGGGCTGATTTTAAATAAAAGTTTATTAAGCGATATCACACTATCCAGTCTATTCTTTGTTTCCATTACCAAGAGGATCCCTATTTAAAGGACCCGGGATATTTGAGCAGATGTTCCTATAGAGCCCAAGGGTGGCTCGTTAGCGTGTTTAGACCAAACTTAATTGTGCGGTCACACGTTCAAAGGTGAGCACAACCACATAATGGTTAGACCCATGCTGACTCATGCACCTACAATGGACACATTAGCATCAGAACTGACCACAGAGCAATGGAAGCAGGTGGCCTGATCATGGTGCATCACTTACCTAGGGGAAGAGATGACACCAGGATGCAGCATGGGAAGAGGGCAAGCCGGCGGAGGCTGCGGGATGCTTTGAGCGATGTTGTGGTGGGAAACCTTAGGTCCTACCATTTACATGGATGTTACTTTGACACCTACCACTTACCTAAACATTGTTGCTGACCAAGTACTCCCCTTTCATGGGAACAGTATTCTCTGATGGTAATGGCCTATTTCAGCAGGGTAATGAGCTCTGCCACACTGCAAAAATGGTTCAAGAATGGTTGGAGGAACACGAGTTTGAGGTGTTGATTTGACCTCCAAATTCTTCAGACCTCAATCGAATTGAACATCTGTGAGATATGCAATTTATCTTAAAAACGTATGTTTTGTTTGCACACATTTGCAAATATATACGTAAGCTGCAGTGCCCATGCCAAAGGACCTCTGTGCTTAGGAAATCTTTTGTTTGTTTGTGATGTGAGTTGCCCTTCCATGTGTACCTTGCTGCAAAGGCCAGTCATAGGCGTGCGCAGGGGGTGTGCCGGGTGTGCCTGGGCACACCTTAATCACCCTGTGTGGCGCAGATTCTCCCTGCTGATATTTCACCAAAGCCCCCCCCCCGACAAGTCCAATGCTCTACTAGCACCGTTCATCTTTTAAAAAACTTGGGATGCACACCCTAATGCAATAGGCTGCGCACACCTATGAGGCCAGTTATAGATTGGGGTGGTTGCCACTTTTTTTTAATGTTATGGCTGATCATAGTATGAACAAATGAAACTTATAAAACATATAAAATAGATATTGTTTTCGGTCGAGAAGAATTGAATATGTACTGTAGTGCTCATAGGTAATACATCACTTCTTGAATTCAAAACATTGGCATGGACATCAAACTAAATTATCACTTATTACTGAGCCCATGATGGTACCATTAAATGGCTGATGAATGTTTTATGCCCCAGTCTCAAAGTTAAAAAACGCAGGAGGAAAAAAAATTATTCTCTGCTAAAAGTCACCTGAAGCCAAACACCTGAAGCTCCAAAAAAGTTCTAGAGCTTTTTTGTAGCTCAAATTGGACAGATTGGTGTGTTTTTGAAGCATATTTTGTTCCGAAGAAATGCATGAAACCACTTCATTTGTGGGGTTTTGAGTGTTTTAGCACATTTTTGTTGTGCATTTCTGAGCGGTTTTCTGTTCAAATGCAATAATTATTTAAAAATAAATTATAATAACAATTAACAAATAATTATTATATGAAATACATAAATAAATAAAACATAAATAGTAATAAAAATAAATAAAATAACCCTAACCCCAACCCCTAACCCTAACCCTAATATTGACCCCTAACCCCAATCCTACCCCCAACCCTAATATTAACCCCTAATCCTAACCCCTAACCCTAATAGTAACCCCTAATCCTAACAAAATAAATAACAATAATAAGTAAATAAATAATAAATATAAGTAAATAAATAAATAAATTAACCCCTAACCCTAAGCTTAACCTTTAACCCCTTACCAAAAAAAGTTTAAAAATGTATAAATAAATAATAATAAATAATTATTAAAAGTGAATGAAAAGCTGAAAAACAGCAACAAATGATAAAACAGATATTTTTCTCAATTGGCTAATAAAAAATGCCAAAGCTCAAAAACGCTGTACAAAAACGCACACAAACTCCTGTACAAATGCCTGAACAAAAACACACAAAAAAAAAAACCTCTCAAAAACGAAACGTTCAGGTGTGATTGGAGCCTTAGTGAGGAAAGTAGCTTTCTTTACTGCAACACAGAATTCAGTAAAGTTTAATAGTGCTTTTTCCATTTTATGTTCAATCTTTTGTTAAACATGTTAAGAGTGCTTATTAGTTTTATTGATTTTTTATTAAAATATCTTTTTATTAGTGTATTTTATTTAATGGGTTCATTGTAGTTCATGCTTGTATTATTGTGATGTTACACTTTGACTTAATTAGTATACAGTTGAAACTTTTCTTCTTAAACTTAGGATATTCCTTCCATGCTGCTGTCCTAGCCTTGTCCCATAGCAGCATTTGCAGCTGTCTTTGTCACTCAGCAGTATCATTGGAGTCCTTGTTTCCCAGAGAAGGCCTTGCAGTTGATCCCCCAGAGGAAGGTGTGGAATGATGGGAGGGAGCAGACATATGCTTTGCAATGCTGTAGCTCTTCTCACGAGCTCTCAGCTTTTTCCCAGGGCTCAGTGTTCTATTTCTGACTCAATGGATACTTCAATTAGAAAACTGTCCCCCCTCCTGGAGATTAAACTTTTGTCCCGCATTGTCCTCATACAGCTGGCCTGGATATCTGCTCTATGAATATTTGTTCTGCAGTTGTGTCACAGCACCCGCTGAGCTATACAGAATATATGCTGCATGGAGGTACAATATCCGAAATGTGATATAGTGCAAAAATGTCTCAACTCCTCACCTTATCTAATGGGTTAAAGTGAAAGTCAGTATAAATGCTAAGGTCAAAGATCTCACTGCCAGGCAGAGTCTTAAAGCAGAATGAAATCCAAAACCAAAAATGTCATATATTGCAGCTTTTCAGTCATTAGATGTGGTGGCTGCATTAGCTTTCCTTTTTTAGAATTTCTTCCGTCTGTTTTCACCTGGTGATCTGGCCAGTAACACACCTGCTGAATGCATAGGGGACACTTTTGGGCAGCAGCATTGTTTGTCGGGGGGGGGGGGGGGGGTAGATGTACTAGCAGACTAAATACACTAACAAATTGAAGCCAAACTCCAGGTCACTGTTTATAAACAGTTACAGCAAATCGTTTTTTTTTCTCCTTTTGGGATAAAGGTTTTACATGAATAAATAAAAGCTGATAATTGTAAGCAGGGCTGGATCTAGGGGGGTGCTGTGGTGGGCTGTGCCCCCCAAATTTTAGATGTACACCCCTAGATACATCCATTGATCCATGAGCCAGTTTGATGCAGGCACCTGATGTAAGGGGAACTCTTGCTGGGGACACCTGATGTAAGGGGGCACTCTTGCTGGGGACACCTGATGTAAGGGGGCACTCTTGCTGGGGACACCTGATGTAAGGGGGCACTCTTGCTGGGGACACCTGATGTAAGGGGGCACTCTTGCTGGGGACACCTGATGTAAGGGGGCACTCTTGCTGGGGACACCTGATGTAAGGGGATGCTCTTGCTGGGGACACCTGATGTGAGAGAGGACTCTTGCTGGGGACACCTGATGTAAGGGGGCACTCTGATGGGGACACCTTTTGTAAGGGTGCACTCTTAATGGGGAAACCTGATGTAAGGGGGTATTTTGATGAGAAGTCGTGATGTAAAGGGGGACTCTGATAGGGACATCTGATATAAGAGGGCACAGGTACTGTTTATTAGGTCGTGGCACTGTGTGATAGACTGTCAATGACTCACATATACTGTTGACATTATGACCCCTGACCTTTTTACTGCACCCCCAGATCAGATAGGCTAGATCCGGCCCTGATTGTAAGCACCCTTGCCAGTGTTGAATTGTTTGTTTTATCCCTGTAACTGACACATCTGGAAGAGAGCTTGTTCTTTTAAAAAACAGACTCACTGGCTAGATCACCAGATGAAATTAGAAGAAAAAAGAAACTGAATGCAGCTATCACATCTGAGAGCCGGTAAGCTGTGATATAATAATGTTTGCTATTGGGTTTAAAACCGCTTTAAATCTAGCAATAGACATTTCAGTGGTTGATTTATAAACACAGGAGCAAAAAAATATATAGAGAAGTTGCCCACAATAACCAGGTTTTCAAAAACTGAGCTCCAGCCAAACATAAAAACACCACATCAATGAATTTCATTAACCCTTTTAATGCCACCGGCATATATCAAAAGTCAAAAATGTTTAAGGCCTCCCCCATACAAAAATAAACATATGCCTCGGGGGGCGCCTATGCAGGAAAAAGTTGATTGCCCTACAAATGTTGTTTCGATGCACACACCAGAGTGAGAGCAATCATTTTAGGCCCATTAGCCATCTTTAACTCTTTAAACTGATGGGTACCAAAGTTTGTCACTATTTCACATACACATACAACTGACATGTTGGGTATCTATTTACTCGGCGTGATCTCATCTTTTATATTTTACCAAAAAATTGCTTCCAGTGCATTTTTATAGTTAAAACAGGTGGTAGGGAGGTGACATGTTGCCTCCCAGCCACCTGTTACCGTCATTCACCACTAATCACTTTTCAGAGGGGCAAGAAGGGCTGCTACATGTCTGAAAGAGTCCTCAGAGTTTTCTAATAACTATTAGGGCCTCTGTCAATGGTTTTGATGGGTAAATACAGTAAACATTTGAATTCAGAATTTGGTGCCAGTGCACTTTTTTCTGAAACTCAACTGCATTTGACTTGCTTTAGCTGCTTTCGCTTTCCCATAGAAGTAGAATTTACATTATTGGAAATTAATTTTTTTTTTTGTTGTGGGGTGTTTTTATTATTTATTTTAAATTTAGATATACTATGTACTTCATACTCATTCATGCAGGGAGGCGGGGTAAATTTCTGGGGACCCATTATAATAAGGGGGGTTTCCAGAAGCTGAAGCTCATCCCTACATGCAACAAATCAATTCTTATTTACTCGGGTAATCAGCTTTCTGTATGATCATTATCTCATGTGGATGGTTGAAATTTTCAAATCTATATCTAATAGCCTTTTGGTCCTGTTTCAAACTGCATTGTGTATCTACTTGCATTACACTCGCCTTGTGCACCAGAAGACTATTCGGCTGTGTTCATTCCCAGAGTACTAAGCAGAGGCAGCAATATCCTCTAAATGAAAAAAAGATGCTCTCAGAATGCATATATTATGTTGTACTACTACAGGAAATTGACCGTAATTCTCAGGAGAAAAAAAAGCAGTACTGCACAGGACGCATTAAGGCAATATTGCTGGAAAGTGAAAAAAATATGTCAGAGAAAGATTAGAGATGACATTGATATATAAAATATTCCATTGTCAAGCTGAGAATTGGAAAATGTTATTTTTAGCCTTTGTTTGGAGTGCTAACATATTAAACTGCTTATTGCAGGCCTATCCCACCCTCCCCTCTATGATCAAATTTGTAAAAGCACGTCCAGTCCTCATGTGCAGATAACTATCTTCTCTCTTCCGGTCCTTCTGTTCATCCAGCAACATTTTATTCCTCTCTGTTCTCTCCTAACTTATGTTCATATTCAAGCTCATTTTCCAGGCCTGGCTATGGCTAACCATTATTCTATACGGCTAAGCAGGCATACAGAGCCTCGAAAAAGTATTCACACCCCTTGAAATTTTCCACATTTTGTCATGTTACAACCAAAAATCGTAAATGTAATTTATTGCGATTTTATGTGATAGACCAATGCAAAGTGGCACATAATTGTGAAGTGGAAGGAAAATGATAAATGGTTTTCAATTTTTTTTACAAATTAATATCTGAAAAGTGTGGCGTGCATTTGTATTCATCCCCCCTGAGTCAATACTTTGTAGAACCACCTTTCACTGCAATTACAGCTGCAAGTCTTTTCGGGGATGTCTCTACCAGCTTTGCACATCTAGGGTGACATTTCTGCCTGTTCTTCTTTGCAAAATAGCTCAAGCTCTGTTAGATTGGAAGCAGAGTGTCTGTGAACAGCAATTTTCAAGTCTTGCCACAGATTCTCAATTGGATTTAGGTCTGGACTTTGACTGGGCCATTCTAACACATGAATATGCTTTGATCTATACCATTCCATTGTAGCTCTGGCTGTATGTTTAGGGTCGTTGTCCTACTGGAAGATGAACCTCCTCCTTAGTTTCAAGTCTTTTGCAGACTCTAATAGGTTTTCTTCTAAGATTGCCCTGTATTTGGCTCCATCCATCTTCCTATCAACTCTGACCAGCTTCCCTGTCTCTGCTAAAAAAAAAGCATCCCCACAACAAGATGCTGCCACCACCATGTTTCACGGTTGGGATGTGTGTTCAGGTGATATTCAGTGTTAGCCACACATAGCGTTTTGCTTTTAAGCCAAAAAGTTCAATTTTGACTAGAGCACTTTCTTCCACGTTTACTGTGTCCCCCACATGGCTTCTTGCAAACTGCAAACGGGACTTCTTATGGCTTTCTTTCAACAATGGCTTTCTTCTTGCCATTGTTCCATAAAGGCCAGATTTGTAGAGTGCACAACTAATAGATGTCCTGTGGACAGATTCTCCCACCTGAGATGTGGATCTCTGCAGCTCCTCCAGAGTTACCCTGGGCATTTGGCAGCTTCTCTGATTAATGCTCTCCTTGCCTGGCCTGTCAGTTTAGGTGGACGGCCATGTCTTGGTAGGTTTTCAGTTGTGCCATACTTTCCATTTTTGGATGATGGATTGAACAGTGCTCCGTGAGATATTCGAAGCTTGGGACATTTTTTTATAACCTTACCCTGCTTTAAACTTCTCCAAAACTTTATAGCTGACCTACTTAGATTGAATTACACACAGGTGGACTCTATTTACTAATTAGGTGACTTCTGAAGGCAATTGGTTCCACTAGATTTTAGTTAGGGGTATCAGAGTAAAGGGGGCTGAATACAAATGCACACTGCACTTTTCACATATTTATTTGTCAACAATTTTGAAAATGTATCATTTATCATTTTCCTTCCACTTCACAATCATGTACCACTTTGTGTTAGCCTATCACATAAAATCCCAATAAATACATTTACATTTTTGGTTGTAACATGACAAACTGTGGAAAATTTCAAGGGGTGTAAATACTTTTTCAAAGCACTGTATGCGTGCTGCCGGAAATATGAGCTGCGGGTCAATTAGGGGCAACAAAATGTTGGCTATGGGCAGGAACGGCACTGAGATGATGTGTATGGATGTCGGTGTATGATATTACAGTATTTACCAGGATGAGCACTTGTGTTGGGATATACAGCAGCTTTTAATTAGAGCTGCAGTTACACTTTTGAATAAAAATGTGATAAAAATTACACATTCCAGACAAAATAAGAAAAAAGGATGATATAGGTGGAGAAGGAGGCTCCGGCTGAAGGAGATTACAATCTAAGAAGTACTGAAACCCAAAATACAATAGGGTTGATTTTTTTAATGGTGCAATGTGAACTAGAACTAATGAAGTTAGCTAGTATAAGCCGCACTTTCAATGCACAGCCAGACACATGCTTGTTATCAGGCTCTTCGTGGTGTGCAGCTGTGTGTATCCCAGACACCTGCCAGAATAGTGCATAGAGGGAAGGTAATGACAGAAGAGAACAAAAGAAGGGGAAAGATGGTGATGGGAGGAAAGATGAATGACAGAGAGATTAAAAAAGAGAAATAATAAAAAGGGCTGCCTGAAAAAAGAGAAAAATAAGAATGATATGAGTGATATAATGCATGAAACAGTGAACAAATATCAGCGCTGACTGAGATAAATACAAATGTAATAAGCAGCCAGCATAGTTTGTTGATTCATCAAACACAAGTACAAAAGATCAAAAATGCATCGCTAAATAAATATGATAGTCCATAAAATGCAATGAAGAGTAGAGATGAGATGAAACCTCCACCAAAACTTCCGTGTGCAAAGGGAAAAGCACACCACACCCAAGTGCTGTCAGTCTGCTTACCAGAAGGATATAAAAAACAAGCGATGTATTCATATAGTGCAGAGGCTCAATCAGAGTTTCCAATTGGCACACTCCATCATAGACAGACAGATTTAGTTGTCACATATCACCAGGAACTCAGGATTCACATGGGACGATGAATGAATAATACGATCAGCAGCAGGGTGACCCAATAAGAAGAAAGTAACAATAGTGAAGCCCGTATGGGTAAAATACATGTTTTTATTGTAGTCTACTTACAGGTGTCAATGGAACATCATCACAAAAAGGAAAAAAGGTAATCCGCCGCTCAAAAGCATGCTTGCATCGGCCAGCCTAAGGCTTTACCTTTTTCCTTTTTGTGATGATGTTCCATTGACACCTGTAAGTAGACTACAATAAAAACATGTATTTTACCCATACGGGCTTCACTATTGTTACTTTCTTCTTATTGGGTCACCCTGCTGCTGATCGTATTATTCATTCATCGTCCCATGTGAATCCTGAGTTCCTGGTGATATGTGACAACCTATTATGTCTGTCTATGATGGAGTGTGCCAATTGGAAACACTGATTGAGCCTCTGCACTATATGAATACATCGCTTGTTTTTTATATCCTTCTGGTAAGCAGACTGACAGCACTTGGGTGTGGTGTGCTTTTCCCTTTGCACACGGAAGTTTTGGTGGAGGTTTCATCTCATCTCTACTCTTCATTGCATTTTATGGACTATCATATTTATTTAGCGCTGCATTTTTGATCTTTTGATATAAGGCATGATTGCACCTTCTAGCTTTAAAGCGGTTGTAAAACTTTGTTTTTTTTTTACCTTAATGTATTCTATGCATTAAGGTAAAAAAACCTTCTGTGCTGCATGTGTCCCTCCTCATCCTCTCTTATACTTACCTGAGCCCAATCCCGATTCAGCGCTGTGCATGAGAGCAGCAGCTCACCCGGCTATGTCCCCCCTCATTGCACAGATTGATGTCAATCCATTTATATCAATCAAATTCTGAGCCACACTGTGTCAATGGACCCACACAAGGCAGCTTGGGTGCAAGCCCATATGGGTGCCCCCATAGGAAGCGGCTTCCTATGGGGGCACTTGCCAAAGAGGAGGAGCCCAGAGCACCGGCGGGGGACCCGAGAAGAGGAGGATCGGGGCTGCTCTGTGCAATACTGTGCAAATTGCACAGAGCAGGTAAATATAAAAAAAAAAAAATTTAAAGGAAAAAAAATTGCCTTTAATGTTACTTTAACCGCTTGCTGACCGCTGCACACAGATGTACGTCAGCAGAATGGCACAAGCAGGCAAATGGGCATACAGGTATGTCCCTTTAAATTTGCCGCCTTTCGGGTGAGCACCCGCCGTACGCTGCGGGAGTGTGCCCATGGGTCCCGGGAACTCGATGTTCTCTGGCGCCCCACGATTGCGGTGTGGAGAGGTAGAACAGGGAGATGCCAATGTAAACAAGGAATTGCCCTGTTCTGCCTTGTGTCATGACAGAGATCTACTGCTCCCTGTGATCAGTTAGAATCACTCTCCCCCACAGTTAGAATCACTCCCTAGGAAACACTTAACCCCTCCATCACCCCCTAGTGGTTAACCCCTCATTTACACAGTAATCAATGCATTTTTATAGCACTGATCGCTGTATAAATGACAATGGTTCCAAAATAGTGTCAAAAGTGTCCGATGTGTCCGCCATAATGTCGCAGTCACGATAAAAATCACAGATCGCCGCCATTACTAGTAAAAAAAAACAATAATAAAAATGCCAAAAAACTATCCCCTATCTTGTAGACGCTATAACTTTTGCGCAAACCAATCAATATACGCTTATTTTGATTTTTTTGACCAAAAATATGTAGAATACATATCGGCCTAAACTAAGAAAAAAAATTTTTTTTTAATATATTTTTGGGGTATATTTATTATAGCAAAACGTAAAAAAAAAAAATGCTTTTTTTTCAAAATTGTCCCTTTTTGTTTATAGCGCAAAAAATAGAAACCACAGAGGTGATTCAATACCACCAAAATAAAGCTCTATTTGTGGGAAAAAAAGGCATCAACTGTGTTTGGGTACAACGTTGCACGACCGTGCAATTGTCAGTTAAAGTGACGCAGTGCCGAATCGCAAAAAGTGCTCTGGTCAGGAAGGGGGTAAAATCTTCCGGGGCTGAAGTGGTTAAACATTAGGTAAAGTGTGGGTGGGTAAAAGGGTAAAGCAAAGACTAATATAAGTCTGGTTAAAAATGTTGCTTTCCCCCCCTTTGGTTCACCAATTTCCTTAGAAGTCTGCACTGAGATAAAAGCTAGATTTTAGTCACCCTCTGCAACAAAAATTTCATTTTTGGGGGGATGTTCCTAAAGGGTTAATCACTTAAAGGAATGTCGACCCTGCAAGTGTCCTCATTAGAACACTGCAAAAACATAAGCTGATCAATAATGAAAAAATCACTCTCATATAGAATCAGTATCTAAAAGACATGGAAGAACAAACAGATATTCCTTCAGAGTAGAACCAGGTAGGAATCTGTAAGCTTGTTAAAATCATTGCAATGTACACTGCACCCAGACAGGATTTTTTTTTTATCATTAGAAAAAGTGGAGCTACTTTTTAAGGTCAAAAGATTTATGAGCCTTTTCATCTTCATATTTATGTGTGATATAGATACATGTCACATCATTTCACTGTGTGGTGAACTCAGGTTTGTGCAGTATTCAGGTAAACTGCAGGCATGAAAACGCCATAACTGGCAATATTTCAGAATCTTCAGGCACCAAAGTAAAGATGTGCGTGTTAAAGGCTAAAGCTGCCCTCACACGTTTTCGTGGGGTTTTTTTGCTCAAAAAAACAAACAAAAAAATCCTCCATTTACACATACATAGTTACATAGTAGGTGAGGTTGAAAAAGGACACAAGTCCCATCAAGTCCAACCTATGTGTGTGATTATATGTCAGTATTACGTACATACGTATTTTTTTCCCGAGCCCACAGTACAGTGTGCAAAAAGAAGCCCTTCTGTTTAGAATGTTTATAGAATTGCAGTGTTGGGGACTGTTTACATGTATTTCCAGTAAAAAGATCAAAATGCAAAAAGCAGTCTGTGTGAAGAAGGAGATTAGACACATGAATTGGTATGCACAGCCAATACCTGGGGAATAGACTAAAGCTGGCCATACATGGATCGAAATTCAGCCAGTTCAGCAGGGACTGGACAAATTTCGATACATGTATGGGCAGGCTGGTTTTACAGAAGTCAATCAGTTGATCAACAGCAGGGTTTTTTCTTTTTCGCTGCCTGTGTCCCATAAAGGAAACATATATCAACTTCCTGTCTTAGAAACATAACAGGAAGTAAATGATAAATACTTCAAAACAAGGGGAAATCCTGTCTTGGACAGTTGTCACCACAACTAATGTCCCTATTGGGAGATTTTCTTTCACACTCTCTTCCTGTGACAACTCCAAAAGTGTGGATTTCTTATCACTTTATGTCTTACTGACATTGGTCAATAAGACAAATAGAGAGGGTGAATCTGCAAGCACACAAACAAGTATAAAAACTCCAAATGGTTTAAAAATTACTGCACTGTCATAAAAATTATTTATGTGAAAAAAATCAGTGATTAAAGGTTAATTGAAAAAAGTATGGAAAAGCAGCTGCAACTTCCTGTGAGATACACACATTAATCAACAACTTCCAATATCAAGTTGCGCTATATTTTCCATAAAAAGTGAATCTGTGCAATATGAATTAATCTTATTCAACCCTTATGAAGTGAATATCATTAATAAAAATTGATCAATCAGCACACTATAAACAGTCCATTCAATTGATAGTAGATCTCCAATGTGAAATCAGCACACAATACACCCAGGAATAGTGATGAGAAAAGATGTGCCTTCCACCTCCGCACACACTGCCGCTTACCGACTCCTGTTGATCTCCTATTACAGGAGATCACATTCACTTTTGGCTTAGCCCAGGCCTTTAAATATGCAGCAAAGGTCACAGCATCTTCCCAGATGTCTACCATTCACAGGTACACATTGCCAGATAATCCCCATGAGAAAATAAAAGCTTCCATAGCATAAAATCTTTGCGTGACTTTATTAAGTATAAAAAGTATTGCACTTACATTTAAACAAACAAATTCATGCAGTAAAACTCAGAGCCAGCCGGCTCTTGATTGCAGCTCATTGTTCCGGGACTTGTGTGAACGCGGTGACATCAGCACGTCGCTCCTCCCTACGCGTTTCGTCACAATTGACGTTGTCCTGGGGCACGGGTAGGCGTGCTGACTCAACGCTTTATATTCATCCTTCAATCTAAAAAGCCACACCTTGCTCTGAACTTTGAATGACATTTTTCTGAATCCGCCATCTTAAAAGAGGGCAAATGCCCACAATCCACGGAGCAGACTTGTTATAAAACTTGATTTAGAGATTCGCCAGAATACATGCATAGGGATTGCATGAGAACATATAATAAATGTTGATAGCATAATTTGCCATACATCTCTGACCTAATCCCAAAGATTAAGATGTTCTGATCTAATTTCCGTTTGGATCGAGATAATTTATCTCCAAGAGCATAACCTTACCACCTAAGGCAAGTAAATCTAAAAAGCTTTTCTATATATGTATAAAAAAACCTTTTTTATAAGTTAAACCTGGTACAATCAAATTAGGAAGTCATCAAATTTCTATGGAAAAGAGCTAAATCCTTTCCCTGGGGACACTTGACTCTAAGGTTTAGCGGCCCCTAGTGGTTTTAAAAAGAGGTAAAAAGACCACAAATAAAAAATCACATATATTTTTTGTAGTTTTAATACTGAATATTATTCTCCTAAGATGCAGATATAGTTAATATCAAAAACAGTCTGCGTGTTAAGGTCAAATACTAAATGAACTGAAAAAGGGAAAGATTAGAACTGAAAAATCCATCAAAAAGTACCCCATCATGAGTGTTCAATCAAAAATATTATGGCCTATAGAGGTAGTTAATTAAAACTAATTTATAATATCATTGTCTGACTAGAATTTTTATTCCTAAGTCCTACAAAACCTAAAAGGATATATATATGAGGATTTGCTAAATATCATTTAATTGTTTTCACATTGAGAAATGGTTTTATCCAAAACTTAGACCAAGTTTACAGCAACAACAATATATTTTAAGAATTGTCTATAAATGCATTAACATCCACATCTATATTGAGGCCAAATGGGGTGTAACACCGTACTCTATGTATCCATTCCATTTCTAACCTAGACTGTTCTCTAATTAGGGCACTACCCCTCCAGTGTGCACTGAATCTATCAATACCTATAAACAAGGTGTTAGCTGGATCCCGATTATGGTGTATGGCATAGTGTTTTGAAACTGAATGGTATCTGAAGCCATTTCTAATGTTAGTAATATGTTTGCCAAGGCATATCTGCATGGTGCCTTTAGTCCTACCCACGTACTACAGCTCACAAGGGCATTGCAACAAATAAACTAAACCCATCGTGGAGCAGGTAATAAATGGTTCAAGTTGGTGCTCAGCTGAGGTACTGGTTGAAATAAAATGGTCCGTTTTCCTATTCTTACTTTTATTCAAGGAACATATTTGGCATTTCCGTAATTGATGGTACCCTGTCAAATTTTGAAAGACTTTATCCCTAAGTGAAGGGACACCTCTAAAAATCACTTGTGGCTTTGCTGGCAAAAAAGTCTTCATAACTCAGTCGTTTCCTAATAGGTGCCAATGTTTATGAAGGATATTTTTCATTTGATAGTGTTGGGTAGAAAAAGTAGTGATGAATAGCACCGGAAATTTTTCTCCTCCATCTACTTTTCTAGTTTTCTCTTCCAACAGGCTAGATCTATCAATTGTGACAACCTGTTCAATCATATTTTGTAAGGATTCCGCCATATAACCGTTCAAGACCTGTGCTTGGGCCTTATAGTCTCCTAAATCTGTGCAGTTGAGTCTCATTCTCAAAAAATTGGCTTCTAGGTACTGATCTGAGCCAAGAGTCATGATGGCAACTATCCAGATATATGAAGGTGTTTCTATGTGTCATCTTAAAGTGGGTAATAGTATTAAAACGTTCTCCTCTTTTAGAAATGGTCAGGTCCAAAAAGTTGATTTCTTTTTGGCTTGCCTCATATACAAACTTAATTACCCTATTATTATTGTTAATCAAGGAAAAAAACTCGTCCAATTGGGAGCTAGTGCCCTCCCACAAGAGGAGGACGTCATTGATATATATGGCCCAGAAGGTCAAATGAGGGCTTTGATCTGTATACGCAACATCCTCCTCCCACTTTGCGATGAATAAATAAGCTAAACTGGGGGCATATAAAGATATATGAAGGTGTTTCTATGTGTCATCTTAAAGTGGGTAATAGTATTAAAACTTTCTCCTCTTTTAGAAATGGTCAGGTCCAAAAAGTTGATTTCTTTTTGGCTTGCCTCATATACAAACTTAATTCCCCTATTATTATTGTTAATCAAGGAAAAAAACTCGTCCAATTGGGAGCTAGTGCCCTCCCACAAGAGGAGGACGTCATTGATATATCTGGCCCAGAAGGTCAAATGAGGGCTTTGATCTGTATACGCAACATCCTCCTCCCACTTTGCGATGAATAAATTAGCTAAACTGGGGGCATATTTAGCCCCCATAACTACACCACGTTGTTGACAATAAAATTGGTCATTAAACCATACTTGATTTGTTGTAGCCGTATTAGTGCAATTGTGACAGAGAAAATTGAGTACTGTCCGTGATACTTTTTTTATTTGCACTAACATACAATTTTTCAGGACAAGCTTTCGGGGTATGTCCCCTTCTTCAAGGTCCAAGCAGTACTGCTTGGACCTTGAAGAAGGGGACATACCCCGAAAGCTTGTCCTGAAAAATTGTATGTTAGTGCAAATAAAAAAAGTATCACGGACAGTACTCAATTTTCTCTGTCATTAAACCAGAAATAGTTATGATTCACCACAAATTCCAGCAATTCCATAATGAAATTCTGTTGAACAGTTGGTACTTCTGACAAAGTTTACAAATAGTGTTTTACAGCTGTTATGCCTAAATGGTGTGGTATAATAGTATACAAGGATGTGACATCTGCTGTCACCAGCCAAGTGTTCTCTGTGGGTTTAAGCTGAGAAAGTAGATTGATCACATGGTGTGTATCCTTAAGGTACGATGGCATTTGCTGGACAAGAGGCTGGAGAAAAAAATCTATATACTTGCCCACCAGGGACGTGACCAAATCAATTCCACTGACAATAGGGCGACCTGGGGGGCAAGTCAGACCTTTATGGATTTTGGGCAAATAATATAAAATGGGTACACGTGGGGCCTTAGGTATCAAAAATATTTTCTATTTTTTGTTGAGGATATTAAGGTCTACGCCTCTTTGAATCAATACCTCCAAACATTGTTTGTATTTGACTATCGAATTCCCATTTAACAGAATGTAGGTATCTCGATCGTTAACTATGTTGTGCATTTCCTTAAGGTAATCACACCTATCTAAAACTACCGCCCCCTCCCCCTTATCTGCAGGGCGGATGACTACATGTTTGTTGTTACACAATAAACCGAGTCCCTCCTCCAAATTCTTAGTCATCTTACAATTTTTTACTTTTATAGATTCTAGGTCCCTCAAAACCACATCCCTGAAAACTTTCAGAGACGGGGCTAGAGTGCCTGGAGGGTCAAATAAGGAGGCATTGGCCAGTCCTGAACTCTGATATTCAGGCTAAATTTGCCCTATATTTCTAATAGGTACTGTCGCAAAATGACGTTTGATGTTTATGCGTGCATGCCTATGTATGTCTATATATGTTTGAAACTTGTTTAATTTCTTGGGTGGCGTGTATTTTAAGCCTTTATTCAACAAGGATATCTCAGAGTTTGATAGGGTTTTTAAACTCAAATTAAAAATTCCATCTCCCTTCACGTTCTTTTTTTTTGATTGTACTCTCCTCCCCCTCTGGTTCCTCTTTGCCTTTGACAGGTCTTTTTACTCCCTGATTGGGTCTGGGAAAACTCCAATTTCCATGGTTTTGATTCCTATTGTTAGAACTATTGGGTTGATCCCTCACTGTGTTCACCCTAGGGTTGTAAGTCTCATATTGTATGTCTCTCTGGCCATATTCTATCGGACCCAAGCTGTTGGGACCCTCCCTATCTCGTAGGGGAAAAAATCTGTTCTGGGTGTCTATGTTGTACTCGTATCCAGAGTTGTTTCTTCCCCTACCTTGTTGGCTTCTATTATATTGATAAGGGCCATAGTTGTACTGTGGTCCATAGTCACTATTGCCATATCTTATTATATCATATCCTCTTGTTATGAAGGGGGATTCCCTCCCATAAGGTGGATATTGGCCCTGATTAAAATGGTAAGCATATCCTTGATAATAATTGACATTCTGTCTAGAGGGGGCGGATGACCCAACCCTGAATTTTTTGAGTGTTGTCCCCCTCTATTCGTTCCCCCCTGCCCTATAGGGTGATTGATGGGAGGGGCGTCTGCCTCTTTTTTTGGGGTTTTCCAAGATTCTGAGATGTTTTCATGGGCGATCTATGTGGTTCATTTCGAACAGGGAAATGTTGAACCTCTGAGGTGGCGCACGGTTCCAAATCATTGCCTTGAGTGATAGCTTCCATTTTTGAATCAGGTTTCACCAGTTGTTCAACAGCCTATTTTATTTTGCCATTCAAACACACTACTAGCCTGGTAATCACCATAATCTCTGTTATATTTCCTTCTCTTTTTTTATTTTTTGCTCCTTCTCTTCTTTCTCTACAATTTTTAATAGATTATTAGTTTTGTCCTTATAATCCTCATTCTCTTTGTATGGGAGCAGGTTATCCTTGAGTGATTTAATTTCCCCATCTAGGCATGCCAATTTACCATATATACTCGAGTATAAGCCGAGTTTTTTCAGCACATTTTTTTGTGCTAAAAGTGCCCCCCTCGGCTTATACTCGAGTCACTGCCGTCTGCCTACCTGATCAGCGTGTCATGCAGTCAGACGGCAGCCATTCCAGTGTACAAAAGCCGCGCCTCCTCCTGGTCCTCGTCCATGATAGGGGAACACTCAGTTTCCCAGCAGTGAGTCAGTGTTCAGTGTTCCGCCTATCACGGACGTCCTCTCGTCCTCATCCCACGGACGAGGATGAGAGGATGTCCGTGATAGGCGGAACACTGAACAATGACTGCTGGCAGGGCCGCTGATGAAAAATACTAGCCCTTGCTACTAAGCTACACCACCACCCCTGTTTGCTTAGGTGGGTGTACAAATGTATTTTCCTGGGCCCCATCGGGTCGAGAGAGGGGCCCGGTAGGTTGGAGCAATGCAGGGACTTTTTCTTCTGTTTCGGGCGCATTTACATTATCAGCGCCGCATGTTCAGGAAGTTCTGGCCGGCTGCTCTCTGGCGGCAGAGTGATCTGACTGTCATCCACTCTATTGCTCGGTTGCCGCGACTATGTGAGATGACTGTCAGGGAGCAGGAGAAGTAAAACGAATCCCGAAGGCGGCGGCGCCGGCAGATAGCGTGGCACTGGCAGGACACAGTGAGTGGGGACTAGATTTGCATATTGTAATGTTGCTGCAGAATCCTCACAGTGCCTTATGATGTTTAGGATTAGGATAGTCATTCAAAGAGCATACTAGGTGCTGCATGGCTCTGTCACAGTGTGATACATGGCTTTTGGGTACTGACTTTGTTAATTTATGGCTGTACTGAGTGATACAAACTGTAACACAGTACAGCCATAACAAAGCCAGTACCCAAAAGCCATGTAGCACACTGTGACCGAGCTATGCAGCACCTAGTGTGCTGTGTGAATGATTATTCTAATGCAATGGATACTGAGGTATGCAATGGACACTGAGGCATGCAATGGACACTGAGGTATGCAATGGATACTGAGGTATGCAATGGATACTGAGGTATGCAGCTGCAGATGGGCATTGTTGACCCTCTTTTCCACTTACAGTAGCTGCTGCATTTCTCACCCTCGGCTCATACTTGAGTCAATAAGATTTTCATGTTTTTTGTGGTAAAAGTAGATGCCTCGGCTTATATTCGGATCGACTTATACTCAAGTATATACAGTACTGTTCTTCCTAGAGACAAATCTGAGAAAATTTACACCTGCCTCATTAAAGTATCTGAACCATTCCTCTAGTTCTAATTCACCTCTGGGGACATATTTCCCACCTAAGGCTTCAAGGAACCATATTTAATTTGATGTAGGTCTCTAAAAAGGCCACATCCCATTGAGTATGTATCTCCGAAATGGTTAGGTTTTTCAATCTAACAAATAATCAACCTAAATCACCCTCTGATTCAGTGAAAGTTTGAAAAACTCCATTGATATTGATATTGCTTTGTGGCTCTGTATTCAAAAATATGCATGAAAGAGGGCTTTAAAATTGAATTTTGAAGTTAAGTAATAAACTCTATCCCTTACAAAGGGGAACTTGTAACACTATAAATGTGTCAGACAGCTGCTGTAAACTCGTATCAAATAGCAAATATCCAAAATGGTTTAAAAATTACTGCGCTGTCATAAAAATCTATTATGTGAAAAAATCAGTGATTAAAGTGAAATTGAAATAAGTATGGCAAAGCAGCTGCAACTTCCTGTGAGATAAACACATTAATCAACAACTTCCAATATTAAGTTGCACCATATTTTCCATAAAAAGTGAATCTGTACAATAAGAATTAATCTTATTGAACCCTTATGAAGTAAATATCATGAATAAAAATTGATCAATCAGCACACTATAAACAATGCATTCAATTGATAGTAGATCTCCAATGTGAAATCAGCACACAATACACCCAGGAATAGTGATGAGAAAAGATGCGCCTTCCACCTCCACACACACTGCCGCTTACCGACTCCTGTTGATCTCCTATTACAGGAGATCACATTCGCTTCTGGCTTAATACCCAGCCCGGGCCTTTAAATATGCAGCAAAGATCACAGCAACTTCCCAGATGTTTACCACTCACAGGTACATGTTGCCAGATAATCCCCATGAGAAAATAAAATCTTCCATAGCATAAAATCTTTGGGTGACCTTATTAAGTATAAAAAGTATTGCACTTACATTTAAAGAAACAAATTCATGCAGTAAAACTCAAAGCCAGCCGGCTCTCGGTTGCAGACCGTTGTTGTTACTGGACTTGCGTGAATGCGGTGACATCAGCACGTTGCTCCTCCCTATGTGTTTCGTCACAATTGACGTCATCCTGGGGCACGGGCAGCGAGCTGTCTCACTGCTTTATATTCATCCATCAATCTAAAAAGCCACACCTCGCTCTGAGCTTCGAATGACATTTTTCTGAATCCGCCATCTTAAAAGAGGGCAAATGCCCACAATCCACGGAGCAGACTTGTTATAAAACTTGATTTAGAGAATCGCCAGAATACATGCATAGGAATTGCATGAGAACATATATACATGCTGATAGCATAATTTGCCATATATCGCTGGCCTAATCCCAAAGATTAAGATGTTCTGATCTAATTTTCGTTCGGATCGAGATAATTTATTTCTAAGAGCTTAACCTAAGGCAAGTAACTCTAAAAATCTTTTCTATATATGTATAAAAAACCCTTTTTATAAGTTAAACCTGGTACAATCAAATCAAGAAGTCATCTGATTTACATGGAAGAAAGCTATTTTCCTGGGGACACCTATCTCTAAGGTTTAGCGGCCCCTAGTGGTGATAAAAAAAATGTAAAAAAGTTTTTCCTATTTGAATCTGACAAAGTCAAATTAAGTAGCCATCAAATTTATAGGGAAAAGAGCTAAGTCCTTTCCCTGGGGACACCTGACTCTAAGGTTTAGCGGCCCCTACGGGTTATAAAAAGGGGCAAAAAGACCACAAATTTAAAATCACATATATTTTTTGTATTTTTAATATTGAAAATTATTCTCCTAAGACGCAGATCTAGGTAATATCAAAAACAGTCTGTGTGTTAAGGTCAAATACCAAATGAACTTATGAAATTTCAATCACTATATGGATATGTAAATTTTCATGCTAAAATTCATGCTGGAATAATGTTATAATCCAAATGCTGAGATCAGACAGCAATTAGATCCAAATGTAAATCTTCTGGAAATTTACCCTGGGCACGCCATACTTGGTGGTGTAGAGGTCTCCAGAGGTAAAAAAGGAGAAGTGAAAAAAGGAAAGATTAGAATTGAAAAATCCATCATGAAGTATCCCATCATGAGTGTTCAATCAAACATATTATGGCCTATAGAGGTAGTTACCGTAATTAAAACTAATTTATAATATCATTGTCTGACTAGAATTTTTATTCCTAAGGCCTACAAAACCTAAAAGGATATATATATGGATTTGCTAAATATCATTTAATTGTTTTCATATTCATAAATGGTGTCATCCAAAACTTAGATCAAGTTTACAGCAACAACAATATATTTTAAGAATTGTCTATAAACGCATTAACATCCACATCTATCATGAGGCTAAATGGGGTGTAACACTGTACTCTATGTATCCATGCCATTGATGGTACGCTGTCAAATTTTTGAAAGAAGGACAATTTTTTAGTGGGGGGATCCACAACATTAGGGGCAACTTTATCCCTAAGTGAAGGGACACCTCTAAAAATCACTTGTGGCTTTGCTGGCAAAAAAGTCTTTATAACTCGGTTGTTTCCTAATAGGTGCCAATGTTTATGAATGATATTTTTCATTTGATATTGTTTTGTAGAAAAAGTAGTGATGATCCATCTACTGTTCTTGTTTTCTTTTCCAACAGGCTAGATCTATCAATTGTGCCAACCTGTTAAATAATATTTTGTAAGGATTCCATCATATAACCCTTTTCTATAAGTCTACCCTTCAAGACTTGTGCTTGGGCCTTATAGTCTCCTAACTCTGTGCAGTTGTGTCTCATTCTCAAAAATTGGCTTCTAGGTACTGATTTGAGCCAAGAGTCATGATGGCAATTGTCCAGTGGTATGAAGGTGTTTCTGTCAGTCATCTTAAAGTGGGTAATAGTATTAAAACTTTCCCCTCTTTTAGAAATGGTCAGGTCCAAAAAGTTGATTTCTTTTTGGCTTGCCTCATATACAAACTTAATTCCCCTATCGTTATTGTTAATCAAGGAAAAAAACTCATCCAATTGGGAGCTAGTGCCCTTCCACGAGAGGAGGACGTTGTCGATATATCTGTCCCAGAAGGTTGAATGAGGGCTTCGATCTGTATACACAACATCCTCCTTCGACTTTGCCATGAATAAATTAGCTAAACTGGGGGCATATTTAGCCCCATAGTTACACCACATTGTTGACGATAAAATTGGTCATTGAACCAGAAATAGTTATTATTGGCCACAGAGAACACTTGGTTGGTGACAGCAGATGTCACATCCTTGTATACTATTATACCACACCATTTAGGCATAACAGCTGTAAAACACTATTTGGAAACTTTGTCAAAAGTACCAACTGTTCAACATAATTTCATTGCTGCAATTTGTGGTGAATCATAACTATTTCTGGCTTAATGACCAACTTTATCATCAACAATGTGGTGTAGCTATGGGCGCTATGGGGGCTAAATATATGAGGCAAGCCAAAAATAAATCAATTTTTTGGACCTGACCATTTCTAAAAGAGGGGAAGTTTTAATACTATTACCCACTTTAAGATGACAGATAGAAATGCCTTCATACCTCTGGACAGTTGCCATCATGACTCTTGGCTCAGATCAGTACCTAGAAGCCAATGTTTGAGAATGAGACGCAACTGCACAGAGTTAGGAGACTATAAAGCCCAAGCACAGGTCTTGAAGGGTAGACTTATAGAAAAGGGTTATATGGCGGAATCCTTACAAAAATTTTCAGTGCCATTCATCACTACTTTTTCTACCCAACACTATCAAATGAAAAATATAATTTGTAAACATTGGCATCTATTAGGAAACGACCGAGTTATACAGACTTTTTTGCCAGCAAAGCCACAAGTGATTTTTAGAGGTGTCCCTTCACTTAGGGATAAAGTTGCCCCTAATGTTGTGGATTCCCCCGCTAAAAAATTGGCCTTCTTTCAAAATTTGACAGGGTACCATCAATGCCGGAAATGCCAAATATGTTCCTTGAATAAAAGTAAGAATAGGAAAACGGACCATTTTATTTCAACTAGTACCTCAGTTGAGCACCGACTTAAACCATTTATTAACCGCTCCATGATGGGTGTAGTTTATTTGTTGCAATGCCCTTTTGGGCTGCAGGATGTGGGTAGGACTAAACGCACAATGCAGATACGCCTTGGCAAACATATTACTAACATTAGAAATGGCTTCAAATACCATTCAGTTTCAAAACACTATGCCATACACCATAATCGGGATCCAGCTAACACCTTGTTTATAGGTATGTCCTGGCTGGGCTCAGCCCTTCCTTCTCTGAGCTGGCCGCTCATGTGTCGGCTAATTGCCAGCTCCCATCTCTCTCCACAGTTACCCAGCTGTTGTTGATTCTGCTCGGCAGTCCTGCCTACTTAAAGTCATCCAGCTCACTTGATCTCTGCCTTCGCCTTTGTCACAGAGACTTTCTCCTGCGTTTCTGTTGAAGACTTGCTCGGCTGACGTTCCTTCTGGCTCCTGATCCTGCTTGCTGTACTACTACGTTTATCTCTGGCTCTCTGACATTTGCTTGGCTGACTACCCGATCTGGTTACTGAACTCTGGCTTGTTTAGACTATGCTTACTCTGTTTACCTTATTATTATTATTATTATTATTTTTAAACAAGTGTGATTTAACTATACTTCTGTCTTGGTCTGATTCATGGTTCCTGATACTAGGCGAAGGCCATGAATTCTGAAGATACAGTCAATCCACTTGTTGGTAATATTTTTTCCAGATTGGATGAGCAAGATTACCGCAAGATTACCGCAGTTTGCCATAGTGTTACAAACGCTCTTGAGTCCCACGCTCACCTGGGAACTCCCACTGTGGCTGCTCCGGTACAACATGAGTTGCAGGCTGTCCCTGCTGCTGTGCCAGTCTCTGTGTAGGCACCTGCCTCGAGTATTACCACTATAAGAGGTATGTCTGGCTTACTTTGAGATGCTGCCCCAGGCGTTTCCCACGGACAGAAGCAAACCCTCTATGGGAGACGCAAAAACCTGTTGTCTTGAGTTACCCTGACTTTGTGGCCTCCTTTAAAAGGGTATTTGACGTTCCCGCACGCTCCGCTTCTGCTGCCAAGTGCCTTATGTCCATCAGAGTACGAGAACTGTTGCCGACTACGCCATTGAATTCCGTACTCTGGCAGCAGAGGTTGCTTGGAACAATGAGGCCCTCGTGGCTGCTTTTTCTCATGGTCTCTCGGATTCCATCAAGGATGAGATAGCAGCCCGAGATATATCCATTGAGCTGGAGAGGTTGATCACGTTTGCCATCCTCATCGACTCCAGACTCAGAGAAAGAATCTCTTTTAAGGAGCGCTTGCAGAAGCCTCCTGTACATTTGCCTCCGAGCTTTACAGTCCCACCCGTGCCTCCCTCACCTCCCATGCCTCCTGGTACCGAGTCGGTCAGTGAAGATGAACCCATGCACTTGGGCTTCATGCGTCTCTCTGCGGATGAGAGAGCCTTTAGGTGGAGGGAGAGATTGTGCCTTTATTGTGGCCAGGCAGGTCACTTTTTGAAATCTTGTCCTACCTGTCCAGGGAACACCCGAACCTTGAGGTCCTGTCATGGACAGACCTTAGGCGACGTTGTTTCCTCCCCAGTTATCCAGAAGGATAAGCCCCTGGTTGAGTCGTCCATCGAGATACAGGCTCTAATCGACTCTGGGGCTGCAGGCCTGTTCATTGATGCTGCCTTTGTATCGCAGCACTTGATTCCGCTACAGCGATGTCTGTCGTGTGCTTCAGAAACTAAGAGAAAACAATCTCTATTGTAAACTGGAGAAGTGCGAGTTCCATCATGAACAGGTTAAATTTTTGGGCATTTGTCATTTCCACTGCTGTTTTTTCGATGGACCCAGAGAAACTTTCGGCAGTCCTACAGTGGCCCCGACCCGTGGGTTTACGTCCTCTGCAGCGTTTCCTGGGCTTTGCCAACTATTATGGGAAGTTTATTATTAGAACTATTATGTAACTTCTCATCTCTGGTCAAGCCCCTGACACAGAGTTGGTCTCTGGAGTCCATTAAGGCCTTTGAGATTCTCAAGGCTGCCTTTGTTTCTGCTCCTGTGTTGGCACATCCTGATCCTATGTTGCCTTTTATCCTAGAAGTTGATGCTTCTGAGACTGGAGTTGGCACCCTTCTGTCTCATCGTCCTAACTCTGAGAGCACTATGCATCCGTGTGGCTACTTTTCCAAGAAATTATCGCCTGCAGAGTGCAATTACGAGATTGGTGACAGAGAGCTGTTGGCGATCATTTTAGCCCTGAAAGAATGGAGACTCCTTGAAGGTACCACTGTGCTGGTTCTCATTCTTACTGACCATAAGAATCTCACATTCTTGTCTGAGGCTAAGCGCCTGTCTCCCAGAAGGGCGCAATGGGCTTTTTTCTTGTCAAGTTTTAATTACATTGTCTCATTCTTACCCTTTACTAAGAGTGTAAGGGCTGACACCTTGTCACGACAATTTTCCTCCACTTCCAAGTTGGAGTTGGTTCCGGTTCCTGTGATTCCTCCTGATCGTATTCTGGCTACGGTTCGCACCAGTCTTACTTCTCCTTTGGGTGACAAAATTCTTGCTGCTCAGGTCCATGCTCCTCCTGAGAAACCTTGTGACTGCTGCTTTGTCCCAGAGAGTCTCCATACTGCCGTGCTCCAGACTTACCATTCTCCCAAGGCAGCTGGCCACCCTGAGATGAATCAACTCGTTTGGGCCATTTCCCAACAAATCTGGTGGCCTAGTCTATGGGCTGATGTAACTGCCTTTGTAGCTGCCTGTTCCACGTGTGCTCAGAGAAAGACTCCACGACACCTTCCAGTGGGCCTCCTACAACCCACACCCAATGGAGAGAGGCCCTGGACCCACCTGTCTATGGATTTCATTGTGGAGTTACCCAACTCCCAAGGCAACACTGTTATCCTTATGGTGGTTGACCGGTTCTCAAATATGTTTCATTGTAATCCACTTAAAAAGTTGCCCACTTCTAAGGAACTGGCTTCCATTTTTGCTCGGGAGATCTTTCGTTTACATGGGCTACCCAAGGTGATTGTCTCGGACAGGGGTAGTCAGTTTGTCTCCCGCTTCTGGTGAGCCTTTTGTGCACAGTTGGGAATTCAGCTTGCTTTCTCCTCTGCGTATCACCCGCAGTCTAATGGGGCCACAGAACGAGCCAATCAGTCCTTGGAGCAATTCTTACGTTGCTATATTTCTGACCATCATAACAACTGGTCAGACCTATTACCATGGGCAGAGTTTGCTCACAACAGTGCCTTGAATTCTGCTTCTCGATTGTCCCCGTTTATGGCGAATTATGGTTTCCAACCTCCCATGTTGTCTGACTCGTTTGTTCAGAATATTCCTGCGTTAGAGAGAATCTCCGTGGTCTTCATTCCACTTGGGCACAACTTCAGGAGGCTTTGCAACATGCCAACGATAGGTACAGACTCCATGCTGACCGCAGACGCCTGCTTGCACCTTCCTACCAGGTTGGGGACAGAGTCTCGTTGTCGTCTCGCAACCTCCGACTTCGTGTTCCTTCTTTGAAGTTCGCACCTCGGTTTATTGGGCCTTTCCGTATCCTTCGCAGGATTAACCCAGTGGCTTACGCCTTGGACCTTCCTCCTAGTATGCGAAACACATCCCAAATGTGTTTCATGTCTCCTTATTGAAACCTTTGGTCTGCAATCGCTTTACCACCTCGGTGCCACATCCTCACCCTATACAGGTTGAGAACCACGAGGAGTATGAAATACAATCCATTGTTGACTCCCATAGGTTCCATCTCTCTCCACAGTTATCCAGCTGTTGTTGATTCTGCTCGTCAGTCCTGCCTACTTAAAGTCGTCCAGCTGACTTGATCATTGCCTTCGCCTTTGTCAACATCACAGAGACTTTCTCCTGCGTTCCTGTTGAAGACTTGCTCAGCTGACGTTCCTTCTGGCTCCTGATCCTGCTTGCTGTACTACTACATTTATCTCTGGCTCTCTGACATTTGCTTGGCTGACTACCCAATCTGGTAACTGAACTCTGGCTTGTTTAGACTACGCTTACTCTGTTTACCTTATTATTATAATTATTAAACAAGTGTGATTTAACTATACTTCTGTCTCAGTCTGATTCATGGTTTCTGATAAGGTATTGATAGATTCAGTGCACACTGGAGGGGTAGTGCCCTAATTAGAGAATTGTCTAGGTTAGAAATGGAATGGATACATAGAGTACGGTGTTACGCCCCATTTGGCCTCAATATAGATGTGGATGTTAATGCGTTTATAGACAATTCTTAAAATATATTGTTGTTGCTGTAAACTTGATCTAAGTTTTGGATAAAACCATTTATCAATGTGAAAACAATTACCGTATATACTCGAGAATAAGCCCCATTTTTTTAGGCTGAAAAACCTCCCCTCGGCTTATACTCGAGTGAGCCGTACAGCAGCCGTTCCTTTGATTATTAAAACAGCGTGTGTCTTCCGCTGTGTTATGCAGTCTGTTCGGTCGTCCATTGTAACAAAGCCCCGCCTCCTCCTCGTTCTTGATAGATGAACACTGATACAATGCTGGGAAACTGTATCAGTGTTCTGTCTAACGGAGGAGGAGGCGGGGCTTTGTTATAATAGACGGCCGAACAGACTGCATAACACAGCGGGAGACACCCGCTGTTTTAGTAATCAAAGGTACGGCTGCAGATGGGCACAATGAGGCTGCAATTGGGCACAATGAGGCTGCAATTGGGCACAATGAGGCTGCAAATGGGCACAATGAGGCTGCAATTGGGCACAATTAGGCTGCAAATGGGCACAGTGAGGCTGCAGATGGGCATTGTTTACCCAGTAGCTGCTGCATTTTCCCACCCTAGGCTTATACTCGAGTCAATAAGTTTCCCCAGTTTTTTGTGGTAAAATTAGGTGCCTCGGCTTATATTTGGGTCGGCCTAGACTAGAGTATATACGGTAAATGATATTGAGCAAATCCTCATATATATCCTTTTAGGTTTTCTAGGCCTTAGGAATAAAAATTCTAGGCAGACAATGATATTATAAATTAGTTTTAATTAACTACCTCTATAGGCCATAATATTTTGATTGAATACTCATGATGGGATACTTTTTGATGGATTTTTAAATTCTAATCTTTCCTTTTTTCACTTCTCCTTTTTTACCTCTGGAGACCGCTACTCCACCAAGTATGGTGTGCCCAGGATAAATTTCCAGCAGATCTACATTTGGATCTAATTGCTGTCTGATCTTAGTATTTGTATTATAACATTTTTCCAGCATGAATTTTAGCATGAAAATGTACATGTCCATAGAGTGATTGAAATTTTATAAGTTAATTTAGTATTTGACCTTAAAACGCAGACTGTTTTTGATATTAACTAGATCTGCGTCTTAGGAGAATAATATTCAATATTAAAAATACAAAAAAAAATGTGATTTTTTAATTTGTGGTCTTTTTACCTCTTTTTTATAACCACTAGGGGCCGTCAGGTGTCCCCAGGGAAAGTATTTATCTCTTTTCCGTATAAATTTGATGGCTACTTGATTTGACTTTGTCAAATTCAAATAGGAAAAACTTTAAACATTTTTTTTTATCATTACTAGGGGCCGCTAAACCTTTGAGATAGGTGTCCCCAGGGAAAAGATTTAGCTTTCTTCTGTGTAAATCAGATGATTCCTTGATTTGATTGTACCAGGTTTAAATTATAAAAAGGGTTTATTATACATATATAGAAAAGCTTTTTAGATTTACTTGCCTTAGATGGTAAGGTTACACTCTTAGAGATAAATTATCTTTATCCGAATGGAAATTAGGATCAGAACATCTTAATCTTTGGGATTAGGTCAGAGATGTATGGCAAATTATGCTATCAACATGTATATATGTTCTTATGTAATTCCTATGCATGTATTCTGGCGAATCTCTAAATCAAGTTTTATAACAAGCCTGCCCCATGGATTGTGGGCATTTGCCCTCTTTTAAGATGGTGGCTTCAGAAAAATGTCATTCAAAGCTCAGAGCGAGTTGTGGCTTTTTAGATTGATGGATGAATATAAAGCGGTGAGTCAGCATGCCGCCCGTGCCCCAGGACAACGTCAATTGTGACTAAATGCGTAGGGTGGAGCGACGTGCTGACATCACCGCGCTCACGCAAGTCCCAGAACAATGGGCTGCCACCTAGAGCCGGCCGGCTCAGAGTTTTACTGCAGGAATTTGTTTGTTTAAATGTAAGTGCAAAACTTTTTATACTTAATAAAGTCACCCAAAGATTTTATGCTATGAAAGCATTTATTTCCTGACGCCTTCATGGCAGCACACACTGGGTTGTGACTCCGCCCCCACAACCTGACAGGATTGGTTTAGCTATAAAAGTTGAAGAGAGATGACCCCCACGATTCTCTTTTTTATCCTCACCTGACAAGATGGTTGGACATCGCAGAGCCTCTTACCGCATCGCCCCAGCAGGTTCAAGCCTCTCCTGTTTGGAAGTCCCTCCTGTACAGTCTCTAAAGGAGCTTCTATGGAGGGAATCCCCACTCTGGTGGTCTCAGGGGCGGCAACATGGATTATCCGGCACAGAGTAAGCTTTAAAGAAGCTTCAATTTGCAGTGGTCTCCACTTCTTAAAACCTCATCTCCCCTGTAAGTTATTTTTGCCTGGAAATTCTTATGTTTCTTTTCTCTGGGCTCTGTAGTCCCACAGCGCTCAGGATGGCCGGCGGCGCGTCTCGTTCCGCATTGCGCATGCGCGGAGGAGTCACATGGGGACAGTCTACTGTTTTGCCAGTTCCCAACATGGCGCCGGAGCCGTCGCGGCGCTTCTGCGCATGCGCGAAGCGTCATTTTTGGCGCGACGGCGGCGGTCTATTTAAAAAGTGTTCTGGCTCTTAAAGATAAAAAGAAAACAGCAGTTTGGTATCCTGCTCGTTTTTGCCTGCCTTTTCCTTGCATCCTGGAGCAAAATTTCCTCTGGAAACTGGTAAGCTCTTGTTTTTCCTTCCTGATCCTTCGTTACAAGGGTTTTAAAAAAAAATAAAAATAATAATAATAATAATAATAATAATGTATGTAATAATTAAATATATATATATATATATTGTTAGTATTATCCAGGCATATGTATATATATGTATATATATATCTGTCCTCCTCTTTTTAAACTCTTCCAGACCTCCTTTATTCCTGCCTATCTTCCTCCTCTCTGCTCATGGAGACCACTGCCCAAGCAGACCACCCACGTCCAGTAAGGTAAGAGGCTGTCCGCGTGGTAAGTATTGAAGAGAGAGAAAAAAAGAGCGCACAGCTGCTGACAAGACTTCTTCTATCAGTCCCTCCAGGTCTGAATCAAGACGCAAGGAGAGATCAAGCCATGCCTCAAGCAGAAGATCCCGCAGAAGCCGATCACGCTCATCATCTCGTCACAAGCACTCACGCCGCAGCCATTCACGGCATGGCCACTCACGCCACAGTCGTTCTCGACGTAGCCGATCTCATCATAGAAGATCACCTTCGTCACATCGCAGGCAAACCCAGCACACTCGTCCCGCGGCCAATTGCTGTTGGGTATGTGGCGCTACCGCTTTGCCGGATAAATTGGTATGTCGCTCGTGCTTCAATGAAGCTACGAAGGATAGAGATTCAGACGTCAGGGAAGTAACGGACCTGATTCGAGAATCAGTCAGAGAATCTATAATGGAGTCAACTGCACCCCTGCCGACCAGGTCAGACCCAAGTACTTCCATGGCTCCTCCTCGCCCAGCGATCGAGGCAGGGGTAGAAGAGTCTCCTTCAGATAACGAAGATCCGGAAGTACCAACAGGTTTTGATTTCACCTTGGTCGAACCCTTTGCAAAGTCTGTCAAAGAGGCCATAGGTTGGGAAGAATCCGAGGAAATACCTCAAAAAACGCGGAAATATTTTCCGAACCTGAAGAGGGATCCAGAAACCTTCCCCTTCATCGAAGAGCTGAATGATTTAATTAAAGATGAATGGGAAAGATCCGACAAGAGACCTAACTTAAACAATAGACTTGCAAAGATGTACCCTTTAAGAGAACCTAACGTCACCTCCTTAATTAATGCCCCGGTGGTGGATGCCTCTTTAATGCGTCTGGCAAGACATGTCACCCTACCCATTGAAGATGCGGTCTCCTTCCGCGACGTCCTAGATCGGAAAATCGACCTAGAACTCAAAAAAGCCTACTCCACAGCAGGGGGCGCTTGCAGACCAGCAGTCACCACGGCAGCAGTTGGTAGAGTCATTACAGGCTGGGCTGTCAATATTGAAAAATCTCTTCACGGAGAGATAGACTTGGAGAAAGTAATTTCATCCCTACAAGAACTTAAATTAGCGGGCGATTTTATCGCAGAAGCCTCCGTGGACATTATTAGGTGCTCGGCCCGGGCAATGTTAGCCTCGGTGATGGCAAGACGAGCTTTGTGGCTAAAACCATGGGTAGCCGACGCAGCATCAAAAACAAATTGGTGTAGAATTCCCTATGATGGTTCCAATCTCTTCGGCTCCAAATTGGATACAGCAATTTCTAAGGTGACAGGGGGGAAATCGGGGCTCATTCCCTCTGACAGGAGACCCAAGAGACCAAGAGGTCCTGCTTATAAAGGTAACCTTCCCGAAAGGTACAGAGAAGCCAAAACCTACAGACCAGGCAGAGAGTTTAAGAGAAACTGGAAGAACACTCATGCCGCGTACACACGGTCGGACTTTGCAGCTACAAAAGTCGGACAGTCTGTCCGACATACTTCCGGCGTACCTTCGGCGGACTTGGGGCAGACTTTCTTACGAACGGACTTGCCCACACATGACCACACAAAAGTACGCCAGTTTAGTACGCTGTGACGTACACCAAGTCCGACGAGACTATAAAACGGAAGTTCAATAGCCCGTACGACACCCTTTGGGCTCCTTCTGCTAATCTCGTGTTTATCTCGTGTTAGTAGAAGTTTGGTGAGAGACGATTCGCGCTTGTGAGACTCGTATTTTTCAGTTCGTTTTAACTGGTGTTCAGTCTGTGCTTGTGAGGTTTGTATCTGCTTTTCAGTGCGTTTGGTCAGTTGGCATTGAGAAATCTTTGTTTTATTGGCCGCTCGTTCCTGATTTTCAGGTCGTTCTTCACAGGCCTTGCTGTTCTTCAGTGCGTTCTGTTTAGTGCGTTCTGACCAGCCGACCGTTTTGAAGCCATGTTACCTGTACGTACTCGTCGTAGAGCTCGTGCATTGTATGTGCTTGGTGCTGTAGTTTATTCTTCAGCCCAAGACCAGTCCATGAACAGGGCGAGGAGGAGTTCATGGACCAAGAATTGGTTGCTTCAGCGTGACCAGTTCTGTCACATGCCTTTGCTCCGTGAGATCCGTGAGAATAATCCTGAGGATTTCAGGAACTTTCTCCGGATGACGGACCCCGTTTTTGATCGTTTGGTGGCTTTGCTGACCCCCTATATCAGCAGGCAGGATACCTGCATGAGGCAAGCCATCACTCCGGAGCAGAGGCTGGTCGCTACCTTGCGGTATTTGGCCACAGGGAGAAGCCTGCAGGACCTTAAGTTCTCGACAGGCATCTCCCCCCAGGCTCTGGGGATCATTATCCCAGAGACCTGTTCTGCCATCATACAGGTCCTGCAGAAGGACTATATTAAGGTAAGCTATTTTTAGTTTATTAGCATCACATGTTCTTTTATGTAATCTTTGATAAAGTAATGTATTTCTTGCTTCAAACACTACTTCCCATCATTGCAATATAGTGTGAATGTCCCCTTTTTATCCTCACACATGCTGGGATTTTTTCCTGTTATTTTTTGTCATGCATGTATAGTTTCCTTCAATAACCTTCCCAGCATGAAGTGATGGGAACATATCCACCTAGTCTACTCATTTTGAATGTATTTTGTTGGAGTGTATTTAGTGTGCTTAGAATTAGCAATTAGCTAGATTTCACAACCCCCCCCCCCCCCACCTGAACTCACTCCAAATAGTGTGCTGCTAATTAGCAATTAGCTAGATTTCACAACCCCCCCCCCCACCTGAACTCACTCCAAATAGTGTGCTGCTAATTAGCAATTAGCTAGATTTCACAACCCCCCCCCACCACCTGAACTCACTCCAAATAGTGTGCTGCTAATTAGCAATTAGCTAGATTTCACAACCCCCCCACCCCCACCCTCGTTAAAATTTGCTTGAATGTTCTGTGGTGTTGATTTGTCTAAAGCAAATCTATGTTGCACTTTGCAAAATGCATGTGCACTCTACAAGTGCATTTGTTCCAGTGCTTTAGTAAATGAGCAGAAGCTCTGCTGATTTCCATCATCAAATCATATGCAAGCCTCAAAGTGTTTTCATTAATTGCCCTTGCATGTGATTGTGTACTGTTTGCAACATGAATGCCTTTTGACATTACCTCATTTACTGTAAGCTGGTTTGCAACTGCACCTGCAGAGTGCGACAACTGCAGTCTTGTAGCCTTTGTTATCCCTAAATTCCTGCGTGTTGTTAAAGTAATTTTTTTTTGGGATTTCACAACCCCCTAAAATGTAATCAATGTTCTATCAGAGGGGGTGAGCAATCTGATAAGTGTGCCTTTTTCCATATTAGTTATTCCAGAAGAATTAAATTATTGAATGTTATACTGATGCTGGGGAATAATGTTTTTAATTGTCTAATTTTCTTGCAATGTTAGCTTCCAAATTAATTGATTTTGGTTTTCTTGTTTGATTCCCCAGTTTCCTTCAACGCCACAGGAATGGCAGACTGTGGCATCCCATTTTGCAAGCCGTTGGGACTTTCCCAATTGTGGAGGGGCTATAGATGGGAAACATGTCCACATTGTGCCACCACCCCATTCGGGGTCATATTATTTTAATTATAAGGGGTTCCACAGTATTGTTTTAATGGCGGTGGTGTCGGCACACTATGATTTTTTATATGTGGACGTGGGGAAGAATGGCCGGATGTCGGATGGAGGAGTATTTGCCCAGACGGAGTTCTGCCAGCGTCTCCAGAGTGGTGGCCTGGGATTGCCACCTGATGAGGATAACGTGGAAGGACTCCCCTTTGTCTTCATTGCCGATGAAGCCTTCGCTCTGAGCAAGCACCTCATGAGGCCATTCCCCCAAAGAACCCTCACCCCGGAGAGGAGGGTTTTTAATTACCGGCTGGCCAGAGCTAGAAGAGTGGTTGAGAATGCGTTTGGAATTCTGGCCAGCCGGTTCCGCCTGTTTCAAACAGCCATTAATTTGGCGGAATACAAACTTAATTTTATAATTTTATCATGCTGCATTCTGCACAACTTTTTAAATAAGCATTCTGCCAATTATATAGGCACAGTTGGGCCTGAGGCCGGACAAATAGAAGCCAACCTTACAGGCCTGGATACTGTCCGTACTGGCTTGGCCCCCCAAAGTTCCCGTCAGGTTAGACAGCAATATGTTGATTATTTTATGGGTAGGGGGGCCATTGCAATGGGCCAGGATATATAATTTTTTTTACAATAAAAAAAATATTGCTGAAATCTGGCATTATATTTATTGCTTGCCTTTCTTTTGGGCTGTCTCCTAGGTTATGGTCGAGCAGTTGTAGTGCCAACTGTATTAGAATTTTAAAAATGTATAAATAAGCTCCATTGCCACTGTAAACAACTTTTTGACAATTATAACCAAACTGATACTGAGCCTTGAAATAACAAACCACACATTTGTTAAAATCCTATAAAAGGAGATGTTTTTATTAATGGTTGGTATGCATTCAGTTCTGCATTTAGTATAAAATGTTCCTAGACAAAAATATAATGGTATCTTAATGATGTAGCAAAATATAATTATATTGAAATATTTCTACCTAATCCACAAAAAAATATTTTGGGCTTTTGGATTTTCAAAAACAGGCTTTGTTTTTGGAAAATCAAGTTTTGTTTTTTTTTAAAAGCAAGTTTTTTATTTTTTATTTTTTGTTTTTTAAAATCAATTTTTTAATTTTTTTGGGTTTTTTAACATTAATTTTCTTAATTTTTTTGGTGTTTTAAAATCAATTTTTTTTACTTTTTTTGGTTTTTTAACATTAATTATTTATTCGATTTTTTGGTGTTTTAAAATCAATTTTTTAATTTTTTTTGGTTTTTTAACATTAATTTTTTGAATTTTTTTTGGGTTTTTTAAAATCAATTTTTTTTACTTTTTTTGGTTTTTTAACATTAATTATTTATTCGATTTTTTGGTGTTTTAAAATCAATTTTTTAATTTTTTTTGGTTTTTTAACATTAATTTTTTGAATTTTTTTTGGGTTTTTTAAAAGCAATTTTTTTTACTTTTTTTGGTTTTTTAACATTAATTATTTATTCGATTTTTTGGTGTTTTAAAATCAATTTTTTAATTTTTTTTGGTTTTTTAACATTAATTTTTTGAATTTTTTTTGGGTTTTTTAAAATCAATTTTTTTTACTTTTTTTGGTTTTTTAACATTAATTATTTATTCGATTTTTTGGTGTTTTAAAATCAATTTTTTAATTTTTTTTGGTTTTTTAACATTAATTTTTTGAATTTTTTTTGGGTTTTTTAAAATCAATTTTTTTTACTTTTTTTGGTTTTTTAACATTAATTATTTATTCGATTTTTTGGTGTTTTAAAATCAATTTTTTAATTTTTTTTGGTTTTTTAACATTAATTTTTTGAATTTTTTTTGGGTTTTTTAAAATCAATTTTTTTTACTTTTTTTGGTTTTTTAACATTAATTATTTATTCGATTTTTTGGTGTTTTAAAATCAATTTTTTCATTTTTTTTGGTTTTTTAACATTAATTTTTTGAATTTTTTTTGGGTTTTTTAAAATCAATTTTTTTTTTTTTTGGGGTTTTTTAAAATCACTTTTTTTTTTTTTTTTGGGTTATTTAAAATCACTTTTTTTTTTTTTTTTGGGTTATATAAAATCACTTTTTTTTTTTTTTTTGGGTTATTTAAAATCACTTTTTTTTTTTTTTTTTGGGTTTTTTAAAATCACTTTTTTATTTTTTTTTTGTTGTTTTTTAGAAAATCAATTTTTATTTTTTTGTGGATTTTTGACAGCCCTCCTTTTTGACATTAGGTTAAACAGCCATTTATGTTATGCCAAAAAAACAAAGAGAAGGCCCAGAATGGGGTCAGCAAAACAGGAAATGAAGGACATGATTGATGTTTTGGGGTTTAAAAAAGGGCATTTAGATTCGACCCAAAACATCAATCATGTCCTTCATTTCCTGCTGCATACGATCCAGCCTATTACGCATTTGATCCATGTCTTGATTCCAGCCCATTATTTGACCAATTAGACGTTGGGCACTTTCCGAGGTGAAATGGTCACTTCTTGTTGTTCCTAAAGTGGAATGAAACCAAAAAATGTCTTTACAAATATGCACACATACATAGTTTACCTTACCAGAAATAAAGCTGTTGTCTCAGACACTGACCTGGTGGGGTGGCCATGTAGCCTAATTCCTCCACATCCTCGGGGGTGTCACTGTTGCTTGAATGAAGCAGATCCCCTAAAATAGAGTAGACAAATTCAATTAAACAAAAGGCAGCCATGCATAGATTAACGTAAGCTGGTGTGTCAGACACTCACCTGGTGGGGTGCCCATGTCGCCCACCTCTCCTTCCTCCACATCGTCAATGGGACTTGGACTGATTGCCCAATCCTGTTTTGCTTGGGGTGGACTGTGTTCTTTTGGTTGGCTGAGTGATTTTTCCCCTATGTGAAACAAAAAATTAGTAATCTAATTAGCACACAGATATTTTAGGACATAATAATTTTCCAAAATTTGTAGTGAAGTGGTTTGTGTAGAGTTCCTATTTTAGTTCAATATTTAAAATTATAAAGACATACCGGATAGATAGATATCAATATCTCAAAATATAGTTAATAATCTTTTGATCTCTCTCTATATCTGTAACAAAATCTCTAAATATCTAACTAAATGTAAATCCAAAAAATTAAGAGAATTTCAAATAGATATATATATATATATATATATATATATATATATATATATATATATATATATATATATATATATATATATATATATTATATATATATATATTTATATATTTATATATATATATATTTATATATAGATAGATATATCTATAGATATAGATATATATATATATATAGATATATATATATATATAGATATAGATATATATATATAGATATAGATATATATATATAGATATAGATATATATATATAGATATAGATATATATATAGATATATATATAGATATATAGATATATATAGATATATATAGATATATAGATATATAGATATATATAGATATATATAGATATATAGATATATATAGATATATAGATATATAGATATATATATATATATATATATATATATATATATATATATAGATATATATATAGATATATATATATATATATATATATATATAGATATATATATATATATATATATATATATATAGATATATATATATATATATATAGATATATATATATATATATATATATGTATATACATATATATATATATATATAGATAGATATAGATATGGATATGTAACGAGGTTTCTTCAAAGATCGTTTAGAACGATGAACAAAAATCGTATAGAAAGGAAAAGCACATGGAGCAGTATACAAGGTAATAAACACAAGAGAAAAACACGACAAGTACTTACTTTTTTTAAGAACTTTCCGGATACGTCGGTATTGATCCGGCTCCCTGAGTTTCAGGTCAGACCATCTTTTGCGCAATTGATCCTTGGAGCGCTGGACCCCAAATGATGCCTGCAAAGTGTCCACGACCTTTGCCATGATTTTGGCCTTGCGCAAATTTGGCCGTGCGTACGGCCCATAATTGCCATCATAGTCGTCTTTGCGAAGAATGGCCACCATCTCCACCATCTCTTTGAAACTCATATTAGAGGCCTTAAATCTAGGCCTCACAGATTTGGTTGACGTTCCAGACGTTCCAGCCTGCGGGCTGTCTCCACTACCTGAGGTCGTCAACATTTCAGGTGTCTCCGCCATTCTTTAACTCCACTACGCGCCGTAACAAAAAAGGGGCGGAGAACATGAGTTCATTTCGAACGTCAGGGGCGGGCGACGCAGGCGGAGTTTCACACATGCGTAGTGTATAAAGGAGGGCCTTTCGCGCGTGTCGTACGTACGTTCTGTGCGTCAAATTAGGGGGCGGAGAACATGAGTTCATTTCGAACGTCAGGGGCGGGCGACGCAGGCGGAGTTTCACACATGCGTAGTGTATAAAGGAGGGCCTTTCGCGCGTGTCGTACGTACGTTCTGTGCGTCAAATTAGGGGGCGGAGAACATGAGTTCATTTCGAACGTCAGGGGCGGGCGACGCAGGCGGAGTTTCACACATGCGTAGTGTATAAAGGAGGGCCTTTCGCGCGTGTCGTACGTACGTTCTGTGCGTAGGTGATAGTGGACCAGGACGTTCCAAAACGAAGGTAATTTGAGATATATATTTTTTGGGGGGGGGGTTTATGGTCATGACTTTGTAGCAAGCGGCCTATATGGCTTGATAGATTGATGAGGCCTACATAGGGAGAAGATGATGAGGGGTTAGCAGAAACATATAATAAGTTTTTTTGGTCTTGTGACTTTCTCTTTTCCAGATATAATGAATCCCCTATTGAAGGATCCAGAGTTCCTTACTTCTTTTATTTCAAAGTATCGAGAGATGAGGAATTTGTGGGAGGTGAAACACCCTCAGTATTATAACAAGCATGTGAGGAAGTCAACGCTGGAGAGACTTCTGTCCTTTGTCCAGGAGACCATCCCTGGAGCAACAATGGAGACAGTGTACAAGAAAATTGGGGTCTTGAGGAACATGTATAAAAGGGAGCATAGGAAGATCCAGGAATCAAGGAGATCAGGAGCATCAGCAGATGATGTTTATGTACCCAGGCTGTGGTACTACAAACAACTCCGTTTTCTTGATGACCAGAATGAAGCCAGGGCATCACTTTCAACCCTTCCCTCCACCCTTCCCTCCACCCTTCCCTCCACCCTTCCCTCCACCCCAGCAGAGGCTGATGAGGAGCAAGCTGGGTCTTCCATCCTGGATGAACCGGATATGACCATCTGGAGTCAGGTAAATTATTTTAACAAAGATTTACTGTACTAATATTAATGATGTTAACTGGATGTTATAATTGTCTCAAATAATTTAGCACTCCAAATTGTGTATACATATCAAATGATAGTAGTGACTAAATATGTTTGGCACCTGCTTGAAATAATTAGGGTGTCTGATTAGACTCTTTTATTAAAGAGATGTATTCACATTGAATTTGCTAGTCATGAGAAGCAAACTGTGTGTCATTGATGAACCCAAAAAAAGAAACTAAAACTATTGTCCTTTTTTTATACACAGGATGAGTCCATCCAGGAGGAATGTGGGGAAAGTGGCAGGCAGGAGGAGACCGGGCCCATGGACAGCCTGGAGGAGGCCGGATTCACCATCATCCTGGAGGAGGCTGGGCCCAGTGTCAGGCAGGAGGTGGCTGCTCCCAGTGAGGTGGCTGGGCCAAGTGAGGTGGCTGGGCCAAGTGAGGTGGCTGGGCCAAGTGAGGTGGCTGGGCCCAGTAGGAGCCTCACCCAATCCCAAGTGCCTCCCCTCCACCTTCCCAAAAAAAGGGCCAGGAAGGGGATGGTCACACAGGACGCGTCCCTGCGCCTCATGCAACAGGCCACCCGTTTTTTAACAAGCCCCCCCGAAGCGGAAGAAGCCTATGGCTGCTACTTAGCCAGCAGGCTTCTTCAGATGGATTGGGAGCAGCGCCTCATTTGTGAGCGCCTATTTGGGGAAACAATCCATAAGGGGCTGCAGGGCACGCTAACCAAAAACACCCAACTACATGAGGCAGCCCCCCCCCCCTCCTCCTCCTCCTCCTCCTCCTCCTCCTCCTCCTCCTGCCACAACTGAAACACCAGAGCCACAGCCTCAAAAGAAGGCTACAGGGAAGGCTACAGGGAAGGCTGGAGGAAAGGCTGCAGGGAAGAGAAGAAAGTGATGACCTGGGTTCAGTCTGGTCTGACAGAAGACGCAGGCTGTTGTAGTACCACAGTCTGGGGACATCTAGATCATCTGCTGGTGCTGTTGATCTCTGGGATTCTTGGACCAGATTGTGCTCCCTCTTATATGGACTCCTCAAGATCCCAATTTTCTTGTACACCGACTTTTTCCAGCGTTGACTTCCTCTTTATTTTATTTTGACCATGAATAAATGGATCTTTTTTGAGTTTAGCAAAAGACTTTTATGTGTTTTCTTTTAAATCATTGATTTTACACACAATGTTAAATTAACAAGGGACAACAATCTCATTGAGTTTTAAAAAAACACACCAAAAATACATTACTAATGTTAAGAATGTTCAAGTGGTAAGTCTTGAAAAAAAAATATATACATAAACAAAAACGGTGCTTTGGGTTAACTTTATCTAAAAATTAAAAAATAATCACTAGAAAAAAAAAAAAAAAAGAATAATGGGTTCTTTGTGGTAACTTTACAAACCTAAAAAAAAAAAAAAAAAAAAGGGAAAAAGTATTATTAGTATGGAAACATTGTTTATAAAAAGCATACTATATCATTCATGAGATCAAAGAGAAAAAGAATTCAGAAATCAGTTTGGGAGAACTCTGATTATGAACAGCAAAACACCTTCGTTCTTTAGAGCATTCGTAAAGAAGAAATAAAATGCGCTGCATTCAACGATCACAGATTTTGCAGCGTGATGAATGTGCTACCTACAATACGAACACTAGTTTTACTAGACCGAGTGCTTCCGTTTAGTTTTTGCTTATGAGCATGCGTCGTTTTTTTGTCCGTAGGACTAGCATACAGACGAGCGGACTTCGGGGTCCGTCGTAGTTACGACGTAAAGATTTGAAGCATGTTTCAAATCTAAAGTACGTCGGATTTGAGGCTAAAAAAGTACGTTGAAAGTCCGAAGCAGCCCACACACGATCGGATTACCAGCCAGCTTTAGTCCGTCAGCGTCCGTTGGACTTTTGTAGACGAAAAGTCCGACCGTGTGTACGCGGCATCAGTCTTCTTTCCTGAGGATGCGAAAAACCAAGACCACCCCTTCTACCGAGCAACAGAAGTCCTTTTGAAGGTACGCCCGCCCATCCTCCAAGGGTGGGCGCCAGACTAAAGAAATTCATACAAATATGGTCCGAAAACATCAGGGACCATTGGACCATTTCTACAATCAGGTACGGTCACAGATGGAGATTCCTGAACAAGATACCCAGGAACCACTTTCTGCCAACCAAACTTCCAGCTTCTCCAGACAAGAAAAGAATCCTTCTGGAATACATAATGGAACTAAAACAAAAGGAGGCAATTTTGGAGGTTCCACCATGTCAAAAAGGAAGAGGTTTTTACTCCCCTCTGTTTCTGGTAAAAAAGAAAACGGGGGATTATCGGCCAGTACTGGACCTAAAGAGACTAAACAAAAATATCAAGTTAGAGACCTTCAAGATGGAAAGCCTACAGTCCATACTGTTAGCTGTGAATCTAGAAGATTGGATGCTGTCCGTAGACTTATCAGACGCCTATCTTCACATCCCAATACACCCTGCTTTTCAAAGGTTTCTCCGCTTTTCAATAAAACAACATCACTTCCAGTTCCAATGCCTACCCTTCGGCATCTCGTCAGCTCCCAGGACCTTCACCAAAGTTCTCCTGCCTCTCATCGCATACCTCAGAGAAAAAGGTCTAAGAGTACATCATTATCTGGACGATATACTTCTTCTAGCAGAAAGTCGCCAGATCTTGATACAACACCGAGAAATTCTACTATTAACTCTGCAAAAATTCGGTTGGCTGGTGAACTGGCAGAAGAGCAAGCTTCAGCCCACTCAGAAGATGATTTTTTTAGGTGCGGAACTAGACACCATCCTAAACAGAGTACAACTTCCTCAGGAGAAAATCATGCCTCTGATTCAGAAAATTCAGAGACTAATCTCGGTTACACACCTGCCAGCCAGAGTATGCATGAGTATCCTGGGCTCCATGTCCGCAACCCTGCCCATGATCCAGTGGTCTCAATGGCACACAAGAATCTTTCAGAATTCATTTCTGAGGCAGTGGGATGGAGTATCAATGCTTCAGCGAATCTACATACACAGGTATGTGAAGCAATCGATGTGGTGGTGGACACGTCCCAAAAATCTCAAAAGATACAAACCTCTAGTTTCTCCACAACCAGAGGTGGTCACCTCAGATGCCAGCCAGCTAGGATGGGGAGCCCATTACCAGAATCTGGCATCTCAGGGGCAATGGAGGTTCCAGGCTCATGGGATGGTATCCAATATACTAGAGCTCAGAGCAGCTTTTCAGGCACTCCTGGCCTTCACTCCATATCTGGTAGAGAAGAATGTCGTAATTCGAATGGACAACAAAGTCGCTGTAACATATATCCAGAGGCAAGGAGGGACGAGGAGTCGCTCTTTGATGCAGGAGGTACGCCCTATCATGGAGTGGGCTCAAGTACACCTAATAGACCTGAAGGCGGTATATGTCCCAGCAGCTCAGAACATGCTGGCCGACTATTTGAGCAGGGAACTGCTCTCAAACAACGAGTGGTCATTGAGCCAACAGGCCTTCTCCCTTCTTTCAAGAACCTGGGGAACACCAGAGATCGACCTAGCAGCCACACCTGCAAACACCAAATGTCGAAGATTCCTGGCGAGAGCAGCCTTCCCATCGGCCGAGGGGATGGATTGTTTGACCCATCCGTGGAAGTTCAAGTTGGGTTACATTTTTCCTCCAGTACCCTTAATTGCAAGGTTCCTATCCAGGCTTCGGAAATCATCAGCGACAGTAATAGCCATAATTCCTTTTTGGCCGAGGAGACCATGGTTCACAACCTTACTACAGCTCAGCTTACAACAACCGCTTCCTCTCCCAGTAACATCGGACCTTCTGTCCCAGGGTCAATTTCTACACCCAGCTCCAGAGAAGTTACACTTGACAGCATGGAAATTGAAAGGACTCGGCTGTTAGAACAGGGATACTCGCAGGAGGTCATTTCTACTCTTCTACAAGCGAGGAAAAACACCACCAACAAGACATACTCACAAGTATGGAATAAGTTTTGTTCTCTGGCCCAACAAAGAAAATGGAACCCAGTATCACCAGAGACACCACAAGTTCTGGAATTCCTTCAGTTGGGTATTTCCAAAGGCTTAAGCTCAAGTACTCTTAAAGTCCAGATTTCGGCTCTTTCAGCTAAAACAGGCATTAGATGGGCACTACATCCGCTAGTGATTCAGTTCATGAGGGCTTGCTTAAAAATCAGACCTCCAAAGAAACCCACATTTCCAGCTTGGAATCTCTCCACAGTACTCGATGCATTATCCAAACCTCCTTTTTGGCCAATTGAATCAATCTCACTTTGGAACCTGACTTTGAAAGTAACCTTCCTGATCGCCATTACATCCGCTAGAAGAGTTTCAGAACTCAAAGCGCTATTAATAACAGAACCTTACTTAGTCTTCTATCCCGATAGAGTGGTACTAAGACCCTCGGAACGTTTCACTCCCAAGGTATCATCTTCTTTTCATTATAATCAAGATATCAACCTTCCATCCTTTACTAACGACCAGGGTGAACCTCATGCATTGGATGTTAAAACTATCATTACCAGCTATTTGGAAGCCACAGCCTCTTTCAGAAATTCAGATACTCTTCTCATAATCCCTCACGGTCCTAGGAGAGGTCATCCAGCAACTTCCCGAACAATCGCATCCTGGCTGGTCAACACCATTAAGAAGGCATATTCATCTCAGCAACTAGCCATCCCAGAAGGCATCAGGGCACACTCAACCAGGGCAGTGGCAACCTCATGGGCAGCATACTGCAGAGTTTCACCGGAGACAATCTGTAAGGCAGCTACCTGGTCGTCAAGACATACATTTACTTCTCACTATAAGATTGATTCTGCGCATCTAACTACAGCAGACTTTGGCAGATCCATTATTACAGCCAATTCCACAGCTCTTTAGTATAATAAAACTTTAATTGCACCCTCCCGACTGGCGAGTTATTTCCCAGTGTGTGCTGCCATGAAGGCGTCAGGAAAACGGAAAATTGTATACTCACCTTTCCGTAATTTTCCTTTCCTGACGCATCTTCATGGCAGCACACAGATTCCCACCCTGTCTTAAGATGATATATACTGAGAATGGTGGGGGTCATCTCTCTTCAACTTTTATAGCTAAACCAATCCTGTCAGGTTGTGGGGGCGGAGTCACAACCCAGTGTGTGCTGCCATGAAGATGCGTCAGGAAAGGAAAATTACGGAAAGGTGAGTATACAATTTTCCGTTTTTCTCATGGGGATTATCTGGCAACGTGTACCTGTGAATGGTAAACATCTGGGAAGACACTGTGACCGTTGCTGCATATTAAAGGCCCGGGCTGGGTATTAAGCCAGAAGCGAATGTGATTTCCTGTAATAGGAGATCAACAGGAGTCGGTAAGCGGCAGTGTGTGTGGAGGTTGAAGGCACATCTTTTCTCATCACTATTACTGGGTGTATTGCGTGCTGATTTCACATTGGAGATGTACTATCAATTGAATGGACTGTTTATAGTGTGCTGAATCATCAATTTTTATTCATGATATTCACTTCATAAGGGTTGAATAAGATTAATTCATATTGCACAGATTCACTTTTTATGGAAAATATAGCGCAACTTGATATTGGAAATATAAAAACCCAACAGAGGTTCTTACATTTCCGTACTTGATCCAAATTTACATAAATGTTTGGACCCTGCATACACATCATTAGACAAGCTTGGGGTGTAAATGAGGGACTATTCTGTATATACAGTATATGTCTATTGAGTTCAACTTGGAATGTGTCATATTTATATTTGCTTTGTTGATGACTAAGGATGAGTGCAGTGATTTCAGCAAAATGGATTTTACTCTGGAATTGCACATTTTGCTTTCTGTAAGATGTATTTAAAGTGGAGACTTTCAATTTCTCACACTGGGGTGAAGTTTGTTTGCAAAAACAATGGAGCCCAGAAGAACGTAGTCAAATATCCTGCTTCTGCTGTGAATCTTTGCCTCCTTCCAATATGCCCTGGGGGGCAAATCTCAATATAGAGGTATCTGATGTTAGTTGGTTTGGTTATTTATGGTTTCTCTCAGACCCTAGACATGTCTCTGGGCTTTCCAGTGATGACCTGTACCCCATATGCTGCTCCCCTACTCTTGGAGTGCTCAGGGAGTTTAAAACATTGTGCGACCCATTGACAGAGATTAGTTGTCACTTGTCCACTAACACTAGATATCCTACACTCCCTGATCATTACCCTCTTTCCTACACTACCCTTCTTACACTACCACTTATTCAATCTTCTAATAAATAAGGTGGTTGACTGGTAATGCCATCACAATGTTAAACTGCAGGTCTGTATGGAGCATTCCTCTTGCAAGTCTACCCTAGCTTTCTTGCTCCATTATACCAAAAGTGAAAACAATATGGTAACATCTGTGTTGGTATACAATAAAGTGTTAGACAAAGGGGGGTTACAAAAATATAATCTTTTGGAAAGTAATGTTTAAACAACTCAGAGAAGCTTTCTTGTAGTTTGGGAACGTACTGTTAGAGACATGGAAACCAAAAGGGAATTTTTAAAGAATATTTGAAACAACTACTGTAGAAAATAGACTGCTGTGGGAGCAAAATCTTCAGGAATAAAAGAAAACATCTTTGATTTAGTAGGACAGATTTAGATATGATAAGGCAGAAAAAGAAACACTTTAATCCCTCAGGGTTGAGGTTACTAATATTTAACTCTGAAACACAAGGAATGTAATGAAAACAAATTAGTGAAGACTAAATAAAAAAAAAAAAACAGATTGCCTAGTATATTAAATAAATTATTCTGGAATGACTGTGTGTGTATGGCTGTTGCATGATCTGAGTGTTGTGGGCATGGGAGATGCGGCTGCGGTAGTAAAGGGCTCCAGTTGCATCCCCTTCCCTTCCTCTTTCTTCGCCCCTTTAGGAAAAAGCCTTTTATGTTTTCAAAAACTACAAGGCATTCTGTGAATAGAAGAGAAGAGGGGAGGGGTGTGTATGCGACATGATTTCTAAAATTTATATTTAAAGCATTGTAGGGAGCAAATGGAAGCATTGAGGTTGTAAACACAGCGATCTCTGGTGTCTGTTTATGAAGCAGTGAACAGTGGTGATCCCGAGGATCGCCACTGATCACAGTTCATAAACGGTTTATGAAACAGAGATAATCAGGGGAGAACATGTTTGAACATGTTCTCCCACCGATGATCTCCGCACACTGAGAATCCTCATTGACTGACACAGAAATGGCCAGTTTATGAAGCTGCGATCTCAGCGCTTCACTGGCAATCTGTGTCAGAATTCACACTCCCCGATTCACCAGCTCAGAGGTGGAGAATCGGGGAGTGAAGAGAGAATCCTGGGGGATCTGAGGGGAAGATTAATAACTTCCTTACTTCCTTCTACCTCAATCCGACCCCCCCAAGACAGTAACCATGCCCCCCTGTCATATTTATGTGTATAAATATATATAATGTGTGTATATGTACACTACCGTTCAAAAGTTTGGGGTCACCCAAACAATTTTGTGTTTTCCATGAAAAGTCACACTTATTCACCACCATACGTTGTGAAATGAATAGAAAATAGAGTCAAGACATTGACAAGGTTAGAAATAATGATTTGTATTTGAAATAACATTGTTTTTACATCAAACTTTGCTTTCATCAAAGAATCCTCCTTTTGCAGCAATTACAGCATTGCACACCTTTGGCATCCGTCCACAACACTTTTTTCCAGTCTTCCTCTGTCCAATGTCTGTGTTCTTTTGCCCATCTTAATCTTTTTCTTTTATTGGCCAGTCTCAGATATGGCTTTTTCTTTGCCACTCTGCCCTGAAGCCCAAAATCCCGCAGCCGCCTCTTCACTGTAGATGTTGACATTGGTGTTTTGCGGGTACTATTTAATGAAGATGCCAGTTGGGGACCTGTGAGGCGTCTGTTTCTCAAACTAGAGACTCTAATGTGCTTATCTTCTTGCTTAGTTGTGCAACGCGGCCTCCCACTTCTTTTTCTACTCTGGTTAGAGCCTGTTTGTGCTGTCCTCTGAAGGGAGTAGTACACACCGTTGTAGGAAATCTTCAATTTCTTTGCAATTTCTCGCATGGAATAGCCTTCATTTCTAAGAACAAGAATAGACTGTCGAGTTTCAGATGAAAGTTCTCTTTTTCTGGCCATTTTGAGCGTTTAATTGACCCCACAAATGTGATGCTCCAGAAACTCAATCTGCTCACAGGAAGGTCAGTTTTGTAGCTTCTGGAAGGAGCTAGACTGTTTTTAGATGTGTGAACATGATTGCACAAGGGTTTGCTAATCATCAATTAGCCTTCTGAGCCAATGAGCAAACACATTGTACCATTAGAACACTGGAGTGATAGTTGCTGGAAATGGGCCTCTATACACCTATGTAGATATTGCACCAAAAACTAGACATTTGCAGTTAGAATAGTCATTTACCACATTAGCAATGTATAGAGTATATTTGTTTAAAGTTAGGACTAGTTTAAAGTTAGCTTCATTTAAAAGTACAGTGCTTTTCCTTCAAAAATAAGGACATTTCAATGTGACCCCAAACTTTTGAACGGTAGTGTATATATATATAATTATGTAGGGGGACTCTTTATTTTATTAGCATTAACCACGCCGTTTGTTCGTGTACTGAGCAGTGATAATTTATCACTGCTTAGTAAACCGACATCGCAGTGTTTCTGTGAATTTCTGGTACTGTAATCTCTGTAATCTGGTACTGAAATCTCACGAGATTCAAATATCAGGGGGCGTTCACTGTTTGAAAGGAGAATCAATTTACAAAGCTTCATTAACTGGCACTCAGAGGAGAACACTCTCCTCTGAGAATGCCGGAGAATGAAGCAGTGACATTTTTTCACTGTTTCATAAACGGACACCTCTATCAGTAATGTAATGCATCTCCTGTCTATGAATATCTCTTGAAGCATTCACTAAATTAAATTAAATGAATGATTAAAAACTCTTAGGGGATGCATGTCAATAATTTAAAGGAGAGGTTGTTCACAGCTTCCTAGTTCCTACTAGACTCCACTCATAGGGTAAAGAAACACAAGAAGAAACCAAACCTCATAGTACAGTATGCTGAAAAAAAACCCCTTTATTAAAAGATAAACTGCGCACTTACATTAAAAACATCTCGGTACCAACATCTCATGAATAGTTGCAGCTAGATTCAATCCCAGCCCTAGTTCTCCGGCTGATGAATGAATGAATAACTTGTAAAGCGCTACATATGCAAACTAAATTGCCTCAAGGCGCTTTTGCCGCCAGTGTCCATCTGAGTCTTCAGAAGAGATGGGTCTTGAATTTCTTCCTGAAGACCAGATGGTTTTCTTCCGAGCAGATGTCCGCGGGTAGAGCATTCTATAGCCGAGTTCCTTGAACTGCGAACCTTGGTTCGCCTTTTGATTTATAACGGATCTTGGGGATGTGGAGGAGGTTCTGGTTGACCGGAGGGAGCGACCTGGGGTGTAGTGCTTTATTTTGTCGCAAAGGTATTGCGGGGCTCTTTCTTGTGTACACTTGTGAATGAGGCAGAGGGTCTTGAATGTAACCCGGTCCTTCACGGCTAGCCAGTGGAGGGTCCTCAGGGACGGGGTGATCAATTCCCAGGGTTTTTTTTACCAGTTACCAGTCTGGCTGCTGTGTTCTGGACGACTTGTAGACGTGAAATTTGATATTTAGGAAGTCCTAGGTAGAGGGAATTTGCGTAGTCGAGTTGGGAATTAATGATTGTTCCAACTACTGTTGCTGCATCTCCTTCCAGGATGAGTCTATGCAATAGGTGAAGAAGGTAGTGGGATCCCCTGATGTGTGTGATGATGTCACATCAAGCTCCGCCCTATGCTTTTTGTCCCACAATGACATCGTCGGAGCGTGGCTTTAAAGACATTGTATTAGGATAAGTGTGACACATTTCAAAGTGTCTTTCAATGTATAGTATCTGCTTTATTTTAAGTTCTTCGTTAGTTGGCTTGTTAAATTTGTATTTATTTAAATATATGTTGTATTGCGATGCTTCCTTATACTGCATGTTTCATTTTGTTTTTCTTTATTTAGAGAGAAACTGTTGATGTCACCATCATATTTAATTCTTTCCATGATTTCAGTGACATTTTATCATGTCAAACAGATCGCTGTCCTAGAGGTGATAAAACTATCGAACAATCAAGGTTGCTGTCTTTGTGTTCCTTTTTTACTAAATTTCTGAGATACAGAAAGCACAATGTAATGCTCCATTATATAGCCGTCATATAGCCATTGTACTGTATCCCGAGCCTCACAATTCTCATAACAAATAGCCAACCCTGAACTTACAAGGCTTACTAGCCACAAAAGCTTTGCTGTTCACCCGTTCTTTACCCAAAAATGTGACCATAGAAGCAACCCTTGGACATTCTCTTATATAACATCAACTGTATTTCTTTATGTTATGGATTGTACTTGATGAACATCAGTTCCATAGATATGCCCATCAACACGCCATTGAGACTTCACACATTCTTTCCCAAAATGGCACTATGAATTAGGTAAATGTAGACCGGATCCTCCTCATTAATCTGAACAGAGTGGAAGTGTGTCACAGTCCTCAAAGCATCATAGAAGTATCCTGGCACAGTCCCCAGTTTGGTGAATCATGCAGAGGAAATGTTCTTTTGGCATGCACTCAGTGGGGGTCCCATAACTGGTAGCAACTGCTGACAAACCACAGCGATGAGACAAGATGGGTAGATAAGATAAATAGGAGCATACTGGTGTTTACTTAGAAACATTACAGATATAGAAAAATTGTTTATAGGTTATTTAAATGCAAAATTTGCGTGATATGAGATCAGTAGTACTCTCTTAGTTCACTTTTCCTTCAATAATCTAGTCTGTTTTATCATTCTAAAACAATTCAGTATTATGTAGCAAAAGCTTTGACCTACTTCTTTTCCCTCCATTCAACGGTGCTTATAGGAAGAAGATGTGAAAATTAGACGCAGTGGTAGTGGGTAGGAGCTCCTCCCAGCAGAAGGGCCGTGGGGACAGCAGGAAGTGTAAATCCCCAGTTCCGTCTACCGGCCACAAGTGGGTGGAGCCTATCTGCCGGGTGGTGTAGGCAGAAAACTCTACAGGGGACGCATCGCCACTTAGCGGAACCGTGGACCACGACAGTCACTGTGAGCTCTGACCCACCCCAACCGCATCATATGACGCTGCTGGGGAACTCTTTGCGCCAGTGACACTCTGATGCATGACGTCATCCCACTCTATGGGTGGGGTTAAACCGAGCGCCTTTGCTTCAAAGAACCGCTCTGTCCCTGTCCTGAGTCGCCCTGGTGGCGGCGTCTTTGATGTCAGGGTTCTGGCACCTCCTCCCCATGGTCTATTGGCTCTCCCTGAGGAATACTCCCTATATAAGCAGATACACCTGATAGGCATGTCTCTGAGCATTACTGCCGTGGTGTGTTTGTCTGCATTGGTGGGTGTGGCTCAGGTAAAAGGCACATTTTATACAATTTAAGAAGGGTGTAATGTACTTTCAGAAGTATATACAGTTGAGAAAGCCTCTGGGACACATTCAATGAGCTAGCACACGTGGCATCCAGTGCCATTTGCCATTGTTCTCAGCACAAGTCTCCCACAAGAAGGCTTCTGTTTAACGTGGCTTGGGCGTGCAACTTTTTGAACTTTAGGGTCATTGTCCTGCTGGAAGGTGAACCTCTGCCCAAGTCTTTTGCAGGCGCTAACAGGTTTTCTTTAAAGATTGCGCTGTGTTGGCTCCATCCATCATCCCGTCAATTCTGACCAGCTTTGCTATCCCTGATGAAGAAAAGCATCCCTACAACCTGATGCTGCCATCAACATTTTCACGGTGGGGATGGTGTGTTCAGGGTGATGTGCAGTGTTAGTTTTCCACCATACATAGCCTTTTGCTTTCAGGCCAAAAAGTTAAATTTTGGTCTCATCTGACCAGGGGACCTTCTTCCACATTTGCTGTGTCCCCCACAAGCTTCTTGAAAACGGGACTCCTTATGGCTTTCTTTCAACAATGACTTTCTTCTTGCCGCTCTTACATAAAGGCCAGATTTGTGGAGTGCACGACTAAGTTGTCTTGTGGACAAATTCTCCCACCTGAGCTGTGGATCTCTGCAGGCCCTTCAGTTACCATGGGCTTCTGTGCTGCTTCTCTGATGAATGCTCTCCTTGCCTCTCAGTTTAGGTGGATGGCCAGGTCTTGGTAGATTTGCAGCTGTGCCATACTCTTTCCATTTTCCGATGATGGATTGAAAAGTGCTCCGTGAGATGTTCAAAGCATGTGATATTTTTTTTATAACCTTACCCTGCTTTAAATTTCTCCACCTTATCCCTGAACTGTCTGGTGTGTTCCTTAGCCTTCATGATGCTGTTTGTTCACTAAGGTTCTGTAACAAACCTCTGAGGGCTTCACGCTCTGCGATCGCCGTGTCCTTAGGACATACCTAATCACAGATCCGAGTAAAGGGCTAATCACAGTGGCCCTTTACCATGTGACCAGCTGTGTCCAACGATAGCTGGTCACGATGTAAATACAAACCAAGTATCGGCACTCCTCTTTCACGCTGAAAGGGACATCTACTATCAGTGTTCTGATTACCAGTACAGTCCCAACAGTGCTGCCATACAGTGCCCACCAGTGCCTCCTCATAAGTGTCACCTATCAGTGCTGCCTAGCAGTGCCCATCAGTGAAGGACAAAAATGACCCATTTTACAACAAACTATGGAAAAAAGTTTTTTTCCCCAAAATTCAGTCTTTTTTCGTTTATATAAAAACCCAGCAGTGATTAAGCAGCAGTGATCAAATACCACCAAAAGAAAGCTTTTTGTGCGCAAAAAAAAAAAAAAAAATGTCATATGGGTACAGTGTTGCATGACCATGCAATTGTCATTTAAAGTGTGACAGTGCTGAAAGCTGAGAATTGGCCTGAGCAAAAAGGGGGTAAAAGTGCCCAGAAGGGAAGCGGTTAACCACTTCAGCCTCGGAAGGAATTACCCCCTTAATGACCAGGCCATTTTTGCAATACGGCATTGCGTAGCTTTAACTGACAATTGCGTGGTCTTGCGCCGCTGTACCCAAACAAAATTTATGTCCTTTTTTCCCCCACAAATAGAGCTTTCTTTTGGTGGTTTTTGATCACCTCTGCAGTTTTATAGGTTTTTTTTGTTTATAAAGCAAAAAATAAAATTAAAAGAAATTAAAATGAAAAACAAATGTATTCATCAGTTTAGGCCAATATGTATTCTTCTACATATTTTTGGATAAAAAAAAAAAAAAAAAAAAAAAAAAAATCGCAATAAGCATATATAGAATGGCTTGCGCAACAATTATAGCGTCTACAAAACAGGGGATAGATAGAAGGACTTATTTTTGTATTGTTTTTACTGGTAATGGTGATGATCTGCCATTTTTAGCGGGACTGCGACATTGTGGCAGACAAATCTGACTCCAAGTGACACTTTTTGGGGACCAGTGACATTATTACAGTGGTCAGTGCTAAAAAAAAAAAAAAAAAAATGCACTGATCAATGCATAAAATTACACTGGCAGGGAGACGGTTAACACTAGGGGGCGATCAAGGGGTTAACTGTATTCCCTGGGTGTGTTCTAAATATGTGGGGGATGAGCTTACTGGGAAAACACAGAGGGGTCGATTTACTAAAGGCAAATCCACTTTGCACTGCAAGTGCACTTGGAAGTGCAGTCGATTTAGATCTGCGGGGAAAAATGCTGTTTTTTATTTTCCTTGCATGTCCCACTCAGATCTACAGCGTCTGCACTTCCAAGTGCACTTGTAGTGCAAAGTGGCTTTGCCTTTAGTAAATAAACCCCCCAGATTGCTGTTCCTGATCACTAGAAACAGCAGAGCTCAGTATTATCCCGTCAGAACAGAAATCTGCCTTGTTTGCATAGGCAGATACCCTTTCTGCTGCTCTGTAACGTAATCGCGGGTGGCCAGTGGACATCGATTCCGCCAAACCCGCGGGCGGGGACTTGTGCCCACACTACCACATGCACGGACCAACGTACAGGTACATCAGTTTGCACAGCTGTGCCGCCTTGCTGCAGTATATATGCGGAAGGCAGTCGGTTAAAAGATAAGTTTATCCTTTTGAAAAAAAATTATTAAATGGCCATCTTTTTTGCAGGTAAAATGTGCATTTATTATTTTTTCTCAAAAAAGTTCCCAAATCCTTTAAAAAAATAAAATCTTTTATGTTGTAAGTGCTGCCTATCTGCTAGCCATCTCTTTCCACAACTTGCAGGATTCCCTGCATGCTTTGCAGCTTCTCCTCTGCTGTTTTGGTTTCAATGTCTAAGGACTACATTCCCCATGGTACCTTACTGCCAGCCAGCTGTGATTCCCATCTCCTGAAACTCCTCTCAGCACCTCTGTAGTTCAGACACAGCAGTGTCTTTTTACAGGACATGGTGAATATGTAAAAAGAAAAAAACTGTGCTAGAGACCAATAAAAGTGAAGCAGCGGCTATTAGTGGGGTACACCAAAAGACAAAATAAAAATGGGAAAGCCGCGCATTAGACTGATATATGCATATTAAATTAATGAAAATAAATCTGTGAAAAAATTATTTGAAAAAGTTCCTTTGTGATATAAAGTTAATAAGAATCCAACTGCAAGAAAGGAAATCCAAAACTCCTGGACTGTCCAATGGTTATCACTTATTAGTTGGACCAAACGATTAAAAGTGCCAACTGATAAATACCATGCTTACCAGATGGCAAGACAAATTGAGCAGATGGCTTAAACCCAGCCCAGGCCTTTGAAAACCGATCACAGTAGAATTTTGCAATTTTCACTCGTGAGGTTGGCGTGGATTCGCAAAAAATTCAGCCCAAAAAAATATAAAGCAACATAGCATAATACTGACAAATAACTTGGTAAAAAAGAAAAAAAAAGGAAAAAGGTGGCACTCACAAAGTGAGAAAACCATATAAACCCCAGTGCTTGGAAACAGCAGGTAACACACAAAGAACCTCTAAGGTATTAGCAAAATATTTGTGCAAATCATGCGGGTATGTGGATCAACTTCCAGTGACGAGGATAGTGAAAGCACAAACACCACACGGAGGGCCTGCTTACCAGATGATATTTATAACAAGTGTGGATATTGTGTCAGTCAAACGAATGCCTATCCGTGAAGGGGTTAATGCGTGCAGCAAACCACATAGAGAGCCTGCTTACCAGATGTCTGATAGCGTTGAGCAAAATGACACAGCCAGAGGAAACGACCAACTTATTGTATAGAGCGGTATGGATCCCTCATAACAGATAAGTCAGGGGCTCCATGATACACATAGTATAATTGGAAAAAATAATACCAAAATAGTGTGATACCATTTTAGCTAATATATTAAAAAAACAGAATAACACTTACAATGTATCTTGGTTTCAAAGCGTAAAGGATAAAATCAATGCCGGCTGGCAAACAAACTCCCGTCCTCCTCAACAGGGCGATGTGGTGACGTCAGCACGTACCACCCAGACGCGTTTCGTCATAAGGTGACGTTTTCAATGGGGCCATTTATTTATTTAGGTCAATATATATTCTTCTACATATTTTTGGTAAAAAAAAACTGCAATAAGCGTATATTTATTGGTTTGCGCAAAAGTTATACAAATGGGAAAGATTTATGCCATTTTTTTTTTTTACTAGTAATGGCAGTGATCTGTGATTTTTATCAGGACTGCAACATTGTGGTGCACAGATCAGACACTTTTGACACATTTTTGGGACCACTGACATTTATATAGCGATCAGTGCTATAAAATGCATTGATTACTGTGTAAATTTCACTGGTGGGGAAGGGGTTAATACTAGGGGGCGATCAAAGGGTTAACTGTGTTCCCTTGGTGTCTACTATAACTGTAGGGGGAAGGAACTGACTAGATGAGAAGACAGATCATTGTTCCTAGCTAGTAGGAACACACGACCTGTCTCTCCTCTCCTCACAGAACAGGGATTTGTGTGTTTACACACACGTCCCTGTTCTGGCTCTCATGCCCGCGACCGCTGACCACGCGCAGCGGTTCCCCTGCGCCTGCCATACCTGCTTAAAGGGCCGACGGCTCGCGGCAATGTGCCGACCTACTGCAGTATAATGGCGGCTGACCGGCAAGCGGTATATTTATCTATATATATATATGTATATACACACATAAATATATACACACACACGAACACACACATACATACAGGCCAGGCCTTCTCGTCCACATCAGTGCCTGACCTCACAAATGCCCTTCTGCAAAAACGGTCAAACATTCCCATAGACACACTCCTAAACCTTCTGGACAGCCTTCCTAGAGGAGTTAAAGGTGTTATAGCTGCAGAGGGTGGGCCAACTCAATATTGAACCCTATGAACTAAAACTAAAAGTCATGTGCATGTAAAGGAGGGTGTCCCAATACATTTGAGTATATATATATATATATATATATATATATATATATATATATATATCTATATAAACAATGAATGGGCAACAACCAAAATATACCAAAGCGGAGTTCCACCCAAAAATGGAACTTCCGCTTTAAGTGCAGGTGACCCCCTGACATGCCACATTTGGCATGTAATTTTTTTTTTTTGGGGGGGAGCAGATGCCCTCTTTTTAGAGGCATCCAGCTCCCACTTCCTCCTGGGGCTCCGTGGCACCGAAAGGAAGATCGCCTCTCCCACCTCCCTCCCTGCAATGTTCTGGGACACGTCACAGGTCCCAGAAGATTGCCTGGCTATTCACAGCGCGCTGCGCGGCTCGCACATGCACAGTGCGTACCCGGATGGGAAGCCACAGCCAGGCGCCCACAGTAAGAATGCCGGCACCTAGGAGAGGAGCGGGGCTTCATACTTTTTTTCCTGTATAACTCAAGTTGGGATTTTGCTGTTGGTAACAATCAAAGTAAACAGGAGAGGATGAACTGGAGCTAGCTAAAATTGGGAACATCCACCTGAAGTTAAACAAAGTACTAATTAAGAACTAAATCATAGTTCAGCTGTTGTACTCAGCTCAAGTAGCTTGGCTGAGGAATATTGGGGACCATTCGGACCCCTTCATAGAGGTACACGGGCAGGGGTGCCCTTTGTCACCCGTTGATTGCACTTGCGCTGGTGCCCCTAGCTACGAAGGCCAGAACTTCTCCACACATTACTGGATTTGTGAAGGGGACAGGGGAGGATAAGGTTTCATTGTGTGTAGATGACACTCTTCTCTATTTAGGCAATAGGACATCTTCTCTCCGGATTGTTCTAGAACTACATGGTAATCTGTTGGGCTTTTCTGTTAGGCTGTGTTCATATCTAAGCCACATGCGGCTCACAGCAGGGGTCCGATGTGTCTCAATTTACCGTTACAGGTCCGATATCAGCCCAAATTTTGGGCTGAATTCGGACCTGAAACAGACCAAAAGATGCACAGGACCCAATGCAAATTTGCACCGGAGCCGTAGTGGAGATAAGTGAACCGGCTCCATGGAGAGCCATTCACAATCTCCTACTATTGCGAATTTGCATTGGGCCCTGTGCATCTTTTCCCCTGTCCCCCTCATTGGAGGGGTTTGTCAACATCGATTATATGTGTGTGTGTGTCATATGCCTATGATACGTTTTAAAATCAATTTTGTGTATTTTTCACACACCTGTGATTTTTTTTTTTTTAAAAAAGGACTAATTGTACCTCTTGAGGTTTAACACTTTATGATCTGGGAGAAATGTACTATTTACCCAATTCAGCCCTATAAAGTTTTACCCCCTTAATGACCAGGCCATTTTTTTGTGATACGGCACTGCGTTACTTTAACTGACAATTTCATGGGCGTGCTACGCTGTACCCAAATAAAATTTATGACATTTTTTTACCACATACAGAGCTTTCTTTTGGTGATATTTGATCAACACTGCGGTTTTTATTTTTTGCACTATAAACAAAGAAAGAATGACAATTTTGAAAACAAAAAACTATATTTTACTTTCTGCTATAAAACACATCGAATAAAATGAAATAAAAAAAAAAAAATTTAATTTCTTCATCAATTAAGGCAAATATGTATTCTGCTACATAATTTTAGTAAAAAATCCCAATAAGCGTATGTTGATTGGTTTGCGTAAAAGTTATCACGTCTACAAACTATGGGGTATTTTTATGGCATTTTTCTTTTTTTTTTTACTAGTAATGGTAGCGATTTTTAGTGGGACTGCAACATTGCAGCGGACAAATCATCAGACACCTGACACTTTAGCACTGATCATTACAGTGATCAGTGCTAAAAATATGCACTGTTGCTGTACTAATGACACTGGCAGGGAAAGGGCTAACATCAGAGGCAATGAAAGGGTTAACTGTGTGCCTAGCTGGTGCTTGCAAACTGTGAGGGGGTTGCGCTGACTGGATGAAGACAGATCAGTGTTCCTGCTTAACAGGAACACATGATCTCTATATTCTTCCCTGTCAAAACGGCGATCTGCCTTGTTTACATTACATCGCCGTTCTGCCTCTCTGGGGAACGATCGCAGATAGCTGGCAGGCATCAGGTCTGCCAAACCTGCTGATTGGCATCCCCTGTGTCCAATCAGCGCGCAATTGCACCTCCCAGTGGCTATTGCGCGAAATGACATACAGGTACGTCATTTCGTGCAATAGAGCCAATCTGTCGCAATACATCTGCGGTAGGTGGTCGGCGAGTGGTTAAAGTGAGACACTGCATTTTTCTATTTATATGTCCTAAGTGTTTTAAAGATGAGGGAGATCTAATACAAATGATGTGGCGTTTTTCCAAATTATTTAGTTATTGGAAAGATGTGACTGACATCACTTCGGTATATATGATTACGGTCCCTTTAGTTTGCCTGTTGGGCACAGTGGATGAGGACATTTTTATGCCCACCGATCAATATTGTAGTCCTTAGACTTTTATATACTCCCCAGAAACAAATCGCCCATCTTTGGATGTTTCCAAACATCCCAACTAAGAAACATTGGGTTGACCAAGGTAACGCCCTTGTAATACAGAAAAAATGTACATACCAGCACAGAAATGCTTGCCGTAAATTATTTTCTGTTTGGCAAGCATGGCTTGATACTCCCCGGCTTGTACCTCGCCAATTGGTTCTGCACAGGCTCCTGCAGGTGTGAAAGTCTAAAACATCTCATACTTTTGTGTCAGTATGCTGTCATAATCACGGTATTAGAGCAGATGCCTAGTGTCACTAATGTATTACCCTTTTACAACATGGTCCGTAGTGCTTTCATTTTATTGGATAGCGAACTTACTGGCCATGAACAGTATGATGGTTGCATCTTTGTCAAAATTATACCTTTTTCTTTTCTGTAACTGTTTTATCCCAGATGTTTTGGGAAAACTGCCTGGTTATATTCTTAATTGGTGATACATTCCTCTTAGGACGCATGTCTATCCTACATAGGGCAGGATGACTCATTTATATTGCATTTTTTATGGTTCAATACATTTTTTTTTTAATTTAAAAAACAAACAAAACATAGTCCAGGCAGCCAAAGTTAGGACACAGGTAATACCGCAGTCCATTACAATACTGGACCATAAACTGATGAGGATTGATTACATGGAGAGCTCAGGCCACAGTCTGGGTTAGATAAACCAGCTCCTAGCCCAGCTTTCATATCCAAAAACTATCTAATGTACATGATATGTTTGTCAAAATGTGTACAAAATTTGTAGAGTGGAACAGAGTATCTAATCAATAGCATTTTTGTTTCCAGAGTGTCTATTTTCATGTGTTATCACAAGAGTTCTTACGTCTTAGCTGACATTTGTGTTGTGTTTTACCCTTCTATGCACACCTTACTGCAAAGGCTAGTTATAAATTGGGGTAGTTACCACCTTTTTGTATAGCTTGTGAGAGGGAGAAGAATCCTGGAACTTTTGGGCACTGGACAGTAATATAAAGTAGGGTCTGGCTCCAATGCAAGGGAAGCAATGTCACACTGAGCACTTTGCAGCCCATCTGCAGAGTGAATGTTTGCCTGAGCTTTTGCTACAATTGATGTGCCTGGTTTCTGCCATTGCTGTCAAAGAGGGTATTCCCCTGTGTAGTACTCACGAAGTAGGGTATGGGAACACGGTGTGTCCAGAGAAGGACACACAGCAGTCCAGGTGTTGGCCTTCCTGTAGCAAAGTCCTTGTGGCAAAGGGGCAAGAGTAAGTGCCCGAGTATCTTATAAGGGTTCAGAGCAGAAGTGCTGATAATAGCGGGCGTGAAGTAACTCTAGGTCATCCACCTTAGGCCAAGTTCTGAATGGTGGAAATTGTACTGCCATGTTTGAAAGCTTAAAGTGGAGTTCCACCCACTTTTACAACTCTTCAGCATCCCTCACTAAACTGTGCACTGTAAACCAATTGGATATTTTTTTATTTTTTTTCTCAGCACCTACTGTATATCAGCTGTATTCATTTTTCACTTCCTCCTCCCTGGCCGCGGCCCATCGCATCATTTCCTGTTTGCAATGCCTTCTGGGAAGGGGCGGCAACTGCCTCTGACACTGCTGTTGCTATGGAAACCTGACCTGAAACATATTACACTGCTTGTGCTGCACTGAGCATGTGCGAGATCTGCAAGGATGAGATCCAGGAAGAAATGCAGTCTGGCTTCAGATGCCCAAACTTAAGATGGCCACGACCTGCTGTAAGTTTATAAAATAACAAACTACTGCTATAAACTAACAAAACAGACCTTAGTTTACAGACTAACTTTACTAGAATACATTAAGCTTGTGTATTATAGGGGTATTTTTATTTAAAAAGTATAATTTCGGCCGGAACACCACTTTAAACACTCTAAGTGAATAAACTGAAATAATTCCGGGTTCCTGATAGTTTTTAGTGTAAAAACGAATACTAACCAGGAGACATTAATAATTGTACTTTAAGTAGTTAGGATATTGAGTTGCCTGCTTGCTATAAATAAGGCTGCAGTATAACAGGATGAACCTGTCTTACCTTTTCATGCTCCTGGTCCATTCAGGGTCTGCGAATATTGGGAAAAGACCACGGTCCTGGACCTGTAGAGCACCCTGCTGCTAACATGCATTGCACCAAGTGCCAAAGTCAGCACCCAAGCAGGATCCAGTCAATCAAGCTACATTACAGGTTGCACACAGCTTGGGGCCAGGGTATGTTTTCCACGGTATTACAGAGTTTGCACCAGTTCTATTCTTCTAGTAGAAGGTAGTAAGGAGTTGACTGAAGAATATTTAAGTAAGGGATAGCTATTTAAAGGCTCCACTTTTGTGCCCAAAATATAGCAAGTAAAAGTTAATATAGCACATAAAATTGCTACACAAGCCATATTGTAATGTAATGTTAAACGTTGCCTTCCCTTTTCTACACTGCAGCACTGTAGCGTTCTGTAAAATGCAATGCAATATGGCAATCTGGAGGCATTCTGTACACAGCTGGTATACAGAACATTCAGTGAAATGTCACTTCCTGCTTGCGTGAGTTCTGCGCTAAGATACAAGTCAGGTTTTAGGCATCCTCTGCAATAAAAATGCCAGTGTCAGTTTTGGTGAAATGGTTAATCACTTCTAAAAGGATGCAAACTTTTCTCATCAGAACAGATAAATTACACAGCTGATTAAAGTAGATTAGTCACTCCTATTCAGAATATCCAAAAGACAAAGTGAAACAAACATATGTTTCTTCAGAGCAAAAACAGAGCAACAAAGTTTGTTAAAATCCCTGCAAAATGAATTTATTTTTTAAGTATAGCAACCTCTTCATAAGAGAGAACAGGTCAGTTACATACAGGACACTAGCAAAAAGCTGAGGTCTTACTGAGTGGGGTAGGGTTATAGGGTTATATAGGGTTATAGACTCAGTGCTGTATATGCTATACTCAACTTTGCAGACTCTGTTGTACATGCTATAATCTACACCCCTCTGCTCTGTGCTGTACATGCTATAATCCACACTCGTACCCCTGTGCTAGAGCCGGTATGCTCTAAATCCCCTCCTCTCGGTGCTGTATATGCTATAATCCACACTATTACCCCTGTGCTAGAGCTGATATGCTCTACATCCCTCATCTCTGTGCTGTAAATGCTATAATCCACACTTGTACCCCCATGCTAGAGAAGATAGTCTATACATCCCTCCACTCTGTGCAGTACACACAACACCAATTCCAAAGAAGTTGGGACAGAAAATCTACATAAAAACAGAATGCAATTAGCAAATCTCAAACCCATTTTTCACAATAGAAAACATATTGAATGTTTAAACTGAGAAAATGTCCTATTTTAAGTAAAAAAGTTGAGATAGGGCACTAACAAGGAAGAGTTGCAACAACATTATGAAACAAATTAAGTTAATTGGTAACAGGTCAGTAACATGATTGGGTGTATAAGAAGGGCATCTTAGAGAGTCAAGTGTCTCAGAAGACAGTCAGAGGTTCACGAATCTGTAAAAAGTTGCGTCTAAAAATGATCAATTTCAGAATAATGTCCGTCAAATGTAAAATTGTAAACAATTTAAATATATTATCTACAATACATAATATCAAAAGATTAAGAGAATCTGGAGAAATCTCTGTGCGCAAAGGACAAGGCCAAAAAGCAATATTGGATGCCTGTGATCTTCGGGCCCTCAGACAGCACTGCATTAACATAGGCATGATTCTGTGATGGTCATCACTGCATGGGCTCAGTAAAACTTCCAGAAATCACAGTCTGAACATAGTTTGCCGTGCCATCCAAAAATGCAAGGTAAAGTTCTATCATGCAAAGAAGCTATATCTGAACATGATCCAGAAACACTGCAGTCTTCTTTGGGCCAAAACTTATTAAAAAGGGTTTGTTGCAAAGTGGAAAACTGTTCTGTGGTCAGATGAACTAAAATGTGACATTCTTTTTGGGAACAATTGGCTCCGTATCCTCTAGCCGAATGAGTAGCGGGACTTCTGGCTTGTTATCAGCATTCAGTTCAAAAGCCTACATCTCTGATAGGGTGCATTAGTGCATATGGAATGGGCAGCTTGCACATCTGGAAATGCATCATCAATGCCAAAAGATATATCTAGGTTATAGAGCAGCATATGCTCAGGCAAGAATGGGACAACATTCCTCTCCCAAAACTCCAGCAACTGGTTTCTACAGTTCCCTGATGTTTACAGAGTGTTAAAAGAAAAGGGGATGCTACACTGTGGTAAACATGGCTCCCTTGCACTTTGACAGTTTTTTGTTGCCCTGTTCATGATTTTTTTTTTGAGATGTGTTGCTGTCATCAATTTTAAATTTACCCTATTTTTTTCTTTAAATGGTGCATTTGCAAATCTTTGGTCTTGCAAAGACCAAATTTTATTTACAATAGAAAATCATTGCATTGTTTTATGTAGATTTTACATAGCATCTCAACTTTTTTTGCAATTAGGGTTGAACTATAATCCACACTCCTCCCCTCTGTTCTATAAATGAAATTCTCTATGTCAAGGGTCTCAAACTGGTGGCCTTCCAGCTGTTGGGAAACTGCAAGTCCCATCATGCCTTTGGGAGTCATGCTTGTAACCATCAGCCTTGCAATGCCTCATGGGGCTTGTAGTTTTGCAACAGCTGGAGGGTCGCCAGTTTGAGACCCCTGCTCTACGCTGTATATACTACAATCCACAACCCTCTGCTCTGTTCTGCATATGCTATACTCCACACACAATACCACACACACTGTGGTGTACATCTCTCTCTTTGAGGTAAATTTTGCAGTCTGCCAATATAAACTACTGGCACAAATCAACCATTTAAATAAAGACATCATGACAAGTGTATTTAATGGAATTCAGGTAGATAGCTTATTACACAGTACTGCTTTCTCCAGATAAGATCCTAGTAAGAAACACCAATTTAAGACAGAACACAAGTAAGGTTTAAACAGACAAAAAAAATTTATTTTAAAAATAATTTTCTCCCCAACAACTTGTACAGAAAACAAAACTGAAAAAAAAAATAAGAAAAGCTCTTTAGTCAAAAGAAGAATGTCATTAAATAAATAACTTGCATTTTTTTCTTTTTTAGTATAATCTACAATCGTTAAAAGAAGACAGGCTTAAAATATAAACAAATCAGGATGAGGGACTTTATGGGGGCCCTCATCTGCAAGAATTTTTACCTTTGGAGTCCTGATTAAATGCTCAAGACAACATTAATAAAGAGATAGGCGTATTGTTGTGAAACATTCAAGCTTTTAACACTGCCTACTACCGAAAATGGTGTTGTATGCATACAGCAGGGCCTAGGAAATTCTTTAACACCAGCTGCGGCAGGTCACTGTGCAACATCGGTAAAAGGTAGAGTTTGGCAACATTACTGTGCCGAAAATAACCCATCCTTTACAAAAGGTGTAATGTTCAAGGAAGATGTGAATGCACTAATATTTATTTTTTCAAATGCCAATAGGCTTGACATAAAAGATGAATGCATTAAATGCCTTAGAAAACTGCATTCTGCAACACTGCCTTAAACACCAACTAACTTACAGGCACATTGTGAAGGGACAACAAGAACTCAAGACCCTTAACACAACCATAATGTATAGCTTTTTTCTGAGATTAAAAAAAAATATTTAATGCTTGCATTTTGTAAACATGATACACAAAGTCAGAGCAAAGACAAATAATGGTTAACACACCTAAGGCCTTGTGCTTTCATTGTGGTAAACTACAGCACACTTGAGAGCCTTTCACAACAGAAATATGGGAGCCCCTGACCTGAACAAGCATTTGCAAAGCAGATGTCATATATAGATATATATATTCAGTATCTCACAAAAGTGAGTACACCCCTCACATTTTTGTAAATATTTTATTATATCTTTTCATGTGACAACACTGAAGAAATGACACCTTGCTATAATGTAAAGTAGTGAGTGTACAGCTTGTATAACAGTGTAAATTTGCCGTCCCCTTAAAATAGCTCAACACACAACCATTAATGTCTAAATGTCTGGAAACAAAAGTGAGTACACCCCAAAGTAAAAATGTCCAAATTGGGCCCAAAGTGTCAATGGATTTTTAGAGACCTTGCGCTCCTCCACCTTCCGTTTGAGGATGCCCCACAGATGCTCAGTAGGGTTTAAGTCTAGAGACACGCTTGGCCAGTCCATCACCTTTACCCTCAGCTTCTCTAGTAAGGCAGTGGTCATCTTCGAGGTGTGTTTGAGGGTCATTATGTTGGAATACTTCCTACTGCGGCCCAGTCTCCGAAGGGAGGAGATCATGCTCTGCTTCAGTATGTCACAGTACATGTTGGCATTCATGGTTTCCTCAATGAACTGTAGCCCCCCAGTACCGGCAGCACTCATGCAGCCCCAGACCATGACACTCCCACCCCCATGCTTGACTAGGCAAGACACACTTATCTTTGTACTCCTCACCTGGTTGCCACCAAACACACTTGACACCATCTGAACCAAGTAAGTTTCTCTTGGTCTCATCAGACTACAGGACATGGTTCCAGTAAACCATGTCCTTAGTCTGCTCGTCTTCAGCAAACTGTTTGCGGGCTTTCTTGTGCATCATCTTTAGAAGAGGCTTCCTTCTGGGACGACAGCCATGCAGACCAATATGGTGCATTGTGCAGCGTATGGTATGAGCACTGACAGGCTGACCTCCCACTACTTCAGCCTCAGCAGAAATGCTGGCAGCACTTATCGGTCTATTTGCTAAAGACAACCTCTGGATATGATGCTGAGCACGTACACTCAACTTCTTTGGTCGATCATGGCGAGGCCTGTTCTGAGTGGAACCTGTCCTGTTAAACTGCTGTATGGTCTTGGCCACCATGCTGCAGCTCAGTTTCAGGGTCTTGGCAATCTTCTTATAGCCTAGCCCGCCTTTATGTAGAGCAAGAATTTTTTTTTTCAGATCCTCACAGAGTTCTTTTTCATGAGGTGCCATGTTGAACTTCCAGTGACCAGTATGAGAAGGTGAGAGTGATATCATCAAATTTAACACACCTGCTCCCCATTCCCACCTGAGACCTTGTAACACTAATGAGCCACATGACACCAGGGAGGGAAAATGGCTAATTGGGCCTAATTTTGACATTTTCACTTAGGGGTGTACTCACTTTTGTTGCCAGCGGTTTAGACATTAATGGCTGTGTGTTGAGTTATTTTGAGGGGACAGCAAATTCACACAGTTATACAAGCTGTACACTCACTACTCTACATTGCAGCAAAGTAATTTCTTCAGTGTTTTCACATGAAAACATAATAAAATATGTACAAAAATGTGGAGGGGTGTACTCACTTTTGTAAAATACCAATATATATATATATATATATATATATATATATATATATATATATATATATATATATATAACACATACATATACATACACACACACACACACAGTTGTTCCAGGTCGCAAATTTACGGCAGTGTGGCCAAATGTAAAAGGAAACTTAAATGGTTGTGGTTCTTTTTCTTTGTAATTCTTCGAACTGATGTTTAGATCTTTTAGTTTAAAGTGGAGTTTCACAAAAAAAAAAAAATTTAGATGTCAGCAGCTGCAAATACTGCAGCTGCTGACTTTTAAAATAAGGACACTTACCTGTCCCGGGGGTCCAGCGACGTCGGCACCCGAGACCGAGCCGTCTCTCGATCCTCGGGTGCTGCCGCCGCCATTCACACTGAGGGAATCAGGAAGTGAAGCGTTGCCGCTTCACTGCCCGGTTCCCTACTGCACATGCGCGAGTCGCGCTGCGCGTCTACACTGGTCCCCGTTGTGTTGTGGGAACTGTGTATTTCCCACAACACAACGGGGGTGGGCGGGGAGTCTGCGGCTAGCTGCGGCTAGCTATACCCGGAAGTGGGTGCAGATACCTGTATTATACAGGTATCTGCACCCCCCTCCCCCCTGAAAGGTGCCAATTGTGACAGCGGAGGGGGGGAGGAATCCGATGAGCGTAAGTTCCACTTTAGGGTGGAACTCCGCTTTAACTTTAGGTAAACACTCTTTGTTTTACAAATATACATTTAATGTATTACAAAAAGGATTCCAAGAGCACTGTGAATTATCAAAAGAGACAGCACAGTAGGAGCTTGTGGCTCGTCAAACTGTAAACTGTTAGTAAAGAGTCCAAGTTAATGTCATCCTGAAAACTTAAGACAGGCCAATATTTTGGGGGTTTAAAGGGCATTCATCAGGGCGTAAAAGCAGCTCTAGAGATGATAGGTGCTTGACTTAAAAGGTTTAGCCCAAACCAGCAGTTTTAAACATTTTGAACTGTATGCCTTGATCTCCAACAATTAAAGCCATTTGAGTTTAGTAGCTTTCACTTGTTACTTTAAAGCCCCTTCAAAGGCTCATTTGCCTATCTAGTTGGATTTTCATGCAGAAATAAACAAATTTCGAATCTTTACTAATGTTGTGCCACTTTTCTACTATATCCTTTATATCTTATCCAAAGCACCCTCTAGATACTCTTGTTTTCAGAAAAGTGCCTAATCAGTCACTGCAGTCCACTATAGACTACATTCCACTTTGTGGCATCAAACTGGACCCAGGGGCTTCTCATTCACAACGCTTTTCTTCTCAGAAAGGGCTTAAAAGAGAAGTATGGGAATTTTTTTCCCCATAAGCATACTTACCTAGGTGGGTGCAGCATCGGTCCGATGCTGCATCTGTCCCTCGCTGTCTCTGCTCGGAGAACCAAGCCATCGAACATCGCCGATGGCTCAGTTCTCTCGGCTCCCTGAGCAGAGAGCTGCTGCCTGTCAATCAGCAGCTCTCCTGCTCTGCTCCTCCATGCTCACTGGAACATGGAGGCGTCTCAGCGGCTCGCTGAGGGGCTGAGGCAGCTATCAGTCCAGGCACAGAGTCGGGATGACACGCTGCCTGGACTGATCTATGTGACGTCAGCAGAGAGCGGACTTTAGACTGCTCTCTGCTGAAAATGGGTCACAAGAATTGCACTCCTGTGACCCTTGGGAGAAGCCCAGCCTAACGAGCTCAGGCTGGACTTCTTTTAATCATGGAAGCCACAAGCCCTTTGTGGGATGAAATGTGTTAGAGCGGGAGGTGGACAGGTGAGACTATTTGTTGTGAATCTTCTACTTATATTAAAACTGGTTATACATTGGTGACTGCATCAGTGTAGGGTCCATTTCTTTCTACTTAACAATTGGAACAGCTATGCACTCCTGGGCATGCAGCTCACAATCAATTCGTAAAGCATAACTAAACGCTTTTAAACATCATTAACTATTTTAATCCTTACGCTGATAGCATTAGTAAATAGATAGGAAGGTATATTTTTATATTTACTTTTTTTTCAAATTGCTTCCTGGTTTCTGGGCTAGGCCAAAATGTTGTCATACATCCCATGAGTCTTCATGGTCATTTCCCTTCTTTCATCGGGGGGGGGGGGGGGGGGGCTCTCAGCCAAGCACACCCTCCTGTCTGCATGCCTAAGCTAAGGGCAGATGGATTTTTAGGGAGTAACTGCTACAAGAATCATCTGCCATTTTTTAAGATGGTCATGGCTAGTAATGCCAAGGATAGTTTTTCAAAGGGATTTGTCAACAAAATTAGGCATGGAGACATGGATGGATGGGTAAGTTGCTTTGAATATTTTGTGGTGCTCAGATAGTTTAGTTCTGCTTTAATTTATCTTTGCAAAAATTTTTTTTATAGTCCTGGACGAAATTAAAGTTCATACATACAACTACACAATGCTCTTTAAAGATAAAAGCCTCAGAGCAAGGACTTTTAAAATGAGTTAGCATCCCATATTTCTATCTTGAGAAAGTCTCTTACTTTTCACAAAACTATAAGGATCTTATCTAGAGACTATGTTCCTGTTTTCTGTGAACTATATAATGCTAATGAGGCAATTCTAGGAGCAATGTTACCTTGCAGCAATTCTGATACATTTTCCATTTGGCAAAAATGCCATCTATATAATGCTTTTAAATTGGACTGAAAACATTCCGCTGAATTATTATTGCCATTAATAAAAGTAGGAAAGGTGGAGTTGGACGTGATACAATTTATTAGATAATTTGCACTTAAAAGGAGTGCTTCCAAAATACTTAGCACTCCAATTTACTAAACAAATTCAGTGAATTTACACTTGGCAAAATAATTTTCACTTAGCGAATGTAGGGAAGCTGTGCGGACTTCAATTAAGCAAGGGGTTCTTTTTTTGTTTTCCTTGCACCCTAGTGAACATACTCAATTTCTTTAGTAAAACTAAAAAAAGGTTTAGATCTCTGAGGGCATCTGACGTGCTTAGTATACAGTTGCATATCAAAAAATTTGAATATCGTTAAAAAGGTAATTTCAGTAATTCAATTCAAAAAGTGAAACTCATATTTTATATAGATGAATTACACACAGAGTGATACATTTCAAGAATTTTTATTTCGAGGATTATGGCTTACAGCTAGTGAAAATTCAGTATCTCAGAAAATTAGACTACTACATAAGACCAACAAAAAAAAGACCAACAAAAAAAAAAGAAAAAAAAAAAAGATTTTTAATACAGAAAAATTGGTTTACTGAAAAGTATGTCCATGTACAGTTTAGTCTGCTCTATACCAATGCTTGGTCGGGACTACTTTTGCATGAATTACTGCATTAATGCGGTGTGGTATGAAGGTGATCAGCCTGTGGCACTACTGAGGTGTTTGAAAACCCAGGTTGCTTTGATAGTGGCCTTCAGCTCATCCTGCATTGTTGGGTCTGGTGTCTCTCTTCTTCCTCTTGACAATACCCCACAGATTCTCTATGGGATTTAGGTCAGGCAAGTTTGCTAGCCAATCAAGCACAGTGATACCATGTTCATTAAAACAGGTATTGGTACTTTTGGCAGTGTGGGCAGGTACCAAGTCCTGCTGGAAAATGAAATCAGCATCTCCATAAAGCTGGTCAGCAAAGGGAACCAGGAAGTGCTCTAGAATTTCCTGGTAGAAGGCTGTGCTGACTTTGGACTTGATAAAACACAGTGGACCAACACCGGCATGGCTCCCAAAATTATCACAGACTTTGGAAAATTTTGCATTTAATTTGAAAATCAAGGTCCCAGAGTCTGGAGGATAAGTGTAGAGGCACAGAATCAAAGTTGCATGAGGTCCAGTGTGAAGTTTCCACAGTCGTTGATGATTTGGGGAGTCATGTCATCTGCTGGTGTTGGTCCACTGTGTTTTATCAAGTCCAAAGTCAGCACAGCCCTCTACAAGGAAATTCTAAAGAACTTCATGCTTCCCTCTGCTGACCAGCTTTATAGATGCAGATTTAATTTTCCAGCAAGACTTGGCACTTGCCCACACTGCCAAATATACCAATATTTGGTTTAATGATCATGGTATCACTCTGCTTAATTGGCCACAAACTCGGCTGTTCTAAACCCCATAGAGAATCTGTGGGGTATTGTCAAGAGGAAGATGGGAGACACCAGACTCAACAATGCAGACGAGCTGGAAGCCCCTATCAAAGTAACCTGGGCTTCCATAACACAGCAGTACCAGGCTGCATTGATGATGCAGCAATTCATGCAAAAGGAGCCATGACCAAGCATTGGTATAGTGCAGTGATATGCAATTAGCTGACCTCCAGCTGTTGCAGAACTACAAGTCCCATGAGGCATAGCAAGACTGACAGCCACAAGCATGACACCCAGAGGCAGAAGCATGATGGGACTTGTAGTTTTGCAACAGCTGGAGGTCCGCTAATTGCACATCCCTGGTATAGTGCATACTATACTGTACATGGACATACTTTTCAGTAAGCCAACATTTCTGTATTAAAAATACTTTTTTTATGGGCCTTATGTAATATTCTAATTTTCTGACATACAGAATTTGGGGTTTTCACTAGCTGTAAGCCATAATCATGAAAATTAAAAAAAAGAAATGCTTGAAATACTCTGTATGTAATGCATCTATAAAAAAATAAATGAGTTTCGCTTATTGAATTGAATTACTGAAATAAATTAACTTTTTGATATTATAATTTTTTGAGATGCACCTGTATATGAGGGTATCAATATCTGGTGAGTTCAACACCTGGGGAAACTAGAATAGGTATTTGTGATATCCATCAATGCCCTAGAATGAATGTATATGGATTTGAATGTTACAAGGAGGAACAGCTACACTTGATTTTTGGAGGAATTTCAATAGTGCAGTGTGACTATCAATTATTCACACCTCAAAGCAGGCAATTTGGGTGGAAAACAGTTTAAGTACAGGTATGTTATTGAATACTGTGAGGAATCCCATGAAAATACGGGAACATCAAATATCCAAGCAGTGTGTTTTCGATGGGCCTCAAATCTATTTGGGCTTCTTCACCGACATGATGCCTGGTATTTCGCCTGACAAAGATCTGAATACGTTTAAAGCTTGAATTTGAAATCTACTGCGCTTTGTAATAAATTGTATCACTTTAAAACCACTTTACTACCAAGCCAAAAATAATATGAAGACTACAGGTTGACTTCAACAATTACTCCTCAATGCTCCAGCATTAACAAAGAAATTAACCTTTCTTGGCCGAAAAAAATGTCCAAGGTTGTAATACTACTAAAGTACACCTACACCCAAAATATGGACATTTGAATTTATTAATTCTTAACAGGCTGCAAAATAACTCGAAAACTAGCCCTGATTGACCTTTATAGCTGCAGGCACTGGAGAAATTCATATGCAAGCTAACAGAAACAATCAATTGGCAACTCCTGTTTCTTGCAGCAGAGACCTGGCAGTCCTCAAATGTAAACAGTAGGTGCTTAGGCTGTTAGAAACAGACTTCAGTCTTTTGTTATGATGTTTGAGGATGCATTTTTTCACAGTACCTGCAGCTACAGAGGTCAATGAAGACTTATTTAAAAGTGCTTTTACTGTTAAAGAATATGTAAACACATTAATGTTGATAATATGGGCTTAGGTGCAGTTTAAGTTCTGGCTCCTTGTGTTACCTGTAAATAGCCGTGTTAGTCTACAAATCAATCTGTTTACTCATGTGCAACCCCTTGGATCCAGGTCCTATTCATTGCCTTTACTTCTCTTGAAAATCATGAACTTAACCCCCCCGTGTTCATTATTCAATAGACCAATGCAACAACCTCAGTGGCCAGTGGAAACTGGCATTTGATGGGTAAACAGGAATGAGATATATTGTGGCGTGGGGGAGAAAATCTGAACTTAGAAAGCAGTGAAAGCACTGTATACAATCTAGGCCTAAGTTTCAAGGGGCTCCATGGGATCAATTTGTAAGACTCATACTACGGGTACTTGAGCACCACAAAATTCCTGAATTTCAGCAGTAGTGCTCTTGGGCCAGGCCATGTTCACATTAAGTAGTGAATGTATGTCTACTAGTTTAAGAGAAGTAATAATTTGCCTTAAGTGACTTTGATGAACTGCTATAGTACACTTCCCTACATTCACAAATACTTTCCTCAGCATGGAGAAATTGTTATAAGCTGATAAACCTAAATATACTTTCTTTGCCCTGCTTTTCTGACATTGCATTCAATTTTAATTACCAATGTTGGCAAATAAAATCATATCAATTATCAATATACATTTGCTTGTAAAATGTAACAGTGGATTGTAAAAACAACAGATGGATGTAAACAGTGTAAATATAGCAAATTTTATGGAAAAAAATATCTATTTTGACCTTTAAAGAAAAACTGTACACATAAGAAAACTTCTCCAGCTCCCACCTAGTTACCATAATTTTCACAAATTAGGGGGGGGGGGTTAGGGTCTTTCATAACAGTTATCCCTGTATAAATAAACAAGCCACTGCCTTAAAGCCCAACTGAAGCAATGACTATTTTTTTAGCTCTCAACAGAACAGGGAAGGACCTCTGTCGAGTTCTCACTGCTGTGTCTTTATCTGGCAGATTTTTTTCTTCACATCCTTTCTATTTGGCAAGTGTCAGAACAAAGTGAAGGGAAATCACAACCAGTATACAGACCGCAAACAGTTTCAGCTGGAGTTGGGCTTCAAAGCAGAACTGACGCAAAAACAAACCAAAATATAATCAAAAACTGTCATGTTAACAAGCAAGACAGAACAATTTAATGCAGATTAATGATGTGCACAATATACCAAACAGGTAGAGAGCTCAAAGCTAGTTTGTATAAAAGGAGGAAAGAATACTTTAATTTATATAACACAATGTAGTCATTCTTGATGGCTTTTTGACTGCCATCTGGAGACTGCAAAATATGATGGCTTAAGGGGATGCTATTACCCAAAAAAATGATATATACAGAGTATTGTAGCTCAACAAATCCCAAAGAATTGTTCTGAAAAACCCATAAATGATTACAATTTTGCAGGACGACAATGGCATATAGTTCCTATGTTATTCTGCTTTTTATCAGCTTTGAAGAGAGAGCTCCTCAGGGGTGAGAAAAATAAGACCATTTTGTTATTTACTTAATCGGTGATCTTAAGGAAAACAGGGAGAACTGTGATACCTGTTATAATGCGCATAAATACATTTGCTCCACTTATCCCCGATTGAGCAGATAGGACTGAAGTTTGGTCTCATCTACTCATTACATACACATCTTAAGCTTTCTCATACTGGTTTAAAAATCTTTAAAAGATAGAAAACTGAAGTGTTAAAAGTTAGCTGTAAATGAATGACATTGCCCCAGGATGGAAAGAAAAATAACATATCAGCTACATGATTGTGGCAAACACTTATGATCACTACTTACCTCTGCTCTGCGTATGCATACTACGTTTTTAAAGACGACGCAATGTTAATTAGGAAAGGGAGGTAAGTGTAGTGTGTAAAAGTACTTCCCTTAACTGAGATGCCACCTAAAATAGACCCTGTTAGTTTTTTTTTCTAAAACCCCAAATCAAAGGGATGTCTGCAAAGAAAAAGGTTAATCTTAAAAAAAAAATAAAAAAAATAGCATTTGAAACTACTGGAAGTTTCTGAACCCCGATACCCTTCTATTACTACCATGTTTTCCTGTAATGGCATAAGGGACAGTGTGCAGAGGGCAAAGATTTCGAATACTTAATCTTTTTCAGGTAGCATAGACAGTGAAGATCGGGGGGTAGCTGAAGGGTATTACCTCTTAATTGCAGGCATGCCTTTGCTTTTGGGTTTTAAAGTCACTACTTAACAGTCTATGGGAACTTGCACACCGAACTGCTGTATGAACATCACATTCCTGGCAGAAAAAAAAAAAAAACGCAGGATGATCTGTATAGCACTTAGGCGTATTTGCACATACATGTACACTAGCCTAAAAATTATTCTAGCTTTATTTTAATAAAGCAAGTGTGGTGTACATGCGCAAAAATACTGACTGGCAGCTCAGATTTCTGTGATTTTTTTTTTTTTTACTGATCTATATGCAGAGCACGTTTACACACCTGTGTGTACAGGCACATTGAAAACAATGATCTGCATTTACATAAAAAGAAAAACGCCTGTACATCTAAAACACTGCGTTTTTAAGCAGTAAGTGTGCAAGAGGCTTAAAAGTTCCCTACACCTCTCATGGCTCCAGTACTTAGTGGTGGGATGAAATAAGCTGTAGGCTGCATGCCTTGGTAGCTCCTAACAAGGACTTTTAACCCCTTCCAGCTCATGCCTGGCATTTAACCGTTTGCCGACCAGCCGTCATCATACTGCGGTAGGTCGTCAGGATCCCGCGAACCCTGGTAGCTATACGTCGGTCCCTTTAAGTGGGATAGCAGGGGTGCTGATGCTCGCAACCGCCGGCCACGAGCGATCGCGGGCACGAGAGGCAGAACAGGGACGTGTGTGTGTGTAAACGAACACATTCCAGTTCTGTGAGGAGAGAGAGATCGTGAGTTCCTACGAGCTGGGAACCACGATCTCTCAGCTCCTATAGTCACTCCCATCCCCCGCAGTTAGAACACACACCTAGAGAACACAGTTAACCCCTTGATCGCCCCCTAGTGTTAACCCCTTCCGTGCCAGTGACATTTATACAGTAATCAGTGCATTTTTATAGAACCGATCGCTGTATAATTGCCAATCGACCCAAAAATGTGTCAAAAGTGTCCGCCATAATGTCGGTCTCAATAAAAAAATCACAGATCGCCGCCATTACTAGTAAAAAATAATAATAAAAATGCCATAAATCTATCCCCTATTTTGTAGATGCTATAACTTTTGCGTAAACCAATCAATATGCGATTTTTATTACCAAGAATATGTAGAAGAATACATATCGGCCTAAACTGAGGAAAAAAATTAGCTTTTTTAAAAAAAGAAAAAAAAATGGGGCTATTACAGCAAAAAGTACAAAATATTGTGTTTTTTTTAAAATTGTCGCTCTTTTTTTGTTTATAGCGCAAAAAATAAAAACTGCACAGATGATCAAATGCCACCAAAAAAAAAGCTCCATTTGTGGGAAAAAAAGGATGTCAATTTTGTTTGGGTACAACGTCGCACGACCACGCAATTGTCAGTTAAAGCGACGCAGTGCCAGATCGCAAAAAATGGCCTGGTCATTGAGCGGCCAATTTTTCCGGGGCTGAAGTGGTTAACAGGGTCTTTACACACCGGGGGGGCAGTGTGTTAAGGAGTGTCTGATCACCTGACCACTGATTGGCTGACACAGTGGACCAGGATTCGTCTTCTAATAATTACTAGAGACCAAGAGCAATCTATGGTAGCTTGGTGACCTTGGCTGCCCATTGATGCATATGTGAAGTGTGCGGGTATTACAGCCCACCCTCATTGCTAATGCACATATGCATTACGCGGATGGCAAGAAGTTAAGCAGCAGATCTGATGAAAGGAGACCTGGAAATGTTATTTACACACCATTACATTCTCTTTCCTACAATTTCATAGGTCATCAACACAAGATGTGAGTTGCTCTTTAAGTGTTGCATGTGGGAGCAATACATTTTACCAAATCTGTACATATCAGTTATGATTTCAGCATATATAAATATACATGTAAATAAATATACATATGCTCATATGACACATGTATTGATATTATTACAAATGACTACACAGGTATGATTGTAGGCATACTTTTCTTTACATATCATTTGGAGCCAGTAAGACGTAGAATAAATTAAGATAATTTATCAGTGTGTGGCTGCATATAATATTACTCTTGTCACATCCTTACGCTTTCCTCCCTTCTATTTTGCCTAATATGCCACCCTTATTCCGTTATAGTAATGTGACAGTTCCCCTTTCACCCTGAGTCATGTGGCATACTGCACTCCAGAAGGAATTAGTGTTGGCACCAAACTCCCAGAATGCATCACTGTTCTTCGTCACAGGACTTGCTAAAATAAAAAAAAAATATGAAAGGCCAAATAGGACCTCAACAACCGACTCTAGAATGTCTTTAATAGTGGGCTTTTATGAGCTTAAAATAAAACGTTATATACTAAGGCAACTTTTCATGTCACTGAGGTCCCCCAGAGTGCACCATTAAGTGCAAATAAAGTCCATTAAATAACACTGGATAATAAAAAAAAAAGCACACAAATGTTTGAAAATGCATTTCCCCATATACACAAACAGAAAATCATAGGACCTACAGTGACAGGCAGTTTAATGTAAAAAAAAAAAAAAAAAAGGGTGGGAAAGATGGGTTCAGTGTATCCATGATAATGACCTGAGCCAATCAGAGCCTCCCACGTCTTCATTCTCAGGAAGGTAGTAATCCAGATGGTATAGAAGAAATGTTAAAAACACGGCTAATGGAGCATAGTGCTCTGATTGAGAATCTGGTTAGGAATTACCTGATGTAACACTGCTAATTAATGGCAGGCTGATGCCCCTACCCTGTACTCTTCCGGTGAGGGGGGCGGTGGTGTTTGGAATTCTCCATCCATTTATTTCTATACCCACAGTAAACCCAGCTGGTCCCATTGCTACTTCCCACTGCACTTGAGCTCAAGGATCAGATGTGCACTTTTTCGTTCATGGTATACAGCAGTATCTGGAAATCCAATTGCTATGTAGCCACATGAGGAGGTGATGGGATAGCCACAAATTCACGCAGGATATTGCGGGCCATCTCAATGTTATTGTGGGCAATGACTAAGGCTTTATTCACATCTTGCTGAGAATATCCCTGGCTCAGTAAACTCTCAATCTCGCTGGAGAGGGGAGAAGCGTCATCACCAGGTGGTGCAGGACGACGCTCAGAGTTCATCCTCCTTGGAAAGGGCTTTGGGGGACGCTCTGGAACAGGTGATGACTCTTGGAGTCCTGAAAGAAAAAATCAATTTTAAGCAAATATAATATTCTATAAATAAGCATTTACAGTATAAACTAAAGTAAATAGTAGCGCTAAACAGTATAAATAAACCCAGTGACAGGTGATAGTGATCAACACTAATACATAAACAATAATAAAGTTTGTTCAAAAGTCCGTACATGAGACTGGATTGTCTCAAACAAGGAAAGCTGAATATATCCTGATGTGAAATCCTCAAAACTTTCACCACACCACGTCCACTCAGTGTTTCCACTCTCCTTTGGTTAAACACTCACTGAATGGCGATGCCTTGCACTCTCATGCTCGGCAAAACAGCATCAACCCATACAGTGTTAAATATCCCCCGATATCCAGACGTGACACCCGATATCATGGACTCTCCATATATAATGAAACAAAGGGCTCCAATAGTGCAGTATCCTTGTAAAAAGTTTATTCTATTAAAACAGCTTCAAACATTGCACTCACATAAGCTCAAATCAATGAAGAGGCATAGAGGCATCCACTTGCAGCAGTAAATACTGGTGTAATGTGGTCTCAGCGGACAGCATAGGTGAACTGAATCTCACTAGCGAACGATCACCAGTGATACTGCACTATTGGAGCACTTTGTTTCATTATATATGGAGAGTCCATGATATATAATGTCACGTCTGGATATCGAGGGATATTTAACCCTGTATGGGTTGATGCTGTTTTACCGAGCATGAGAGTGCAAGGCATCGCCATTCGGTGAGTGTTTAACCAAAGGGGAGTGGAAACACTGAGTGCACAGGGTGTGGTGAAAGTTTTGAAGATTTCACATCAGCATATATTCAGCTTTCCTTGTTTGAGACAATCCAGTCTCATGTATGGACTATTTTTGCACAAACTTTATTATTAATTGTTTATTTATGTATTAGTGTTGATCACTATCACCTTTTACTGGGTTGATTTATTTATACTGTTTAGCGCTACTATTTACTTTAGTTTATACTTTAAATGTTTATTTAATTTAAAGTAGCAGCTGTTACACATTTAGGTTACTTTTGGCGCAGTGGTGGTACTTGAAGAGTGGGTGTACGGATCTTTTTGGACCAGTTTTTGTTAAATATTCTGCATAGCTGCAGTACTGTGTCCATATATAAAAATTAGACAAATGAGACTTCGGCTAGAAGGTGGGAAACCTGTTCATTCTGGCTACAGTTAGGACTGGTCTCTTGCTTCCTTTATCAGATGGTTAATTAGAGCCATAGATCGCCTCCAAGATTTCTACAAGTAGTGTCCAGTCATATGAATATCAATGTTACAACATTAGTGGATGGAGTGTATTTCCTCAATGCTTTTTATTGACTGACATACACTTCCTCAGGAGATGTTGAGAGGTAAAATCTGTAAACTGAGGCGAGTCCAATCAACAGTTAAAGTCGTAAATCAAATCCTATGTGCGTCTGCCTGTTTTTTGCTGTAAAGTGTATTTGGAAGGGACACAGATATATAAATCTAGATTTCAAATTGCCACTAGAGGTCACTCTTCACACTAAGAATACTGCCTCTGTTGTTCACGTAACCTGTGACTAGTGATCAGTAAGGCACCCCTTGAAAGGTGTCTATCCAATGCAGACACGCAGCATTTTTCTGCATTGAATCTCACACCAGCGTTGTGGTGTGAACGGGGCACATAGAAATCCAATGTGTTCTATGAGCCCTTGCAGTGACTGTTTATCCAGTGTGGGAAGATCCCAGTCACTGTACATAGAAAAACTAGCCTCAGATGTACTAGACTAAAATAATACCCAGTTGTAATATTTTACTTTTCTTGAAAAACACAACTTTAAACTTTAAAGTGAAAGTCAAGACTGCACATTTATAGGTTGATTTACTAAAACCAGAGATTGCAAAATCTGGTGTAGCTCTGCATAGAAACCAATCAGCTTCCAGTTTTTTTTTTTTATTGGTCAAAGCTTAATTGAACAAGCTGATTGGCTACCATACTCAGCTGCACTAGATTTTCACTCTACAGTTTTAGTAAATCAACCACTGTGTTTTGAATAGTGTTGACAGAACCTCCGATTTACATTGCTGTCTGCATCCTAGTTAGAAAGGTTCTCGATCCAGGAAGGGAGGAGAAATCTCCCACATGGTAAATAAGCATGTGTCAACCTACCATCAGTTTTGACAGTTTATGTCTGTGGATATGTTATCCGGTAAGGGCACATATTTTATTATCACGGTGGAAGGCGCACTTTGGGTGATTTTGCCATCTATTATCCTATGAGATACGACTTCAAGGATTTCTTAGTTTGTTTTGGACACTTTATGGACTGATCACCATTATTTATTTATTTTATATTGTTCATAAGTTAATAGCGCAGCAATCTTTTTGTTTTTTCATATGTTAAAGAACATACTTATAAAAATCACAATACACCCCTCTTACATAGGGTTGTTAGATAATCTGGAAAGTAATTCTTTGAGTAATGTAAGAAAAATGTTTATGTACCTGCTCCAGAATCTCTGCTGGTAGTCGCGGAACTGAAGGTAGGTACAGCGTTTGAGATATCAGAAAGTGTTCGGCGAGCCGGGGCCATTGGCAAGTTTGACTTTGGTACCTCATACCCATCATCTTCATCCTCAGGCCCATTGCTTGACATGGCAGCGCACTCTTCTGTGTTTACAAGGAAAAATATTAAAATATAATTTCTTTTGGCTTCACAAGATTAGTTATCAGAGCAGCTGTCTAATTCTATCATATAAAAGTCTACAAACTGACTTTTTCAGTAAAGCAGAAAAAACAGGTATATTGTGCTTACAGTAAAATTATTTTCTTGGAGTTCACTGAGTGACACAGGAAATCTTAAAATGTTTTAGACAACGGCAACAAAAAAAAGCTGTAGGCCAGCACAGGATTACCCATCCCACAAGCATCAGGAACCTTAGGGGAAGTATCAGGTCAGAGATGTCTTGAACTCAAAAAAAAAAAAAAAAAAATTGAAGACTTCAGCAGCCATGCAGGTAAAGTCAACAACCATGAAGTAGGATAGCATAACTGTTCTTGGGACAAAAGAAATAGAGCATCTGTCAGGAGTCTTATAAGGTCAGCATACTACATTCATCTGGGCCAGTCCAGTGCAAAAGGAAACACAAGAAAGCTCCCTTTATTGATCCTGACTAGGAAGAAGGATTGGAAAAAAAAAAGAAGGTATAGCTCAGGGTGTATTGATCCCAAGGTATCCCAGAGCATCCATTGCTTCTGCTAAGGAATCCCTGTACCTAGAGGCAAACCAGTCCAGTTTGTTGGTTAACTTGGATGCCAAAAATTTCAAATTTGTCCCCCCCCCCCCCCCCCCAAACAGCAACACAGGTCCAAGAACACCTCAGGGTGAAGGGACCATTTTCCCCAGGTCTAGGCACTGCTGAGGAAGAGCACTGCCAACACCAAGACAGAAAAGCAGCAACGTGAAGTTCCGTCAAAGACAGGATCCTATTGAACTGTCTTGCTGCAATGAGACCTCTAATAACTCCCTGATTGTTGGATGCCATAGCTGTTGTGGCGTTTGAATGAATACAGATTAGGTGACAGCATGATCCAACCCTGCACAGACAGCCAAACCACTCAAAGTTCCAGGATGGAGATCAAAAAATGAGACAGATAATGTCCAAGTCCCCTGTAGCAAAAGGGCACCCAGGCCTCCTCCCCAGTCCGACAGGTGGCAACCATTAAGGGGGTCTTCCAGAATATGGGAATAAAGGATCTCATGAATTCCAAAGTTGGCTACTAGGATGAGCTTGCATTGTTTGTTCTGAAACCAAACCATGGAGCCATATTAACTCAATGGGGTCACAAACATTCCCAACCCTTTGTAATGTCAGCTGCTGGGAAGGCAAAGGAAAGGGCAGAGAATCCCCCTCCCTCATTCCCCATCAACGATCCCTGGTATTATTGTCTATACATTCTAGTATCCAAATTATATTTTATGCATTTAGAACTGCATCTAGCTTTTTTTTAAAAACAATATACTGAGCTGGCCATAACTCGTTCTTGAGAAAGTCTATTCCACATTTATACAGCTCTGTGAAGAAGCTTTTCCATATGTTGAAGTTAAATCTCGGCTGCCCCTTTGTCCTCTGACTTGAAAGTGAACACCACCACTGAGTTTACTAAATGGACCACTTATGTATTTACGCTATACAGGTTGATCATGTCCCCACTTAGCCACCTTTACTCAAGAGAATAAGGGGCTGATTTACGAAAGCCATGCGCCATCAGTAGAGGCGCAACACACATTTTCATATTTACAAAACAGTGCGCCGGGAACATCGTGCGAATCCCCCATTTACTATAGCAATCTCGGCACACGGGAGAATGCAATCTTTGTGTCACCATGGACATGGTGCACGACATCTTCAATTAAATATTAACAGAAGATGCAGGTGCCAATATTATGGGGTGATGTGAGGCAGTTTAGGAACATTAACTGCCCAAGTAACAAATATGCCCAAAATAGAATAAGAAAGTAACTTTTTCAGAGCACTGCTGTGCCTGCAAGTACGTTTAGAACTGCGCAAGATTAATGTAAGCACTGCGCATGCGCAAGCGGCTCTTGTTGCGCTCGTTCAAATGCGTTTGTTCACTGCACGGCCAAAATCTTAGTAAATGTCAAGCAACGTCAATGCAATTGCGTGGGTTGAACGGGCGCACCTCTAAACTTGACTATTTTTTTTTTAACATTGGTTCACCTTTATGTATTTTTTTTAAGGAGATTTGCACACGGGTCATGTTAGCATATTACTTTGCCAACATGTGACATGCACCTTGCTGTGTGTTTGGTTAGGATTTGTTAGTGTTTGGGAGGGGCACAATATTTTTTTCGTTTGGGGTGGGATTTTTCACATGTGGGTTCTCATTTTAAGCCTTAACAGACCCAAATGACCCTGTATGTATTGGGGGGGGGGGGGGGCTATTTTTTTTTTGGTGTTAAAATCTTGCAGCTGCATTGTAGATTTTGGATATACGCTACAGATGCACCACTTTACAGTTAGAGTAAGTGCCCCAAACCCCCCCCCCCCAAGTTGCTAGCTTTTCAGCAATTTTTAATTTTTAAAGGCACTTCTCCTGGTTTCGTTTTTGGGGTTGTCCAAATTGGTGACATTGACATATGTCCCTCAGGGTGGCCCCCCCATATCCATTTTAAGGCCAATAGCTAGAAGATAAGCCAGCCAAGTGGGGACTAGCAAAATTAAGTCAGTTCCCATAGACTACAATGGTATTTGTTGTATAACTTTTGCCCATGTTAGGCTCTTTGTTTGCACCCCTGGACCGGGGGTGTTTGTCCCATCTGTAATTTTGTAGCATGCTGGATGTGCCTAATTTTGGACAGGGGGGTGGCTTATTTTGTGCTAGCTGCATTTGGGTTGGTCTGGGCATGCTCAGGGACTTTGCTTTTTTTTTTTTTTTTTTTTTTAAATCTTTTTGTGTGTGAACAGCACTTGGATGTTTCTGGGCATGCTCAGAGAGTGTGTTTTTTGGGTTAGTGATTTAAGGACATCCTTAACAGGTGTACCCACTTTGAAGTTCTGCCTCTACACTGGGTGAACTTGCATTTTGTGTGTTTCATGGACTGTGCATGTGTTTTCAATTGCCTCATTAGCACGCAAACCTATGTTATATAAAGCTTGCAGATAGCATTCTTTACCTTGCCCAGCAAAGAGGTAAGATTGTGCGTGTGCGGGGCCGGCAAGAGAGATAGAGTTTGGAACACATGTATTTTCTCTTTGTATTTTGTTTCTTATGTCTGCAAAACAGATGCGTTTTAGAGCAAGTTTTTTTTTTTACTTCGATTTATTGTATGTTTTTTTTTTTGGGGGGGGGGGGTGGGGGGAGAGATTTTTTTCACAGAATTATTTTTGATGTTGTCAATGTGTGTCTTTGTAGGTTGTTTCACTTTAAATTTAATTTTCTGTGCTGCATTATTTTGAAAAATCTTCCTCAAGATGTGAGTAATTAATGTTTAAATCCGTAATAGATGTCCGTTTGTGGGCACACTCCTGACCATTTTGCAAAGGAAATTAACAGACCTCAAAACCGCATTCTGCTAGTGTCTCAAATTAACATACATGTGTCTTTTGCTTTCCTTGCTCTTTTCCAAGTCCTGTTTTGTTGACCAATAAAATGTGTAGCAAATTTTTATGTTTTATGCGTTTTGTTAATTTTCATGCAACAAATTTCCCAGATGCAGCTTAACTAGGCTGATTGGCATGGCAAAACCAAAAAAAGGTGTGATTTGTCTAAAAGCTACTTTCCTGGTGCCTTCATGGTAGCATATGCATAGATTGTGCATATGCTGCCATGGATAGTCGCCAGAAAAGGAAAATTACAGAGCAGTAAGTATTCAATTTTCCAATTTAGCGCAGTGGTTCTCAGTCCTCAAGTACCCCTGACAGGACATGTTTTCGGAATTTTATCTTAGCTAAAATAGCTGTCCAAAATACCAAGCCACTGACTGATTTAAAGCACCTGTGCAAGATGACGGAAAATCTGCAATCATGGCCTGTTGGGGGTACTTGGCGACAGGGTTGAGAAGCACTGATTTGGAGCTAAAATCTAGCTCAAGACAATCCTATTCTAATTGTGGGCATTTCAGGCAAACCAAGTGAGTGTTAGAACCACTGCTTGTCATTTTTAGGTTGGGCTTTGTGTCCCTTTTCTGAAAATTGTCTTCACTTCCTGTCACATAGCCAAACAGGAAGTGAGGGTAAAACCCTACCAATGTCTTTCCTTTGGTACACACAGGTCAATCTAAAGCCCCATACGCATTATCAGATTTTCTGCTGATTTTTGTCTGTAGATTTACCAAAACCATGTAGTGCAAGGGCCTGCCTGATTGCATACACATTGAAACTCCTAAGGTTTGACCTCATATAATATGGTTTTGGTAAATCTGAAGACAAAAATCAGCAGAAAATCTGATAGTGTGTATGGGTCCCTAACACACATTGATATATAATAGGGCCAATTTAGACAGGATCCGATTTACCTACCAGCATGTTTTTAGAGTGTGGGAGGAAACCGGAGTACCTGGAGGAAACACACACAGGCACAGGGAGAACATGCAAACTCCAGGCAGATGGTGTTGCGGGTGGGATTCTAACCAGTGACCTTTTTGCTGCTAGGTGAGAGGGCTAACCACTACACCACTGTGCTGCCCAAATATATATCTACACATGTAGGTTCTGTGTCTACTAGCAGAGAGAAGTTGGGTAGATGCCACACTACCAATTCTGGAGGCATAATAATGGTCTAGCACAGGGGTCTTCAAACTACGGCCCTCCAGTTGTTCAGGAACTAAAATTCCCATCATGCCTAGTCTTGTCTGAATGTCAGAGTTTTACAATGTCTCATGGGAAGTGTAGTACCGCAACAGCTGGAGGGCCGTAGTTTGAAGATTCCTGATCACTCTAGCAAGTCTTGAAAAAAGGTGGTTTCTCATGTGCATTGTATAATGCCCAAGAAATATCGTTAGGAAAACACAAGTGGGTCATGGCACATCTACATTCTAAATTTGTCCCTTAAGATGGTCATGCACTATGGAATCTGATTGGCCAATCTCTGTACAACTCGATATTTCTGCAAAATAGGTAATAGGAAGACGCACTTGAACAATTAATTCAAATTATAGAAAATCAAACAGGCTCTTGCACCAAATCAAATTTTTTTAAGATCTAACTGATTGCAGTGTATGGTCACCTTTAACCACTTGCCGCCCGCCCACTATCAAATAATGGCGGGACGGTGCAGCTCTTGTTCTGGGTGGAGGTCATATGACGGCGCACCCAAACAGCTGCTCCTGTCCACCCGCGGGGGTGTGCAGCGAGCTGATCGTGGTCGCGCTGTGTTGCTAGGACGCTGATGCGGCTCTTTAATCATGTGATCGTCCAATCACAGCCGGTCACATGTAAACAAGGAAGTGCCGGTAAGCGGCTCTCCTCGCCTCATGCTGACAGTGTGGCGAGGGGAGCCGATCAGCAGCATTTCCTCGCAGGAGACAGTGAGAAATGTAATCAGGGCACTGATGAACAGTGCCACGATTACATTAGAGCGCCAACAACCCATGCTAACCAGTGCCAGAAATCAGTGCCCACCAGTGCCAACAATCAGTGCCCACCAGTGCCAACAATCAGTGCCCACCAGTGCCAACAATCAGTGCCCACCAGTGCCAACAATCAGTGCCCACCAGTGCCAACAATCAGTGCCCACCAGTGCCAACAATCAGTGCCCACAATCAGTGCCCACCAGTGCCAACAATCAGTGCCCACCAGTGCCAACAATCAGTGCCCACCAGTGCCAACAATCAGTGCCCACCAGTGCCAACAATCAGTGCCCACCAGTGCCAACAATCAGTGCCCACCAGTGCCAACAATCAGTGCCCACCAGTGCCAACAATCAGTGCCCACCAGTGCCAACAATCAGTGCCCACCAGTGCCAACAATCAGTGCCCACCAGTGCCAACAATCAGTGCCCACCAGTGCCAACAATCAGTGCCCACCAGTGCCAACAATCAGTGCCCACCAGTGCCAACAATCAGTGCCCACCAGTGCCAACAATCAGTGCCCACCAGTGCCAACAATCAGTGCCCACCAGTGCCAACAATCAGTGCCCACCAGTGCCAACAATCAGTGCCCACCAGTGCCAACAATCAGTGCCCACCAGTGCCAACAATCAGTGCCCACCAGTGATGCCAGTCAGTGCTGGCTTTCAGCGACACCCATCAATGCCCATCAGTAAAGCCCATCAACGCCACCCATCAGTGCTGCTTATCCATGTCGCCTATTAGTGCCCACCAGTGCCGGCTATCAGGGGCCGTCAGTGCGACCTATCAGTGCCAACCAGTGCCACCTATCAGTACTACCTATCATTGCCCAAAAGTGCAGAATATTAGTGCCTCATCAGTGCCACCTAAACAGTGCTCATAGGTGCAGTCTCATCAGTGCCCCCTCAATAGTGCCCATCAGTGCTGCCTCATCAGCGCACATCAGTGAAGGAGAAAAATTACTTATTTACAAAATTTACTGACAGAAACTAAGAAAAACGTGTTTTTTTTTTTTTTTTTTAACATTTTCAGTCTTTTTTTTTTTTAGGAAAAAAAAAAAATCCCAGCAGTGATTAAATACCACCAAAAGCAAGCTCTATTTGTGTTAAGAAAGCGATACAAATTTCACATGGTTACAGTGTTGTATGACCGCGCAATTGTCATTCAAAGTGTGACAGCGCTGAAAGCTGAAAAATGGCCTGGGCAGGAAGGGGGTGAAAGTGCACAGTAGATAAGTTGTTAAAGATCAAGATCTGAAAATATTAATATTTTGGGTTTAGAAACACTTCTCTGTTCTTTGTAATGTATTGAAAGACTTGGGTAAAAATAGAAAAAGAACACATTTCAAAGATATATTAGAAGTAATAGGAATGAGATTAGCATCAAAAGGGTTAATTAACTGAGAACACCTACTAATTGGACTTTTCCAGCACACCAATTAAGGTATGAACTGGCGCAGCGCATTTGTCTTAGTAAATCACCCCCAAATTCAGTTCCTCTAATCTTTTCTCATAGCTGAGCGCCTTCATGCATTTTATTAGTTCTGCACTTTATCCAGTTCTCCGATATGATACTTTTTGTGAACTGGTGCCCAAAACTGAACTGCATATTCCAGATGAGGTCTTACTAATGCTTTGTACAGGGGCAAAATGGTATTGCCTTTAAACAAAAATGCCATACAAACCTGCTTTTTGGGTCCCCCACCAGCTCTCCTGGCTTCTACCCCCACTTGCTATGGGGGCACTCATGTGTGCGCGCTCCCAAGCCCCGCTGTGTGTCCATTAGAAGCACAGAATATGGCTCAGCCCCGCCCCCCACCCCCTTCTCATTTGCTGTGATTGACATGAGAGGGTGCCAAAGGCTTACAAATGACTAACCTCCAACCGTGTGTGGGGAACTGTGCCAAATGCTTTTGCAAAATCCAAGTACACCATATCCACAGCCACTCCTTTGTGTAAGTTTTTGCTTACCTCCTCAAAAAGAAATCAAGTTTGTTTGACAACTTTGGCCTTTCATGAATCCATGCTGATTATTGCGTAAAATAAGATTTCTAAAAGTCTCTAAAAATGAGAAACAATGGCTTAACAATAACAGAGCTCATCTCTTTGAGGACACTTGGGTGCATAGATGTAAACTAGAGCACTGGCTGAATATTCATCATTGAGTTACCTCCCACTTCCCGCTTCCTCCCACTCCATCTGCAGTGCAGCCAGTTTCTCCTCCTCTTCCTTCTGCCGGCTTTCAGCAGCTGCAAGGGTGATCGGTTCTAGTAATTGTGTCACCTCCTAATCCCCCCCCCCCCAACCTCCAAATCACACCCCTTGTATCTCCAATCCCTGTGTGCTCCCACCCGCATCCTCAAAGCCTCCTCCTCTGGAAGCAGGTCCTGGCACCCACAATGCCAACAATCAGGACTGCTGTTAAAATACATGGGGCCCTATACAGCCTACCTGAAAGGGTTTCCCCCCAGGCATGTGGGTGCAGCTGTACGTCTCCGTACACAGTGTGCATTTGGGGCTGCTCACTCACATCTGCACACCTGTCAAATTAGGACCTGCGGCTGTGTTCCTACAGATACTGCGTCCCCATAGAGTAAGCCTAAATTCAGATCTATGTGTGTCTGGAACATGCTGTAGACTTTATTAGACTTGTGACATTGCTATTAATTGCTAATGGAACCTCCACGCATCTGCAAACTGAGTTTTTGTGTGACAATTAGCATGGGGCCACAGCACCATGTGATTCTGCGCAGCGCATTTTCGTAAAAGAGCAAAGGATTTATTTTCCATGTTTCTCGCTCATAGGGCTGCCCAATAAAATGAATGGGCTGCCCTACGTGCAAAAAATGCTCAAAAACACATCACGCTTGTTTGCACCTGTAGGTGTGAATTAGGCCTTACAGGCGGCTTAAGCTGCACGAACAAACCACTCATTCACACGGCCAGAGTACCTTTGAGAAATAGCCACTTAATAAGAACTATACTCCCCTTCTCTCCAGTGCTGCAACGTCCCGCCTGCCGCTGACCTATTTAGTCTAGCAGCTTTAGGGTATTGCTCTCCAGTTGTTTTCATTGGCTGAGCTAAGGTTTATACAGAGGCTTCCTATTAATTCACAAACTTAAGCATATGAAACTTCATTTATGAATGAACACAAGAGTGATCACTGCCAATCTGGGTGCAATGGAGGGGTTACTGTGGCCACAGGAGGATCGGTTCCAGTAACTGCGCTCCTCCGCTGCCACTCCAGGCACCCCTGTTGAACTTATGAGGCTGGGCTCTGCTTTATTGGATGTGTGGCAGTGGGAAGCGGCCAAGTAAGAGGGGTTTCAATAATTAAATATTCAGCCAGTGCCCTAATTTACATCTATATGCCTGTACCCTAGTGTGCATGCACTTGAGGATACAGGCGTATAGATGTAAATTACTGTAGTTAGATGTAAAAACGTTATATATATTTTTTTACGGCTCTGTATGCAACGCTGCTGTACTGATCTTTGCACAGCAGTGTGCATTGTGTCAAAAAACAATGCATCTGTTCACAGGTCCATTAACGTGGCGTCTGTTAATTCCCATATGCAACTGGCTTAAAATAGATATGGTGAATTCCAAGTGGAAATCTCTCGATTTCAAAAAAATAAAAAAAAAATGAAAAGAGATGTTTTTTTTTTTCCAACCCATCATACTTAGAGGTGGATGCAGCATTGGACCGATGCTGCATCTGTCCCCCAAGGCCTCTGCACTGAGAACCGAGCCATCGAACACCGCCGATGGCTCAGTTCTCTCAGCTCCCCCAGCAGAGAGCTGTTGCCTGTCAGTCAGCAGCTCTCCTCTCTGCTCATCCACACTCACTGGAGTGCTGAGCTGTGGAGGGGCGGGGCTTGTCTAAGCCTCTGAGTGGCTCGCTGAAACAGGCATCAGTCCAGGCACCTGGCGGATCCAGACTTTATTGTCGTAATGACGCGGTGCCTGGACTGAATCCAATGACGTCAGCAGAGAGCAGATTTTAGACCGCTCTCTGCTGAAAACCGGTCACAGGAGTGCAAAATGAATTGCACTCCTGTGACCCTTAGGAGAAGCCCAGCCAAACGAGCTCAGGCTGGAATTCTTTAAGAATTTGAGACCTAAGATGGTGCTACTGCTCTTCCTGTTTCTGTGATAACAGATTTCAGACTAAGCCCAATTATTTATTTTACAATATTTAGGTGGGAAAATGGGATTTTTGTAACGACATTAAAGAGGAGGGCTCATGAAAAAAAAAAAATTAAAAGTCAGCAGCTACAAATACTGCAGCTGCTGACATTTATTTGGACACTTACCTGTCCCAGGGTCCAGCGATGTGGGGGATCGAAGAGCCGAGCCGAGTCCTTCCTGTACCAAGGGGGAAGTGATATCACCAGCCCAGGTACTGGAAGAGGCAGACTACGAGGGACCCCCTAGCAACAGGCATTTAGAGGTAAGTAAAAAAATTTCCAATTTTTTTTTTAATTTTTTTTTTAGGCACAGTCATGGATTTTTTTTTTTTTTAGGGTGGAACACCACTTTAAATCCATTTGTGGAGTTTATTGATTGGAACACAACAGAACAGAACCAAGAGCATGATCAAAAACAGAGGTAAAACAAAAGTCTCTCGCAGAACTCCAAAAAATAGATTTATGGATTTTACAGCAAGTTTTTCCACTCAGTGAGGGACACAGAAAATTCATTGACCGATGAACATTCTAAAACACAGTCTTATGCCCTGTAAACACGATCGGACTTTCCGACAACAAAAACGTGGATTTTTGTTCGAAGGTTGTTGGCTCCAACTTGTCCTGCATACACATGGTGATGTACAAGAAGTACAACGAGCCGAGAAAAAGGAAGTTCAATAGCCAGTGCGGCTCCTTCTGCTTGATTCCGAGCATGCGTGAACTTTTGTGCGACGGACTTGTGTACACACGATTGGAAATTCCGACAACAAAGTTTTGTTGGCGGAAAATTTGAGAACCTGCTAGCCAACATTTGTTGGCGGAAAGTCCGACAACAAATGTTCGATGGAGCATACACATGGTCGGACTTAACACCAACAAGCTCACACCCAACATTTGTTGTCGGAAAATCCGATCGCGTGTATGGGGCATAAGTGAAAGTTGGGCAACAGCAACAAGATAACAATACTCTCACAAAAAAAAAAAAAACAGAACAGAGGGCTGCCTGAAGCTCAAAAAGCCAACTGAAACTGGCATCAGAATGGGCTTGATCATCCCCACCTGGCAAAATTTCAGAATGTGGAAACCGAAGATTAGGTGGCAGCTTTACAAATTTGGCAAACTACAGTCTGATACCTAAACGCCCAAAAAGCACTCACCAATTTAGTAGAGTGCACCTTAAAGGGGACCTTCATCCCAAAAAGGCAATGTGGGTGTACCTGCTTCCAGCCCCCTCCCTCTACCACAATTAGATGTGTTTTTTTGTTTGCCTTTTTTGTGCTACAAAGCAGCGAGAATGACGTTGTGCATGTGTGCGCAAGTGTGCTAAAGGGCTCTGCTGGGCTTTAGAGCGCTGTGCCCCATATGTACCCGCTGCCAGGGGTACATGGGAAGAAGTAGCTGAACATGATCCAAAAATGCAGGATCCCTGCAGAGCCAAGGGAAACCTTGAAAATGGCAGGAACTCAAGCAAAAGGTAAAAATCCAGGGTGATAGTGACAGACACTTCAGGGGTGAAATGCAGGTATGCCAGAACTGTTACTGGATTGTCAGAGGCATCCGGGATACTCTAAACTGTTTCATGTGTTTGAGATTCAACATGTTATCATAACATGGAAACAAAACAGCTCTGGGCACAAGTATAGGTCTTAAATACTCACAAAAGCAGCAGCTTTTAGTAGGAGAGGTTTTGGTGACTGAAGGGGACAGGATCACTGTACGCAAAAGACAAAGACCAACCAAGGCAGCTCTCGCGGCTCCTCCCTGTATCAGATAACCCCCTAGGAGAAGCGCTCTCCCGGGGGGTTACCTTGTGGGCGTGCTTCTGAGTTCAGCCATAGATGCCGAATGCAGGACTCGGCCCCGTCCCCCGCGTCATTGGATTTGATTGACAGCAGCGGGAGCCAATGCCTGTGCTGCTATCAATCTATCCAATCAAGAGCAGAGAAGCCCGGGCAGAGAGAGAGCGCGTCCCCGATGGACAAATTCGATGGCTCAGGTGAGTAAAACGGGGGTGGGGTGGGGGTGGGGGGTCACTGAAAGGTTTTTTTTCACCTTAATATATAGTATGCATTAAGGTGAAAAAACACGAAGGTTTACAAATCCTTTAATGACTGGAATAGTCGGATTGGGTTGACTCGATTGGCGCAGGGCCAATGTGGTGCCTATATTTAAAAAGGGAACAAAGTCTTTACCAAGTAACTATAGACCTTTTAAACTTCTTTAGTCGGGAAGATACTGGAGAGTTTAATAAAAGACCACATAGACGAGTTCTTGCTGGAAAAAAATATTTTAAGCAACAGCCAGAGCATGGATTCATGAAAGACAGAAGTTGTCAAACAAACCCGATTTCTTTTTATGAGGAGGTAAGTAAAACCTTGGACAGAGGGGTGGCGGTGGACGTGGTATACTTGGATATTGCAAATATTACACACGGCTAATATGTAAGGTAAAGTCTACAGTCTTGGAAATATCAGTTTGTAAATGGATAGAAAACTGGCTAAGACAGAATTCAGAGAGTAGTGGTTAATGATTCTTACTCTGAATGGTCTAAGGTTATCAGTGGTGTACCCCAAGGTTCAGTGTTGGGGCCCTTAATTTTTAATATCTTTATAAAATGATATTGGGTCTGGGATTAAAAGTAACATTACTGTCTTTGCAGATGACACCAAGCTATGCAGTGGAATAACGTCCCTATAGGATGTCTCCATTTTACAAGCTGACCTCAATGCACTGTCTAATTGGGCGATTATGTGGCAGATGAGGTTTAATGTTGATAAATGTAAAGTTATGCACTTGGTTGCTAAGAATATGCATGCATCATACATGCTAGGGGGAGTACAACTGGGGGAATCAATGGTGGAGAAGGATCTGGGGGTTTCTGGTAGATCATAAGCTCAATAATAGCATGCAATGCCAAGCTGTGGTTTCCAAGGTGAGCAAAGTCCTTTCTTGTATTGAGAGGTATGGACTCCAGAGAGAGAGAGAGATATCATTTTGCCCCTGTACAAATCATTAGTAAGTCCTCATCTGGAATATGCAGTTCAGTTTTGGGCACCAGTTCCCAAAAAGCATATTGGGGAACTGGAGAAAGTGCAGAGAAGGGCAACCTAACTGATTAGAGGCATGGAGGGGCTCAGCTATGAGGAAAGATTAGAGGAACTGAATTTATTTACTCTTGAGGAGAGGAGATTAAGGGGGGATATGATCACCATGTATAAATATATAAGGGGTCCATATAGTGAACTTGGTGCTGAGTTATTCACTTTACGGTCAACACTGAGGACAAGGGGGCACTCTTTACATCTAGAGGAAAAGAGATTTCATCTCCAAATACAGAAAGGTTTCTTCACAGTAAGAGCTGTGAAAATGTGGAAAAGACTCCCTCCAGAGGTGGTTCTGGCCAGCTCAGTAGATTGCTTTAGGAAAGGCCTGGATTCTTTCCTAAATGTACATAATATAACTGGGTACTAACATTTATAGGTAAAGTTGATCCAGGGAAAATCGGATTGCCTTTCTGGGATCAGGAAGGAATTTTTTCCCATGCTGTAAAAAACTGGATCCTGCTTTTCTGGGTTTTTTTTTCACCTTCCTCTGGGTGGGTATAGGATTGGGTATATGGCATTATATGATATTTATTTTATTTTTTATGGTTGAACTAGATGGACTTGTGTCATTTTTCAACCTATGTAACTATGTTAACCCCTTCCATGGTGAACCAATGGAAAAAGGGGATTATGAATGGCATTCCAGTGAACCAAGGAGTAGCAGAGCTATAGGCGCTTGCCCCACACACAAAGTGAAACTGCTTTGGACTCAAAAATCCCTTTTTTGCTAACCAACTTATACAATGAGGTGTAGAAAGCAACTCAAAGCAGAGCCCAGTGCCTGAAGGACATATTCCAGGTAAGCCCATGGACACCCAACTGGGTCCGAATACGGCCTTTGAGGCCATTGCCAAGGATATTGTAACCTAGATAGCTGGAGTAGCTCACGTAGTGTAAGGAAACTAGATAAAAAATAAATTAAAAAAACAAAAAAAAACAAAACACACACAAGATCTCAATAGAAGAAAGAAAAAAAATGGCTAGCAAAAGGGTTGACTTTTTGCAGCAAGGCAGAAAAGGAGTCAGTCCTCCTAGACAAGTCAGAATCAGGTCCACCTAGCCAAAAGGCCCAGTGAGCCCTGCTCCTCATAGTCAGCCGAAGTTGACCAACGAGTACTAGGTGAGGGTCTCACCCAAAGACAGACCCATCAAGGCAGGGTGGGAGGAATTTGTGCTATGGTCAAATGACTGTAAAAGGAACCCACAATCTATGGTCTTCATGTATCATTGTAGATATGCAACATCAAAACTTTCAGAGATCTCAATACCTCCATGGATGCCATACTGGGTCTAAAGATCACAGTGGCAGCATCTCTGGGGATTCCAAGTGATGTGTCCACATTCTCCATCTCCATGGCATCCCCAAACACAGATGGTAGAGCAGAATTAGATATTTTAGACACTTGTACATCTAGCTTAGATTCTTTGTCTCAAGAATTTTGAATCTTAAAGATTCATCTTTATTATATTTTCTCTTTGAGTCCTTAAAGCATTCCTCTCCACTATTGTCATGATTCACATCACTACTTCCGGAAATCATATTCGCTTTCAATTTTTCAGAATTTGAAGAATGTGGCCTATGGTTTTTTTTTCTTTTCATGGAGTTGAGCTTTAAAAGACAAGTGCAGGAAAAGAAAACAAACATTTAAACATACCTACAGACTTCAGCATCTATCCGCTGCTACTGCTGTCCCCTACTTGCTCCACACAGAGAACTGAGTGATCAAAGACCGCTAATCACTCAGTTCTAGGTCACCGTTCTGTGCTCTGCCCCTTCGGCACTCACTAGAGCACCGGGCAGGAATGGCTGGCTCAGGCTGCACCAGCTGACAGCCAGGCATCTGGGTGGATCCTGACATTATTGCTTTAGCCCGCAGTTGGCTGAATCTGGGTCACAGAAATGCAGGACTAAGTGCACTCCTGTGACCCACAGGAGAAGTATGGCCAAAAGAGCTTTGGCCATACTTCTCCTTTAGGCTAAATGCTTCAATTTAATAAAAGATAGGCTCAACAGAGAAAAATATATTCTTGCCCCTAAACACAGCATTAATAAGTCATTATCGTGCACCTGCAATTCAGTTTTGGGTATCATTAGAAAAAGACTTTATACTATGCTGTACAGTGTAAAGGCAGATTTCAACTCCTGTCTTTCAGTTCTGGGGGATTCTGCCTCCAGTAGTGCATTTAGCTGCACAGAGCATACTTGGTTCAACAGTACACAGTTGAATTCACTGTCCAGAGTCTACACCCTCTCCAGAGACATTCTTCACTGTCACAACACTCATTGCATACTGAGCAGCATCCACATCCACCCTCCACAGACATTGTTCAAGAAGTCCTGACACAGTCTGGAGGAATAGCACTTAAAGTACAGCTCAGGAGCAGTCTCTTCCCCCACTTCTTCCTTCTTTCTATGCAGAAAAAAAGCACAATAGAAACCGCAGTACTGGGAAAGTTTCCCATTGCTTTTTAGTAAGTGTGCTGTGGGAGGAGGGGAAGTTCATTTATACGCGAGTGTCTATAGTGCAGGCTTAAGTCTGTGGCAATATGGAAATCTGCTAATATGGCATAATTATAGGACTTGCAGTGTGGCATGTGTTGTAAAGATTAAGCTGCTCTGTACCATGCCAGGTATACAGCTAGGGTTGCCACCTGTCCGGTATTGACCCAGACAGTCTAGGTTTGGACACATGTGCCCGGGTTTCCAGCCGCCGGAAACCCAGGCACACATACCAACAGTCCTGTGGCAGCCGGATCTATGGCCCCGGCCGCAACAAACATCTAGAGGGGTGCGTGATCATCCCGTGCCTGCTATCAATGTTCATACTGCTGCCTAAACATCGGTGCGCTCTAAGTCTGAGCCCAGCGGCGGGTGTCCTGTGATTGGCCGAGCATCATATGTGCGGGACGGACAGTGGACATGAGGAGCTGGTCACATGTGGAGGTAGGGCTGGACTGTGTCTATGGGTAATCGCGCCTGCTTGCTCCTGGAGTCCTAACTTGCGCTGTGTGTCTCCTGAGGTCCCATCTGCTCTGTCAGCAGGCCCCCCTCCTCTTCTCTGTCAGCAGGCCCCCCTCCTCTTCTCTGTCAGCAGGCCCCTCTCTCTCTCTCTGTCTGTCAGCAGGCCCCTCTCTCTCTCTCTGTCTGTCAGCAGGCCCCTCTCTCTCTCTCTGTCAGCAGGCCCCTCTCTCTCTCTCTGTCTGTCAGCAGGCCCCCCTCTCTCTCTCTGTCTGTCAGCAGGCCCCTCTCTCTCTCTCTGTCTGTCAGCAGGCCCCTCTCTCTCTCTCTGTCTGTCAGCAGGCCCCTCTCTCTGTCTGTCAGCAGGCCCCTCTCTCTGTCTGTCAGCAGGCCCCTCTCTCTCTCTCTGTCTGTCAGCAGGCCCCTCTCTCTCTCTCTGTCTGTCAGCAGGCCCCTCTCTCTCTCTCTGTCTGTCAGCAGGCCCCTCTCCTCTGTCTGTTCAGGCCCCTCTCTCTGTCTGTCAGCAGGCCCCCCTCTCTCTCTCTGTCTGTCAGCAGGCCCCCCTCTCTCTCTCTGTCTGTCAGCAGGCCCCTCTCTCTCTCTCTGTCAGCAGGCCCCTCTCCCTCTCTCTGTCAGCAGGCCCCTCTCCCTCTCTCTGTCAGCAGGCCCCTCTCCCTCTCTCTGTCTGTCAGACGCCCCTCTCCCTCTGTCTGTCAGGCCTCTCTCTCTCTCTCTCTCTCTCTCTCTCTCTCTCTGTCTGTCAGGCCCCTCTCTCCCTCTCTCTCTGTCTGTCAGGCCCCTCTCTCTCTGTCTGTCAGGCCCCTCTCTCTCTGTCTGTCAGGCCCCTCTCTCTCTGTCTGTCAGGCCCCTCTCTCTCTGTCTGTCAGGCCCCTCTCTCTCTGTCTGTCAGGCCCCTCTCTCTCTGTCTGTCAGGCCCCTCTCTCTCTGTCTGTCAGGCCCCTCTCTCTCTGTCTGTCAGGCCCCTCTCTCTCTGTCTGTCAGGCCCCTCTCTCTCTGTCTGTCAGGCCCCTCTCTCTCTGTCTGTCAGGCCCCTCTCTCTCTGTCTGTCAGGCCCCTCTCTCTCTGTCTGTCAGGCCCCTCTCTCTCTGTCTGTCAGGCCCCTCTCTCTCTGTCTGTCAGGCCCCTCTCTCTCTGTCTGTCAGGCCCCTCTCTCTCTGTCTGTCAGGCCCCTCTCTGTCTGTCAGGCCCCTCTCTCTCTCTCTCTCTCTCTCTGTCTGTCAGGCCCCTCTCTCTCTCTCTCTCTCTCTCTCTGTCTGTCAGGCCCCTCTCTCTCTCTCTCTCTCTGTCTGTCAGGCCCCTCTCTCTCTCTCTCTCTGTCTGTCAGGCCCCTCTCTCTCTCTCTCTCTGTCTGTTCAGGCCCCTCTCCTCTGTCTGTCTGTTCAGGCCCCTCTCCTCTGTCTGTCTGTTCAGGCCCCTCTCCTCTGTCTGTCTGTTCAGGCCCCTCTCCTCTGTCTGTCTGTTCAGGCCCCTCTCCTCTGTCTGTCTGTTCAGGCCCCTCTCCTCTGTCTGTCTGTTCAGGCCCCTCTCCTCTGTCTGTCTGTTCAGGCCCCTCTCCTCTGTCTGTCTGTTCAGGCCCCTCTCCTCTGTCTGTCTGTTCAGGCCCCTCTCCTCTGTCTGTCTGTTCAGGCCCCTCTCCTCTGTCTGTCTGTTCAGGCCCCTCTCCTCTGTCTGTCTGTTCAGGCCCCTCTCCTCTGTCTGTCTGTTCAGGCCCCTCTCTCTCTGTCTGTCAGGCCCCTCTCTCTCTGTCTGTCAGGCCCCTCTCTCTCTGTCTGTCAGGCCCCTCTCTCTCTGTCTGTCAGGCCCCTCTCTCTCTGTCTGTCAGGCCCCTCTCTCTCTGTCTGTCAGGCCCCTCTCTCTCTGTCTGTCAGGCCCCTCTCTCTCTGTCTGTCAGGCCCCTCTCTCTCTGTCTGTCAGGCCCCTCTCTCTCTGTCTGTCAGGCCCCTCTGTCTCTGTCTGTCAGGCCCCTCTGTCTCTGTCTGTCAGGCCCCTCTCTCTCTGTCTGTCAGGCCCCTCTCCTCTGTCTGTCAGGCCCCTCTCCTCTGTCTGTCAGGCCCCTCTCCTCTGTCTGTCAGGCCCCTCTCTCTGTCAGGCCTCTCTCTCTCTCTCTCTCTCTGTCTGTCTGGCCCCTCTCTCTCTGTCTGTCAGGCCCCTCTCTCTCTGTCTGTCAGGCCCCTCTCTCTCTGTCTGTCAGGCCCCTCTCTCTCTGTCTGTCAGGCCCCTCTCCTCTGTCTGTCAGGCCCCTCTCTCTCTCTCTCTCTCTCTCTCTGTCTGTCTGGCCCCTCTCTCTCTCTCTCTGTCTGTCTGGCCCCTCTCTCTCTCTCTCTGTCTGTCTGTCTGGCCCCTCTCTCTCTCTCTCTGTCTGTCTGTCTGGCCCCTCTCTCTCTCTCTCTGTCTGTCTGGCCCCTCTCTCTCTCTCTCTGTCTGTCTGTCAGGCCCCTCTCCTCTGTCTGTCAGGCCCCTCTCCTCTGTCTGTCAGGCCCCTCTCTCTGTCAGGCCTCTCTCTCTCTCTCTCTCTCTGTCTGTCAGGCCCCTCTCTCTCTGTCTGTCTGGCCCCTCTCTCTCTGTCTGTCTGGCCCCTCTCTCTCTGTCTGTCAGGCCCCTCTCTCTCTGTCTGTCAGGCCCCTCTCTCTCTGTCTGTCTGGCCCCTCTCTCTCTCTCTCTGTCTGTCTGTCTGGCCCCTCTCTCTCTCTCTCTGTCTGTCTGTCTGGCCCCTCTCTCTCTCTCTCTGTCTGTCTGTCTGGCCCCTCTCTCTCTCTCTCTGTCTGTCTGTCTGGCCCCTCTCTCTCTCTCTCTGTCTGTCTGTCAGGCCCCTCTCCTCTGTCTGTCAGGCCCCTCTCCTCTGTCTGTCAGGCCCCTCTCTCTGTCAGGCCTCTCTCTCTCTCTCTCTCTCTGTCTGTCTGGCCCCTCTCTCTCTGTCTGTCAGGCCCCTCTCTCTCTGTCTGTCAGGCCCCTCTCTCTCTGTCTGTCTGGCCCCTCTCTCTCTCTCTCTGTCTGTCTGTCTGGCCCCTCTCTCTCTCTCTCTGTCTGTCTGTCTGGCCCCTCTCTCTCTGTCTGTCTGTCTGGCCCCTCTCTCTCTGTCTGTCTGTCTGGCCCCTCTCTCTCTCTCTCTGTCTGTCTGTCTGGCCCCTCTCTCTCTCTCTCTGTCTGTCAGGCCCCTCTCCTCTGTCTGTCAGGCCCCTCTCTCTCTCTCTCTCTCTCTCTGTCTGTCAGGCCCCTCTCCTCTGTCTGTCAGGCCCCTCTCTCTCTCTCTCTCTCTCTGTCTGTCTGGCCCCTCTCTCTCTCTCTCTGTCTGTCTGTCTGGCCCCTCTCTCTCTCTCTCTGTCTGTCTGTCTGGCCCCTCTCTCTCTCTCTCTCTCTGTCTGTCAGGCCCCTCTCTCTCTCTCTCTGTCTGTCAGGCCCCTCTCTCTCTCTCTCTCTGTCTGTCAGGCCCCTCTCTCTCTCTCTCTCTGTCTGTCAGGCCCCTCTCTCTCTCTCTCTCTGTCTGTCAGGCCCCTCTCTCTCTCTCTCTCTGTCTGTCAGGCCCCTCTCTCTCTCTCTCTCTGTCTGTCAGGCCCCTCTCTCTCTCTCTCTCTGTCTGTCAGGCCCCTCTCTCTCTCTCTCTCTGTCTGTCAGGCCCCTCTCTCTCTCTCTCTCTGTCTGTCAGGCCCCTCTCTCTCTCTCTCTCTGTCTGTCAGGCCCCTCTCTCTCTCTCTCTCTGTCTGTCAGGCCCCTCTCTCTCTCTCTCTCTGTCTGTCAGGCCCCTCTCTCTCTCTCTCTCTGTCTGTCAGGCCCCTCTCTCTCTCTCTCTCTCTGTCTGTCAGGCCCCTCTCCTCTGTCTGTTCAGGCCCCTCTCCTCTGTCTGTTCAGGCCCCTCTCCTCTGTCTGTTCAGGCCCCTCTCCTCTGTCTGTTCAGGCCCCTCTCCTCTGTCTGTTCAGGCCCCTCTCCTCTGTCTGTTCAGGCCCCTCTCCTCTGTCTGTTCAGGCCCCTCTCCTCTGTCTGTTCAGGCCCCTCTCCTCTGTCTGTTCAGGCCCCTCTCCTCTGTCTGTTCAGGCCCCTCTCCTCTGTCTGTTCAGGCCCCTCTCCTCTGTCTGTTCAGGCCCCTCTCCTCTGTCTGTTCAGGCCCCTCTCCTCTGTCTGTTCAGGCCCCTCTCCTCTGTCTGTTCAGGCCCCTCTCCTCTGTCTGTTCAGGCCCCTCTCCTCTGTCTGTTCAGGCCCCTCTCCTCTGTCTGTTCAGGCCCCTCTCCTCTGTCTGTTCAGGCCCCTCTCCTCTGTCTGTTCAGGCCCCTCTCCTCTGTCTGTTCAGGCCCCTCTCCTCTGTCTGTTCAGGCCCCTCTCCTCTGTCTGTTCAGGCCCCTCTCCTCTGTCTGTTCAGGCCCCTCTCCTCTGTCTGTTCAGGCCCCTCTCCTCTGTCTGTTCAGGCCCCTCTCCTCTGTCTGTTCAGGCCCCTCTCCTCTGTCTGTTCAGGCCCCTCTCCTCTGTCTGTCCAGGCCCCTCTCCTCTGTCTGTCCAGGCCCCTCTCCTCTGTCTGTCCAGGCCCCTCTCCAGGCCCCTCCCCTCTGTCCAGGCCCCTCCCCTCTGTTCAGGCCCCTCCCCTCTGTCTGTTCAGGCCCCTCCTCTCTTTCACCTCCCTTCTCTCTCAGCACCTTCCTCTCAGCCCCTTCCTCTCAGCCCCCCTCTCTCCCCTACCTTCTCCCTCTCTCTCACCCCCCTCACTACTGCCTCTCTCTCACCTCCCCCTTTAACCCTTTCCCTCCTCAGGGGGTGAGGGCCCCATGAGATAGCAATTATTGGGGCCCCGTACAGCCTAACAGCAGCCCTGTGAGTGAATGCACCAGTTTGAATGTGTCTCGATTCCGGTGTCTTACCGAAACACTTCTCCCCAAGCCGCCCCCCCCACCACACAATGGAAGGAAGGAAAATAGCACTACAGTAGAGGAGCTCCACCCCCAAACTCCAGCTCCCACACTTCCTGGCTCGAAGCGGCTCTCGGTAAGGCAGTCTAATGGGGGTCTTTCAGGGCAGGGGACAGTGATGGGGGGTCCCTGATCTAATTGGGGGGGGGGGGGTGATATAAGGGAAGGGGAATCTGAGCTAATGGGGGGAGTCTGTGGGGAGGGGGGTTCTGACTGCTGTTGACCACTTAGAGACCCCCCCCCCATTATATCAGCACCCCCTACTTACAGACCTCTATTAGATAAGGGAAAATCTCTATATAAAGCACCCCCTTTAGAGACCCACATTATGATATAAGGATCAGTGTGTCCTTATATCATCCCCCTCCTTAAAGACACCCATTATTTTACAGCCCCCTTAGAGACTGATCTCTAAAGAGAATCGGATATAGGGGATTCTGAAAAAATCCCCTATATCCTATATCCTATATTCGGAAAAAAAAAAAACTAAAAAAAAAAAAACAAAATAAATTTTTTTTTTTTTAAACATGCAGTGCAACCTTGCCCGATTATTATATTAATTCAAATGTGAAAAAAAATGTGAATGATGGTGGAAACCCCCAAGGATAATGCAAGTATTAATACACTCCAATCTTATTTAAACATACAATATATACTGTTCGATCTCCACAAACATATAATAGTGTATGAATAGTGGTGTAAATCCATTCCACAATGTGCTGTGCTAATATCCAACGTATCTAGCTCAAAAGGTGTTAATAAATTGGATATTAGCACAACATATTTTGGAATGGATTTACACCACTATTCATACACTATTGTATGTGTGTGGAGATTGAACAGTATGTATGTTTAAATAAGATTGGAGTGTATTAACATTTGGATTATCCTTGGGGGTTTCCACCATCATTCACAATTATTGAGGTTAAGCTGCATTTTTTCAATTTTTATTTTTTGGGTCTCTAAGGGGAGCACTGCTATAAGGGGATTCTGATCTAATGGGTTCCTCTATGGGGGGGGGGGGCCTGTATTATGGAGGGTGTAATACTGACCCCTATATTAAGTGGGTGACACTGACCCTGGGGTCCACCTGAATAGCTCAGGTTTTGAATCATGTATCTGGATTTCAGTCTGCCTAAAACCCAGACACATTATTTAGACTGGACTGTGTCTTCCCAAGTAACCGAGATAGACACCAATCTGTTGCCACCTGATAACACAAATTGACCACACCAACTGTTTGCCATGGCGTGCCGCATTATTGCTTTCCTCCAGGTCTTTAAAAACCTATAGCACAAAAAAATTTGCCATGCGCCACTAAAGTATTCGGGTTTGGCTTGAAGAAAAGGTGGCAACCCTATATACAGCTATATCTCAGGATCAAATAACTTGGGCCCCTTACACACTGGGGCGGTGGGTGCATCGGCGGTAAAGCGTTGCTATTTTTAGCGGTGCTGTACCGTAAATTTTGCTGGTTAAAGCACTGGTTAAAGCTTGTAAGAGGAGTTTTCATTCTCCTTTGACCGTCCTATGAGGCTGCATGACCCCTGAACCTCTGGACAGTGCTGATTGACCCTGTCCTGATCACATGCAAAAAAAAACCTCTAGCAGTACACACCAAACTGAGCATGTGCAGCGTGCCTCCAAGTCTCTGTTCTATCAGCAGATAGATTGGGGTCAGTAAAAAAAAGGTGAGGATCAGAGAAGACAGGATCAAACAGCCTTTTTACACAATGAAGATTAACTGCTTAGGTTTCACATTGAGTATAACGAGCATGCTTTACTGCATATACAGACTGATTTTACTGTTGTGGGTTTAGTAACACTTTAATGTAACCCTATCACAAACTTAAAAAACTGCAGGTAAAAACACAGAAGAATCAGGTATTTTTAATTTGTACTTGCAGAATTTCTCTTTTCATATAATTATTTTTATATAGGAAACGTTAATTTGCAATGGGCCTTTGAACTTAAAAGGGGATGTAAACCCTCATTTTTTTTTAACTTAATGCATCCTATGCATTAAGGTGAAAAAACACCTGGCAGTGACCGGCCCCCTAGCCCCCCCCCCCGTTTTACTTACCTGAACCCTGGAATTTCCAACAGCGAAGATACACACACTGTCCCTCTGCCTGGGGTTCTCGGCACTTGATTGGATAGATTGACAGCAGCGGGAGCCAATGGCTGCGCTGCTTTCAATCAAATCCAATGACGCGGGTGCCGAGGCCGAGTCATACATTCAGCGGCTATGGACACCGAATGCTGGACTCTGGAGTGCGCACGCAAGGTAACCCCCCCGGGAGAGCGCTTCTCCTAGGGGGTTATCTGATGTGGGAAGGAGCCGGGAGAGCTGCTGAGGGGCCCCAGAAATCTGTGTTCGGGGCCACTCTGTGCAAAACCGACTGCACAGTGGAGGAAAGTATGACATGTTATTTTTTTAAATGTTATTTAAAAAAAAAAAAATATTTGAAGCTTTACAATCACTTTAAAGTGAAACTTTACTCATAACAACTTGATAAAAAAGAGTGTTCTCTAGCAAGAAACATCTATTTCACCTTATTATGCTACCAAAATTAGTGTGCGCTGTAAATTGCCTCCAGCATTGCTTCTGTTTCTTCTTGCTGGAGGCTGCCATTTTGCTGAAACCCAGAGCCCCAGCAGTAAATCAGAGTGGAACTAAACCCATGCATTTTAAAAGGTGTCAAAAAACAGTTACAATCCTGGAATGCCAGGATTGCTAACTGTCACATTTGCTTGTGTCCTCAACCAAACTGTCAAACCATCAAATGGCTGGTGTCATAACGGATCAAATGTGCAGCAACACGACCGTTGCAGATCAAACAAAAGCAGAAGCAGCATAAGGTGGCGGGGTCAACATCACCCGGTGCCCCCACCCCCTTATGCCGTCACAGTCCCAGCATGCCCAGGGACTGTGACGGCATAAAGGGGGGGGGGGGTCACCGCCTATATAAGTCATAGCAGAGCGCCCAGCACCATTACAGCCGGAGAGAGCGTCGTGTCAACATCGGAAGAAGAGAAGAGGGAAGAAGGCGACACAGAAGTCCGGACCACCGCTAGCAAAAGAACGGCAGAAGATAGCGGAAGAGCTGGCAGAAGAACCGGATACCGGGAGAAGAAGTCGAACACCGGGAGAAGAAGCCGGAGAGAGCGGAGAAGAACCGGACGCTGGGAGAAGAGGCCGGAGGGACCCCCGAAGTCGGAAGAAGACCCCCGGAGCTGTCTACTAAATTTACTTAAAAACCTGTGTAGTGTGTTTTTTTATTGACACTTTTTCCCTAGGTGAATGGGTAGGGGTACGATGTACCCCATACTCATTCACATAGGGTGGGGGGCCGGGATCTAGGGGCCCCCAGGTTCCGATAAGCCCCCCGCCCGCAAACCCCGACAACCATCGGCCAGGTTTGTCGGGAAGAGGCCCTTGTCCTCATCAACATGTGACTTTGGGGTGGGGGGGCCTAGGGCCTGGTATGCCCCGCAAGGGGGCTCGTAAGGTGTCAATCTCGCCGATAAAAGCGGCGAGATTGACTTCCTTTACTAGTCCCGTCGTACCCGAGTCACGACCGGACTTTCCAGCAGACTAGGTCCGCCGGTCTTCCCGACGGAGTTACGGCGGACTTTCCGAATGAACGGACTTGCCCACACACTAACAAGTCCGTTCATTCGGAAAGTCCGCCGTAACTCCGCCGGGAAGACCGGCGGACCTGGTCTCCCGGAAAGTCCGGTCGTGTGTAGGCGAGTCCGTCCGTTCAGAAAGTCCGTCGGAAGTCCGCCGGGAAGATCGTCAGACCTAGTTTCCCAGAAAGTCCGGTTGTGTGTACGCTGCATTAGAGTTCTCTGGATAGGAAGCTAGTAGGGTAGCTATAGCACAATGCAGAAATGTAACTCATCACACAGGGAACTAAGGCAGTCCATTGATTTCTTTTTTTTTTTTTTTTTCTTTCAACCGGTTGCATTGCATACTAGCACATTATGTGAAACTTTATAGCAAACTAAGCCCTCCACAGATGCGTTGTCATGCGTGAGGGAGCCACCGGTCACGGCACAGGGCTCTGAAGGAACGGCACGGGTGACTGTTCCTTCAGAGCGCATGTGCCAATGATGTCATTGGCTGCATATACAGTAAATATCTCCTAAACGGTGCACATTTAGGAGATATTTACAGTAACTATAGGTAAGCCTTATCATAGGTACAATTAATGGGAGTTTACAACCACTTTAAGAAAACACGCTCATTAAGCACAGTCATACAAAGTTATGGTCAACCAAGTATTCTGGGAGCTTTCAGGAGTAGATTGGTCTGTTTAACCCAATGTTGTGAATGTATTAGGGTTAAAAAAAAAAAAAAGCATTTCCTTTATTACTTTTCCTATATCCATCGAGAATACAACACATGCGGTATATGAATACATCATGTTCAACATTGCTTACTATTTCATCTACAAACTTTCCCCTTACTCACCTTCATCACTTCTTGGCTCCATGACGACAGGGGTGGCTTGGCAATGGATGTTGTACATGGTCTCATACGACTCTCTTTCAACCTGCTGTTCGGCTGGTCTAAAAAAGAAAATTAAGATGCTTGAACCCAAGTTACATTTTATTACATAGCCAATAAGTTTTGTCAAACATCAAACAGTTTTAGCTTCAATTATTGAAATTCTACATCCTCATAAATCCACGTCAACTAATGGAATTGTATAGTACATGCGTGGGTCCAGCCAGGAAGATTTGTGACAAAAGGCTGGGAAATCTACTCAGGATTAGAGATAGGGAAGTACAAGACTGAAGGTGGCAGGGACGGTGCACTAAAATAAAGATGATGCTTTCAATTTGAACTCCAGGTATGTTTTTTATTGCATAGTTACATTAGTCCAGCATGAACCACTGTAAGAATGCATATTCCAAACCTGTGGGACCACTGTGGAAGCAGAGAATCACTGTAGTAGACGTTGCTACTACAGTCATTGCCATGGTCTGTGCCAAGCCACTTCCCTTCTGCATGGTAAAACCTGGGGGTGGGGGGAGGTTTATTTTTAATTGCTTGGCACGTTTGCCATTCACCTTAGACCTTTTATTTTTTCAATGATTGGATGAAGTGGAGATTATGCAATCACCATACAGCCTCCCCACCTTGCCCAGTAATAGAACTAGCCTTGTATGCATTTGTGAAAGAGAACAAGGCATTCTGTGAATGGTGGCCATGCCAAGCAAGCAACACCCTGTGTTCACTATGTAGAAGGGCAGCTGAACGCCATGCAAACAGCGAAATGCACAAATGAGATAAATATAGGTTTACCAGCCAAAAGATCTGTATTTCTGTCTAATGATAATAATTACACAGCTCTGCCTTGCTGGGGAGGAGACCTAAATGTTCCCTGGTACAGTTTCACTTTCAATTATAGGTTCCTTCCCCACCCTGTGTCTAGAGAGTGGAAAGAGAAGCAGAACACTTATAACCTAAAATTCTTTGTCACTCTGCTCTCCTCCTATCGGCATACTGTTTGCAATGCAGCACAAATAATTGGCTCCTTACGATGCTTCTCCTTCCCCCTCTGAGCTCTGCAGTACAAGCTGTACAGTAGAATGAAGGAGGCAAATATCAAGCACAATTCTGATAATTACACTGTTTGTGATTAAATAGATATTTTGACATAGTTGTAAATTCCCCATCTTGGAGTACAGTATAGGACACAAGAACTGATTCTCAGAAGATGGGTAATATGCCACTACCTTAAGGCAATTGAACACTGGCAAAAGCTTAGCTGGAAACCACCCCCCAGTGTACCCATATAACCATGCCCAGTCCGTGAAACTCCAGTTTTTTTTTTGTTTTTTTTTAGCAAGCAGTAAGGAGATCACAGAGGAAGAGGGGAGTATCCTGTACTCCAAGATATGGAATTTACAGGTACCTCAAAATTCCAATTATCTTAACCACTTACAGACCAGAAGATTTGGCTGCTTAATGACCAGGCCATTTTTTGCAAGACGGCACTGTGTCGCTTTAACTGACAATTGCGCAGCCGTGCGATGCTATACCCAAACAAAAATTGACGTCCCCCACAAATAGAGTTTTCTTTTGGTGGTATTTGATCACCTCTGTGGATTTTATTTTTTTGCGCTATAAACAAAAAAAAGCGACAATTTGTAAAAGAAAAGAAAACTATATTTCTTACTTTTTGCTATAATAAATATCCCCAAAATGTTTTTAAAAAACAAATTCCTTCCTCAGTTTGGGCCAATATATATTCTTCTACTTATTTTTGGTAAAAAAATAAACAAATAAATAAAAATAAAAATCGCAATAAGCGTATATTGATTGGTTTACACAAAAGTTATAGCGTCTACAAACTATGGGAAAGGTTTATGGCATTTTTATTATTTTTTTTACTAGTAATGGCGGTGATCTGCAATTTATAGTGGTACTGCGACATTGCGGCAGACAGATCAGACACTTTTGACACATTTTTTGGGACCACTGACAATTATACTGCTATAAAAATGCACTGATTACTGTGTATATGTCACTGGCAAGGAAGGGGTTAACACTAGGGGGCGATCAAGGGGTTAAATGTGTTCCCTAGTTAGTTTTTGCTAACTTTATGGGATCGTGACTGACTGGGGAAGGAGACCTATCGTTGTTCCTACTTAGTAGGAACAAACGATAGGTCTCCTCTCCCCTGACAGAACAGGAATTTGTGTGTTTACACACAAAAATCCTTGTTCCTGCTCTCTAGTGCACGCTAACGCGGGTTCCTCCGCTGTGCTGCGGGCGCGTGCCTATCGCCCTTAAAAAAGGTACAGACGTACTCATACGGCGATTCGCGTTGAACGAACCACTTTGCCGCCGTATATTGGCGCGAGCCGGTCGGCAAGTGGTTAATCATATAGTAGAAAACACAGAAGTTGACGTTCCCAAGCAATAAATCAAGGGGTGGGCAACAAAACAGCCAAAATAGCAGTAACAGGTCCACAGGAAAGAACAAGAAGGGTCAACAAACCTAAACAGACAAATGACAGCAGAGACCAGCCAAGGCTCAAACAGCCATCTGTGTTTTCCGTCCTAAAACGTTGAACAGAAGACTTCAGCTTTTTGCAAAAGGGAGTGTGAAAGCAAAGGTTACCCAGTCTAGCTCTTTTGCCAAAGTGTCCTTCATTTACAGAATAAAATGACACATGAGAAAGCAGGCTTCCAGCAAACTGTCACAGCTTCACAGGCACCAGCTCTACATGTTCTATAAGAGAGGGATCAACCACATGGGTGCTTAGATACCTTTCAAGGATTTTGACCAGTCAGACTTGGTTTAACAAAGTAAGGTCACAGCTACAAATTGGATGCAGGGCAGGACCTCCCAGCGAGAATAGAGCCTTAAAGGGATTGTAAGGGTTCTTTTTTTAAAATAACTAACATATCATACTTACCTCCACGGTGCAGCTCGTTTTGCACAGAGTGGCCCCGAACCTGGTCTTCTGGGGTCCCCCGACGGCTCTCGCAGCTCCTCCCCACATCAGATAACGCCCTAGGAGAAGTGCTCTCCCGAGGGGGTTACCTTGCAGGCGCGCTCCGGAGTCTGGAATTCCGCGTCCATAGACGCCGAATGTATGACTCAGCCCCGGCCCTGCATCATTGGATTTGATTGACAGCAGCGAGAGCCAATAGCTGCGCTGCTATCTATCCAATCAAGAGCCAAGAACCCCCTGCAGAGAGACAGCGCGTCCCCGCCGGGTCAAGTTTCAGGGCTCAGGTAAGTTAAATGGGGGTGCTGGGGGGCCGGTCACTGCCAGGCGTTTTTTCACCTTAAATTTACATAATATAACTGGATACTAACATTTATAGGTAACATTGATCCAGGGAATATCTGATTGCCTCTCAGGGGATTAGGAAGAAATTTTTTCCCCTGCTGGAGCAAATTGGATCGTGCTGTGTTTGTTTTGCCTTCCTCTGGATCAACTGTGGGTATAGGATTGTGTATACAGGATATTCATTTTTATTTTATTTTTTCCCCCCCTTTTATCGGTTGATCTAGATGGACTTGTGTCTTTTTTCGACCAGACTAACTATGCAACTATGTAAAGGGCTTTCAAATGGTCATCAGTTTGGTCCTTAACCACTTGCCGACCGCCTACCGCACTTTTACTGCGGCAGGTTGGCTCCATTGCATGAAACGACGTACCTGTACGTCATTTCGTGCAATAGACTCTGGGGGCGCGCATGTCATTGGAGTCATGATCACAGGGGATGCCAATGAGCAGGTCTGGCACCCGCAATCGTTCCCCAGAGAGGGAAACAAGGCAGATCACCATTCTGACAGAGACAAAGAGATCTTGTGTTCCTGCTAAGTAGGGACACTGATCTCTGTCTTCATCTAGTCCAGTGGTTCTCAACTCCAGTCCTCAGGACCCACCAACAGGCCAGGTTTGCAAGATAGTTGAAATACATGACAGGTGATATCACTTGCTGCTCAGTGATTGCAGTATTCTAGTCTGCATCTCCCCAAGGTAATACTTAAAATCTGGCCTGTTGGTGGGTCCCGAGGACTGGAGCTGAGAACCACTGATCTAGTCAGTCAGAGCAACCCCCCCCCCCCCAGTTAGCAAGCACCAGCTAGGAACACAGTTAACCCTTTGTTTGCCCTTCATGTTAACCTCCTCCCTGCCAGTAACAGTACACACTTTTAGCACTGACCACTGTAATAATATCACTGGTTCCCCAAAAAAAAGTGTCAAAAGTGTCCGATCTGTCCGGTGCAATGTCGCAGTCCCACTAAAAATCACAAAATTTTATTAGTTAAAAAAAAAAAAAAAATATCCCAGGGTTTGTAGATTGCGATAACTTTTGCGCAAACTAATATATGCTTATTGGGATTTTTTTTACCAAAAATAAGTAGCAGAATACATATTGGCCTACGTTGATGAAGAACTTTGAATTTTTAAATTTTTTTATTGGATGCGTTTTATAGAAGAAACTAAAAAATTATTTTTTTTTCAAAATTGTCACTATTTTTCTGTTTATAGCGCAAAAAATAAAAACCGCAGAGGTGATCAAATACCACTAAAAGAAAGCTCTATTTGTGGGGAAAAAAAAGGACATCAATTTTATTATTTTTATTTATTATTATTTGGGTACAATGTCGCACGACTGTGCAATTGTCAGTTAAAGTAACGCAGTGCTGCATCACAAAAAATGGCCTGGTCATTAAGGAGGTAAAACCTTCCGGGGCTGAAGTGGTTAAAGAACAGACACCTTCTCTTCCACAACAGTAAGTGCCTTGTTACGGTGGGATAAGAAATGTTTTCACCTCATTGGAGCGAATTAAATCATGCTTTTTTTTTTTGCCTTCCTCTGGATCAACTGTAGGTGGTTTTCTATTAGTCTATTTTTCTATTGGTTGAACTAGATGGACTTGTGTTTCTTTTAAAAGCTACCTAAATTTGATACTGCTGGATCCACATTGGAAATAGATTTCTGCACAGTATCCTCACCAGACAGGAGGATAATATATGCTTAGGGGGAGCAAACTACTTGTCAAGATTCTTTCAAT